>OX422207.1:713621731-714246731 GCA_949130495.1 Sambucus nigra | reverse complement strand
ATTCACCCATAAAAGTGACATTGCTATCTTATATGCTTATGTATTTTTTTAATCTTTATCTTGGGATGGATTTTATTTTGTTTAATGACTAGGGACTAGCAATGTCTAAGTTAGGGGGTGATAGTTCATGAATATTGTATATTAATACCCTTTATTATTATGAATTCTAGCATAATTGTGTCTATTATTTCCTAGTTTTATTCTTATTTATTGGTTAACCATTGTTTATACATACATACATATATATATATATATATATATATATATATATTTAAAGCTTTATTTGAGATTTTTTAGATGTTTGAATGCTTAACGAAACAACTGGTTACACTTTGGAAAAGTTGCGTCAATTAATGAAACTTTGGGGTCAATATTTCATTTTTAAAGTTTGGAGTCCAGTTAGTTGGATATCATGGATGCGTATCTCGTTGAGTTATCTTCGCGTGGCCGCTGATCGTGCATCAATCCGAGATCTAACAAAGTTTTTACGACCTTTTTCGTGAGCATTCCTTGTGAAAAATGAATTTGGGCAAATTGCCCTTTCTTCTTTCCCATTAAAGTAGGATCTGAAATTTTCAAAACTGGACCGAGCAGGCCCTGGCCAGCGAGATCCGGTCGTGGGAGTGCATTCATGAATTTTCCCTTTTTATGTTTCTTTTTTATTTTTGTTTTCCTTTTAATAAGTGGGGTTTATTTGAAAAATACCTTGTACTTTAAGGTTTAGTCAGGGTTTGGTTTGGAGCTTTTCCTTTACTCCCTATTAGGATTCATCCCTCTTTTTTATGTATGTATCATTATTCATCTTCTTTCGCATTTGTATAAGTTCTAATTCTTATTATATTCCTTTGTTAACCTAGATTCTTTCTTTGTTATTGCTTAATTTATTGTTTTCCTTTATGTCCATATCTTTTAATATAATTTGTATCTACTTTAGTTTAGGTTGAGATGATTGAACTCACCTTAAATTAGTTAGATGCTTTGCTTTGGTGATAGATTAGACAATTTTTAATGGGTTAGATTGTTCTTGATTATACGACTAGGAGAAATAACGATGTATATCATGTATGCGTTGTATTTACAACCTTGCGTGTATAATCCTCGTGATATTTGTTGACACCAAAATCAATGTAACCTTTTATGATAATTTAGGTGGTCACAACTCTAGGTTTGATTAATTGATGAAATGAGATTTAATCTTGATAAATCTTTTCTTCCCATGTAACCATTTATGCTAATTAATGAGGTGAGGGATATTATTCTCAATCTATAGTTTTTAATCTTGTTGTTTTTAACATAATTTAAACACATGCCTATATTAATATAATTAATACAATCACCTTTTACACTTTTATTCATAAGTAATAAATCAATTAAAGTTTAGAAATCATTCACTATGGATCAATATCCGAACTAGCCGTTATACTCTCATAAGATTGTAGTTAAAGTTTAGGTTTCGTACTGCGGTGGGAGCCAAAAACAATGACAGATGAACTCATAGGACCACCCGATTTCTCACTGAATCAATACCCTTGGGCCTTGACATTATCCTTTATCCCATATATGAACTTGAAGACCTACTCTATTATATCAAACCCAGGATGTCACCTCCAATAACCATTTATCTTAGGTTCGTCCTATAAGCATTAGGGGAGAGTTGGGTTGGAACCACTCCATTCCCCCTTAAAATTCCCCTTATGATTGGATGGAGAGGAATATGAAGAATGACCTATATAGACCAGAATGGAAAGGAAGTCTCGTCATCTGAACACCGATCATAAACCCAATCTGTGGGGTTAGGCAGTATAAATTTTATGTCTAGTGGAATGTTATACAAATCTTAGAAGTCCATTATCTCGTCCTCATTTATATCACAAGAATGATATTCGTCCTCTGCGGTAGCAATGTCATTCGAACCAAAAATGAAAATTTTTGTAAAAAGCCATAAAATTAGAGGGAAAGCGGGAAAGTGATACCTGGAAATCCGAATGGCAAGGAGCGATTAAAAAATTTGCTAAAATCATACAACGTACACTGAGAAATGAAAATCTCATCGACAAGAAACATTTTAAATTAGAAGGCAATTGGAAATAGTGGAAATCAGGGTGAAAGTGAATGGAGAAGAAGTAGTTTAAAAACTCAAGAGTCTTTTCTCTCTCTCTATAGGTGGTGTATGAAAATAGGGTTATGGAAAGGTTGAAATGACTTAGAATTAGCTTCTTATATATTTGAGGAAATAATCATTACTTTTTGAAAAAGTAGCGAGACATCATCGATTGAAAAGACAACGAACACTTCAAAACTATGTGTGTGTTGCATGAAGCACGTGCTCATTAATTATAACTTGTTTCCACCGCCAATGTTTGACACATGGAAACCTCAAGTATAGATAATGTTCCAAAATTTATAATTAAATGTGCTCGACAAAGGATGAGTAAATGATATCCCGATCCGACAAGACCACGAACCGATAACATTTTACATTAAAATTTAACTCACTTAATTTGCCTAGCACTTACTTATGAGATGTAACATTCCAGAGAATCATCTACAGACTGCAATCGTGATCAAAGTCCTGGGGGTTATTATTATACTATAAAAATGGGATGACTTATAGACCAATCAAAAGAGGACATATGGACTTATGTACTAGCGAGAATGAGGTCGGACTCATCAAAAAACCTATCCAGCCCCAGTTAGAGGACGGTTTGGTCAGTCTTGATAGCGAAATTAACCAGTCCTTTAACTCTATCAACTGACACTCTTAGTTAACTCCGTTATAGTATACTATATGACGAGATGACGTTATCAACATTTATTACATGTGCACATGGAGAAGATATGTAGATATTCTCCCCCATATGTCAATAATAAACTCCTAATTATTCTCTCACCATGTATGTAACGCGTGTATTCACCTAACCTATAAAGGTGATCCATGTGGCACTCTCTTTTCTCTCTCCTCAAGGAGCCTATATATAACACACACCACCCACATGTGGGGGATTTGGGATTTTACTTACTTTTATGTTGCCCAACGCTGGAGAGAACTGGAGAGCTTCACTATTGTACTTGTCAATGGATTTTGTCCTGTAAACCAATACCATTAGCACTTCACCTGTGGACATAGGTACTATATTAGTCTGAATCACATAAATTCGATTCTTATTCTCTTTCTCTTATCTCTCTATGATTTTCTCTAGTGTCTGTATTTTAGTACTATAGATGTATTATATGTTATTTACTGATAATTAGTATACTCCAGCTAAGATAACCAGTATACTAATTTTAGGCCATAACAATGACAATGATTTTTTTATTAATGGGTGTCTCTAACCTTTATGAGTGGAAATTTAAGTAATTAATTATAAGGAGCTCGAAATAGAATCTTGGGTGAAGGAGTGGAGTTGATATTATAATTATTTAGTAGACAATTATAATTAAGGGAATATGATTAGGATTGTCGAATTAGATTTTTTGAGAGTCTCTGGGAGCCACATCCTTATCTTTCCTTAGGGTCCCTATCGTAGGTTATAAATATTTACCGAAGGGCCTTTTTTTCTCAGAAGTTTGTCACTCTTTGTTTTTAATTCTTGATATTGGTAATATGGTAGAAAACCATGAGTTACATTATGTAACACCCTTATATTTTTATCTTTAGGGTTGATCAATACCTAATATTAAAATATATATAACTTGTAAAACCATTTTAAATATCATTCTCATCATGAAAGAAAACAAATGAAACATGTGACAATATATGAATGAAATATGATGACCCTCAAATATAAAGCTCCAAGGATGCATCATCAATTAAGACGGAGTAAAAAAATATCTCCATAACTATACCGACCTCAAATACATGCTAAGACAAAGTCTATAACAAAAAACTCAACTCAAACGAAATATACATTCCAAGGTTTTGTCTCAATAATACATGCTAACCGAGTTAAAAATACATAACTGATACGACCAAAATATAAAAGATAGTCTATCAAGGAAATGAATCTATGTTATTCTTTAGTAATGATGATACTAAAGAGGGAGAGTGGAAGATATGTTCTAGTTGAGGCGAGAATCTATACGTGTGGACCAACTCTAGCATATGGAAGATTATCATGGATAGGACGAGTCAAAGCCTAGAAAATCACCAAAGCTACATAACTCAAGGTATTCTGTTAACCGAAGCTATACACATAATTAAACCATGCGATGCAAAAAATCCACATACCATCCAATCACCACATACTTTCATGCCTACTTGGCAAAACCTCGTGATATCATGTTGAAGACAAGGAAAATTTGTCACGACATCCACATAAGTGTGTTCTTTCTCAACACACACTAATATTCCTCATTCATTATTTATCTCGTTTGAAAGTCTGTAACATTATTAATTTGTTAATAACCCATGTTTCAGATTTAATTTATCACTTATCACCATGTTATAACTTTCCACAAATCCCACCCTTAGGGTTATTCTAATTAAATTCCTAAATAATACTCTATGCCATTTCATTAAAGACTTAAGGGATTCTTAAATCGCTTACGATAACGGAACTAATAAGGACTAATCATACGTCTAAACATTCAATAAGAAATATGTTAATTGAGGATTTAAAAGTCATCAATCCTACCTGTCTCTAAACTCCATCATGGTACATCTCATAAATAAAATCGAAATAAATAACTCCCCGATACACTTCCGTTTAGATAGGTACTCATTATGACAAAATAATTAGTTATATATTTATTACTATGAATTAAATTAAAGATTAATCAATTTAAACAACCAACTTCCATTTCCAATCACATTTGTCCAATATAAACCAAGAACAACCAAAAACCAATAAGCCAACTATATTCATCCCGTAGTCCTTTTAACCCATCTATTCAGTTAATCCATTTTCAACAACATGGGAAGAATTGTCAAGGGCTTAACTTAGTCCCATATACAATTAAGTTCAATTCTAAATTTCAATATCATAAATCAATAGAAGTGATTCTATTTTCATTCAAGATTATCAACCCTAAGTTAACATATTAATCCCTAGCTTGATTCTCAAGAAACACTTAGGGAACTATCTGCCCCTAGGCTTTTCCCAAAATGCATGTGTCCAATTCGACTTTTAACTTAATATAATTATCAATTAAGCCCCAAACTTTGTGATAAGTAAACTTTATCCCATAGAACTTTATCAATTACAAAATAACTCCTATAATTCCAATTAAATTAAATTCAACTTCAAATTCTCATAAATAACATTGAATTCACAATTTAAATTATATATTTTTTGAATTCCCAATTATTTAACTAAAATTACTACTAATTAATTAACTATTAATTCTTTTGAAAATTACGTGGTATTACATATTGATCCCATGTTCTCAATTAGTAGGCATTAAAAATTGTTTGTACCATGACAAGATCAAACAAGAAAGATTTCGAACATAATGTGTCACCTCGTAAATTCCCTATTTAGGTTGATTATTCTTAAATTTCCAATTAAAGAGAGTCAAATAATTAATAATATTTTAAGTGTGTGGAATAAGAGTGAAATAAAAGTATGGATAGACTAATACCAAGAAAATATTCCGACAATAAAAAAAACCTAAATATCCACATGTATAAGATAGTGCTGAAATACAATGACTGAACAACTCCAATAATTACAAATTATGTGGGTATAAACTTAATAACTAAATAAATAATTACAATTATCGCGACTACAAAATTGAAACAAAAGATTACAATACGACATAACTCCTTAACTACAATCTCTGCTAACAATGTTGCATCACTAAGTACATCCTTGGTCTCCATAATAGAACCTATAAATATTAGTTAATGAAAGAGGGTTCAAACCTGGGTTGCAAGAAGTCTTCGACTTAACCCAACATTGATAAGAATTGATCATATTGAATATATGTGATCCTCGAGATACAAGATGAGTCTCCAAATGCGTAAACCGTAACTTCTAGATAACATCTTTAATGATCACAAATATAAAGTAAGACAATTATGAATTATGAAGTCTAATTAGATTATAACTTGTGACCCTAACACATATACTAACTACAAGGTGTACTAATCGTAAGGATCCTTACTCCGATACATGTCAATAATAGACAATAAGCTAAGTCATATACAAAATACCAACAATGAAACCTCTACGCATTATTAGGTAGATACTTGCTCGACCACTATTAACATCCATACTAGCTTTAAGCATCACAACATCACATAATCTCCCAACCTCCACTCCATACATGGGATGTTTTAAAATAAAATTCAAGCATAACAACCTTTGATAAACTTCTATCAAGATTAGTTAGTAATTGAAAGTTAATGATACAAGTATCTCGATCACTATCCTAATAATATCATCTAAAGTACTTCCCCAAACACAACTACCTATCTTGAGAGGCACTACAATGAATACAATCACTTGTACCCTATAAGGTCTAATCATAAGTCCTTAATCTAATGGTATCCAAATATCGCACACTTTCTACCTTAAAAGCCTTTGATAATCACGTAATCCAATGCTACCATACCTCAGGGTTTACTCATTCTCAATGTAACACCCGAACTCCCTTGATATATCCCATCTAGGGTTTTCAGAACATAATCACATAAACAACAGTCATTATACATAACTCCACTCATTACGAATTCGATAGAGCGTCCTTACAGCTTATTATTCAAGTGAACATTCACTCTACACATGGCTATGGATCATTTCACATGAAGCCGGATATTATTATTATTATTATAATAATAATAATAATAATAATAATAATAATAATAATAATAATAATAATAATAATACAAATTATCACAAGTTACCCGATCCAAAAAATAGATCTACTAGTTAATCGTGTTCTAGCACAATAAGTTTAAACTATACTATTTTTCATAATCAAGATAGACCTAGTGAAATTCTCCCTAAAAAATGCTTCAATGCTTTGGAGATGGTCTTATGGATCGAACTACACTTTTGGAAATTTGATTTATGATTTAAGTGAGAAGCTAAAAGGATTCAATATTTATTGTTCGAAATTGGTATATGCCATAAAGATTTATAGTTTAACATGACGTGATGTTGGTGAAGTTGATATGATGCATAAATAAAATTGGAGGTTAAAATTAGGGAAGAAAAGACCTTTCTTTTAAGTTTATATTTATATATAAAACTACATTCTTAAGATAGATGGATTATTTTAAACTTTTACATTGACCAGATGGAATCACTTTGTTAAATAAAATTGTCAACTCAAAAGGGGAAAGAAGCGAAAATGAGATTACATATGACGTATTTATCAATGTGAACCATGTATTTTCTTTAGGAAATTAAAAACTTGGGAAAATGAGTTTGAGACTATATATATATATATTGTGTCTCCTCATGTTATTATGCCACGTGGCATCACATGTCGACTCTAATGAATGCTATCACTACAAAGCCATCATTTTAGAGACTTCAAACTCGAAATAAAAATAAAATCCCAAATCGTTGTAATGCTAACTGTTCAACTTCTCTATTTCTTTTCTTTGTTATCTAATATTTTGGCAATCAAAAAGGTAAATCACAACATTCTTAAACAACCCATTTTTAATTTATTTTCATGGCTTCTCTATTTCTTCTTCATGTTATTTTATAAATGGTAACTTATATATGTTCTTTAATATTTTCCAATCAAAAAGCTAGACCCAAAGATTCTTAAAATCCATTTTCACTAAAAGACCAGATAAAGTATTTCTTTATCTTCATCGCTCTACCCTCTACCTACCCCCTTCTTTACCAAAAAAATAGTAGTTTGGATCATAAATAATCAAGGGCTTCTGTTAAATCAAGAGGTTTAATAGGTTATCTTATGGTTTTTATGTTTTGAAATAGTTTATTTGTTATTTTATTGGAAGATGTTTATATCAGTTATATGATTTCGGTGTTTTTTTTTTAAATTAACAGATAATGTGCTTCACAACTTTAACCTTTCGAAGGAATGTAATCAATATCACAAGAAAGTGGGTAAATGAAAAGGTGGAATTGGTTTAGCTCTCTAAGATTTATATGATGGGATTTTGTTGTAGTCTTAATCTTCTCTAAACCAATGAAGGAAAAAAAGTGCATGTAAAATGTGGTGGTGGGTATGTGTGTGGGTGGGGGGGCGGGGGGGGGGGGGGGGGGGGAGGGGGTGTCCCATTTTATTTAGTTTAGATATCTTCTACTTGAATTGTAATGGTATATTAATCTATTTTGAAGTTGAAATTTATTGCATATTATGTTCCCTTTTTCAATTATAAAAAATAACATATTTATTTGACATCACAAAAGATAGGTAAATATTGTAATTGAACAATAAGTATTTTCTCATAGAAGTTTCTTCTTATTCAATGTTTCTTCTAGAGATAAAACAATTATCATGACTATAAAACAAGTTACAAGTGTTGTAGCACTAAACATCATCAATAAGACTAACTTGCTTTGTTGATATTTATTTAGGAGATGTTTATATTTTTTAAATTATATATGTAGTTCATACTGTTAATTTTAGTCTTCTAAATTATTCTCAGGGGTTTTCTACGAAGCACAATGATCCTATATAAAAACAAAAAGTCACAAAAATATTTTTTTCCGTTTGATGAATCTATTTCATTTGTAACGTCAATATGTATCGGAGAATATGAGTTGTAGATTGAAATTTTCTATAAGATTTCCAATGGTGCACATCAATTGTTTGTTGAATTGGATTGTATAGGAGTTACACTACTTCTTATCGTAATCCTTTGTTATAAAATATTATTTCTTTGTTTATTGTATTTGTGTTTCACTTGTCAACTTAAAGGACAAAAAGTTTTGTTAATGCATGGTATTTATTGTTTTGATTTTCATTGTTTAGCGTCTCTTAATGTATGGTATTTGTTGTTTATTATGACTATTGTTTATTCATTATTCATAAATCAGCTAATATTTATTTGTATTATTAAAAAAGTTAAAGATAATTTTATTTGTCTTAACAAGCAACCAAACATTATTGTGGCACATTTATATTTCTCCAACAAATGTCAATAGCTTACAATGCAAAATGACACGTTAAGAATTTTATTTAACTCTTTTAATACTCATACAACTTTGTTAGGTTCTTTTTAATATTTTAGTGGCAGATATTTTAAAAGTATAATTACGTTTGGCAATTTTATGAAAAAGTGTATATTTGTTAAGTTTATAAAAATAATTAAATTTGTAAATTAGAGTATGTTTATGAAATTCTAAACAGCTCGCGCATCACCCGGGTTGCTAATATATTTAAAAATAGAGTCTCTAAGCTCAGTGATTACATGTGTATCTCAGTAATATATATATATATATATATACGGTGTCTCTCTTTGCAACGTGGATTCAAAATGTATCTACAATTGAGACACATTTTCATGACGCTTCCTTAATTAGTACCTTCCTTTCCAAACCAAACATTGTTAACCCTTTTGTCACCATTCCCCTCAATATCTCTCTCTTAAATCACTGATAGCCCCTCTCTTTTGTAAATTCAAGAGTCTTTCTATTTTTGCCTCCCTCCTTATTTCTCCATAACCACCGTTCCTCCTTCTCCCAAGACGACTCCTGACATGCCTTGTCCCTGTCTTGAGATCCCTAGATGAATGATTGATAAACAATCAGTTGTTTATACATGTTTGGAGGCAGGGATAAGCTGTAATTATTGTGGAGTTGATTTCTTCAAATTTTGTTGTAATTATATTTTTTAAATTTTAGTGTTAGTTTTGATATCAATGTTCATGTATATATGTATTTAGATTTAGGTTTGGAATAATTTTGGTATGTGATTCAGATGGGTTTTGAATTAATTAGAATTGATCCAGTTTTTTTTTCCATGGCCTCCAGATGTATGGAGACGTGAATGGAGAGTTTACCGACAGATACTGAAGGAGTAAGCCATTATATTAACGCGCAGTTTTGATGGTCTTGGTGGTTTGTTATCGGTGAAAGCAAATAAGGAGTTTAAATTATGTTAAATTTTTGTATTTTCGTTTATATTTTTTATTTTGATTATTGAATCCTATTATTTTATTCAGGATAATATAATAGCTTATTTCGTAAGTTGTTTGGTAGTTAGGTTTGTGAGAAATGATTGAAAAATAGCAAAGGAAATAGAACTTTGAGTTATGTAAAATTTATCAAGTCTGGTAATTGATTGTTAATCATGTTTTGATATTCCAAGTAATATAGTAACCACTTATTTTGTTTATTGTTACTTTTTATAACTTTGTTAAATTTGCGAAGGAGATTAGTGAAAAAAAGGAAATGAATCAAAACATTGAAAATAGTCTTTCAATTATGTCAAATTTATCAGTTGTTTAGTTATTAGGATGGTGAGAAATTAGTGAAAAAATAAATCCTCCCCAAATCAAAGAACTTATCCTAGGGTTTTTTCAATTTTTCATAGATGAGGGTGTGAGACCCCGCCCAATTAAATATCGGGTGATCAGTCTTTTATAAAATTTAAAACAGAATGTTCGGTTAGTTCATTCTTAGCATCACTGTCGAAAATTTAACAACCCAATTAACCATCTAATAATTAATTAAGCTAGTGACAAAATATTTTCCTTTTTAAATAAAAACCATTCAGTTATTAATCCACGAATTTAAATATAATCCATCCACACATAACTAGTTAATATAAATACTAAATCAGAATCACATGCTGAAATAACTAAGACTGGATAAAACATTCCAGTTCAAAACTCTAAACCAAGAACCATAATAACAATAAATCCAAATGAAAATGAACGAAAAGTAAACTGAACACAATATCTGATAAAATGTCTAAGGAATGGGCGACACATGACATAAATAGAAAGTCTATATAGAATGGAGTGAAATGATAGAGGCGTCTAATGCGAAGAACTACAGCTTCGACAACAGCTGCAGCATGCCAAGCAATCCAAAACTCTAAGGCTGGTGTCCCTGTGGCTGAGCACTTGATATAATACACACATATATATATATATATAGCAAAAGAGAAAAGAGATGCAAGAAACGGGTCAGGGCCCGATGTGTAAAAATATTTATTTTAGCAAGTATTTAAAATTTGCAATAAAGAAAGTATCAAATGCATGTTAGTTCGAGCTCTCACATGAGATTATTACCTCTCGTCTATTGTGCACGCCTAACGTACATCTATTTTCACCTAGTCATCCGGAACACTTCTAACTCGATAAAGACTTATACTCCTAGTTATACCTCGTGGTAGCAACCCGAAATCCCCAGTTTTTCACTTTATTAATATCATCATTTATTAATTCGGTTAAGTGTTGTCAGACTAAGTTAAGTATTCACAGCTTACGTCCCTTAAGATGTTACTATCCCAATAACCTAAAATTATCTCACAGTAGGAATGACACAAGTATACATATATATATATATATATATATATATATATATATATTCACCACTATTATATACATATACTAATACAACACCCCAAGGCTAAACCTATAGTTCATTGCATACTATGCTATCATGTCCCGGTACATCTCGTACTCAAATAAGGACTATCAGTTCGGAAGTCTCCCATGAACCATATACACAAAACACACATAGTGGCGGCGAACATAGTCCACATACCTATGGGTCACACACATACCTACGCTCCCATAGTCAGCTGACTTATCAACTCACAAATAAGTCTTCACAGTCCTATGTTCTGAGATACAAGTCAAATATCCCCCCGAAGGTCACCCAGGATTAGACTATCTCTACACAACTCCTCGCGATAGCAAGCAGCTAGGTATGTCATACACATAATATTAAGCATGTAATAGGTATCCACACATCCTATTAGTATTTATAGGTATTCTCCCACCCATTTTGTATACTTACCATACGTATTTCATTATCAGTATTACGTATCTTACAGTATTACTAAATCACCACAACTCTTTAGTAACTTCCAAATTAACTCTCCTTTATGGATTAATTAAAGTATAAAATTCACATACTTATTCGTAGACTTGTCTCGTTTTGAATCTATTAACTGACAATTTCTCTCACTCGAATAGACTGGAAAATTTCATAACTGCCCCTAAGAAGATTTCCCAGAAATTCACCCTGTCGGTCGAACGAAATGGCAATGTCATTTGAACGACTGCCACATGTCGCTTGAACGACTTCGCACGAGATGCCATCTCGCTTGAACGACTTTGCGCGACTTCGTGTGAGACCTACTGTTTTGTGTTCTACATAGAATTTCAACATTTTTCAACCAATTTTAACCCTAAAACCTCAAATTATCATCCCAAACTTTAACCAATGAATCCCAAATTGAATCTTACAAGTTATACATGGATTCTAACATCTTTTAATCATTAAATCATTACTAATCATCAAAGAAATATGAAATCCCCAAATTAATTACTAAACTCCTAGTTCTTCAAATTATTTTTCAAGAACACATGATTTCCAGATTTGTTCTTCACATAAGTTCATCAAAACATAATTTCTATCTTACATACATGAAGGGTTCAATCTAATTAATCTCAGATTCGAATTATACATCCTAAGTCTCCAATTTTTCATCACTTTTTATAAATAATACATATTAGAACATCCCTATACTAACATGAATATGGTTATTGCTAAAGAAAAGCAAGTAATAAAAACTTACCTCGAATTAGTCGTCTGATTTCTTGATGTCGTTGGTATGAGCGCGTTCCTCTCGTTCCGATCTACACGATGGTGGTGATGGTTGTGCAAGGTAGTGTTAATTTGGCATTCCTTCTTCGAAATTGGTTCTCCCTCACAAGCTCTATGGTCGTTCTTTGCTTTTTGTATCTCTCAACCCTAATGGACATCTCGTGGATGATAAGCTAACTCCCAATTTTCGTTCATTAATTAAACCCAAAAATATAATTTACCATAATGCCCTCTCGGGACGCCGGTTAGGCCTAAAATTACCCCGGGACCCAAACTAAATATCCGGGTATACTATTCTGACTATCTCGACCCTTCCAGACTCAACGACACACTCTAAATGACCACACGAGTTACCAAAAATAATAATTTTTTTATTCCATTAAATTAGTCCTGACACAACTCACACGCGCGTCTGACTTAATTTACTAAACTGTCGTATTTCTTATTCTTGACAATTTATCGAAGTGTATAGTTCCATATTACATGATGCACAATAATATTTAATCCATAAGTATTAACCCTTGACACGTTAGTCAATATTTATTTTAAATCTGAATTAATTAACGATTAAATTCTCACATTTTAATTCAATTAATCCCACAATAATAATTAATCCTATAATTATTTAAATCATAAAAACATGGGGTATTACATAGGGTTTCCACTAGAGATGGAGAAGTTTCTTGCATTTTTGTACATAGAATGCAATTGACTCCTACTAGTGGCACATGTACTAATTTCAAGTCGCACTATATTCTAATAATTTGGAAGATTTCTACTTCATTCCTTATATTTTATTTTTATTTTTTCATACTATACTATATTTTCATATTGATATTATGTTTAATAAATTTCTAAATCTTTTTTAAAAGTAATGCACGAAATCTTCTTATAAATCCATAATTATGGTTTCAATCTACAGAGTGATTTATTCGATTAAAAAATTTTCATTTGCAATTATCTAGTATTTACCTTTGCAATTATTTATATTTGTTTTATATCCAAGTAGGGGGCACGTATGGACCACCACCGGAAGCACTAAAATTTGGCATCTGGCAATAATAGGTGTATTCAATCTACTTCAATCGAGTTGGTTAGATTGTTTTACCCATCTCCAAGCATCAACAGAGGTCATGATTCTCAACGAGGTAATCAAAATATTATGTTACATTTTATTAATTTGGATGTTGTCCAATTGTAAATAAACAATGAACCATTATGCCGCGATGTACGAGGAAAACCCACAAACGGGAAACAAGCTCAGACGGCTCTAGACATAAGTCCACTAAGTATGGTATTTTACAAGTACAAGAAAAAAGACTTACAACACTCGACTCAGCTCCCTTCAAACCCCGATGCTCCTTCTTGTACCGACGTACGCTTAGTTGACAATCCCGGACTCCACCGGAACCTTGGAATCCACAAATGAGGAACTAGGAAGTAATCGTCAACCACATATAGTTCCTTTCACCATGTGAGAAGGCCGCAACCAAAATAAACTTCTTCTTCTTTGAGGGATTTAGAAGTAAACCCAAACACTCCTCCAATGGTAGAGTTAGAAACCGGTGCCGAAATTACAAGCAACGTATATATATATATATATATATATATATATAGGAACTTGGATAAACTAAACAAATGGGTGTAGCACAAGTGTTTTAAAGATTTTTCTTGAAAGATAAACACTCAAGCATGAACTTTTTCTTTGTAAATTGAAGCTCTCTAAAACTCTCTATAGGAGATGAAAAGTTGTGAAAAAGTCGATTCCCTCACCTTATCAAATCTGGAAAAAGATAGTGGGGAAAAGTGGGAAAACCGTCAAAAACTGCCCAAAATTTTTTTTCCCGCCAAAACTCGTTCAAACGACTTTTTCGTTCGAACGATTTTTCATTCGAACGAATTTACTAATGAGGTTCCAGAATGAAAAAAATGAATATCGTCAGAAATCTCGTTATAATGACTTGGCATTTCGTTCGAACGACATGGAAGTCTCGTTCGAACGAGATTCGAGTGTGGATCGAACGACGAGTCAAAAAAATGAAATATTAATTTTAAGCCCAAAACTTTTATGGAAAGTTCTAAAAAATATTTTTCTGAGTAAAACAAAGTCGTTTAGAAAAATTATAAATTACACCCAATAAACCTTGTTCCAAGCTCGTATATAAATATTTAATTCATTCATACCTTAGGAGCAATGGAACCATGTTGATGACGTAGAAACGAGGCACAATACACACGACATTTGATGAAGCTTTAATATCTTGGCCTCTACGTCTTCAACTTTAGAATGTCATAGGCTTCAATGATGGTCAAGAACTCTATCCTATGACTCAAACATTTTTGTCCGGAATTGAGCCAAAACTACAAAGGACTCAATTGGAAATTTGTGTCCTTATAAATCTCCCCCTTTGGCTATTCCGGGATAAAAACTAAGAAAAATCCTAAAGGGCCGTCAAGCTCTACTAGACTCAAACATCCCACCCAAACTTGACTCAAGACCCAAGGATCACTATCTTTGCCGATGAAGAAAGTTTTCATATATAGAAGAATTCCTGCACACTTAAGCAAACACATTAAATGCATAGGGAATATCAAGAATATTAAATACAATTAAAATAATTACTCCCCCAAAATTAATTATCCTTTATCAACTATGATTCACCTAAGAAGATAGAGCTCTCCCCCTAAGTTAAATCTCCTAAACTTAGATAAGATTACAATAGGATTAGATGCCATTTCTCCCCCTTTTTGTTCAGGAATAGACAAAGGCTAAAGAATCAAAACATAACTTATCTCCCCCAATTAAAGCTTATACACCCCCTAAACTAAACAAGGGATAAATAGAATGGGACAACAATTATAACATGCAATAGTGTAAAAAGTGATGAGAATATTAAAGCACACGGGCAACTTGTGACAACCCGCCATCCGAAATAGGGGGTGGCCAGCCCGATACTCCCAAATAACGGAATCATGGATGGAATCATTCTGAACATCACCGCAAAATAAGAAGTATACGGGATAGCCACTCCTTATTTCAGAAAAACGGGTTGGCAAAAATTTTGGTTTTAAAGTTAAAGAAAAGAATTTAAACAACCCAACTTAAAAAAAAAAGTGGAAATCCAGATTAAGTTATATTACATACCCACAAATATACAATAAGGGACCGAATATGCTGTCGACCACAGACTCATACAACAATAATAAACAAGTTCAATAATTTGAAAAATACATTACATTAATCAATTACAAAAGCTTGGGCCTCTCGCCCGAGTAAAAAGACCCTGTCTTAATTAGAGTGCAAAGATGACGGCCCCTATTTCAAAATGTCCCGTAATACCCGCAAAGCATCACGGCTCGCCAAAGACACCGGGATAGGAAGTCAGATCAGGCATCCTTGCGGCGGAGTACCTAGGCGGATAAAAGAGGCAAGCACAACAAGAAATATGAATGGGTCAGGTCCCGGTTCTATACGATTACCAGATGAATAAAATAATATGATAGTTATGAATGATAAATCTTGATGAAAGAGAAATAAAAATCTACATACGTAAGTTAAAACATAAGCTAAGCAGGAAAAATAAAATGAGTAACATTAATCTAAAACTTTCGTCATATACACCAATTATCTCATATATCTTTTCCTTAACAGGAAATATATATATATATATATATATATATAATTACCATCTTAGGAATTTTATGGCATTTTTATCTCAATTTTACTTTTTGTAAAAATCCTTTCCTTGTCAGGAAAATAATAATTTTCAAATGCTCTTTGTGGCATTTATATGTGCTCTTTGTTGCACTTCATTATGCTCTTTATGGAATATAATCCATCAAGTCCCACTTGATTATGAATAGTTATATTTATATACATATAACGATTCTAAGACCGTCCGTCCGGGTTTCCCCACTGTGCGCTCCCCTAAATGATCATCATATTTCAGGGCCTATCATAAGACAACCTGGGCACCTATAACGCAAAACGTCGGGAAGCGGCAATGTGCCTGCGGGGTAGTCATAACCACACCCGGAATTACCTACCCATCGCAGAAAATATACAACACAAATGCTCACATGGCCTAGGACTATATCCACCCCGCATTCATTAGCCAGGGGGCTTCACCTCACGCGTGAACTTCCCTTATGATGTCATTTAGAGAGGGTGTGTTCGAACCATTTTATTTACCATTTTCAAAAAAATCAAGTAAATTATCATTTACCATATTCATGATTAAGTAAATTATCATTTACCGTCATCATTACCATTTCCATATGTATGTTTCATTTTATCCGAAACCAGTATCATTTACATTTTGTAAATAATTTAACTCATTTAAATTCGGAGCCATACGATAACTTATATTGTTACTACAACCTCAAAGGAGTAAATAAACTCTTAATTATCTCCAAACATTTTGGGGTATTACTTTAAAACCCCAATACTATCATACCTCAAAGGAGTGAATAATCTTTCAATTTATTCTCCCAACACACTTTTATGGGTTATTATGAACCATCAAGGTTAACATAGCTCAATTGAGCTTCTGAAATCTCCCAACATTCTTTTGGGGTGATAATATAAACCTTCAAAACTAATATAGCTCAATTGAGCTTCTAAAGTCTCCCAAACATAACACTACATCTCCTAGTTTCATAACCATCAACTAGAAGAAAAATTGCCCTAACATCAATAGGCATAACCCCGGAAAAGTCCCCATATAACCCATTCCTAATGTAGGGTAATCAACTAACTCATCTCACACTCTAGGACTCTAAGTTTACTTCATTCAAGAAGGTTCCTAGGTCCTAGATTTAAAGAAAAAGGAGAAAAATTGAGTTAAAAAAATAACTCAAAAACAACATGAGGGCCGAATCGGTTCGCCCTAGCGAATTGATTCACCCAAACAACGAATCGGTTCGGACATCAGACCTGGGATTCTGCAACTGCCGAATCGATTCGGCTTGGACCCGAATCGATTCGGTTCAAGCAGACCTGGGAACTGCCCCTTAGCGAATCGATTCGCCCAGGGGACCAAATCGATTCGGCCTGGAGAATTTGCCAAGAATGGCTTCGAGGGTAATAAACCCTAGATTTCCCCAAACTCCAATCTCTTCCATTTTTGCCCACAACCAACATCATAAATCTACCCCAAATCAACCTACCTGATTATTTACTACTATTATCCACAATTTCATCATCAAAACCCAAGATTAGGGTTAAATCACAACAAATTCTATTTTTGATCAATAAATACAAACACACAACTACCACACAATTTAATCATCTCAAATCATATATTAGCAAGTAGAAAACTTGCCTTAGGGTTGTAAATCTCAGATTTCTTTGTGGTAGATGCAATCCAAGCTTCAATCTCTCTCTTCTCTTCTTCTTTCTCCTCTTTTCTCTCCCTCTCTTTCTCTCTCTTTTCTCTCTATGTTTAAGACATAAAATGAGGAAATGAAAATAAGTGGCAAGACTTAAATTCGTGGCTTGAATCTAAAGTCTCCAACTTAAGTGGTTAATACCACATTAAAATGACTCCCAATACGCGTTTAAGTTAAAACCAGGTAAAAGTGACCGAAACCCACAAATACAATATGGCATTTATTTTGACTGTCTCGCACATCTCGAGACCAACTACACCCTCTAAATTGGCATCCGGTAATTTTATAAATTATTTCCAGTTCCAATTTCATTTAAACCATAATGTCATTTAAAATACATGACACTATAAAACATGCACCCTCATGATATTTACTTTCATATACAGTAAATATGCATCAATCTAATAAATATTAACTTTCAATTAATACTTAGTCCAGTCCCAACAATTTATGTAATTACCTCATGCGATAAATTAATATTAAATTAGCCTCCTAAAAGCGAAGGTTGTTACATACTCCCCCCCTTATGAGGGAATTTTCCCCCCAAAATTCGGGCATACCTTATACGCATAATGGGTATACTATCTTAAACTATCATTTTATCACCCTTAACAAACCCTTGATGCTACGACATTCTAAAATGAATTTGGACTAAGGTCGTCACTATCGATCTCAGTCTACAATCTTTGTACTCTGGCATAGCACAAACCATTCCGCACAACTATCAATTCTAACTTCCTACGACGGAAGATGGTAACCACACGATTCGGTGTAAATAGTCTTACATCTTGGATCATGTTATATCACACCTCAGGGGTACCACACTAAATGGCTCAACCCCAACACTACTCAGCTTCTCCCCGCATAGGCATAACCCTTCAAGGCATATGGCTCAAAAGCCCAATCCTTAAAGAAATGTTCCGGGACCGTTCTAAGTTCAAGGAACATATTATTCGCTGGTCTTATCCAACGATTATGCAGTTTACTCATCCGGCTACATGAGGCCACTCACGGTGCCATACCTTAGGAAATGATTCATAAGGCCATAAAAAAGCCCAATTATTGTACGGGAATTCCCATCCATACATCCACTGCACCGTCCGATAAGTATCCTAAGGTTCGCATTCAATATATGCCATTCGGCATTAAGTCAACTTCTTCCATTCATCCACCCACTTTAGGGTGGTAAAATATACTCCATCTCCATAAGGTTACCACTCCTTCATGGAATTTACCAAACCTTGACATGAATAACTAGTCTCGGTCCACCACTATTATTAAGCACATCACCCCCCATAAAAAGCGAGGCGTACTCTTCTACATATCGTCTGCCCGCAATGGCCGAAAAAGAAACTGCTTTGGTCAAACAATCAATAATTTTCTCAGATAGGATCATGACCAGTTAGATGCCAGAAATTCAATGCAAACGTCTATGAATACACCCTTCTTCATTCCACCGCTACTATTATTCACACGAGTAGGTGAAATGGTCAATCCTATACCAGAATGCTATTACTACAAAGTCTTCATAGTCATGCTCGTTTCATTTGGCTATCCATGCCAACACAAAAATCTCCGACTGGTTTCTTATTCGACGTATCTACTACCCCAATCGTATTCCCTTAGCGAATGAGAAAAATCCAATCAATAATCCATTATAAACTTCATAATCTAACTTGATTTCTCCCCCGACATACTGCAACAACTTGTTGCTCGCCAGAAAAACTAAATTTCCTGCCCAGGAAGTAGTGCCTCCAACACTTTAAGGCGATTGCTACCGCAATGAATTCCAAATCAAGCGTGGAATAATACTTCCCACAAAGTTTAAGCTTGCGAGACGCATAAACAACGGGTTCATGCTTCAGTATTATTACTCCCCATCCTGGCAGAGACTTGTTACTTAAACTCACCCTCGAACTTAACCACATGAACTCGGGAGTGAAAATCAGCTCATGCTTTTAACTCCCCCCGAAAGTTAGGTTACCATTGTAACAATTTAACCACGAGAGGCCTCGTCTCCTTTGGCCCAACCTCCGGTAATTCTCGAGATTCCACACTTCTCGTTCCTAGGGATCTACTCCTCCTAAGGTTAACCCACAACATGTTTGTGGTCAACACCCTAAAGCCTTCCTAAATTAACATCACCTGCCCTAAAGGCCTTACGCCCTAATAAATCTAAGGTCGATATATATATATATATATATGTCCTATATAAGTCGTATGCCTATAATACTAAGTATATCCCTAGTGTCCAAGACCTATCTCAACTTCCGACATTCGCTTGGTTTCATGCGTGGGACGTCTCGTCGAAGCGAAATCCAAACAAGGAACCCTCCTGTTACACTACTACCTCGCATCGTCGGTCATCAAGATGTGATGGTCTAAAACACATGATCGGGATCGATAAATTTTTAACTTGCAATTCTATTAACAAAATTTTACTTCTACGTCTTACCATATCATCATTAAAGATTTCCATTAATCAGAGATTCACTTTTTGTGAAGTCTTACAAATTTTATCCCATAACATATATACATCTTTTCAAAGAGCCTTCTTATCAAGTCATAACCCGAAGTCTCAATTCGACTTCGTATCTCAGTCTCCCTCACATTGATAAGAGGAGATAACTATTTACAGTGCTTCTATCTCGCACTTTAATAGCCCATAATCACTCTTCTACGTGATTCTTGGCTAAACCTTTCAACCCATCTCTTAACCAACCCAATTAAAATAAAATAAAATGGAATGAACTAAAAGAAGAAAGAATAACATCTCCCCACTTCCAACGTCGTTGAGGTTCACGTATGGAGCGTCCCACAAAAGCAGAATCCAACAAGGAACCCCTCCTATGCATTACTACTCAACTATGTCGGTAGTGGAGATAAGGCATACCAATCATATACAAAATAAACAATCAACCAAACACACAAGTAAGATAACACAACAAGTAATAAAAACCTCCTACTTACCTCAACCACCCCTATAAAGTCTCAACCTGTATCCAGGAGAGATATTATAGGACAACTAGTTCCATCTTGAAACTAGAAGTAGGATAGCCTCGCAATCTAATTGCTAGCTATCACCCCAACTAAACCAAAATATCTTTTCTTGTATAGTATATATAATACAAGTAACATATAACGTACATAATACTTAAAAAGAAAATACATCGTCACTCGCTTTATAACGAGTGAAGAAAAAAAAATATAAAACTTCCCTACTACGGAAGTCATATAATTACTCTATTTAGTAGCGTCAATATTACCACAAGCTCGAGATACACACTCGAATCTATAGTAAACACAAGACTACTCTAACTTATCATGGAGAATGCACCACCCACTACTAAGGTGGAATTCCCGCCAACCATTTATGTCGATCACTCCAGGTCAATACTAATGGTTCTCAGACACGGCATTCGGGTCTTATACGAACCAACATTACTTCCATCAACTCCCCAACTAGGCATTTTATTCTATCCCTCGTTCTCTAGTCAATTATAATGAAAATGCGTGGTTCTTACACGTCATAACCATTGTTCCGCCTCCTACTGCCAAACAATGATCCACAAATCCCCTTTTACTTTCTAAGTAAAAGAGAACACGCTACCGGCTTCCTCTTCCTTAGTTCAATGAAACCTCCCCAGGCAGATGTCCACCGATAGGGTTTCATGAACACTGTTCCTTCAGAAGTGTTAACTACACTTATTCTGGAGCCTATCATTCCATTGAAGGGCTCTCCCTTATACCTACCTTTCTATAGTGTACGATCTCCCTCATCGCACAACTCTTTATTCACATGTCGGCCTATGACCGAGCCTCGCGTGAACAATTGAGATTTCATCTTCTTCTCAGTTCAGTTATTCTAGAGAAAATTACTCTAGAAAGTACCTACTAGGTTCCTCCATGGGCAAAACTTTATGCGCCCACAAATAAGGTGACTACACCCCCACCATTTCAACACTACTCCTACGGGTGAAGGATTTTCCTCTATCCTACTTAAACAGGTGGCCCTTATCATGAGCTCTATTCAACTTCAACATAACATCGCTTGGACTCCCAAGCTTAGTACCACCCTCTACTCTCGCGGTACTTGGAGAACTATGTCCACTGTCCTTAGTGGTCGCAGTAACAAAATAAGAAATGCCACAAAGGAGCGACTGCCAAATCGGTCCTCATCCCCGACCTCAAATTACAGTTCTTAGAAATCCTTCTCACAACGCCTTCACTGCAACCTCCCCTGGCGCCCTTCTCTAATCGACCTACTAATCTCACCCGAATACGCAAAAGATTCTAGGTGTTCTACCTCATGGCAGAAGAACGAAATCTCACAGGAGAAATCAACGACTTTAATCCTAAGGCTCTACGTCCGATCAAAAGCAACGCTAAAAGCGTAAAGCGTCCACACAGATTCCTAAGGACTCTAGAACCCGATGCTCTGATACCATCTGTGACAACCCGCCATCCAAAATAGGGGGTGGCCAGCCCGATACTCCAAAATAACGGAATCAGGGATGGAATCATTCTCAGCATCACAGCAAAATAAGAAGTATACGGGATAACCACTCCTTATTTAAGAAAAACGGGTTGCCAAAAAATTTGGTTTTAAAGTTAAAGAAAAGAATTTAAACAACCCAACTTAAAAATAAAGTGGAAATCCAGATTAAATTATATTACATACCCACAAATATACAATAAGGGACCGAATATGCTGTCGACCACAGACTCATACAACAATAATAAACAAGTTCAATAGTTTGCATAATACATTACATTAATCAATTACAAAAGCTTGGGTCTCTCACCCAAGTAAAAAGACCCGGTCTTAACTAGAGTGCAAAGATGATGACGTCTATTTCAAAATGTCCTGTAATACCCGCAAAGCATCACGGCTCGCCAAAGACACCGGGATAGGAAGTCAGATCAGGCATCCTTGCAGCAGAGTACCTGAGCAAATAAAAGAGGCAAGCACAACAAGAAATATGAACGGGTCAGGGCCCGGTTCTATACGATTACCAGATGAATAAAATAGTATGATAGTTATGAATGACAAATCATGCTGAAAGAGAAATAAAAATCTACATACGCAAGTTAAAACAAAAGCTAAGTAGGAAAAATAAAATGCGTAACATTAATCTAAAACTTTCGTCATATACACCAATTATCTCATATATCTTTTCCTTAACAGGATATATATATATATATATATATATATATATATATAATTACCATCTTATGCTCTTTATGGAATTTTTATCTCATTTTAATTTTTGTAAAAATCCTTTCCTTGTCAGGAAAATAATCATTTTCAAATGCTCTTTGTGGCACTTCATTATGCTCTTTATGGCATATAATCCATCAAGTCCCACTTGATTATGAATAGTTATATTTATATACATATAACGATTCTAAGACCGTCCGTACGGGTTTCCCCACTGTGCGCTCCCCTAAATGACCATCATCTTTCAGGGCCTATCATAAGACAACCTGGGCACCTATAACGCAAAACGTCGGGAAGCGGCAATGTGCCTGCGGGGTAGTCATAACCACACCCGAAATTACCTACCCATCGCAGAAAATATCCAACACAAACGCTCACATGGCCTAGGACTATATCCACCCTGCATTCATTAGCCAGGGGGCTTCACCTCACGCGCGAACTTCCCTTATGATGTCATTTAGAGAAGGTGTGTTCCAACCATTTTATTTACCATTTTCAAAAAAATCAAGTAAATTATCATTTACCATATTCATAATTAAGTAAATTATCATTTACCTTCATCATTACCATTTCCATATGTATGTTTCATTTTATTCGAAACCAGTATCATTTACATTTTGTAAATAATTTAACTCATTTAAATCCGGAGCCATACGATAACTTATATCGTTAATACAACCTCAAAGGAGTAAATAGACTCTTAATTATCTCCAAACATTTTGGGGTATTACTTTAAAACCCCAATACTATAATACCTCAAAGGAATTAATAATCTTTCAATTTATTTTCCCAACACACTTTTATGGGGTTGTTATGAACCATCAAGGTTAACATAGCTCAATTGAGCTTCTGAAATCTCCCAACATTCTTTTGGGGTGATAATATAAACATTCAAAACTAATATAGCTCAATTGAGCTTCTAAAGTCTCCCAAACATAACACTACATCTCCTAGTTTCATAACCATCAACTAGAAGAAAGATTGCCTTACATCAATAGGCGTAACCCCGGAAAAGTCTCCACATAACCCATTCCCAATGTAGGGTAATCAACTAACTCATATCTCACTCTAGGAATCTAAGTTTACTTCATTCAAGAAGGTTCCTAGGCCCTAGATTTAAAGAAAAAGGAGAAAAAATGAGTTAAAAAAATAACTCAAAAATAACATGATTCCGAATCGATTCGCCCTATGGCCGAATCGATTCACCCAAACAGTGAATCGGTTCGGACATCAGACCTGGGATTCTGCAATTGCCGAATCGATTCGGCTTGGACCCGAATCGATTCGGTTCAAGCAGACCTAGGAACTTCCCCTTAGCGAATCGATTCACCCAGGGGGCCGAATAGATTCGACATGGAGAATTTTGCCAAGAATGACTTCGAGGGTTATAAACCCTAGATTTCCCCAAACTCCAATCTCTTCCATTTTTGCCCACAACCAGCATCATAAATCTACCCCAAATCAACCTACCTGATTATTTACTACTATTATCCACAATTTCATCATCAAAACCCAAGATTAGGGTTAAATCACCACAAATTCTATTTTTGATCCATAAATACAAACACACAACTATCACACAATTTAATAATCTTAAATCATATATTAGAAAGTAGAAAACTTGCTTAGGGTTGTAAATCTCAGATTTCTTTGTGGTAGATGCAATCCAAGCTTCAATCTCTCTCTTCTCTTCTTCTTTCTCCTCTTTTCTCTCCCTCTCTTTCTCTCTCTTTTCTCTCTATGTTTAAGACATAAAATGAGGAAATGAAAATAGGGGGCAAGACTTAAAATCATGGATTAAATCTAAAGTCTCCAACTTAAGTGGTTAATACCACATTAAAATGACTCCCAATACGCGTTTAAGTTAAAATCAGATAAAAGTGCCCGAAACCCAAAAATACAATATGGCACTTATTTTGACTGTCTCGCACCTCTCGAGACCAACTACACCCTCTAAACTGGCATCCGGTAATTTTATAAATTATTTCCAGTTCCAATTTCATTTAAACCATAATGTCATTTAAAAAACATGACACTATAAAACATGCACCCTGATGATATTTACTTTCACATACAGTAAATATGCATCAATCTAATAAATAATAACTTTCAATTAATACTTATTCCAGTCCCAACATTTTATGTAATTACCTCATGCGATAAATTAATATAAAATTTACCTCCTAAAAGTGAGGGTTGTTACACAACTAAAATTCAACTAATCCACATAAAGATATGAATATCAACTATAATGCGATAACAAAAGATATCAATTGATTGTAGTAATCTAAGCATGTGATATCGAAATGAAATTCGCAACAAGATAGATCCCGAAAAGAAGTACCAGCATAAATGAACTAGCTATCATGGCAAAGACTCAAAAATAAATAAAATATCATATATATGTATACACAATAGATTCAAACTAAGCATAAGTACACACATATAGATATAAACACAAAAATGACATAAAACTAAATAATATATTTTTTTTTGACACTCTTATAACATAACTGTGTCATATGAAAAAGGAAGTTAAGGGGTGTGAACAAGATACCAATGAATTAATACCCAATCACTTAAACGTGTTCACGTACTTCGCATTTGATTGCAAAACCGTATGAACTAGAATTTAGCCTTTATGTGACAGGATAGATTGAACTAATGAACAAACAAACATAATACATACAAGCCTAGCATGTTGATGATTCTAAAAACCAATAGAGTCATGACATTGAAAGCGCAATTAGGATAAACGGACATTGTGAAAACCGTTGATATAGCATCCAAACTCCCTCAATAAGCATATATATATTATTATTCTGATGGAATAAATCAACTAAACAAATTAGGCCTTGGCAAATTATTTTTCTTTTAATACCATATTTTATTTTAGGCCTTTGGACCACGTATTTATTTTAGGTCCATTCCGAACGGTGGCTTACTCACAAAGGATAATATTTTTCCTTTTAGAGCCCTTCCCCGTGCGCATTTATATATATATATATATATATATATATATATATATTATTTTTTACATATCACAAATCTCACGTGCAACGGATTTTGACATGCACTAGTCTTCCTAAGTCACATAACATGTAGATGACAAGATTGGTAGGAGAACACCTCACAAAGCTCAAATATAATATGTGACGTTAAGGTTCAAAAAGTTCGTGCATGTGTATAAAGGCATATAAAAGTGAATCCATTAAGCAAGTCAAACTTAAGCTACTCCATGTAAGCCTGATAAAGAACATTTTAAGGATTAAAATTCTAACCAAAAGTTCTAGTCACATGAAAGCGAAATGAGGATTCCAACACAAACATATGCCACAAAATGTGTGTAAAACAAAAATACACACAAATTAAAATATTTTTGAGTATTTCAAATTTTTAACCAAAAATAGAAATATTTACTCAAACACACACAAAAATCATTTGTATTTTTCATTAAGCATAAATTAAGAAAAGGGTAAAACACAAATGATAAACAAAAATCCTTTTGTATTTTTCATTAAATCCAACCTAAAATGAAAAAAATATAATACAAAAGATAAACACGAATCATAATTCTAGCATGTGATTAAGCATGGAGCATAGACAAGAAAATGATTAAACATGCACACACCTAACAATGATATATAATATGAAGCACAAAAAGCTAGAGTATGCAAACAAGACTAACACATTCAACCTTTAAATTTAGCAAGGGAGGTTTCATGTGAAAGCAAATGAGAATCAACAAATCTAATATCTAGCGCGTCTAAAAATAATTTCCTAACCCATATAGATGTATATTTAAAATGATGGAATTTGGGAACTAATGAAATGCTAGACATAGACTTCCTAGGGCTTCTTTTAAGATGAAAAAATGACCTAAGATGACCTTTTCTACCACAATGCAAGCATGTGTAAACACGAGGAATGTTACCTAAGGTCTGACCTTTTCTTAAGTTCTTGGATAAAGTTGGCCCTCTAAAATAAATAATGGTCTTAGCTTTAGCATCAGAAGTATTTGAACAAGATGAGCTAGAACCATTACAACGACTACTTGAGTCTTGTGGATCATTTTTCATTTTTAAAAATTTGGACTCAAATAATAAATTAGACTCCTCAATTTTACGGGACTCCTTCTTTAAATTTTCTATAACTCCTAGAAGGTTATCACGCTCCCCCTCAATGTGAGCAAACTTGTCCCTAAGAGTCTTTTCTCGACAATCACTCTCTTTCTTGGACATTTCTAAAATATTAAAATTGCAATTTATGTCCGTGAGCTTTTCATGAAAAATATCTTTTTGAGATAGGGAGATTTGCAAAAACTCAATTTTAGCTTTAAAACAAGAATTTTCATTTTCAAGAAATTTAATTCTCTTAATTTTTCATTACACTTATTAAGCCCATTAAATTTCTCTCGAATAGGAAAGACTTCATTATCATTAGAAATGGACAAATTATCATTAAGATGTCCCATCGAGAGATACAAAATAAAAATGAGCGTGAGTATAAAAAAATGAACCACCTAAAAATACAAGGAGCACAAAAATTATAAAAACGGAAAAATGGATCTTTGACATGATAAATTAGCGTTCCGCCTCTGATACCACTTGTTGGAACCCGAGGCCCACAATTTTAAGTTTTTAAATAAGAATTTTCTATAAGTGCGGAATAAAGATGGTTCAACTAAACAAATAAACTAAAAAATAATTTCTTCACAAATTAAAATTAAAGTAAAACAAATTTTAATTTTCTCAAAATTAAAATTATACTAAAAATCAAATTTGTGAATTTTTACTTTAATCCCCAAAAATAATTTGATACAAGTCCTAGAAATTTGCCTAAGTCATATTGTCAATATTATTAAATTAGGCCAAACCAATTTTATTAAATTAAGTGAAGACTTGAATCAAATTAACTTTTACCCAAATTATTATGAAGCACCAAATTAAACAAGAGTAGTGATTTAAATCAATTTTATTTTTATTACCTAACCATGCTTTCTAGGTGAGTTATGCAAAAGATAAAATAAACAATGAACCACTACGTCGCGATGCACGAGGAAAAATCCACAAACGGGAAACAACCTCGAACGACCCTAGCCATAAGTCCACTAAGTATGGTATTTTATGTAATACCCCGTATTTTTGGCGATATTTATTTTTGGGATTAATTAATTAAATGAGAATTAATTGGGAATTAATCCGGATAAAATACTAGCGAGATGTGAGTTGGTATTTGACTATATTGAGTATATATGATGATATATGAATATTAAATTATGAAATTTGTCGTGAGATTGATATACGGCAATTTGGACATTTTATTGGGACGCGTGAGACAGTCGCGTCAGGATATAATTATTTTAATTATAAAAGTGAATTTAAATTCTATTAACTGTATGGTCGTTTTGAGTGCTCCAACGCGTTCGGAAGGGTCGAGATAGTCAGAAAACACTAGCCGGGGGTTTAGTTTGGGTCCCGGGGTATTTTTAGGCCATACCGGCAACATAAAGGGTATTTTGGTAATTTTGTATTTTTGAGAATTAAAAGTGACGAAAAATAGTAAATTATATCTGATGTGGATTTGACCCACTAAACCACTAACCAACCCATGTTAACCCAATAGGCTACGTAGGTTATTAGAATTGAGGTTTCTAATTTTTCCCAAAACAAGCCCTAGCCACCATAGCTATTGGAGAAGAAAGCTTGGAAAGAGAGAGATAGAGGAGAAAAGCTTGGAGAGAGAGAGAGAGCTTCATCAAATCGTCATCAAAATCTGAGATTGAATCAAGGCAAGTGGTTTAATTTACGTTTTTATGCAGTAAATGCTTCTTCCATGCTTAGACTATTCAATAATCATAATTAATTGGAAGATAATTGAAAACCCATGAAACTGGAGTTGTTAATAAATTTTGGAGATAGGTTTGCATGTAGAAATGTTATTGGAAGATCGAATTAAGAGAATTATAAGTTTATGTGTTATAAAAACGGATTTATTTCTGGAAATTGATGATTTATAATCTTAGGGTTTATGTTCTTGAAAAATTGGGGAAAAGTGATGGAACTTGTGATTTGGTGATGTTTAGGATGAATTATTCCCTTAAAACACGTTAGTATGTGACCTTGATATGTTTAGGATTGATTACAGACCTTAAAACGTTGTTGGGACGAATTTTAGAGGAGAATTGAGGAGTAAAAATTGGTGAGCAACGAGTAGAAAAATTCTGGGCTTGAATCTGGCCACTCGTTAGAAGACCTACCCAGGTCGTTCGAACGAGCTTCTAACGAGTTGAACATTGACTTCTAACGAGGGTGAAGTTCGTTCGATAAGATCGTTCGAACGAGATCTCGTTGGAAAGCCCACTTCGTTCGAACGAGATCTCGTTAGAAGACTCAGTTCGTTCGAACGAAGTCTCGTTCGAACAGCCTCGTTCGAACGAGTTGACAGTTTAGGCTTTTTAGCCTGTTTTGATCCCAAGTGCCCAGTAACCTTGTGTATAGGTAGAGATAGCCTTTCCTTGGTGAGTGATTGATATATTTGGGATGTTCGGAATATAATGAGGAGTCAAACCTAGAAGTGTAGTTTGAACCTAAGGGAAAATGTGAAGTAGGACGTGAGTGTCTATTACGATGTGAGCTATTGACGGCCTAATTAATTATATTAATCGAGAACATATAAATGGTATAATATTATATGTCAGTACGAGAAGAGATATGTACCAATATATTATGGTGATTACTAAGACGTGTGCATACTTAGTATATATGTATTGATTTTATGTGTATGACATACCTACCATACTTGCTATCACGGGAGGTTTGCGTTCGCTTAGGGCCCTCTAATCCTTGTGTTGCCCGTATTTAGACTGGTTACCTCGATGAACATAGGTCAGAGAAGGACTTATTGGGATGTTAATAAGTCTGCTGATCGTGGGAGCGTATGTATGTGCGTGACCCATGTGATGTGACTGTGTTCGCCTCCATTATTTGTGATGTTGTTATCTGTGAACTATTCCTGAGAGATTCGGAATATGTGATCCTTATGTACGTGATGTACCGGGATGGATAGCAGAGTATGTGTGCACCGCAGCTAGACTCGGGGTGCTTGTATTGTATATTTATGATGTGAATAATATACACTTAATTAATGGGAACTTCATGTTAATATTGTGAATAAAATTATGGTATTGTTTTGAGAAAACATAAATGGGCTAACCAATTGTGAAATATATTACATATTGAGAATCTGAGTTTAAGTATAGCCCCTATTCTTTGGTAACGTTAGAATGTTAATGGGAACCGAGTAATAAGGGTAGAACCTATGACAGTCTAGCTAGATATGATGTCACTTAGCTAGGAGTTTGTGTCATTTTAGATGGGTATTATACGTTAGGAGTGCACATGTAGTCGAGAGGTGAGAATTTCATGTGAGTGCACGTCCTAACATGTATTTTGCATTTAATGTTTTAAATGTTTTTAAAGCACTTGCAGGTTTTTAAAATATCTCCACATTCGGGCTCTGACCCGTTTGCTTTCAAATCTATTTTCTTGTAAAACCATTTTAGGTGCCCAGCCACAAGGACACCACGCATAGGATTCTCATTCCGATGACGAGCTGTAGCTGTTTGTGGAAGTTACAGGAATTGCTTTTAGAGGCTTCTATCATTTGGATTCCATGTTCAGTATTCCTCAGTTGTAGGGCATGTTGCCCAAATTCTATTAGAGACATTTCCATTTCAGTTTTTCAGACTTTGGCATGTATTAATTCAGTATTCAGTATTTCGTTACTTATTTCAGTGGTGGTATTTGTTGTGAGGAGTTTTTCCTCCGAATTTATTTATATCATGTGATGGTTATTCTATTATTTTGTTATGGTGAATGGTGATATTATTCTTTCTTTAAATCTTTAACTGCATGTTAATCAGACTTTAATTAAAATTTGACAACTTACTTTTTAAATATTAGGTGGTTAGTAATAATAAAATGTTTTCAACAGTGATGCTATTAACTGAGCCAACTTGGCATTTTGATTTAATTTAATAAAGGAGTAGCTACCCGGTATTTAATTAGTCGGGGTGTCACAGGTGGTATCAGAGCATCAGGTTCTAGTGTCCTTTAGGATCTGTACGGCTATTATGTTTCCACTAAGTTTTCTTTGATATAGAGCCCTATATTTTAGGACTGTTGTACTCTTTTTGTGTATGCTTCGTTCTTCAGCTATTTTAAGTTTATAAACTGTGAACTTATAAACTTTATTCTTATTTCAGATGCCTCCACGACGTGCACGACGAGTTCCCAGGGATGCAACGCCCGAACCCCTACCCGCTCCAGTTCAGGGCATGATGAACGCCGCTGAGGTTGCAGTCATTGTAGCCCAAGCTTTAAATGCCGCAATTGCCATAGTTCAGCAGGCACCACCTCAGGCGCCGGTTGCCACTCCAGTACAGGCAAATTCATTCTCGTCTGCTTGGGAACATGTACGTGACGCTTTTCAGAAAGCGCATCCTCCAGAGTTTGCAGGTAGCTCAGATGTGGTAGTCTCGAGCCAGTGGAGGAAGGATATGCAGAGGCACTTGAGGATGTATGAGTGCACGGATGTTCAGAAGAAGGTGCTAGCTACTTTCAAGCTAGTTGGATCTGCACTGCAGTGGTGGGAGTCTATTACCACCATGGAGGAGAGGGATACTCTCACTATTCAGGACTTTTGGGTGCGGTTCGACCGCAAGTACTTTCCGTCAGCTGTTCACACGGAAATGAGGAGGAAACTGATGAATCTGAAGCAAGAGGGTAAGACCGTGGCCGAGTATGAGGCCGAGTTCACAAATCTGTTGAATATCGTTCCGAATGAGATACCGACAGAAAAGAAGAAGATTGAGAAATTCACCGACGGGTTGACATGGAGGATCCGTCAGCATCTGTTAGGGAACCTTTCGTTGGCCACTTATTCTGATGTGGTTAACGCTTCTTTGTTACACTGCCAGGATCACCGCTTTCATATGACTGAGGGCAAGAGATCAGGAGAGTCTAACCATCAAGGCAGGACTGGAGGACATGGTGCCGGTGGGGCACAATCTGTTCAGGGGCAGAGACAGGGTGAGCAGGGTTCCCAGCAGGGGGATCAGAAGAGGTTCAGATCAGGGAATTACAGGAACGGACAGGGAGGTTTCCGTCAGGGCCATCAGGGTCCAAACGGCCATCAGGGCCAACAGGGGCAGAATGGGCAGCAGTTTCAGCAGGGCCAGCAGGGCCAAGGGAGGAACGGTAACGACCACCTGGGTCGGGGACCGCAGGGGCAGAGAGGAGGGAACTTCCGAGGGAAGTGTTATGTTTGTGGCAAGACTGGCCATAAACGACAGGATTGTCCTGATAGGGGCAGGGCCCCACATTAGCAGCAGCAGGGTGCTCGCCAGGAGCCGCAGAGGCCTATGTTTCTCGCCGCTCTTCCCGCACCGCCACAGATGGCAGCATTGCCACCCATTCCAGCAGTCCCAGCTCAGCAGGGGCAGCTACAGTATGGACGTGTCTATAACGTCCACCAGGCAGCAGTTCCACAGGCACCGCCCGCGATTGAGGGTACTTTTCCTATCCATGGCACTATGGGTCGGGTATTATTTAATACGGGGGCTACACATTATTTTATAGCTACACATTTTTCGAAGGCTTTAGGGTTGTTAGCCACAGTGGAGAGCACAGTGACGTGTGTCAACTCACCATTGGGGAATGGGTCACTTATATTCTTTATATGCCGGGGAATGGGGGTAGAGATTGGTGGTTTGGTATTACCTGCAGATATGTTGGTATTAGATATGCATGTTCACGATGTGATTATCGGTATGGATTGAATCATAGCTTATAGGGCCATGATTGATTGCTTCAGCGGGAGCATTGTTTTTGCCATTTCGGGGCAAGAGATGTTTGTAGTGGCGATGCCTCGCCCAGAGGGAGGTTCGACCGCTCATCTGTATTACATAGAGGAGGATACCTCCAAGGAGGTTGTGATTCCTTTAGATTTGATCCCAGTTGTCAGGGAATATTCGGATGTGTTTCAGGAGATACCAGGCCTACCCCCCAGTCGAGAGATAGACTTTGTTATAGACTTATTGCCAGATACGAGACCTATAGCACGCGCACCGTACCGTATGGCTCCGGTAGAGATGCAAGAGCTACGAGATCAGATAGAGCAGCTGTTAAGTCAGGGCTTTATTCGCAGGAGTACCTCACCTTGGGGCGCTCCAGTTTTGTTTGTGAAGAAGAGGGACGGTTCACTGAGATTGTGTGTGGACTACCGGGAGTTGAACAAGGTCACGATACGGAATAAGTATCCGTTGCCTCGAATCAATGACCTATTTGACCAGTTGAGAGGAGCTTCTTTCTTCTCGAAGATTGATTTGAGATCGGGATACCATCAGTTGCGTATCAGGGAGGAGGATGTCTCGAAGACTGCGTTCTTAACGAGATATGGTTCTTACGAGTTTCGGGTTATGCCTTTTGGTTTGACCAACGCTCCAGTAGTGTTTGTGGACCTGATGAATAGGGTGTTCAGAGAGTTCCTTGATCAGTTTGTCATTGTCTTCATTGATGATATTCTGGTTTACTCCCAGACAGAGGAGGAGCACGCCGAACATTTGAGGCAGGTTTTGCAGACGCTGCGTCAGAACGAACTGTATGCAAAGTTTGAGAAGTGCGGGTTTTGGTTGAAGGAGGTCCAGTTTTAGGGACACATTATTTCCGACCGGGGGATATCTGTTGATCCGGGGAAGGTATCCGCGGTGAGGGAGTGGGGACAGCCCACGACACCGACTGAGATTCGTAGTTTCTTGGGTCTAGCAGGATACTACAGGAGGTTTATTCGGGGTTTCTCGAAGATAGCGGGTCCTTTGACACATCTGACTCGTAAAGGTGTGTCGTTCATTTGGAGTGATGCCTGTCAGTTGGCATTTGATGAGTTAAAGGACAAGTTAACCTCAGCACCTGTGTTAGCATTGCCGAGACCGGGAGTTGAGTATTTGGTTTACACCGATGCGTCCTTACAAGGACTTGAAGGTGTATTACAGCAGGAGAGACAGGCCATAACTTATGCTTCCCGTAAGCTTATGCCTCATGAGAAGAATTACCCCACGAATGATTTGGAGTTGGCGGCAGTGGTATTTGCCCTACGGATTTGGAGGCACTATCTTTTGGGGGAGAAGTTCCAATTGTTCACGGACCACAAGTCCCTACAGTACCTGTTCACGCAGAAGGAGTTGAACATGCGGCAAAGGAGGTGGCTTGAGTTTGTGAAGGACTACCAATTCGATATCCAGTATCACCTGGGTAAGGCTAACGTGGTAGCAGACGCGTTGAGCCGTAGGCCAGCAGATGAGGTGGCAGGGGTGTGGAAGGCTAAATGGAAGGAGTTGGGACACCAGGATGCAGTGGCCCGATCTTTCTTGTCTGTGATGACCGTTACACCGCAGATTGTCACGAAGGTAGAACGGGCACAGGCTAATGACTCGTTCTGTCAGGAGCAGATAGTTCGATTACTAGCAGAGGGAGCCGAGTCCTATACCGTTAGCTCAGACGGGGGATTACGCTTCAATGGGAGATTGGTGGTTCCGGAAGGGGAGGAATTACGACACGAGGTGATGTTAGAGTCGCACGGCTCACGGTACATCCCGGAGGGGACAAAATGTACCAAGACATGAGACGGCAATATTGGTGGAGCAGTATGAAGAGAGATATTACTGAGTTTGTTTCGAAATGCGACACTTGCCAGCTAGTAAAAGTGGATCATCAGAGACCGACAGGACTTCTACAGCCGTTGGAGGTCCCGGTGTGGATGTGGAAGAGCATATCAATGGACTTTATCACGGGGTTGCCTACGTCGCAGAGGGGTCACGACTCCGTTTGGGTAATTGTGGACAGGTTGTCCAAAGTCGCTCACTTTTTACCCGTAAGGACTGACTACACTACGGGACAGTATGCCCAGCTCTTCATTTCAGAGATTGTGAGACTTCACGGTGTGCCCCTAAATATCGTGTCTGACAGAGACAAGATATTTGTTTCGCGGTTTTGGGAGAGTTTCCAGGAGGCCATGGGCACGGAATTGCGGTTGAGTACGGCTTATCATCCGCAGACCGATGGGCAGATCGAGAGCATAAATCAGACGTTGGAGGACATGCTACGCATGTGCATTATTGACTTTGGAGGTGGATGGGAGCAATACCTTCCACTGGTAGAGTTTGCTTATAATAACTCCTACCAGTTCACTATTGGCATGGCTCCGTTTGAGGCGATGTACGGTAGGCCTTGTCGTTCCCCAGCATGTTGGTTAGAGGTGGGGGACAACAAACTACTTGGGCTGGAAGTGATTCAGAATACTTCGGCAAGGATTGAGTTGATCCGGAGTCGCATTCGGGTAGCTCAAGACCGGCAGAAGAGTTATGCTGATGCGAAGAGATCTTTCAGGGAGTTCTAAGTGGGGGACCAGGTTTTGCTCAGAGTATCTCCTACGAAGGGGATTATGCGTTTCGGGAAGAAGGGAAAGTTGGCACCGAGGTATGTGGGGTCATTTCCTATTATTGAGCGGATTGGACCAGTTGCGTATAGACTCGGGTTACCGGAGCATTTACACCGGATTCACGATGTGTTTCATATTTCCTCGCTAAGGAAATATCTCAGGGACGATTTGGCTCATTCTCACATCGCTTTGGAGGAGATTGATCTACAGCCTGATAGCTCTTACGAGGAGGGGCCGATTGCTATTCTGGAGCGAAGTGAGAGGAAGCTGCGATCAAAGATAGTTCCGTTAGTGCGTGTTCAGTGGCGACATCACAATGTCGAGGAGTCCACATGGGAACGCAAGGATGAGATGCGCGAACGTCATCCAGAGTTGTTTTTATCAGGTACTTTCTAGTTCCGAATTTCGGGACGAAATCCTGTTATTAGGGGGAAGTATGTAATACCCCGTATTTTTGGCGATATTTATTTTTGGGCTTAATTAATTAAATGAGAATTAATTGGGAATTAATCCGGATAAAATACTAGCGAGATGTGAGTTGGTATTTGACTATATTGAGTATATATGATGATATATGAATATTGAATTATGAAATTTGTCGTGAGATTGATATACGGCAATTTGGACATTTTATTGGGACGCGTGAGACAGTCGCGTCAGGATATAATTATTTTAATCATAAAAGTAAATTTAAATTCTATTAACCGTATGGTCATTTTGAGTGCGCCAACGCGTCCGAAAGGGTCGAGATAGTCAGAAAACACTAGCCGGGGGTTTAGTTTGGGTCCCGGGGTATTTTTAGGCCATACCGACAACATAAAGGGTATTTTGGTAATTTTGTATTTTTGAGAATTAAAAGTGACGAAAATTAGTAAATTCTATCTGATGTGGATTTGACCCACTAAACCACTAACCAACCCATGTTAACCCAATAGGCTATGTAGGTTATTAGAATTGAGGTTTCTAATTTTTCCCAAAACAAACCCTAGCCACCATAGCTATTGGAGAAGAAAGCTTGGAAAGAGAGAGATAGAGGAGAAAAGCTTGGAGAGAGAGAGAGCTTCATCAAATCATAATCAAAATCTGAGATTGAATCAAGGCAAGTGGTTTAATTTACGTTTTTATGCAGTAAATGCTTCTTCCATGCTTAGACTATTCAATAATCATAATTAATTGGAAGATAATTGAAAACCCATGAAACTGGAGTTGTTAATAAATTTTGGAGATAGGTTTGCATGTAGAAATGTTATTGGAAGATCGAATTAAGAGAATTATAAGTTTATGTGTTATAAAAACGGATTTATTTCTGGAAATTGATGATTTATAATCTTAGGGTTTATGTTCTTGAAAAATTGGGGAAAAGTGATGGAACTTGTGATTTGGTGATGTTTAGGATGAATTATTCCCTTAAAACACGTTAGTATGTGACCTTGATATGTTTAGGATTGATTAAAGACCTTAAAACGTTGTTGGGAGGAATTTTAGAAGAGAATTGAGGAGTAGAAATTGGTGAGAAACGAGTAGAAAAATTCTGGACTTGAATCTGGCCACTCGTTAGAAGACCTACCCAGGTCGTTCGAAAGAGCTCGTTCGAACGAGCTTCTAACGAGTTGACCATTGACTTCTAACGAGGGTGAAGTTCGTTCGATAATATCGTTCAAACGAGATCTCGTTGGAAAACCCACTTCGTTCGAACGAGATCTCGTTAGAAGACTCAGTTCGTTCGAACGAAGTCTCGTTCGAACAGCCTCGTTCGAACGAGACTTCGAACGAGTTGACAGTTTAGGCTTTTTAGTCTGTTTTGATCCCGAGTGCCCAGTAACCTTGTGTATAGGTAGAGATAGCCTTTCCTTGGTGAGTGATTGATATATTTGGGATGTTCGGGATATAATGAGGAGTCAAACCTAGAAGTGTAGTTTGAACCTAAGGGAAAATGTGAAGTAGGACGTGAGTGTCTATTACGATGTGAGCTATTGACGGCCTAATTAATTATATTAATCGGGAACATATAAATGGTATAATATTATATATCAGTACGAGAAGAGATATTTACCAATATATTATGGTGATTACTAAGACGTGTGCATACTTAGTATATATGTATTGATTTTATGTGTATGACATACCTACCATACTTGCTATCACGGGAGGTTTGCGTTCGCTTAGGGCCCTCTAATCCTTGTGTTGCCCGAATTTAGACTGGTTACCTTGATGAACATAGGTCAGAGAAGGACTTATTGGGATGTTAATAAGTCTGCTGATCGTGGGAGCGTATGTATATACGTGACCCATGTGATGTGACTGTGTTCGCCTCCATTATTTATGATGTTGTTATCTGTGAACTATTCCTGAGAGATTAGGAATATGTGATCCTTATGTACGTGATGTACCGGGATGGATAGCAGAGTATGTGTGCACCGCAGCTAGACTCGGGGTGCTTGTATTGTATATTTATGATGTGAATAATATACACTTAATTGATGGGAATTTCATGTTAATATTGTGAATAAAATTATGGTATTGTTTTGAGAAAACATAAATGGGCTAACCAATTGGGAAATATATTACATATTGAGAATCTGAGTTTAAGTATAGCCCCTATTCTTTGGTAACGTTAGAATGTTAATGGGAACCGAGTAATAAGGGTAGAACCTATGACAGTCTAGCTAGATATGATGTCACTTAGCTAGGAGTTTGTGTCATTTTAGATGGGTATTGTACGTTAGGAGTGCACATGTAGTCGAGAGGTGAGAATTTCATGTGAGTGCACGTCCTAACATGTATTTTGCATTTAATGTTTTAAATGTTTTTAAAGCACTTGCAGTTTTTTAAAATATCTCCACATTCGGGCTCTGACCCGTTTTCTTTCAAATCTAGTTTCTTGTAAAACCATTTTAGGTGCCCAGCCACAAGGACACCACGCATAGGATTCTCATTCCGATGACGAGCTGTAGCTGTTTGTGGAAGTTACAGGAATTGATTTTAGACGCTTCTATCATTTGGATTCCATGTTCAGTACTCCTCAGTTGTAGGGCATGTTGCCCAAATTCTATTAGAGACATTTCCATTTCAGTTTTTCAGACTTTGGCATGTATTAATTCAGTATTCAGTATTTCGTTACTTATTTCAGTGGTGGTATTTGTTGTGAGGAGTTTTTCCTCCGGATTTATTTATATCATGTGATGGTTATTCTATTATTTCGTTATGGTGAATGGTGATATTATTCTTGCTTTAAATCTTTTACTGCATGTTAATCAGACTTTAATTAAAATTTGACAACTTACTTTTTAAATACTAGGTGGTTAGTAATAATAAAATGTTTTCGACAGTGATGCTATTAACTGAGTCAACTTGGCATTTTGATTTAATTTAATAAAGGAGTAGCTACCCGGTATTTAATTACTCGGGGTGTCACATTTTACAAGTACAAGAAAAAAGACTTACAACACTTGAATCGAATCCCTTCAAGCCCCGATGCTCCTTCTTGTATCGACCTACGCATAGTTGACAATCTCTAACTCCACCGGAACCATGGAATCCATCAATGAGGAACTAGGAAGCAACCGTCAACCACACATAGTGCCTTTCACCATGTGAGAACGCCGCAGCCAAAATAAACTTCTTCTTCTTTGAGGGATTTAGAAGTAAACCCAAACACTCTTCCAATGGTAGAGATAGAAATCGGTGCCAAAATTCCAAGAAATGTATATATATATAGGAACTTGGATAAACTAAACAAATGGGTGTAGCACAAGTGTTTTAAAGATTTTTCTTAAAAGATAAACACTCAAACATGAACTTTTTCTTTATAAATTGAAGCTCTCTAAAACTCTCTATAGGAGACGAAAATTTATGGAAAAGTTGGTTCTAAAAGTTGGTTCCCGCAACTTATTAAATCTGGCAAAAGATAGTGGAGAAAAGTAGTGGAAAAACCGTCAAAAACTGCCCAAAAAAATTTTCTCGCCAAAACTCGTTCGAACGACTTTTTCTTTTGAATGACTTTTCGTTCTAACGGATTTACTAACGAGGTTCCAGAATGAAAAAAGAAAGATCATCAGAAATCTCATTCGAACGACCTGGCATCTCGTTCAAACGACATGGCAATCTCGTTCGAACGAGATTCCAGTGTGGATCGAACGACGAGTCAGAAAAATGAAATATTAATTTTAAGCCCAAAACTTTTATGGAAAGTTCTAAAAAATATTTTTCTGAGTAAAACAAAGTCGTTTAGAAAAATTATAAATTACACCCAATTAAACTTGTTCTAAGATCGTTTATAAATATATAATGCATTCATACCTTCGGAGCAATGGAACCATGTTGATGACGTAGAAACGAGGCGCGATACACACGGTATTTGATGAAGCTTTAATATCTTGGTCGCTACGTCTTCAACTTTAGAATGTCATAGGCTTGAAGGATGGTCAAGAACTCTATCCTATGACTCAAACATTTTTGTTCAGAATTGAGCCAAAACTACAAAGGACTTAATTGGATATTTGTGTCCTTACAAAGGCATTCAACAGAGGCCAAGTGGTCATGCAATTCGAAGTTGTCAGACTATGGGAGCTGGATTATTTTGGTCATTTGGTAGTTGATGTCTATTGCTAACACTGTGAATTTTTCGTTAAGAACATATATAAGGAGGGGGGTCCTCCAAAGAAAAATTATATCTTTAGCCATGAGTGCTCCTAGGCTCTTGGTGACTTTATGGCCATGTTTGGGCTATCCATAGACCAAATATAGATTTAGTAGTGCGTGGATTTTGGGGCGTGAAAGGGAAGTTTTTTAGCCACCCTTATTTTGCAACATCGGGTTGCATCGGTGGGCTGACGTGCTTATAATATTGAGGTGGAATTGTCTTAATTCATGGGTTGTTGCTAGTTGACTTCAAAGAGCTGTTGTGCTTGTCCCAAAAATGGGATATGTGTAGTTTTATAGGAGTTATTGGGCTGAATATGTGTAAAAATGGGATAACATCAATTGGGTACATGTGGATCGTGGGATAACTTCTTAGACACCTGTTGTGATGCTAATGCAACAGTTTTGGAGTAGTTATATGGGAGTTACTGGGAAAAACAGGTGTAAAAATGGTATTGCATTAGTTGGGCACATGGAGATCATGAGATAACTCTCTAGACACCTCTTGGGAGGCTAATGTAATTGTTTTGAAGGGAGTTTTATGGATAAAAATAGCAAGATTATAATTGAGACACATGTCCTAGCAGTTGGGAATGTCAACTGCATTTATGACCTCTATTTAAAGCATTTGTCCCTATAATTTTTAGGCAGGAAGACTTAGACCGAAATTGAGTATTCCTTTGTAATCTTTTAAGTGATTAATAAAGGTTGCCAGTTGAGTTCTTTTAATTTCACGTCTTATGTGCGCGTGCCTAATATATTATGTTTGGGTTTGCTATTTTACTTGCTATTATCATGTTAAAAGCATGTTGTTCGAGTGGACCTCGAGTATTAATTAGCTGATCAGTGTGACACCCCGACTAATTAAACACCGGGTAGCTACTCCTTTATAAAATTAATTCAAAATGCCAAGTTGGCTCAGTTAATAGCATCACTGTCGAAAACGTTTTATTATTACTAACCACCTAGTATTTAAAAAGTAAGTGCCAAATTTTATTAAATCTGATTAACATGCAACAAGAGTAATGAATAACTAAATAACACCATTCACCATAATGAAATGAAACGAATAACCATCACAAAATGTAAATAACCTCTGGAGGAAAAACTCCTCAATACAAATCCCACAACTGATAAGTAAACTGAATAAATAACTAAAACTGAACTGAGCAATACATGCTAGAGTCTGAAAACTGAAATGTAAAAATGTCTAATAGAATTGGGCAACATGCCCTACAACTGATAGATGCTGAGACTGGAATCCAAATGAGAGAAGCGTCTACATGCAAATCCCTGTAGCTTCCACAAACAGCTACAGCTCGTCACCTGAATGAGAATCCTATGCTTGGTGTCCTTGTGGCTGGGAACCTAAAAAGGTTTTACAAGAAAAAGAGATTTGAAAAGCAAACGGGTCAGAGCCCGAATGTGTGATATTTTAAAAACCTGCAAGTTCTTTAAAAACATTTAAAACATTAAATGCAAAGTACATGTTAGGACGTGCACTCACATTATATTCTCACCTCTCGTCTAACTGTGCACTCCTAACGCAAATACCCATCTATAACTACCCATACTACTAGCTAAGTGACAACATAACTAGCTAGACTGCCAACGGTTCTACCCATTACTCGGTTCATTTTATTATAACAATGCTCGTAATTAAATAGAGGTTTAATGTAACTCAGATACTCAATAAGTGCTACATATATCATTATTAGTTAACTCTTTAGATATCTCGAAACAACACCGTAATATATTTACAACATTAACATGAGGATTCCCATTAATATAATGTATATTATTCACATCATAAATATACAATACAAGCACCCCGCAATCAAAGCTGTAGTGCACACATACTCTGCTATCCATCCCGGTACATCACGTACATAAGGATCACATATTCCGAATCTCTCAGGAATAGTTCAAATAACACAAATCACAAATAGTGGAGGCGAACACAGTCACCATCACATGGGTCACGCACATACCTACGCTCCCATGATCATGCAGACTTATTAATATCACAATAAGTCCTTCTATGACCTATGTTCATCAAGGTACCAGTCTATATCCCCCCCGTAGGCACACAAGGATTAGAGGGTCCTAAGCGAACGTAACCTCCCGTGATAGCAAGTATGGTAGGTATGTCATACACATAAACTATATACTAAGCATTCACACATCTTAGATATCACCATTTTAATAAGGTATAAGCTACATCATAATACCATTATTCCAAACTTATGTATTTCAAGTCCCCCGTTAATATAAAGTTAAATTACCGACACGTCTCACGCCATAGTCCCTTATCCTTAAAACCTATCTATAATAGATTATTAGGTTCCGATTATTCCCAAATATAACATCTTTATTCCTAAGGTCTTTACTTCTGCTCTAAACCTTATTTCATCAAATTACACAATTTTACACTATTAACCCAAACGTTATCTCACTTAACGAATTTCAATAACCTAGAATAATTCCCCGAATTGTATTCTAATTAAAGTCCACTATAATAATCACACCTACTGGTCTTCCTTAAGGGTGAGGGTATTCATAAGTTCTCCAAACATATTCTCCGAGGGTTTCCACCATTAAAACCAAATTAAGGAAAACTTCACTCATTCTGGGAAGGTCGATCGATCGACCTATGAATATCGATCGATCGATCTAGTCGATCGATCGACTGATGACTGTCGATCGATCGATCGAACAGGTATGGCTACGGACTGCTTCTTTCTGCAGATTTGAAAACATCCCAAAAGTTATTTTTAAAGCATGATTCTCTGATATAACGTTATAGTAATGACATATAACCATCCTACAATATTTCTAACGTCCATAAATCAATATTTCAACAACTAAAGGCTACATATAGATCAATCTTCATCAAAAACCTAATTTTTCCAATTTATCTCAAGAACATTCATAAACTTCATCTTAAATCCGTTTTTGGTATAACAAAAGTCAGTAATTATCTTAATATAATCTTCCAGTAACATTCTACATGCAACCTATATCCCAAAATTTAAACTAATAACTCCAATCTTATGGGTTTTTCATTATCTTCCAAGAACACATAAAGTTTTTGAATAATCTAACATGGAAGAAGCATTCTCCGAAATTTAAATGGAATAAATCACTTGCCTTGATTGTCTCTGGATTTGGTGTTGGATTTGATGAAGAATCTCTGCAGAATTCCTCTCTCTCTCTCCTTCTCCAAGCTTTCTTCTTCCAAAGATGGCTATGGTGGCTAGGGTTTTCTTTGGGAGAGTTGGAAGACTAAATGATAACTTACGTAGCTTATGGGGTTAATAAAGGGTTGGTTGGGTCAATTCCTTATCAGATTACAACTCTCAATTTTCGTCACTTTTAATTACCCAAAAATACCAAATTACTAAAATACCCTTTAAGTTACCGGTATGGCCTAAAAATACCCCGGGACCCAAACTATACCCCCGGCTAGTGTTTTCTGACTATCTCGACCCTTCCGGACGCGTTGGCGCACTCAAAACGACCATACGGATTATAGATTTTAAATTCTCTTTTATTAACAAAATAATATACCGTGACGCGACGGTCCCACGCGTCTCAACAAAATTTCTAAAATGCCGTATATAAATCCCACGACAATTTTAATAATACCAAATACATATATAATCATATATGCACATAGTCAAATACCAATTCGCATCTCATTAGTATTTATAACCCGGATTAATTTCCAATTAATACGCAATTTAATTAATTAATCCCAAAAATAATTATAGACAAAAGTACGGGGTATTACATACTCCCTCCCTAATAACTGAATTTCGTCCCGAAATTCGAAACTAGAAAGTACCTGCTAAAAACAGCTCTGGGTAACGTTCGCGCATCTCATCCTCGCGCTCCCATGTGGACTCCTCGACATTGTGATGTCGCCACTGAACACGCACTAACGGAACTATCTTTGACCGCAGTTTCCTCTCGCTTCGATCCAGAATAGCAATTGGCCCCTCCTCGTAGGAGCTATCCGGCTGGAGATCGATGTTCTCCACCGCAATGTGAGAATGAGCCAAATTGCCCCTAAGGTATTTCCTCAGCGAGGAAATATGGAACACGTCGTGAATCCGATGCAAGTGCTCCGGTAGTCCAAGTCTATATGCAACCGGTCCTATCCGCTCAATAATAGGAAACGGCCCCACATATCTCGGTGCCAACTTCCCCTTCTTCCCGAATCGCATAATCCCCTTCATCGGAGATACCCTGAGCAAAACCTGGTCCCCCACTTGGAACTCCCTGAAAAACCTCTTTGCGTCAGCATAACTTTTCTGCCTGTCTTGAGCTACCCGAATGCGACTCCGAATCAGCTCAATCCTTGCCGAAGTGTCCTGAATTACTTCCGGCCCAAGCAGTTTGTTGTCCCCCACCTCCAACCAACATGCTGGGGAACGACAAGGCCTACCGTACAATGCCTCAAACGGAGCCATGCCAATCGTGAACTGATAGGAGTTGTTGTAAGCAAACTCCACCAGTGGAAGGTACTGCTCCCATCCACCCCCGAAGTCAATAATGCACATGCGTAGCATGTCCTCCAACATCTGGTTGGTGCGCTCTGTCTGCCCATCGGTATTGCGAAGAAAATTTAGTGCCTCATCGGAGAATGTAAAAAAATAATCCGTGTGACAATTGGTATCAGAGACAAGTTTTGAAGAAAATTCTGGTGTTTTCAAACCAACTTTTGAAGGGAAAGTCCAAATTTGTCAAGATTAGTATGAGTTTGGCTAGGTTTTTCTTAAATTTTGCAAGAAAATGGCTCATGGAACTAGTGTAGAATTATAATAAAGGGCGCAAAAATTGGAGGATTTCATTGAAAATCCTCCAACGGATGTTGCAACAGAAGCAATCTCGTCCAAGTTGGAAGAATTGCGGTTGGAACTGCAATGGGTTTGAATGGTACAAGAAAATCACATCCAGGAAGCTGAAGAAAATATTAAGAATCTTGTGGCTAATGTTAGTGTTTTAGCTGACGAACTTCGTGCATATTTAGGCAAACTTGATGAGGATTATGGGTATTTGAAAAAGGCATGGCTCCACGTGGGTAATGAGGACACTAGTGTTAGTGTCAAGAAGTATAAAAATCTAGAATCGAAGGCGTTTGCTGGTGCAATATCAGCGAAGGAATTGGATGATTTCGTGTATGATATGGAATAGTATTTGAAGGCTGCTCATATCAATGAAATTGAGAAGGTTGTTATCACCATGGTGTACTTATAAGATGATGCAAAACTTTGGTGGAGAACTCGGAACAAATACAAGAGTAGGTCTGAAATTAGTTCATGGAGTGAACTAAAGAAGGAATTGCGGGATCAATTCTTGTCGATAAATTTTGATTGGCAAGTGAGGGAAGCATTGCGATGCTTGAAGAATGACAAGACTACGTATGATTACATGAAAGAGTTCACGTCGGTGATGATAGATGTTAAGGGAATGTTCGAGGAAGATAAGTTCTTCAATTTAGTTTCCAATCTTCAGCCTTGAGCATAGGTTGAATTGAGGAGACAAGGTGTACATGATTTTCAGTAAGCAGTAGCAACAACGGATATCTTAGTGGATCTCAAACTTGATCGGTCAAACACTATTTCATATAAGTATAAAAGTAAAGACAAAGTCGCTTCAGAATCGGGAAAAGATGGAGGGACATAAAATGATAAGGGAAATGGGGCTGGTGGATAACCAACCAAAGGCAATAATGGTTATTCCGGGTGTTTTATTTGCAAGGGTTCACACCGGGCAAAGGATTATCCAATGTGGGAAAATCTTGTTGCAATTTAAGTAGAAGAGTCGAAAGATGTTGGCACAAGTTCAGGTTGGGGAGATATTTGTGTCAACCCTTTAGTTTTGCAGGGCGGACTCCAAGCATTGGAGTCTAAGGAAAAATAGGCCATGATGCCTTGGTATGCGTTGGTTGCGGGAATCTTACATTACCAAGTGAAACTTCAGCGTTGGGGGTGAAAATGTGAAGGTTATGGTCAAGCATGGAGGAATTGAACTGAAATTAGTTTCGTTTTGTGTTACACCTTGCTTAATCAAAGATTTTAGTGGTTATTTTTGGTAAATTCCAAGGTTTTGTTGGGAAATTTTCAGTGGAGGTTGAATTTCCTTGATATCGACGTGGTCGTCAAATTCTTTTGGTCGTGGAGATTTTTTCATAACCCAATTTCATCATGAAGTTATGGGTATGGAAAGCCCTCAAAACTAAAGAAAAATGACTTAGTTCACTTTGGCTAAGGGATTCAGCTGAGGCAAAGGAGTCATTCAATCTATAGTTGTTAGATTATGGGAGCTGGGTTCTTTTTATCTTTAGGTAGTTGACGTCTACTACTACCACTGTGGATTTTTCATTAAGAATATATATAAGGATAGAGGTACTCTAAGGCAAAAATCAATCTTTATCCATGAGTGCTCTTCGTCTCTTGGCAACTTCTTGGGCATGATTGGGTTATCCATAGACCGAATATGGGTTTGGTAGTGCATGAATTTTATGGCATGATCGAAAAATTTCTATGTCACCCTTATTTTTTAATATCGAGTTGCATCAGTGGGATGAGGTGCTTATAATTTTGAGGTGACATTGTCATAATTCATGGGTTGTTGGTAGTTGCCTTCAAAGAGCAGTTGTGCTTGTCTTAAAAATGGATTTGGGTAGTTTTCATAGGAGTTATTGGGCTAAATAGGTGTAAAAATATGATTGCATCAATTGGGCACATGTGGATCATGGGATAACTCCTTGGACACCTGTTAAGATGCTAATGCAATAATTTTGAGCCAGTTTTATGGGAATTACTGGGAAAAATAGGTGTAAAAACGAGATTGCATTAGTTGGGCACATAGAGATTATGGGATAACTCTAGACACCTATTGGGAAGATAATGCAGTAGTTCTGAAGGCAGTTTAGTGGAGAAACCTGACAACATTATAATTGCGACACATGTCCTAGTAGTTTGGGATGTCAGCTGCATTTGTAACCTCTATTTAAAGCATTTGTCCCTGTGATTTTTAGGTAAGAAACCTTAGGCCGAAATTTAGTATTCCTTTGTAATCTTTTGAGTGATTAATAAAAGTTGGGAGTTGATTTCCTGTAATTTCGTGTCTTGTGTGCGTGTGCTTCATATATTATGTTTAGGTTTGCTATTTTACTTTCTATTATCGTGTTAATAGCAGGTTGTTCGAGTGAACCTCAAGTATTGGTTAGCTGATCAGGCTTTGCGGAGAAAACTTGGTGACTCACCGAAGAATTTAAAATAAACTATCCCGTGACAATTAGTATCATAGCCAAGTTTTGGAGCAAATTTTGGTGTGTTCAAACCAGTTTTTGAAGGGAAAGTCCGAATTTGTTAAGTTTAGTACGAGTTTGGCAAGGTTTTTCTTAAATTCTGCAAGAAAATGGCTCGTGGCAGTAGTGCAGAATTACAAGAAAGGGTACAAAAAATAGAGGATTTCATTGCAAATCCTCCAACGGATATTGCAACAGCAGCACTCTTGATCAAGTTGGAAGAATTACGGTTGGAATTGATAGGTCCCATGTATATACCAAGTGAGAAAAATGTGTGTTTTAAACAAAAAAAACAAGTTGTGAACAAATTAGCTTAACCCAATTTTATCTTGTGTTAACCCTAAGCATACATCTAGTGATTAAAGCAAGTAAAATAAAGTAGAGCAATACTCACAACGCCGGATGTACGAGGAAAAATTCAAAACGAGAAAAAATCTCGGACGGTCCAAGCCAGACAATCACTATGAATATACTTTTACAAATACAAACGGTAGTCTTACTCAACGACTCGATCCACCCACAAGACTTGACGCTCCTCAGATCTTCTACTAATCCTCTCATAGTACCCCCACAAAAACTCCTACTTCCACGCTATTTGTCCACATCACGCGACTCCACGAGTGCCTTAGTGTCCTCCGATATGGCTTTGATGTCGTCAATGATGCTGAATCAGGTGTCCACCTTTTCTTCACCGCAAAGCCCAGCTAAAAAGGTTGTCCAATGAGTTTGAACAAACTAAACTTGGTGCACACAAGATCACATAAACATTTACTAATGAAAGCTCGGATCTTGTAAACTCTAAGGATGTGTTTAAGTCTTTGAAACCTTAGAAAACATATACAGAAAATTGTACTATTTGAAAAGTGAATTCGTTCTGCACGCACATCGAGAAAAGGACTAAGACCTGACTTAAATAGAATTTTTAAGTCGGTGAAAATCTCGTTCGAGCGAGGTGACATGTCGTTCGAACGACAGTGCATCTCGTCTGAACGACATCTAAAGTCGTTTGAACGATGTCGCCAAGTAGAATTCCAAAGTGTTCCAACTTTAAAAGAGTTTTATATAAAACCAACTCTAATCCAACACAAATTCGTCCTTTATCTGATGTGTAAACATTTAAATATTAAAAAAAATCCTTTTAAAAAAATAACATCTTTATTTTTATAAAATGAATTTCGAGTTTCATTAACATTATGCATTCATATGTGTGTGATCTCGGAATGCAATTAAACGTTGAAGATGAGAAATTGCACCAATTAAACTTCGGGATGATTGAATCTTTGTAGCTTTGTCGCAACATCTTTAATAAATCTTCAATACGTCATAGACTCTGTGACACCCCACCTAATAAAATACCGGGGGATCAGTCTTATACCAAATTAAAACAGGAATCCCAGTTGGTTCATTCTTAGCATCACCGTCGAAAACTATTAAAATATACTAACCACCTAGTATTCCAAAAGCTGGTGCCAAATTTTAACTTTTTAATTAAACAAAACAGTATATGCGGAAATAAATATAAACCATTCACATAATTGAATAAAACTCAACTGAATAATTAATTACACAACTTGCCGAATAAACTATCGGCCACCAAAGTGAAATATCCAATACAAATATTCAACACCGGAATAAAATAAATCTTAAAACTGTAATGAGAAGACTAGGCGACAAGCCCTAAATAAAACTGAAACTGATGCATAATTCCTACTCTGGGAATAAATGAACGATGCGTCTAATCCAAACTCCTGCTAGCATCCACATATCCCACAGCTCCGTATCTCTGAAATAGAATATCAATCCTAGAATCCCTATCGCTGGACACCTAAAAGGTTTTGAAAATAGTTTTATAGCAAGGGTTAGAACCCAAAACATTTTGAAAATATTTATCAAGTGAATTAACTGCAGTAATTTAAAATGCATGAATGCGCTTCATATTTAAGTTAGTGTCGCACTCCCTTGTGGACATTCTCACCCCTCCACTATTGTACACACTTAACGGTTACCTTAACCCCCACCTAGTTGTACTACCCCGTCCAACTAGTCCTGGTATAAACTCCCCTTGCCATACTACTCTAACCCGAGTATAATGCTTTTTGAATTATAAGTTATGTCACAATTAACTTAATTTATTCCTTCTTAAATAGTAGCATATAACCGTGTCACAAGTTATATAAAGTAAATACATCACACACTGTATTATTACCCACATATAATATTGAATACCATTATATACGTACCTTTACTAAAACATCCACACATATAACATACGTATATCCATCCCTCCGAGTATACCCTCGTCGGATGATTCCCTCTAAAGTGCTATCTCACTAGGTGTGCTCACAAAACCTAGTTCCCCAAGTTGGAATCACTCACCAACTTGGCCCAAACTATAAACGTAGTGGCGACGGTCATATTCCTTCCCTGAGAGTGAGATAAATCCCCCACCCATATACCGGACGCTATGACTTGGGGATATACTCACCCTACTCCTCAAACTAGGGGATTCACCCACATCGCGCAACCTTCCTTGATAGCACTAGAGTATATAAATTGAATAAATATCTAGTCACTGATATTTAATATCACACACAATATATACACGTATATATATACTATCACTACACCGTGTATATATAATATAAACCCCGGCTTTACCGTGTACTCAAAATCCCGTAAACAAGCCTGTAATTTCCCGAGTCTGTGGCCCGACTCAACATAATTAATTTCTCACTCATTAACTTATCATCTTCCCGAGTCTATGGTTCGACTCTAATATAATTAATTCACACCTCAATTAATATAATACTTTTCCCGAGTCTATGGACCGACTCTAATTAAATTAATTAACACACCCATTAATTTAATACCTACCCGAGTCTATCGTCCGACTCTAATTAAATTAATTAACACACCTATTAATTTAATACCTACCCGAGTCTACAATCCAACTCTAATTAAATTAATTATCACACCTATTAATTTAATACCTACTCGAGTCTACAATTCGACTCTAATTAAATTAATTATCACATTCATTAATTTAATAACTTGGTGTCACTCAACCATTATCCCCGGACTCGCTTACTTGGCCCATAACTTAATATTTTCGGAGTCTATGTTCCTATCACAAGGAAACACACAATAGGCATTCACAATCCAACTAATCCTATAAAACAGTAGGTATTTACACAACTCAATTATTCATACTTGTACGTAATATATTTCTCTCTAATATTCACCGTGCTTATTTGCTTTACGAATTTATTTCACTTTCGTATTAATTCAAGTATTCACACAACTCTAAGGGTCCTAGTTACCCCTTGTTATATCAATTCAGTAGTTACCCTTGTTAACCCACTGACCTAATGAATTTAAGCTCGCTCACACTTTTTCGTAATTATATTCTTATCATCTCGAATTAGAGCACGTCATAATCAAGCTTATGAATCTCCACTTTAAATCTCTCATAAAATTAAAGTCCAACAATCGATCATAGACCTACTTACATATCATTATTCCATCAGTATATTTCATCAAGGTCCCAAACACTTCCCCCATAAAATTTTAGATATTTGAGGCTTAAAAAGAAAAATCTCAAATTTTCTCGCAGATTAAACACCCTCTAGTAAAATTTCGAGTTCTCCCTCTACAGAACTCCGATTGACCTGATTCCAAGTTCATTAGATAGCTAAGGAAATAACTTTCCATTAATGTATGGTTCACACTCTAGTTAGAAGTAAAATTCAAATCGCACACGTTTAAAGTCACGTCAAAATTCTGGCACATTACTATGTTGACAGATCAAACAACATGTAGTAAAATGTCGATTACTCCCTCTACAGAACTCCGATTGACCTGATTCCAAGTTGATTGGATAGATAAGAGAAATAAATTTCCAGGCATGTATGGTTCACACTCTAATTCTAAGTACAACTCAAATGGTATACATTTAAACTTGTGTCAAAAATTCTGACACATTAACCTCTTGTGTTCATCAAATAAACCCTAAGTCATTCAAGATTCATGTTCTTCATCTAAGAACTCATAAAGATTCCATGTTAATCATCTGATATATTAAAATTTAATTTTATCTTTACTTAGGGATATATAATACACCTATTTCTTACTTTGAATCTCAGCCAAGTATTCCACTAACAAAACCCCATTTTGTACCCATTTATCCCCAAAACGAATTTTGATTTACACATCACTATGATATGAATTGATTATCATCAATTTTGAAATCATAATAGTTAACCACTTTCATGAAATCATTCATAGGGTCTGATTCCATTGGTGTAGAAAATGGTTGATGAAGAACACCCCAAATTACCCCCTTAATTTGGCTCCAAAAGATTCCCCAATTAACTTCTTGATTAGCTTCCTCTAATCCTCTCCCAAACCCTAGGTTTAGGATTTTCTGTATGTCTTTCCTAGTCCCTCAATTAGGTTGAAAACACTAAATCCCATTTTTGGCCATGTGGGCCTAATTAAAAAGGCCCAACTCACCCTGTGTGGGCCCGGCTATGTCCAAAAATACCCTGAGACCCAATTACTACCCCAGGTACTCTTTTCTGACTATCTCGACCCATCCGGACTCAACCGCGCACTCAGAATTGCCATCCGAAATACTTTTTGACATATCCAAATTTCGACCTCAAAATGCGACACATTAATTCAGACAAAGTCCCCAATTATAAATAATTCGGCTCACTCAAATCAATTCTCCAGCTTATGGATTTAAGTTTCTCCAATTTAAATATTTATAACACCCAAAATAATTAAATATTAAATCCTCAAAATTACGGGGTGTTACATACTCCCCCCTTACAAAGGAATTTCGTCCTCGAAATTAAGATAAGCCTAGTGCTCCAAGCTTCGCATATCACTCTCTAGTCATGTGCCTCTAAGCACACTATATCTATCCCATCCGCTTCAAAGCATAAGTTAGACAAGTATGCATTTAAATTAACCAGGGCGCCCATACGCCCTATACCCGTGTTTAACTGCACGAAATTTACCTTAATTAACCCGGGTGCCCATACACCCTATCCCCGCGCTTTACCGCACGAAAGTTACCCGACTAAGCTAGTCGTAACCCAAAATATAACTTCGAACCCATAGTCATATCACATATATATATATATATATATATCTATTGCCCGGGTACCCAACCCATGTACTAACGTCCAAATATCTCCCCACAAAATACTTGTCTCTCAACACAAAAGTATATACGCTTACTCTCATGTTATCAAAGATGACATAAAGTACCGCGCCCTTACCATCACTAGTCCTTGCGCAAAAATAAACCCCGAGCTATCTCTCTTTGCTCGAACGTAAATCTAACCACCCTGATTCACTTCAGTAAATACCCCTACTTACCGGGATAAAATGTGAGAACACAAGACCTCATTATGTTCCTATCGCACCACGCAATACAACATATGTATAGGCTATACGCCCTCTCAGGTGATACCTAGTACCAAACATATCCTGGTGTCGTGAACACCAAAACTTAACACCACTATCCACAATAGTTAAATTCCATCGCTATCCAGCCGATATTTAGAAAATATTATCAACCTTACTCCCATAATTCTCGAGAGTAGTAACTCCTCGCATAATTCAAACCTTCACTCAGTTTAAACCTCCACTCAACCGTGAAGAACACCAAAAAAACTCCGCTACCCTACGAAAAGTTTATCTACATACTATGGCTGCTAAAGCCAACGCACCCACTAAGTTCGACTCACCTGCGAACTCTAGTGAAAAATAAGTCTTATATTATGACATCCTCTTTGTCACTCAAAAATATACCCCACGCCCATAGGGTAAAAATAATTACCTCCATACTCCAGCTGCAATGGCTGATCCTTGGGTTTCAGAGCATGTTCTCCCTGTCCAAATGCGCCCATGACTTGCTTTAGTGGTTGTACATCCAGGACCTCATCCTGTAGTTGACCCTTGCCTCGCTTAAGATAATCTCTCTTCATGTGTCTCTCTTCCTCCACAAATGAAACACCTTCTAATACATTCACCCTGCTACTGGTCCCTTCCATGCCGACCTTGTTGGAATTCCAGGTCATCCTGCCGATAGCCTCTAGTTCTAAACTGTTTAGCATGATTTCCCTGCCGAAATCCTTCCCCTGATCTCCCCCTGTCTGTTGCTGGGATACCCCACTGGTACTATTCCCTCCTGCTTTATTCGATTCGCTAGTTTCCAGTCTCTTCCTGCTTCCTTTCACGTGGAAGCGATATTTCTGACCGTGTCGGAGTGTTGCGTTAACGACATCAGTATAAGCTACTAATGCGGAATTACCAATTAAATGTTGTCTGATTCTCCAAACTAACCCATCCATAAACCTTTACTTTCTTTATCTCTTCATCGCTTACCTCATCCGGTACAAAATTTGCCAACGAGTAAATTCTTCCTCGTAATCGGCCACGGAATGGTCCCCCTGAGTCGCCTCTTTAAATGTTCTATTCATTTCGGTCTCAACCGCTGGAGGAAAATACATGCGATCGAACCGCACCCAAAACTTTGCAATAGCTAGTGTATCCCTTTCCTGAACTGTAGTGATCGACTCCTACCACTATAGCGCTGCTCCCATTAAACTAAAAGTGGCTAGCATTTGCTTCCGCACCTCATCTCAATCTCCCATGCGTAGGTGACGCTGGATATCTCACTTCCACTGACACGCTAGCACTATATCTAAACCTCCTCAAAACTTTGATGGATGCCCTTTTTGAAAAACCTCTCGTATTTGCTACCACCCCGACGCCCCCGGTTGGGCCTGAACATCTGGTGCCATTAACACTTGTGGCTGATCTCGTAGAAAGTACCTTGCCATTGCAATCATCGTCGCTTCAACTGCCTGTGCCACCTACTCAGTTACCCGCACTGCCAAAATCATCTCTGGCAGTTGCTGTGATAACTCTTGCTCCTGACGAGCCTCTCTAGTCTCATCTCCCCTTACTGCCCTAGCTACTCTCTCTCTCATGGGCGAGATCTGGAATGAGAATCGAATCGTATGAGTTCATACTCAAATAAAAAATATGGCAGAAGGACGTAAATGCGCATACGTATAAGAATACAACAATCCTATGATAGGGCTCTATATCAAAGATTGCTAACCCGAAACGTGAAAAGTCGCACAGATCCTAAGGACACTAGAACCTGATGCTCTGATACCATCTGTGACATCCCGCCTAATAAAATACCGGGGGATCAGTCCTATACCAAATTAAAACAGGAATCCCAGTTGGTTCATTCTTAGCATCACTGTCGAAAACTTTTTAAAACACACTAACCACCTAGTATTCCAAAAGCTGGTGCCAAATTTTAACTCTTTAATTAAACAAAACAGTATATGCGGAAATAATCATAAACCATTCACATAATTGAATAAAACTCAACTAAATAATTAATTACACAACTTGTCGAATAAACTATCGGCCACCATAGTGAAATAATCCAATACAAATATTCAACACCGGAATAAAACAAATCTGAAAACTGTACTGAGAAGACTAGGCGACAAGCCCTAAATAAAACTGAAACTGATGCATAATTCCTACTCTAGGAATAAATGAATGATGCGTCCGATCCAAACTCTTGCTATCATCCACCTATGCCGCAGCTCCATATCCCTGGAATAGAATATCAATCCTGGCGTCCCTATGGCTGCACACCTAAAAGGTTTTGAAAATAGTTTTATAGCAAGGGTTAGAACCCAAAACATTTTGAAAATATTTAGCAAGTGAATTAACTGCAGTAATTTAAAATGCATGAATACGCTTCATATTTAAGTTAGTGTCGCACTCCCTTGTGGACATTCTCACCCCTCCACTATTGTGCACACTTAACGGTTTCCTTAACCCCCACCTAGTTGTACTACCTCGTCCAACTAGTCCTGATATAACCTCCCCTTTCCATACTACTCTAACCCGAGTATAATAATTTTTGAATTATAAGTGATAAGCACCCAAAAGTGTATAATTTATACCCCTAATATGTGCATTTTAGTCCCTCATTTTAATTAAAATTGGCCTTATGTCGCATTTTATTATTTTTCAGGTAAATCAGCAGTTGCAGTATCAAATAGTGCTAAATCAAGGCAATTGCGACGCAGAAGCGGTCAAAAGCGTGCATTGAAGAAATCTAAGGAGACCGTGAAGTGAGAAGTCCATTATGAGCTTGCCCTAATTTTTCACCCCACGTGTGTAAATACCGTGCGAGGTAAACTCTTTATCACTCACAAATCTCCTGCAAGCGAGTCAATTTTTGTGTGCTACCTGCTCCTATCTGCTTTTTATTTCAGTATCGCACTTAAATTGGATGGTTTAATGAATAAATTTACCTAAGACCTATATCCGGTCATTGCAACGAGTTGGGATTTCATCACCCACTCAATCACATCTCCATTTGATTGTTACCCGTGCTCTCACTTAAATTAAAATCAATCAACTAGCAAGCTAAGTAGGAACGGTGTTCATTAGGACCCTTTCGGAACGAGACCCTCATAGGATACTCTAGTGAGTCCTTTCCACACCTGCAAATCTTCATTCCACTATATTAAGACTTTTGTCTAGGGAAACTGGGTTTTAATTGAGGCCGCCCAGTAAAACGGGTTGTGCTTTCCCCAGCGTGGTACCGGATAGTTGTTTGTTGAAGTAGCTAGTGTGGTGAGCCTTAACTAGTAAGCCTCTTGTCTCTCGGGAAGAAAGTGGGAGCACACTTTTATTGGCGAGGCCTAAGATTTCGTGATTTTCTCGCCCGCGGACTAATTAAAATTGACTACCCACTCACTTAACTTGAAGATAATAATTTGGCTATGTGCTCTTTCGGACTTGTTCCATTCGTGTACGTGTATAAGTTGTTCCTTTAGGTAGTCCAATTTTTGCTCCAACTGTCAATTTTTCCACTGTTAGTCCATCGCCCCTTTTCCCATTTTTTTCTTCATTTTTAAAATAAACCCAAAACTCCAAAAATATTTTCATTTTTTCCGCCTCATTTTTTTTCTCACAAAAAAATCCAAAAATATTTTCCATTTTTTCTTCCTTATTTTTCAAAAAAATCCAAAAAAATTTTCTTCTTTTTCAAATACCCAAAAATCCCCAAAAAATATTTTTTCCTTGCTTTTATGCCAAATTGGCAACGCATTGATCATCGATTAACACATTCCCCTAGTGCTCCATTTCTAAATTCCCTCTTAGGTAATCGTGTTCCTATCGTTTCTCCTCATTTTTCTGATCCGTGTTCTTCTTTGGAGACGCCTAGTTCTCCCACTTCCCCTGGTTCTGTTACCCCACCCATCATGGCCGATGAACGTACTTTAAGGGACTACTTTGCCCCGATTACGGCCACTCCGCCTTCATGTATCGTTCTTCCACCCACTCCGGCTGTGCAATTTGAAATTCGACCCGCGACTATTTCTATGTTGCCCAGTTTTCATGGCCTTGAACGCGAGACTCCCTATACTCACTTGCGGAAATTTCTCACTGTGTGCGCTACTTTCAAAAATCAAAACTTAGACGAAGAGAATGTTCGTCTTCGGTTGTTTCCCTTTTCTCTTCACGATAATGCATCCATGTGGCTCCATTCCTTGCCCCCGGATTCTATCCTCACTTGGGAACAACTTGTTAAGAAATTCATGTCTAAATTCTATCCCATGAGCAAAACAAATGAAATGCGCCAAGCAATTCAGTATTTTAGACAGAAGCCTACTAAACAATTTTGTGAAGCATGGGGCCGTTTTCAAGACTATATCAATAGTTTCCCACATCACGGTCTCGAGAAAAGTCACTTAGTACATAGTTTTTACAATGGTCTTATCCCTTCTTCTCGCACCATGATTGAATCCATCCATAAAGGTAAGTTCATGCATTTGACTCCCACTGTCGCCCATAACTTTCTCCTTGAATTAGGCAATGACTCTCAAGATTGGTAGGGCACTAATGCATTTTCGAGATCCGATCCTCCATATGTAGGGAACACTTCTGAGGTAAAAAATGATCCGAATTTTAAAACTTTGCTCCACAGCTTAAACTCATTGACTAAAACCGTTAACGCTCTCAGTTGTACTATGCAACAAAATGTTACACTTTCTAAACAAGCAATGACTATCAACGATTCTAGTCCTTCCTCTTGTGGTGTATGCTTAAGTGAAGATCATTTATTTAGCTCATTTGTGTCCCCTATTGCAAGATGATCCCAAACCCACCATGGCCCAAGCATGTGCCTTTTATACCACTAGGAAACCCATTCCCCCGTCGTTTACTTACAATCCTAACAATAGGAATCACCCCTATTTCTCTTATAAGTACGACAACAACTCTGCTCCTACCCAACCCCAACAACATGTTGGCGGTCCCCCTGGGTTTCCACACAACCCACAAAGGCAACCTCGCCCTCCTGTCCCACATCAGTCTGCTCCTTACCATCAATCGCACTTTCCATCTTCCTTTGTCCCCCACGGCAGACATTCCAACAACAATAATCAGCTTGTTCCTGTTCCCCCTCCTTCCTTTGAGTATTCACAACCGCTTAATTCCCAGCGCGAGTTGGTTCCAGAACCATCTTATGCCCCTCCACCCAATTCATCCACCTCTTCTCTCGAGAATATTCTCACTCAGTTTATGACCACTCAGACTCAGGCCCTCCAACGACTTGAGCAGTGTTTCAACCAATTCGATTCTGAGTGAGAGAAAGGTCATTTTCCCAGTCAGCCCATTGCTAACCCTAAGGGGAATAGCAAGACTCGGCCTACGAGGTTGGTTCCACTCCACCCAATTACCAAGTGGATATGAAAGCGGTGTCTACTCTTCGCTCGAGAAAACAAGTTGATAATGGTGTTCATGCTCCCACTGACGTGCCCCACCCGACCATACCTCCTTTAGTTCCTATCCCTAAGGTTACCCCACCTTCTAAATCCCCAGATCATACTGAGACCAATCCTCCTGAGCCCACCTCTGCTTATGTGCCCAAGGCACCCTTCCCTCATCGGTTGGCTCCCACTAAGAAAGCCCAACAATTCGATGAGATCAAGAAAGTCTTTCAAAATGTTCACATTAACATTCCTTTCCTCACCGCGATTCAACAAGTCCCCTCGTATGTCAAATTTTTGAAGGACTTGTGCACTGTTAAGCGTAGGACAAATGTTCCGCGCGATGCTTTCCTCATTGAGCCAGCTACATCCCTTCTCCATAATAACGATGTTGTGAAGTATAAAGACCCTGGTCGTCTGACTGTCTCTTGCATGTTAAGCGATAAGTTCACTACTAGTGCTTTACTTGATCTTGGGGCTAGTGTTAATTTGTTACCTTACTCCCTCTACCTTGAGTTAGGTTTAAAAAATATGAAACCTACACGAGTAAATCTTCAACTTGTTGATCGTTCTGTGAAAGTCCCTAAAGGAATCGTTGAAGAAATTTTGGTGAAAGTCTCAGACTTTTACTATCCTGTGGAGTTCATCATCTTAGACACTTCTGCGCCTGATCCAACCAATACTCCTATCATATTGGGTCGCCCATTTCTGGCCACTGCCAATGCCATCATCAATTGTCGTGACGGGTCCATGAATCTCTCTTTTGGCAACATGACTGTAGAAGTCAATATATTCCATCTTACGCAACAACCGGATGATGTCGATTCTATTGATGAGGTGTGTGTGATTGATTCATTAGTTACTGAAATGTTGGACAAAACTTACCCTGCCAATCCTCTCCAACAATGTTTGGCTCATTTTGGCTCCTACTTTGACATTGATTCCTCCATCTCTGAACTCAATGCCTTGCTAGATTCCACTCCACTGATGGATACTTCCTTTAGGGATTCTCCCTTCGAGCCCCTCTATGATGATACTATTTATTTTCTGGATCACCCTATTCCACCGTCAGAACTCCCTACCACATTTGATTCCTCCACTTTATGTACCGAGAAACCTTCGAACTCTGTTTCTGCGTCTGAGTCCAAAGTCACTCCTATGCCACCTGCTAGTTTGGAACTTAAGCCCTTACCTCTCGAGTTGAAATATACTTTCTTAGGCCCCAACAACCATCACCCTGTTATCATTGCTTCCGATTTGATCGCTGATCAAGAAGAGCAATTAGTTCACACTCTTACTCAGCATAGCACTGCTATAGGTTGGACCATTTCCGACATTCACGGCATGAACCCCAATGTTTCTAGTCATCGCATTCATTTGTAGGAGAACGCCAAGACTTCTCGTGAACCCCAACATCGACTCAACCCTGCTATAAAAGAAGTCGTGCGCACTGAGATTTTAAAATTGCTCGATGCTGGTATTATCTACCCTATCTCAGACAGTCAGTGGGTCAGTCCCATTCATGTGGTACCGAAAAAGTCTGGTGTCACCGTCATAAAAAATAGTGACAATGAGCTTGTTCCCACCCGTATGCAAACGGGCTGGCGTATTTGCATTGACTATCGAAAGCTAAATGCTATCACTCATAAGGACCATTTTCCTCTTACCTATATCGACCAAATGCTCGAACGTTTAGCCGGTCATGCGTATTACTGCTTCCTTGACGGCTACTCAAGATACAACCAAATTCCAATTGCCCCTGAAGACCAAGAGAAAACTACCTTCACGTGTGCCTTTGGCACTTTTGCCTATTCTCGCATGCCCTTTGGCCTTTGCAATGCACCCGCAACTTTTCAACGGTGTATGTAGGGGTGGCCGTGGGCCGGGCCTGGGCAGGCCCGGTCGGGCTCGGGCCGGGCTTGAAAAATTAAGTGTTATCCCAAGCCCGCTCGGGCCTAGGTCGGGCCTTATTATGTAATCCCAAGCCCGCCCAGATTTGAAAGCTCTTTACCCAGGCCCGCCCGATCGGGCCCTATTATGTTAATTAAAAGATTTTTTTTTAAATTAAAATACCTATTTTTTTAATTAAAAATCTTTTTTAAACTCCATATATTACAAAGTCCATATATAAAGTTTTCCACTTTACATGAAAAGACTTGGTATACGTTTTTATATTTATAAAAGTCCCCCCCCCCCACATATATATATATATATATATATTTCGGGCCTCGGGCCGGGCCGGGCCTCATCGGGCTTAAGAACTCATGCCCAAGCCCGCCCGAAAAAAAATCGGGCCTATAAAATTTTGCCAAGACCGCTTTGCGGGCCTGTTCACCTTACCCAAGCCCTATTTTTTTATTGGGTGGGTTGGGCGGGCTTGGCGGGCCTCGGGCCTATGGCCACCCCTAGGTGTATGATTAGCATTTTTAGCGACATGGTTGAACGTTTTCTCAAAATCGCTATGGATGATTTCTCTGTATTTGGTTCTTCCTTCGAGCAATGCCTTTCTCATCTCACTATGGTCCTCACACGTTGTCAGGAAAAGAAACTGGTTCTTAATTGGGAAAAGTGTCATTTCATGGTAAAAAAGGGGATTGTTTTAGGTCACGTCGTATCTCGCGACATTATTGAAGTAGATAAAGCTAAAGGTGGCATAATCTCCTCGCTTCCCATTCCTAAGTCTGTTAAGGACATTCGCTCCTTCTTAGGACATGCGGGCTTCTACCGTCATTTCATAAAGGACTTTTCTAAAATTGCTCGACCTTTAACAACCCTTTTATCCAAATATGTTCCCTTTGTCGTTGATGATGCTTGTGTTCCTTCTTTTGAGCGCCTTAAAGCCGATCTCACTTCTGCTCCGATCATTCAGCCTCCTAATTGGTCTTTACCCTTTGAGCTCATGTGTGACGCATCTGATTTTTCTCTAGGCGCTGTACTTGGTCAGTGGGTTGACAAGCGTCACCATGTCATTTATTATGCTAATCGAACCCTCCATGATGCTCAACTTCATTACACGACCACCGAAAAGGAGTTGCTCATTGTTGTATTCGCACTCGATAAGTTTTGATCTTATTTCATCGGTTCCCCAATCATCATTTACACTGACCACACTGCCCTACGACACCTTCTTCAGAAGAAGGATTCTAAGCCACGTATGATACGGTGGATTCTCTTGCTTCAAGAATTTGTTCTAGAAATTCGTGATAAGAAAGGGTGCGAAAATTCGGTTGCAGACCATCTCTCCCGCCTCACTGTTACATCTATATCTGATCCTGTCCCTATTTCTGAAACCTTTTCTGATGAGCTATCTCCACTGCTCCTTGGTATGCCGATATTGTTAATTTCCTTGTTACCAACCAATTGCTCGATCATTGGTCAAAATATGAGCATTTTAAATTCATGGCACAGGTGAAGTTTTACTCTTGGGATGACCCATTCCTTTTTAAGTATTTCACTGATCAAGTCATTCGCCGTTGTGTTCCTCAGCGCGACCAATTAAGTATTCTTTCCTTCTGTCATGATGGTGCCTGTGGAGGACACTTTGGCTCAAAGAAAACTGCCACCAAGATTTTGCAAAGTGGTTTCTACTGGACCACCCTTTTTCGAGATGCCCACAACTACTGCCAGGCTTGTGCCCAATGCCAACAATCTAGGCGGTTATCTCGTCGTCACATGATGCCTCTCACACCCATTCTCATCGTTGAAATCTTCGATGTGTGGGTCATTGATTTCATGGGCCCCTTTCCCTCTTCTCATGGATTCCAATATATACTAGTTGCAGTTGATTACATTTCCAAATGGATTGAAGCCATAGCTTTCCATACCAATGACCATCGCATTATGGTCCAATTTCTTAAGGAGTTTGTCTTCACACATTTTGGGACCCCCAAAGCTATCATTAGTGATGGGGGAAAACATTTTTTTAATAGAGTCTTTGAACATCTCGTCAAAAAGTATGGCGTTACCCACAAAGTTGGTCTCTCTTACCACCCTCAGACTAGTGGTCAAGTTGAGGTTTCCAACCGCGAAATCAAACAAATCTTAGAAAAAACAGTTAATCCTAATAGGAAAGACTGGTCCTTACGCTTGAATGATGCTTTGTGGGCATACCGCACTGCTTTTAAGACTCTTATTGGCATGTCTCCTTATCGCTTGGTTTTTGGAAAACCATGCCACCTCCCTGTCGAGCTTGAACATCATGCTTATTGGGCTGTCAAAGCCCTTAATTTTGATATCGACGAGGCTGGCATTCATCGAAAGCTCCAACTTAATGAATTAGAGGAGATACGAAATGATGCCTGTGATTTTTCCAAGAAGTACAAGGACAAAATGAATTGGATCCATGACCAAAGCATCTTACACAAAGAATTCCACCCTGGTCAGAAAGTTTTATTATATAATTCCCGCCTCCATTTCTTTCCCGGGAAGTTGAAAACCAAGTGGTCTGGACCCTTTGTTGTCGAATCTGTTACTCCGTATGGTGCCATCACCGTTCAGTATCCTAAGGATGGTAGCCTCTTTCAAGTCAACGATCAACGATTGAAGCCTTTCTTAGAGTTAGACCCACCTCCCATTGAAGAAATTGACCTTGTTGATCCCACTTATGAATACTGACTGTTCAGTCTTGTTTGGGGGTGATTCTCATCACCCAATTTTTCTTCTGCCCTGTTCTTTTCATAGTTCCTATCTTTAGGGTGAGAACGGCTCGGTCTAGCTGAAGACGTTAAACTTAGCGCTACCGGAACGCATCCCGTCGTTCATTATTTCTGAGTATGAGTCTTATCCTATTTGGGGGTGGTGTTTCACACCACCCAATGATTTTCACATGCTTTATAGACTTGTACATATTTTTGTATCACATCTGTTCTTCAAGTTTCATCTATGCCCCAGAATGCGGTACATTTCATTAGTGGTTCATTCTTGTACTATCTTTCCTCCCTTGTGCTTTTCATTTTTAGATGCAGTTTTAAACATCGAGGACGATGTTCTCTTTTGTTTGGGGCTGGGAAATTTATCAAAATCGTACCTCTTTTGAAAATTTTCAAAAAAAATTGATTTTAAACTTTTTGTGCAGTTAAATTTAAATTTTTATGGTATGATTTGTCTATCATCCCTCTTTTAGAAATCTCGGAATACCTGTGTTTGACCCAAAACTTACGCTTTTAACCTTAAATTAATTAATACCTCTTAAAGCATACTTGCACCATGAATTCCTAAACTCGGCAAATTTTACACTATCACATCTATAATCAAAAGTTGAAGAGTAACTATATTCTCAAGAGAGCCTTAAAATATTACTAGTGGCGACTTAATCCCGTGAGATTTGAGCTTTTCACATTTTCGAGGGTTTTTATGTATCTCCGAATCACGAGTTGACTGAACTTTCTTTGAATACCGCACTTAGTCGTTGCATGGTCTCATTATTTTTTTGAAATTTGGCTTAATCACTGAGAATGACATTACTTTCGAGTTGTAAGAAACATGTGTCTTGTAGTTTGTCCCGAGCACTAAACCGATTTTTCCATACACTTACCATTTTCCTATCACATTATCATTCACCCATTATTATTTTTCATATTACCCTTATCCATATGTCCTAAATACGATCCATAATTGCCATCGTTTTTGAGAAAAAGAGTGTTTGAAAAATTCTCATGTAAATTGTCTTCATTTGTGCTATAAAAAGAAAAATGTATCGCCCCCAAAAAAAAGCGAAGAAAGAAAATAAATATAGAAAATAAGAAGAAGAAGAAGAAGAAGAAGAAGAAGAAGAAGAAGAAGAAGAAGCAGAAAAGATGCGATCATAAGTTTAAATGATGAAGGCAATAGTCAATCAAAGTGTGTCACACTCTTCACAAAATACCCCATCATTCATCTTCTTCATTTTCCCCTCACACCTTTCATAAACCCCATTTTTCACCCTTGGTAAAGTGTTCGGGCAAACGAGAAGATTATATGGTGAATAATTCGACATTCTCGACATAGTGGTTAGCATCCCTTCATGAGATCAGATTTTTTTTCATGTATCCGTCCTTTTCTATAAAGTGTGTGAGACGTTTGAACTTGCTTACATTTACTCACCTCCTCACACACTAGAGAGATACACTTACCCAATTCTCAGAGAGTTCGATTCAGAGAGATATATCCAGTGAGAATTGAAGTCAAAGCGTCGATTCTATAAAGGCGATCTTAGAATTACTCTAATGACACTTAAGATTACTTCACACTATCACATGCTGAGTTTTAGGAAGGATTACGCTTTTTGCTATTAAGTAATTTCATCACATTTTGATAATTGAATACGGTGTTCCTTGATGTCCTTTTTAAGTTGGGTTGTATAGCGTTTCATCATCTACTCAGAAACTGTATTAAAAAAAAGTTTTTGAATTTTGTGGGTACATTCACTGCAAACCCTCACGAGACACCACCCGTCCTGTAGGGCAACCTATAGGTTTAACGGCTTGTTGCACATGCTAAGTACAATCGCTAGTGCCTGCGAAAGTGGCACACTTTTGGATACTTATCTCAGTTTTCTCTGTAATTTTGCTCGAGGACTAGCAATGTTTTGTTTGGGGGTGGTGTGATAAGCACCAAAAAGTGTATAATTTATACACCGAATATGTGCATTTTAGTCCCTCATTTTAATTAAAATTGGCCTTATGTCGTATTTTATTATTTTTCAGGTAAATCAGCAGTCGCAGTATCAAATAATGCTAAATCAAGCCAATTGCGACGCAGAAGTGGTCAAAAGCGTGCATCTAAGAAATCCAAGGAGACCGCGAAGTGAGAAGTCCATTATGAGCTTGCCCCAATGTGATCCGACGCCCAAATCAGTCGGAACCAAATCTAAGCCTAGACCGAGCCCAGACCATTCTCCGAGCCTGTGTGTGTTGAGTTTGTACCTTTTTATATTTTCTTAGATTTTTATTTTGAATCGTTTTATTTTAGAATTATTTGCGATTTTTAGAATTTATTTGCGTATTTTTATATTTTATTCTTATTAATGTATTTTTATTTTTATTTTTTATTAGTTTTTATTTTATTTTATTTTGTTAGGATTAGTTTTTAGGATTATATGTATTAGGTTTAATAGAGTTTTATTTTATTTTAGTTGAGATGTTATTTTATTTTTTTAGTTTTATTAGATTTTTTTTAGGTCTTTAGTTTTTATTTTAATTTTTTTTAATTTTTAATTTTTTTGTTTTATTTTATAGATTAAAATTTTTATTTTTAGTTTCATAGATTTTATATTTTTAGGATTTTAATTATTTTAATTTTCATTTTTTTCTTAGGTACAAACACTCACCACACAGACCTATACCCTCACCCACCAAACCACTCCCTCTCATCTTCTTCCCTCAACATCCACACACTCCTCTCCTCCATTACCAACCCACCACCCATCTCTCTCTCACCTCTTGTAAACTTCCAAACAACCCCTTAATCCAACAAAAAAAAAAGAGAAAAAAAAAAAACCTCCGACCCCACTGCTCGACCGCGCAGGAGGCCGGACTGCCCCGATCGCACCACTGCTCGGTCCGAAACCCGTCATCACCGGCGACAAAACCCAACCCTCTCTCGTCCAGCTCCAGCCCGACCCACGTCGCCCCTAACCCGCGAACAACCCGGATCCGCCCCAGCCTAACTCGGATTCAACTCCGGGGGTGACAGGACCCATCCTCGAACCCGATTCCAACTCAGCCGCTCCCAAATCCCATCTTAAATTCCAAAAAAATCGGACCAAAGCCACGTGCAAATCCAAGCTCCATTTTTTGATTTGGTAATCTTCCATTCTCAATATCCCAAAAAAATCTCTCAATGATCCCACCAAATCCTCTTCTAGAAATCAAGCTCGTGGGAACAAAAGAGAAGAAGGGCAAAGCTTATAAAAGGTTCTCAGCAAAAAAAAAAAAACACTACACAGATACAGAGAGCAACGAGAGACAGAAAAATAAAAAAAGAAAAGAGAGTGTAGAGGGTACAAAAAAGTTAGAAAAAAAAATCCCCAAAAATTAGTTTAGGTTTAGAAAAAATTGTAGGTTCAGTTTTTGTTTTTAGTTTTGTAATCCAGTTCAATTTTTGTGACGAGTTTGGGACGCGTGTTCATGCCACAATTGACTCAAGGAATTATTCGTATCGTATTTCTTTCTCTTCTATTTAATTTCTTGTTTGTTGATTGTTTGTGCTAAAATTTTAATCATGTCTGGCTAAACACCCCATTCAAGGGGTGGGATGAAATACGTATGTTAATTTAATTAATTGAACAATTATTCAATTGATGTGTTCTAGGCAAATTAAATTGGAAAAAAATCACACATTAATTTATTTAACGAGAGTTAATAAATTAATGTTAAAAAATTGATATTTGATTTTTGGATTTAACTTAGAGATATGTTTCATTCTTGATTTCAAATATTATTCTTGTGTGCTCAATTCAAAGACCCGTACAATTTTTTTTATGAATTGATCCTAGCGGGTAATTTGTAAAAAAGGGGTATGTATCTAAATTTTATATTTGTAGTGACACTTTCTGATTTAATTGCTAAAGAAAATGATTTTGAATTTAGGATTGTAGCGAGAGTTAAATTTTAAATTTCAATATTATTTCGAACATATCAAATGAATAATTGGGAAATTAAATTAAATTAATTACGTTGAGTAATCCCATCTCTTGTTTCTTCTCATAGATTCTCAACTAGATTATTTTCTGATTTTTCTCAGTCATTTTAATCGCATTAATTATCATTTCCTCCCTTGAAAACTGTTTTTAAAATATAAAAAAAAAATATTAAAGAAAAATTTTAAAAACACAAAAAAAGATTTCTTAATAAAATTTGGAATTGCAAATTTTCACGATTACCGTTTCAAAGATAGAAATTGGATTGATACCCGAATTTACCGCGATACTGAATTTTTAACAAGTTTTGTAGATAATTTCAGGAATTTTGATACTCGGAGTATAACCGCAGCGACATTCCAAATTCATATTCGAAGGAACACAAATTAAGAGTTATTAATAAGTTATCTCACAATTAACTTAATTAATTCCTTCTTAAATAGTAACATATAACCATGTCACAAGTTATATAAAGTAAATACATCACACGCTGTATTATTACCCACATATAATATTGAATACCATTATATACGTACCTTTACAAAAACATCCACACATATAACATACGTATATCCATCCCTCCGAGTATACCCTCGCCGGATGATTCCCTCTAAAGTGCTATCTCACTAGGTGTGATTACAAAACCTAGTTCCCCAAGTTGGAATTGCTCACCAACTTGGCCTAAACTACAAACGTAGTGGAGGCAGTCATATTCCTTCTCTAAAAGTGAGATAAATTCCTCACCCATATACCGGACGCTATGACCTGGGGATATACTCGCCCTACTCCTCAAGCTAGGGGATTCACCCACATCGTGCAACCTCCCTTGATAGCACTAGAGTATATAAATTGAATAAATATCTAGTCGCTGATATTTAATATCACACACAATATATACACGTATATGTATACTATCACTACACCGTATATATATAATATAAATCCCGACTTTACCATGTACTCAAAATTGCGTACACTAGCCTGTAATTTCCTCAATCTGTGGCCCGACTCAACATAATTAATTTTTTCACTTAATAATTTATCATCTTCCCGAGTCTATGGTCCGACTCTAATATAATTAATTCAAACCTCAATTAATATAATATTTTTCCCGAGTCTATGGTCCGACTCTAATTAAATTATTTAACACACCCATTGATTTAATACCTACCCGATTTTATCGTCCGACTCTAATTAAATTAATTAACACACATATTAATTTAATACCTACCCGAGTCTACAATCCAACTCTAATTAAATTAATTATCACACCTATTAATTTAATACCTACCCGAGTCTACAATCAAACTCTATTTAAATTAATTATCACACCTACTAATTTAATACCTACCCGAGTCTACAATCCGACTCTAATTAAATTAATTATCACACCTATTAATTTAATGTGACACCCCGCCTAATTAAATACAGGGTGATCAGTCATTTATTAAATTATAATCAAGGTGAACGGTCGGTTCATTCTTAGCATCACTGTCGTAAAATAACTTTTCCAATTTAAATACCCTAAATAATTAAGCTAAGTGTCAAAACCATTTTAGATATTACTTTCCAAATTTTATTTAAAATCAATAATTTAAAATTTTACATAATTCATAATTTAAGGATCAACCAACAAACATATTGCAACAAACCATCCAATTAATTAAACATCCAACTAAGTAATCCCAACATTAAAACTTAAAGAAAAACATCCTGACAGTAATAAATTTAAAAGTACAAATACTGGAAATCAATAGATCACAATATTCGATAAGCAATTGAATAATGGAAAATGGCGACACATGCCCAACTCAATAAATAGTGCTAGAAGTGAAATCAACAAATGAGGTCATCTAAACAAAAGGCCTGCAACTCCCACCTAAGCTGCAGCGCGTTCCTTCCAAAGGATCCTATGCAAGACGCCCCTCTAGCTGGGCACCTGTAATATATGCATATATATACAAGAGAGAAAAGAAAATGGAAACAGGTCAGAGCCCGATTGTAAAAACGATTTAAAATTTGTTTAGCAAGTATTTATATTGTTTACTGGCCAATGCAATAACATATTAGTGCGACACTCTCTTGAGAAATTCTCACCTCTCTTCTAATGTGCACGCCTATCGCACTAACCTTCCCAACGGTTTAACTTATCTTATCTTAGGTTGCTCGTAAGATTTAAACTGACAAATTCAATTGTTTAAGAGGTTAATTTCATTTAACAACAAAGTTCTCATTTAAACCGTATTTACTAATAAAGTTTCTCAGTAACACATTATACTTTTCAAACACTTATTCCTAAATTGAAGTAGTTATTCCATTCTTACTTACCATAGACACAACAGGTAGTTCCCAAATCCCAGATTTAAATATATATATATTAAATACTCATATAATATATATATATATATATATATATTATAACAGCACCCCACATAATAATTATGGTGCGGGCATACTCTGCTATCCAGTCCCCGTATCACTCGTACTAAGGTAAATACAAGTTCGGAATAATTCTCGAACTGTATTAACACAAACACAAATAATATTGAGGCGAAGCATAGATTCCAAGTCTCTAAGAGGTCATCACATGCCCCCACGTCTCTTAGGACCGTCTGACTATCGGTTCGATAGCCTGTACCAAAGGATTTCTATCTTCTAGGGTACGAGTCAATATTTCCCATAAAGTCCCATCGAGATAAGACTGTCCCAGCGCGGTAACCTCAGGGATAGCAAGTAGCGCGAGCATGATTTTCACACGTATATAGTATATGCATAAACACAGTCATATAAATATACTACTATTACCATATCAAATTTAGGTACATCTCATAACCCATAATTATGATAAGTATCCTTATTTCTCATTTTTTAGTTATCACGTATAACGGTTCGTTTCTTACTTTAATTTGAGGGATTATTCCAACTTATTACGTAACACTCATGCATTCTTATCGTTCCAAAGTGGAATTTCAGTAGGTACTTATTTATTTTCCAACATAACTACCCTACGCGTCTCCCCACTTTAATACATAGTTCCATCGTCCCTTATATGTAAACATCCCCGAAAAATGTAAATTTCGTCTTACATTAAAGGTTTCAAATTTTTAATAAGTCCTACTGGTCTTCTTTTATCTCCCAAAATATTTTAGTAAGGATGTCCAAAGATTATTACTCATTTAAATTGAATTCAACTATTTAGAAGGGGAAATATGAGTCTTCCAGGAGGGGTCGATCGATCGATGGTAGGAGCTCGATCGATCGATGCGTCGATCGATCGAAACTCCTGGTTCGATCGATCGATCAAACAGGTATGACGAATCTGCAGAATACCAGTTACGGGTTCTATCATCCAACATCATCAAAATCCAAACTTTTAACTCCCAAACTCCCAAAAATTTATACCACAAACGTTCTAAACTCAAATGGAAAATATTCAACGTAAGGCATGTGAGTTTTCATCAAGAATCATGGATTAAAGTGCCAAAATTTATACAATTCTCATGAATCCTAAAATTTTCTTTAACTTAATTCAAATCATTCTTTTTCCAGAATTTCTGCTTCTAGTCCATCATAAATCCGTGGTTCAACCTCTACATGTGAAGGGAATTTCCAGATTATCATTTATATCACTACGACATGCAATTTCTAATCTCCAACATGGGTTTTCTTTCATAGAAACTCATCCTAACCAACCCTAAACTAACATGAATGAAGCATTAACGAGATTAAGCAAGATAAATACTTGCCTGTGGATTTTTGTTTCTAATTTTTGGATGAAATTGGTGTGGTGGTGATCCTTGTTATGCGATCTATCGTTTGGCGGCGACGGCGGCGCAAACGAAGGGGTTCATGGCCTAGAACTCTTGGGCAAGCTCTCTCCTTCCTTCTCCAATGGCCGTTTCTTATTTTTGGTTGAGTTAACCCTAGAAGGCAACCCTAAGCATCTGATATAACTCTAAAATTTTCGTGGTTTTCAAACCTAAAAATGTAAAATGTCCAAAACGCCCTCTCGGGGTGTCAATTAGGCCTAAAAACGCCCGAGATCCAAACTAAATCCCCGGGTACATTATTTTGACTATCTCGACCCTTTCAAACACTTTGGCGCACTTGAAATGACCATACGGGTGATTTATAATTTATTCACTTTTATTAATCAACATTTAGTCCCGACACGATACGAGCGCGTCCCGACTTAAATTTTTAAAATTGTTATTTTATTCACTCGTGACATTTAATAGAACCAATATCATATATTACTTTACTCATTAGTAATATTCAACAAATTTTCAATGATTACTAACTCTCGTCACGTTAGTAATTATAAAAATAATTAATTTTCGAATTTATATTAAATTAATATCTCACATTAAATTTAATAAATCCCCAAATTTAGAAAGAATAAAATATGGGGTATTACATTTAATACCTACCCGAGTCTACAATTCGACTCTAATTAAATTAATTATCACATCCATTAATTTAATAACTTGGAGACACTCAACCATTATCCCCGGACTCCCTCACTTGGCCCATAACTTAATATTTCCCGAGTCTATGTTCCTATCACAAGGAAACACACAATAGGCATTCACAATCCAAGTAATCCTACAAAATAGTTGGTATTTATACAACCCAATTATTCATACTTGTACGTAATATATTTCTCTCTAATATTCACTGTACTTGTTTGCTTTACGAATTTATTTCACCTTCGTATTAATTCAAGTATTCACACAACTCTAAGGGTCCTACTAACCCCTTGTTATATCAATTCAGTAGTTACCCTTGTTAACCCACTGACCTAACGAATTTAAGCTCGCTCACGCTTTTTCGTAATTATATTCTTATCATCTCGAACTAGAGTACATCACAATCAAGTCTATGAATATCCACTTTAACTCTCTCATAAAATTAAAGTCCAATACTCAATCATAGACCTACTTCCATATCATTATTCCATCAATATATTTCATCAAGGTCCCAAACACTTCCCCGATAAAATTTTAGACATTTGAGGCTTAAAAAGAAAAATCTCAAATTTTCTGACAGATTAAACACTCTCTAGTAAAATTTCGATTTCTCCCTCTAAAAAACTCCGATTGACCTAGTTCCAAGTTCATTGGATAGCTAAGAGAAATACCTTTCCAGTAATGTATGGATTACACTCTAATTGGAAGTAAAATTCAAATAGCACACGTTTAAAGTCGCGTCAAAATTCTGGCAGATTACTATGTTGACAGATCAAACACCCTGTAGTAAAATGTCGATTACTCCCTCTACAGAAATCCGATTGACCTGATTCCAAGTTCATTGGATAGCTAAGAGAAATAAATTTCCAGGCATGTAGGCTCACACTCTAATTCGAAGTACAACTCAAATGGCATACGTTTAAAGTTGTGTCAAAAATTCTGGCAGATTGACCTTTTGTGTTCATCAAATAAACCCTAAGTTATTCAAGATTCATGTTCTTCATCCAAGAACTCATAAAGATTCCATGTTAATCATCAAATATATTCAAATTTCATTTTATCTTTACTTAGGGATATATAATACACCTATTTCTTACTTTGAATCTCAACCAAGTATTCCACTAACAAAACCCCATTTTGTACCCATTTATCCCGAAAACGAATTTTGATTTACACATCACTATGATATGAATTGATTATCATCAATTTAGAAATCACAACAGTTAACCACTTTTCTGAAATCGTTCGTAGTGTTTGATTCCATTGGTGTAGAGAATGGTTGATGAAGAACACCCCAAATTAGCCCCTTAATTTGGCTCCAAAAGATCCCCCTATTGACTTCTTGATTAGCTTCCTCTAATCCTCTCCCAAACCATAGGTTTAGGATTTTCTATCTTCCGTTTCTAGTCCCTCAATTAGGTTGAAAACACGAAATCCCATTTTTGGCCATGTGGGCCTAATTAAAAAGGCCTAACTCACCCCGTATGGGTCCGACTATGCCCAAAAATACACCGAGACCCAATTACTACCCCCGGGTACTCTTTTCTGACTATCTCGACCCATCCGGACTCAACCGCACCCTCAGAATTTCCATCCGAAATACTTTTTGACATATCCGAATTTCGACCTCAAAATACGACACACATTAATTTGGACAATTAAACTTCAAGTCCCCAATTATAAATAATTCGGCTCACTCAAATCAATTCTCCAACTCATGAATTTAAGTTTCTCCAATTTAAATATTTATAACTCCCAAAATAATTTAATATTAAATTCTCAAAATTACGGGGTGTTACAGATTCATGGGATCAAACAATAAAAGACTATCTATGACTCAAACATGTTTTGTTTTGAGAATAAGTCAAATCGACATTTAAGACTCAATTGGAAATTTGGTACTTACAGGAACTCCAGCAAGTTCGAACAGTGCAAGAAAATCACATTCGGGAAGCTGAAGAAAAGGTTAAGAACCTTGTGGCTGATGTAAGTGTTTTAGCCGACGAACTTCGTGCTCGTTTGGGAAAACCTGTTGAGGATTCTGGGTTACTGAAAAAGGTGTGGCTCAACGTGGGTAACAAGGACACTAGTTCTGGTGTTAAGAAGTATAAAATTCCAGAATCGAAGGTTTTTGTTGGTGCAAGATCGACGAAGGAATTGGAGAATTCCGTGTATGATATGGAACAGTGTTTGAGGACTTTATATCAGCGAAATGGAGAAGGTTGAAATCACCACGATGTACTTATATAATGATGCAAAACTTTGGTGGATAACTCAGACCGAGGACAAGAGCAGGTCTGAAATCAGTTCGTGGAGTGAAATAAATAAGGAATTGCGGGAACAATTCTTGCCAGTAAATTTCGATTAACAAATGAGGGAAGCATTGCGACGTGTAAAGCACGATAAGACTGTGCGGGATTACGTGAAAGAGTTCACGTCGGTGATGCTAGATGTTAAGGGAATGTTCAAGGAAGACAAGGTCTTCAATTTCGTTTTCCATCTTCAGCCTTGGGCATAGGCTAAATTGAGGAGACAAGGTGTGCGTGATTTTCAGCAAGCAATAGCAGCAACGGATAGCTTATTGGATCTCAAACTTTACTGGTCAGACGCTGTTTCATCAAAGTACAAAGGTAAAACCAAAGTCGCTTCAGAATCAGGCAAAAATGGAGGGACAAAAAATGATAAGGGAAAGGGGGGTTGATGGACAACCAAACAAAGGCAAGAATGGTTATTCTGGGTGTTTCATTTTCAAGGGTTCACACTGGGCAAAGGGTTGTCTAATGCGGGAAAAACTTGCTGCAATTCAAGTAGAAGAGTCAAAAGATGTTGGCACAAGTTCAGGTAGGGGAGATGTTCGTGTCAACCCCTTGATTTTGATGGGCGGACTCCAAGCGTTGGAGCTAAAGAAAAATAGGCGATGATGCCTTGGTATGCGCTGGTTGTAGGAACCTCGCATTACCAAGTGAAACTTCTGCGTTGGGGTGAAAACGTGGAGGTTATGGTCCTGCATGGAGGAATTGAAGCGAAATGAGTGTTATTTTGTCTTACACTTGGGTTGAATCGAAGATTTCAGTGGCTATTTTTGGTAAAGTCCAAGGTTTCATTGGGACATTTTCAGTGGAGTTGGAACTTTCTTGATATCGACGAGGTCATCGAATTCTTTTGGTGGGGGAGGTTTATCACACCCCAATTTCATCGTGAAGTTATGGGTATGGGCAAACCTCAAAACTAAAGGAACATGTCTTAGTTCACTTTGGCTAAGGCATTCAGCTGAGGCAAAGTGGTCATATGATTTGAAATTGTCAAATTATGGGAGCTGGGTTCTTTCGATTATTTGGTAGTTGACGTCTACTGCTACCACTATGGATTTTTCGTTAAGAACATATATAAGGAGGGGCTCTTCCAAGGCCAAATTCGATCTTTAGCCATGAGTGCTCCTTGGCTCTTGGCAACTTTGTGGGAATGTTTGGGTTACCCATAGACCGAATATGAGTTTGGTAGTGCATGAATTTTGGGGAGTGATTGGGAAATTTTTGAGTTACCCCTGCTTTGCAACATCGGGTTGCATTGGTGGACTGAGGTGCTTATAATTTTGAGGTGGCATTGTCTTAATTCGTGGGTTGTTGCTAGTTGACTTCAAAGAAGAGTTGTGCTTGTCCCCAAACAGAATTTGGGTAGTTTTCATGGGAGTTATTGGGCTGAATAGGTGTAAAAATAGGATTGCATCAACTGGGCACATGTGGATTATGGGATAACTCTGTGGACCTCTGTTGAGATGCTAACACAGTAGTTTTGGAGCAGTTCTATAAGAGTTATTTGGCAAAACATGTGTAAAAAAGGGACTGCATCAGTTGGGCACATGGAAATCATAGGATAACTCTCTAGACACCTAGTGGGAAGATAATGCAGTAGTTTTGAAGGCACTTTAGTGGAGAAACCTGACAACATTATAATTGAGACACATGTCCTAGCAGTTGGGGATGTCAACTGCATTTGTAACCTCCATTTACAGCACTTGTCCTTGTAATTTTTATGCAGGAAGTCTCACACTGAAATTGAGTTTTTCTTTCTAATCTTTTGAGTGATAAATAACGGTTGCGGGTTGAGTTCATGTAATTTCGTGTCTTGTGTGCACGTGTTTCATATTATTGTGTTTGGATTTGCTATTTTACTTGATATTATCGTGTTAAAAGCAAGTTGTTTGAGTGACCCTCGAGTAATGGTTGGCTGATCACATTTTGCAGAAAAAATTTGGTGCCTCACCGGAGACTTTTAAAAAAAATTATCTATGTGACAGTTTCTTTACCATCCGGAGTCCCACGTGTTCTCATTTAAAGCTCAACCATTTGTCTTCTCACTATGAAATATGTGAAGTTCTAAAACATAACACAGAACAATTATAAAAGAAATAATTATAAACCCAACTATGTATACATATACATAGATATATGGTTAAAATCTAATCTATATAACTATATAAAAACTGTAGACCCAAATCATGAGGAAATGACACGTGGCTATAATAAATGCAACTTCTTCAATATACATATAAGGCTTTCTCTTCACACGTGACAGTGTATTAAATATCCATTAAGTCTCAAACTCTCTCTCCGTTATATCTTCTCATTTTCGGTACTTCACTTTTTTCCAGATTCTTTCTCTATGTATCTGGTCTCTACAAACGATGCTCTCATTAATGAACAAAGATCATTAATATCTCTTATACAGATTTATAAATGATTAATATATGTTCATGCCCTTTGGAAGTTATAGCCTCTCTACTGAATGCATGAATATGGGCCTTATATCCTCTGCTTCACTTTTTTCACTACTACTTGCAACTACGTATAGAGCTGGAAGTAGTTCTCTAATATTTCAGCAAGAGTAGAGCAACTTCTTCAATACACATATAAGGCCTTCTCTTCTATCTATAGATATATATATCTTTTGTGTTTCTACCGAAATGAATAAGAAAAAAAAAAAAAATATCTTCTCCCCACAACAAACCCATGAACAGGGGTTGAGACAAACCAAAAACCAAAAATAAAAGACAACCCACCTTTCTTATCCCCAAACCCATTAACTAAACAAGATGGAGAAAACAGAAGAGGTAAAATCCTCTTCCTCCTTCAAATCGGTACCGGAATACCATCAAAGGAGCTGAAAAGTGGGTAAGTTCATTCCTTCCTCTGATTTTTCATTCTACCCGTATATATATATATATATATATATATATATATATATATATATATTCTTTTACATTTTGAAACCTTCATCCATATCTCCCTCTACACATAAATGGTGTGGAATCACTGTTCAATAACGTAACAAATAAACACCTGATTTTGTTCTTTCAAGTGTTTCATCAAACCCATGTTTGTTTATAATATATATCTTTTTGGTTTTCTCACGGACGGGAGAAAGTGGGTTATAAAGAAATTAGGAGAAAATGGTTTTCACCTTATTTGGTTTCCATGTTTGTTTATAATATGTATCTTTTTGTTTATAATATGTATATTTTTTGTTTACACATGTATGAAAGTCTTTTTTATTTTCACGGGAGAAAATGGTGCTTATTCTTTCTCTCTCTCTCTTTCTTGCGAATATTTTCCTACTATCATTCCCATTGTTTTTTATTCTCTTTACCGTTTTATGTTTTTTTATCTTGGAAATAGCGTTCTAAAAATGAGTTATATGTTATGTGATTTTAATTTGAAATGATGTAATTGGGAATTGTTTTTATGCGATTACCGTTAATAGATTATTTTACTTTTTATAATTGGAACGATATTTGTATTTACGGAATATATATGATATGTTTGTTAGGGCTTTGATTTACTATATATATTTCAATGTAAATTATAATTGCGCAAAACAAACTACAACAACAAAACAATACATTTTTGATAAATTCGGCCACGCATCGCGTGGCCTTCATGCTAGTAATCATATATAACGACATACACATGACAATTCACTTAATATGTTTTGTTTTTGCCGATTAAATCTGCGTATGTATCATTAAGACTTAGGCATACCATAGTGTTATAATTTTTTAAAAACTATTATGAGTTTAATGATTATACTCGACTTATATCTTACTAAAATCATCCATTCATATTCATTCCGACCAGATATAATAAATAATCTAGATTCAATATTTTTTGTTTTGTATTCAGATTTAAAGTCTGGATAAAAACAATCACACTCTTTAGTTGGTCCGTTTCGCTTTTGGAAAATTTGTTATGGAAGCTAGCATTAATTATTTATGCCGCCTTCCTAAAAAGGACAATTTGTGCTGGTGGTATCCTTCGTCATCTGCTTCTCCAAGTCTGGATAAAATATAAAAGATTATTAATGTCCATGTATGAATTATCCTCCACCGATATGGGGGTCCCTAATAATTCCATAAATCTGACAACCTATATATTTGTGGTCCTCCCACTTATTTTTGAAACAATTCATAAATACATGAACATATAGAATAATGTGCAACTCTTTACCTTTTTATGGTACGTACAGTGGCACCTGTTTGCTTTGCAATGGCCACTTCCTCAATCACGGCGCTCATCACGGCACTACATGTGATTTTAAGTGCATTGTTCTGTCATGAACTGAAAACTGGAAACTAGAGTAAGGAGCCTTCATGACAGGGACAGAAACGGAGAAAAAAAAAAAGAAGAGATTTTTATACTCACTCAAACAAAGTTTGTATCTCATTCAAGTTATATGACAATTCATTCACCAGATGGAATGAGAACACTAAGATAGAATATTATAAATATAAAGTTGTCTAAAACTGTAGTTACGTGCCAATTTGTACGTAAATTTTATATGTTACATGCACAAGTACAGGTAATAGAAAATTCATAACACTACCCACAAAACACACATCAACCATTTATAAAATGCTATGGACAAGAATCATATAATTTGTTTCCGAAAAATTACTAATTAATCTTACTTTTCTCGTGAACAGACAAGTCATACTTATTGAGATATTTTATAGGACATTATCGGTCTTACATTGTTAAAGGAATTTGTGTAATGCCCTATATAATAAGTCAATATGTATGACTTGTCTGTGCTTGTATTATGATATATTGATATTACCAATTCCGTACCTACTCATGGACATCATCTGTGCTTGGGCTGTGCCCTTTATTTTGACTAAAAAAAGGTGTATAATTTCATTAGTTTTTTGGGTTAGTTTCATGCTCAATATTTGTTTAGGTTTTCTTTTTCATGTATTTTTTAAATTGTAATAAGTCTTATAACTACTCAAAACCTTCTTCAACCGCTTTTTAACCACCTCTCTTTCCCACCGTAGAGAATAGCATGTGTCCCATAATTGTTACAACAAAATCAACGACTAAAAAAATAAAAATATGAGAACGGATTCAAATGATTTTTTAAAAGTGAGACTAAATACTGATGATTCCTAATTTCATTCTCAATATGCTTAGTTTGTCTTTTCATTACAAAAAAAAAAAAAAAATCTGAGTTATCTTTAGTTTCTCCCAAATTTGGTTAACTAGCTGGGTGCTTTTTTTTTAATTTTTTTTTATTTGAGATATTATCTAGTTGCATATTTGAGTGATAATCTGTTTGATAAATTTCTTTGGAATATCAACTCAAATGGACTTATTTGTAAAGGCACCTTCTTACTTTAAAAAAACATGTTCTTAAATAAAAATCAAAGGAGCCTCTCTACTAATAACCCTTAGTTTCTTCCCTCTTTGAAGAAAACTATGGGTGCCCACCACCCGTCGTGCTTGTATTATGATATTATGATATATTGATATTATCTATCCATGAGTAGGTACGGACTTGGTTTTTAGATTTTCTATTCTTAATTAAAAAATGTCATAGTCATATAATTCATAGGTTAAGACTTATAATTCATGTCACGAATGTTAAATAACATTATGACGATTCATTCCTAAAAGTTTAACTTAGATTTGAATTTGCCGTGAAATTATAACAACTCATTCTAAATTAGCGCCAATGTGAAATAACCCATACCAAATTAGCGCCAATGCTAAACATCTCATACATTAATAAGTTTAGTCCGGACACACAAAATTAATATATTTTAGTACGACACATTAACGTGTTGCAATCACATTGACTTGTGTTTAATCTTTATTGTTGGTGCGCCTATGTGAAGCCTGAGCACGGGCCAATATAAATGAGACACGTGTCAATATATCGCACCAATACGTCCATATATGATGTGTCATCATATAATACCTGATAACGTTACAAGCTTTATTTGCTTGGTTTTACTTCGAATATTGGCTACATGTCTTCACTATCAGTTGAGCTTTGGGCAATATACACTGCACTTAATCTAGCTTTTCATGCGGAGCTAACTTGTATTGATACAAAAACAGATTGTCAAATTGCATTCAACATGATTACCAGGAATTCAGCCCGGCCTCCAGCTCACGAGCACCTGACCAAGATCATCCTTGAAGGCCTCCCTCGATTCCAGCATATCACTATCAGCCTTTGCTTCCGAGAAGCCAACTCCTGCGCAGACCTCTTAGCTACTAGTTCTGTAAACATTCCCTTTTGTGCTCAAGTCTTCCAGTCTGCCCCTCCGTTTTTATTTTCTTGTTTAAAGTTTGATCAGAGTCCCTTTTGTGTATTAAGGACTACCCCTCGCAACATCTCTTGTAAAATAATGTTGTTTTAATAAAGTTTATGTTTGATAAAAAAAAACGTTACAAGCTTTTTATTATTTGGAGATACGGGTGATAGCTAATCATTGTTGACTATGTAAGGAGGAGAAAGAGAAGGCAAATCATCTTGTTTTGTACAGGGTGACGAGAGACCTATGAGATGTCTTCCTCTCCCTTAGCAGGATACCGTGGGTCATGCCTGAGTTAACGATGGTATCTTTAGAGGATTGACATCCCCCTAAGGGGTCCCATGTTGTATAGTGTAGACCATTTGATAGGAGAGAAATGCGAGATATTTTGAAGATGTGAAGACTGCGCGAGTGAAAGTTCTTTATGTTTTTCAGAGTACTTTACTATGTTGGTACAAAGAGATACATGCTTCTTCTGAACTTTTTAGAGTTTGTTCAGGCTGTCATTCTCGTGATGGTGGTCTGATTTTTTTGTGTTCCTTTTGTTTTAAGTATTTGCATACTCCATGTATATTGGTTCCGCCCTTAGCGGTTGATTTCTATAAAATATTTTATTATTAAAAAAAAAAGAACGTGTCAACCGAATGAGATAATATCCAGAGTTATATTGATTTTAGAAAATAAAATGACCACTAAAAATTAGAGACACAATGTCTAAGATGGTATTAAAGAGAAGAGACGTTGTGTTTATACATTAAATAATTAATGGTTTGAATTGTTCGGAAAAAAAAACATCCAAATAATTAACTTTTACACACATACACCCATACATATATATACATATGACACATGTCCAGTCCACACTCTTAAAATGCGGACTGATTCGCACAAAAGCAGTACTATATATATATATATATATATTAAGGTTCTAAAAAACGCAGGGCGGGATTGAGGCGTGGAGGCCAAGCCTCGAGCCTTAGAAGCCTAGGCGTAAAAAGACGTGAAAAGGCGTTTAGGCCTTCTTAATATATTTTAATATTTTTTAACCATAACAACGCTATTAAAATATAAAAATTGCGCAGATCATAAAAATATGTCTGAATATATGCAAATTAAAATACTATTTGATTATTTTGGATGAGATAATGGTCCGATATGTAAATAAATTTTTTAAAATGTGACATCGTTTTACTAAATCATTGTTGTTTTTAGAAAAAAGTGCGCCTTAAGGGTTTTACCAAGAATAAAACGTGAAAGGCGTAAGACGAGGCGTTTCTTCCAAGCGTCAACCCTAGGTGGATTTTTTAGAACAGTGATATATATATATATATATATATATATATATATATATATATATATATATATATAATCTCATACATACCAAGTTTACGTACTTGCTGGCGCACGCGTATTTCAATGAAATATCAAAAAAATATTTTCGACTTGAATTTTTTTATGTGATATTTAAATATTTCAAGGGCCCTATATAAAAAAATTTAACTCAAAATAATTTTTTTGCTATTTAAAAAAAAACAGTCAAACTTTTTCATTAAAAGCTATAAGAGTTACCGATTTTTTAAACATAGCAAAAAAAATTATTTTGAGTTGATTTTTTTATATATATGGATTCCTTAAAATGTATAAATAGCATATAAAAAATTTAGTTCAAAAATATTTTTTTAATATTTCAAAAAATTGATATATAAACTTGATATTTATAGAAGCATGACTATAAATATAAAATATTAGGGATACGAATATTCAGAATGAATATTGGTAAATACGAATAGTTCATTTTGAGTGAAGATTATCCGTGACAGTTATCTTAATATCCGTATTTATATATTTTTTTTGAATATTTAAAAATTATATCCAAATCCGTTATTTTGTTTTTCTATTCCGATAAATATCTGTAAATAATTGATTCGAATATCGGACGATACACCTTTACTTTTCCGTCAATCCTATGTATTTATTGCTCGTAAGATAATACAATGAGAAAATATCCAGAGAGAATAAAAATCATGACAGTCGGTTGAGTTAATTGACTTGTAATGATTATTTTATGGCTAATAGACCTGCATAACTTTGGCTGAATTTAATGTTGCTCTTTCAATGAATTAACTCCGATCACGCATGGAACGAATGATCACTTACTGAGATTCTTGTGGAGTTCATCAACTCAGCATGCTCCTTAATTAATTAGAAGGGAAAATTACTTTTACGTGGGTCCGGTCCGGTAAAAGTAGTATTATTTGTTGGAGTTTTCTTATGGAAAGAACGAAATATAATAATTAATTTCTGCAAGGCACGTTCTTTGAACGCTTTCTTTTAGGCAAAATTTCTCCCAATCCGGTTGAGACAGAACCAGAACCGCGAGTACACAATGGGTTTAGTAGAACCTGCCTTCAGGATACAATGCAGTATGAACAGTTGTTTGATTCAAACTATGTACTGTTTGATCAAACCCGAGAACACTCTGAATTTGTAACTTGATAATGCCAAAGTATAGAGGACGGAGAGAGGAGAAACTAGCAATTTTCGGTTTCCAAAACAGAGGTCTGGAACTCTTTTTATAGCCATTTCTGTGACTGTTCTTCAACAGTCACAACTCTTCATGGAGTGACTCAGCAACCGTTGGATCGTGCCTGTTTGGAACAGCTACGATCTAACGGTTCAGATTAGGCGTCCCATTGTAAGCGAATGGACATCCCCTACACGAAACGCTACGAGTTCATCTAACGGTTTAGATCAAGCCGTTTCGGATTTTAAACCCTTTGATCGGATCGTTTAATCACAACCGTTGATCTGTTTTACCTCGTCAAAACTTTAGGCTCCCACGCTCCAAGTGCCAAGTGCGCGTCAAAGCGCGCAATGCGCCCTAAGTCGCCCAATCGCTCTTTCGCGCGCCGCGTGTCGCGCTTACGCGCTTACGCGCTTACGCGTGTCGCGATTGGTGGTGCTTAAGCACCACCGCGATGCGTAGGATCATAGCCTCTTATTTGACTTGTCAACTAAGAATCTTAGTTGTCCTTTAGTTGACATACCACTACCTTTTGTAGTATTCTTCCAATGTGGGACAATATGGGATTTTGAGCATTCCCCATATCTTTCACACCCATTTGCTCATGTTTCTACTTTCTAAATTAAAACCCAAACTATGTTTAAAATAAAACACAAATAATATAATAAAATATTAACAACTAAAAATTAAACTCAATAAATATTGGAATTAATCCAACATTATTGGCCAAGGAGGTTATGACTTTTTAGGTGATTTTTTTAGGATTATATTATAGAATAGAAAGGTGATTTTTTTAGGAAAAGCTAACAACGAAAGGACGCAGTATTATTTTTGCTTTTGTTTCATATGTAAAATGGACAAATGCAAGAAGATGGATAGTTTGGGTTTCACGCAGTTCATTTAAAATATTTGTATTATAGGAAAAATTGTACGATTATTTAGAGTGCATTCACTTGATGGAAAATAAAAAGAAATGGAAAAAAACTATTTTTGCTTACATCTTTATTTGGTTTTCAAAGATGGAAATTTATTGACTAGATTGACTTCCGAAATCTGGGAGGAATATGTTTTACATGATAATTTGTTATACAACATATTCTTTTCAAATTATGTTTGATAATTTTCCTTGTGTTATTTTTATGATGTTTAATGAATTGTGCCAACAATAGACCTGTTTTTCCCCCTTTTTTTTGGCTATTTAGTTTTTGTAACTTAAGTTTGTTAATTATATGACATTTATGCCAAGATGACATCTGTTCGTAAAAAATATGTGTATTATTACCATATTTTGTGAACAATTTGGTTCGGGGGAGCTATGTACAACATGTTGTCTCCATGTGACAAATCATACACAACAGACACTGCAGTTTCACTGCCTTGGGTGTCTTTAAATCTATAACTTGCATCCTATACTGAATGCAAGATATTATAAGAGCGAAATGTGACGCCATCTATGCTTATCTTTTTTTTTTTATATATATGTTTTCTTTGTGTATAACTATTATAACCTGTAAAAATGAACACTCCTAGTGACCCCCAAAACTTGCGGGCAACCCCTTGGTGCATATACATCATAACAAATAAGATACGCTTCATATTTATAGTAGAAATGGAGAAGAATATTAAGGTCTCGTTTGATTGTCCCAAAATTGTAAATTGGATCATTAATAAATTGTTTCATTTACAAATTGATCCATTAATTGTGTTTGATTTCATTAATGAAATGATTCATTAATTGTCCCATTTTAACTCATGTGCAAAATTTGAAATTGAATAATTTCACAAAAAAACGTGAAATAAATCCATTTATATACATGTCCCATCTCCTTCTCCCCCTCCCCCTCTCCCTCTCTTTCCCTCCCCCTCCCCCTCTCTCTCTTGAATTGTTTTTATCTTTTTTTCATAGAACCTTAACATCAATTTCAAATTACCAAACATTGTGTAAAATTGGATGTAACTCATTTCAAATTCACTCATTTACAATTCACTAATTCATAATGATCCAATTTACATAATCAAATAATTTGCGCAACCAAACTGGGCATAAGTATATATGATAATTAACATCACATTGATAGTATAATAACATTTGAAATCTTATCTCATTAGTATATATGATAAAAAAACTGACGTGCAACATAGCGTAGAGTAGACACTACTCGCCATCACACTAAAAACAACATTTTATCACTTAAAATCCATGGCATCACAAAAAGCATCCCATGACATGTCATATAATTAATATTCCAAAATAAATCAAAATACTATGCATGTGAAATTACTATTTGCCTTACATCTGATATAGAGTCATGTATTTACACCTTCGCCTTTTATTAGTAGATTTATAGACTAGAGACGAGAGTCGATAACGAGCTCTATCATGCTAGTGTTATGTTTAAGTTTTATTCTTAATCCTCCCATTATAGCCGGGTTCCCGTATATCATATTTTCTTGTGTATTAAATTGTATATTCATAATTTTTAATGAATTGTTGCTATGCATTGTCAAATTCATACCGCTCATCTGTGTAAATCTCCTTAAACTACATCAAAACAAACAAATTTGGTACAAATTTAGTGGGTTACATTAAGAATATGAAAATATAGTAGAGACTAGATTTTTCAACAATATGGTCTACTCATTTCCATATTGATATCATTCACAAAATTTTTCAGACTTTATGTTATTCGATGTTAGGCCATCTTGAACCGTTTAAACATTTTGCATTGTCACATAAGTTATAAATAGGTTTTAGCCAAATAAATACTTGTTTCGGGGAGGAGTTACTCCTGCAGATGCTGAAACATTCATTGGTCGTAAGGCACCAAAAGTGTTTTGTTGAAACTCGCGCTAATTTTCTAGTGGGACACCACCAAGCGGCACTGATGAGAAGCATTCGGATTTAATATGCCCTTGGTACCCTTTGTCTCTGTTCCCTAAATAAACATGCGCACGCACACACTTCAACTAATTTTACTATTCCCTTTTTATCTTTTGTCTTTTCTTTTCATGTCCCCGAATATTATATTTAAGTAAAGGTGACTAAACAACACTTTGTTTTATTATAACAAAAGCATCAGGCTTATATTCATACTCCCTCTATCTCAAATTAACAATCTATCTTTTATTTTGTATAAATTAAGGATATGCTCAATCAATTGTCAAGATTAGCTCTTGTTGACCATCATGAATTTTAGTACATTAATTGTGTCCAAAAGAGAAAAATGAACACTTAATTTGAGATAACTCCAAAGGAATAACAATTCGGGACGGAGGGAGTATATATGAAGCCTTGGATAATTGGAACCACATGTGACCTTTAGTTGCCCAAGTAGGCTAGCCAACCACAAATGAATACCCTAAAACACTTGGCACCACACTTTAGGGTTCAGTATTGACATTGCCAATTGTGAATTAATGTATAGTTCCGATAAATAATTTAAAATTTGGACTGAGAATTGATAAAAGTTGATGTCTAAGCTAGTGGAGTAAGCCAAGTCTTTTGAAAACGGTTGAAATAAAATGAAACCCGTAATAACTATTGGAGATGGAGACAGTCCTTGATTTGGATAATGTTTTTTTAAAACGTCAGTCAAAGATTGATTATATAAATGAAGTGCACTCCAGCACAAAAGATACAAATAAAAGACCAAAGAGAGGCCACGTGTAGGTTCTAAAAACAGAGCACCCTACACGTTGAACAACCACGAAACAAAACAACACATATCTTTATACCATGAATTGAGAAAACCATCACACCCATAACACCCAAAACCACCATCGTCAACCTCAACAAGAGGGAAAGAGTAGATACTAAAAAAGAAACCAGTCTACCCATAACATAAAGAAAAAAATAGACTCGATCACACTCCATCAACCCGTCTTCAATAGATCCACAATGAAATCTCCCCAATCCCTTCGGAGGGAAGTCCTGCAAGAAAATTGCTCTAAACGATTCAGGAGGATTAGAGGCCCAATCAGAAGGAAGTTCAAAGGACAAACATTTCTTCACAACCCAGTCGGCTGCATCATTTCCTTTTCTAGAGATGTGATTGAGGAGAATCTCAGAACAATGGCTAGTAAGATTAACAATCTGAGCCTTCTTTCTTCTTAACTGCCATGTAGCCCTCCTATCACTTTACATGCAGTGAATAAGGACACTGGAATCAGATTCTATAATAATTTTATCCAAACTATAATCCTTGATGAATTCAGTTGCTGAGCTCAAGGCCATAGCCTCCATTTGGAAACCAAAAAAGTCCAACTGACAACGGACAACCTTACCAAAGAGAAGCTCCCCTGTAGAATTCCTCACTAGAAACCCAAAACCACCCATCTTTGATACATCCATATAAGAGCCATCACAATTAATTTTTATCCAATTTTGAGGGGTGGTGGGGGACATTAAACGCTTACACTCCTAGGAGCTAAGGGATGGATTAGCCTAGAAATAGGACTAAGCACCTTTGAACTTTTACTGTAGTTCACGGTTAAGGACATAACCTTAGATAACACCTTTAATATAAAAATGCTTTATTTCTTGAAAAAAGCTTTATTTTTAGCCTTCCGAATCATCCAACAAGTACAAACCGGAAGAAATTTAAGATCAATATCAATATTAGGGATTCTTTACAGTCTAATAAAAGCAACAAATCTTCAATTCTATCATCATGACAAAGAGGACTTTGTGAAAATAGGATGGAGAGGAATGGATTGGAGAGGAAGTCACCCACATGGGTGAGGACAAATAACACATAGTATTTTGAAGGGAGTGAGAAAACTAAAAAGTCTAACGCTATAAGTAGGTGACAAACCCAGCTTGAGAACTTTTTAATCTTAACCCACTTTCCATCAATTGTTCTTTTTTTGAAATTCTAATAAAGAATTAGACTGGGGATTTCTTATCAATTTTAACACTAAACTCTTTTCATTTAAAATAAGACAATGTTAATTTTAATACTTGAACAAAAATAATGGAACAAACTTGTGAATTACTTTAAGTTTTAATTATTTTTAATACGCGCGAATAATGTTTTAAAGTCAAGGAAATAAATGGTCGCATTTTATGACAACTCACATATTTCTAACTCCACTCTTATCTCATAAAATTACAATGTGAGATGCTATTTTTTTATAGACGGTTTTAATTTCCATGTATCAGAAAGTTTATTGGGAGTTTTTCCCATTTCACAAAAAAATTGTTTGGTTTTTATTTTTAAAATCATGTATGACAGTCACCTTTCGGTAAAGGTGTGTCAGTTCACTAGGCTTGAGTGTCGTTGGCCATTAATACCCCTGCACAATAATTCTCTTGTCAAGAGAACGTCCTGTAATATGACTTCTGTAAGAACCTTTGTGTACCTCTTTCAAAATATAATCCACCTCTGAAAGATGAAAACACCTCAGTCGTGGAAGAAGGAATCTTCTTTTATACAATATGTCCCAAAAAATAGCAAATTTGGCATCCTTGAATCTCATCTTTCTGGATTCATTCTTAACTTTCGAGAGCTATCCATATCTCAGAAAGTCTTTGATCGGATCCATCCAGGTAGGACTAAAGCTGAGAATGAATCTTTTTATCTCTAGATATTCTTGTGCGATGCTAGATTCGACTAATCCCTCTATCATCACTACTCTTCTGAGTTCCATTCCATTGGTTGAATGAAGTCTTGTTAAAGCGTCCGCTCTAGCGTTCTCTACCCTAGGCTCCCTTTTTATCTTGACTTTCACAAAGTGTGCTATGATATCTTTCACATTGGCTAGATACTTGGATATTTTCTTGCCCTTGGCTTCATATTCCCCTGATATCTGTCTTACCACAAGTTACGAATCGCTATGGGCATGAATTTTATTTACTCCTATTGACAAAGAGCGGTTGAATTCAGTTATAAGCGCCTCATAATCCACCTAATTGTTTGAGGTAGAGAAGTTAAACCAGAGTGCATATTTGATATCAATATCATCCGAATCCGAGAGCATGACTAATGCGCTATTTCCTGTTGTGCATAAAGAATCATCCACATATAATATCCATATAAGGATCTACGAAGAGAACAGTTTGTGGTCTTCCTCCTAATGGTCATTTAAAGTCGTATTTGTGTCTTTACCTTCAATAATTTTCTTTACTTTTCAAGATCCAAACTTTCATTAGCCGAGGCTGAGGCTTGAGAGGGAGCCTCAATTACTGGAGCTGAGGTTTGAACTGAAAGGCCTGGCTAAAATGATGAACCTTCCTTTGACAAATTTGGGTCCTCCCATTTGAATTATGTAACAAAATCTACAAGCGTCTAACCTTTGATTAAAATGCGAAGTTGATAATCTATGACATATGCTCCCAGTTCAATGGAACATGTCATGAATTGACCAAATTTCTCTAGTGTATGCATGATTTTCCGAAGAGGATGATTTGTGCACCATAATTGTATGAGCTTAAAAGTATGGATACATTTTTCTTGCTATATGAATAAGTTTAAATGATAATTTCTCCATTTTCGTATGCCAACTCTCTGCCCAATAAAAATCTTTCCTTGTATACTATATTGACTTCTCAACCCCCTGGACTAGATGGAACAATTTTAAAATTACTGTCGATACTGAGACCACCAAATATAATTACATATTTTCACCATACAGTGGTCGTGACAGTAAAGGAGAAGAACCTAGGTAAACCTTCGATTCTTAAAATTATTTCTTGCGGCATTTTTTATTCCATTCAATGACGAAGATCAATACATAGATGTAAGTGGTTTAGCTAATTGGCCTACATCCACTATCAAGTAACTCGTTCTTCACTAGTTGAATAGTGTTTTAAAATTAAATATTTGGTACTTTCTCTCTCTATAGAGTGTTTTGATAGAGTCACAATATATTTTTACAATGACTCAACTTATTGAACAAGTTAGAACCTATAGTCCTATTTTTAGGTTGTTTGGAGTGTAATGTCCACCCGAAGTCACATGGAGAATGTTGATTGATCTAATCCTCTTGATTGGTGACACGCGTACTTCTAAAAGTTGTATGCAGTGTGTGGTTATTCCCTCCAAGTTCAATGTTGTCACGTGGACTCACTTGTGTATGCTTGAAATAACTGAAATGACCCATTCTGATTAATTCTCTGCATTCTTGGCTGTCTAATGTAATTTGGACGATCCTATGAGGGTGAGAGTATGAGGCTGGCCCTAGATAAAAATAAGGTCGACTCCGAGTGAGTACGAGACCTACCTTATGAGTCCAAACCTTTTTAGGGGGGTGGGGATGTCTATTAAGTAGAGGAGACCATTTCTTGGACCTTCAATGTGGAATCCTTCCATGTTTATATATGCTAATAATTAATGTAAATAATATTTACGCAAAGATTTACTTTTACTTTTCTCTCTGCCCTCTCTCCTCCTTCCTCTTCTCTTTCATCTTCTCCATATTTCCTTCTACTTAAATCGCCTGATATTTTATTGACACTTCCTCCTCTATCTCCAAACCTTATTACTCCTACTTTCTAACCTAAACTAAACCTATTGATGAATCTCTTTTATACAAAGACACGCTTATTCAATATTCAAACCATACTTTTTTCCATTCTTGTTTTGATAGTTTTTGAGGATGATAATTCATCATCATACAGTTTTGAAGATGCTAATTCAGTTAATACGGTAGAAGTTTTCATTTCACCTGAAGAATGTTTACGTATTAAATATCCTTGGCATTAAACTCTGGTTATTAAATTCGTTGGTTTTTATTTCAATTTTATCAACATATCAGCAAGACTACAATGACTATGGAAAAAACAACGATATATAGGTTACGAATATTGGAACTTGGTTTTTTATTAGTCGGTTGAAATCTCATGATGATTACATGTTAGCATTTGCTGGTGGTCCTTGGTTTATTTTTAACCATCGCTAATTCCGTATTTCATTAGAAGAAAAAATTTAGACCATTAAAGGATCAAGCTAGTAATATGAGTTTGTGGATTCAAATACAAGAGTTTCCTATTGAATTAAATGATTGAAATAGTATGCATGATATTGCAAAGGCGCTTAGAACTCCCATTAAAGTGGATGTTCACACTTCAATTCTGCTAGAGCTAGATATTCTCGATTGTGTATGGATTTTTACACCAATAAATCTCTGCCATCAGCCATTATAGTTTATGGACTTGTTTATCCCATTTCCTGTAAATCAAGCCTTCTATTTGTTCTAACTGTGGGATTGTTAGCCATTAATATATTAATTATGCCTTGAAGAATAATGGAACGATTCCACCAACAAATATAAGATCTTCTGTAATTAAGGAAAAATGGACGATTATTACCAAAAGACCGAAAAAATCTTATAAGAATTACCAATGTCCGATGAACAACAACAATGGTGTATAACATTATGGTTCAAACTAACTTTTTAAACCAACTGAGAATACAAAAAACCATGACATAGCCTTTTTTGCTAATTCGGGTAGAGCCCATCCTAGTTAGGATAGACTTTAGAAACCCAAAGATATTTTAAGCGATTTAGCTGGTATTAAGCCCCAACATAAAATGGACAAAACTAATAATTTAAGCATAGTACTGTAACATAATAGCCCACACCATTTAATTACAACCCAACATACTAGTCTAGGACCACACACTATTATTCATATCCCATCATCTCTTAAGCCCATACCAACTCATCTATACCCTCCAAACCTTATATCCATTTCATTAGTGGATGTTAATAACCCTGAGCTACCACACCTGGATAAATCATTCATCATTTGCAATGGTGACCTACACACCTATCTTAATAAACATGCATTTACTCCATACGCGATAAAATCTCTTACCTAAGCATCTGAATGCGATCTTCTCATTTCTCCACTACTTAAAATCCCTCTTCTCACTTCTAACATTTCCACTAACCTTAAACCATTTGTTCTTCCTTCTCAAAATCTACTATCTCCGGTAATAATGGAAACTACACAACCCACAATTATTGTCCCACTATATCAACACTTCCCTCAAATATACCCACTTTCCAAAATTGGACCGATTCAATAGGACAACAACATAATAGCCTAACCACCATAATTGACCATCATGCACTTGAGAACTCAGAGTTCGATGAACCTCCCAGATTTAAATTTAGGGAAACAACAACAACAACAATGGATAACAACAAATGGGAGCTTAGGTGATATGGACTCTACCATCACAAAGAGACCATGTAGGGGATGAACTAGTCATACAGGAGAAGACATGTTCATCTTACAACCATTTCATACCCATCCTCACCTCCTTCAGTTCACATGGGAAACCAATAGACTAAGAGTGAAGTGATAAAGGTACGAGGATACTTTCCTTCCAAATCTATACCTCATCTTCAGACTTCATACTAGCTTTGTGGAAAACATGATCATTCCCCCATTCCTTTTCATTCTTTTAAAATATTTTGTGAACCCATAGATGATATGATTAGAACCAGTGAGCTAATAGGTTCTTTTCTTCAATCAAACCATGAAAGTCCTCACTTGGAACTATAGGGGATCAAGTTACGGGACCTTTATCATAAAGGCCATTCAACACATCACACACCATACACCAAATTTCCTTGTCATTATGGATACAAGGACTGGCTCTCACTCATCATAAAATATCATGACCATTTATCCACATGAAAAAAATAGGTGGGAGTCCTTTTAGTTTTGGCCAAATCATTGAATTTCGTAAGGTTATATCCAACTGCCAACTTATTAATTCAGGGTTCTCTGGTAAAACTCGTAGTAGTAGTAGTAGTAGTAGTAGTAGTAGTAGTAGTAGTAGTAGTAGTAGTAGTAGTAGTAGTAGTAGTAGTAGTAGTAGTAGTATATTAGTAGTAGTAGTAGTAGTAGTAGTAGTAGTAGTAGTAGTAGTAGTAGTAGTAGTAGCAGTAGTAGTAGTAGTAGTAGCAATAACAGTAGTGGCAGTAATAGCAGCAGCAGCAGCAACAACAACAGTAGCAGTAGCAGTAGCAGTAGCAGTAGCAGTAGCAGTAGCAGTAGCAGTAGCAGTAGCAGTAGCAGTAGTAGTAGTAGTAGTAGTAGTAGTAGTAGTAGTAGTAGTAGTAGTAATAATAATAATAATAATAATAATAATAATAATAATAATAATAATAATAATAATAATAATAATAATAATAGTAGCAGCAGCAGTAGGAGGAGGAGGACGAGTAGTAGTAGTAAGAGGAGGAGCCAGAGTAGTAGTAGTAGTATTAGTAGTAGTAGTAGTAGTAGTAGTAGTAGCAGTGGCAGTGGCAGTGGCAGTGGCAGTAGCAGTAGCAGTAGCAGTAGTAGTAGTAATAATAATAATAATAATAATACTTGACGGTTGCATTCGTAATAATCTTTGGTTAGATGTTTTTCCTCAAACTAGTATTAGGCACATAGTTAATTCCTCTTCTGACCACTATCTTGTTATTTTGGACACTAATCCTATTTTTAACCCTTCTAATCAACATTTTATTCATGACCATGCTTTGAATAATGAGGGTTTATATAAAATTATTGTTAAAAAATGTTGGGATAATAGTATTTCTAGTTCTCAAGGTATTCAATTTTCGAAAAAACTTACGAACTCAGGATGAGATCTAAAATATGGAAGACTAATGTTTTTAGTAATGCTAAAAGGCTCATTTCTACTATACAAGCTTTGCTGTAAATTGTTAGGTTTAGATTATCTACTAATCTTAATAATTCGAATTTACTCACTGAAAAAAATCTTCAACTCAAATTGCAAAATATATATTTTAGATAAAACAATGTTTGGAAACAAAAGAATATGATTCAATGGGTTACTAACGCTAATGGTAACACTTAATTTTTCCATGATATTCTTAACCAACAGAGACCAAGAAATAGGAGGGTGTCCATTAATGATCCCATTAAAGGATGAATTTCTAACCAAAAAGACATTGAAAATTATTTTAAGGAATCTTATATTAATCTTTTCACTACAATTAATCCTCCTAATGTTTTTTTGAGCTTTGATAAAAACCCTCATATCATTACTTCTATTGACTATACTTTGCTCATGACCCCCATTACTAAAAAAGAAATTCTAAGGATTATTTGGGGTATGACTCTTAATAAATCTCCTAGGCCGGAGGTCCTTACTATTGAGTATCGATAATTGGGATTATATTGGCTATAATATGATTTATTTGGTTCTTGCTTTTTTCCACTCGGGTCATATCTTACATGCACTAAACCATTTTTTAAAAATCTTTATACCATAAATTGATAATCCTACTAGAATATAACATTATCGTCCTATACGACTTTTTGATGTTATTTATAAAATTATTTTTCTATCATGGTTAATAGGTTACATCCTTTTATTTCAAAATTAATCACTCCTTTACAAAATGCTTTTTATAAAAGGACATCACACGAGTTATTTAAATATTATCTTATATGTGATGTTCTTTTATAAAAAGCATTTTGTAAAGGATGTATGTGGTAATACATCACACGAGTTATTGAAATATTATCTTATATGTGGTAATACATCCTTTAATACTCCTTTACACGAGTATGATCAATTGGAATGGAATTTTATTAAATATGTTTTATCCAAACATGAACTTCCTTCTTTTTGGATTGATCGTATTAAAGGATGTATTACCACTACAAACTTTAAAATCTCAATTGATAACAATACATTTGATCAAGGTTCTAAACAATGCGGGGCATGATCAAGGCGTGGAGGCCAAGCCTTAACCATTAGAAGCCTAGGCGGGCCTTAGGCGTAAACAGACGTTTAGGCCTTCTTAATATATTTTAATATTTTTTTAACCATAGCAAGGCTATTAAAATACTAAAATTGTACATATCATAAAAATATGTCTGAATATATGCAAATTAAAATACTATTTGATTATTTTGGATGAGATAATGGTACAGTTTGTAAAAAATTATTTAAAAGGCGATATCGTCTCACTAAAGCATTGTTATTTTTAGAAAAAAGTGCGGCTTAAAGGTTTTACCAAGAATAAGGTGTGAAAAGCGTAAGGCGGAGTGTTTCTCCCAAGCCTCAAGCCTAGGCGGGTTTTTTAGAATAGTGCATTTAATAGTTTTCGACCTTCTAGATGCCTACATTAGGGAGATCCTTTATCTTCTTATTTATTTATCTTAGTTTTGGACACTCTTCTCAAGTATTTTTTGGATAACACTAACACTTAGAATAACTGTCCTTTACGTGCTTCTAAGTCTGGCCCTCAAATAATAATTTTGACTTTTGGGGATGATTTCATGTCATTTTTACATGGAACTGATAGAAATATAATCAATAGTAAAATGTTACTTGAAATATTTTGTTCTTTATCTAGGTAGAGTATTAATTATGATAAATCATATGTGTTTTTTTCTACAAAAAATTCAGCTCACAGAAAATGTATTTTATGTCAACTTTTAGGAATACCTATTTACAAAGGCCCTGATAAGTATCTTGGCACTCCACTCATCACGGGTCGGGTTACTAAATCTCTTTTTCAAGATGTTATGATTAAACTAGGTCATAAGTTAGATATTTGGTATAACAAATTTTTATCTTATCCGGGAAAAAGAACTCTTATTAAATCGGTTATTACTTTTTTTCTAACTTATACTAAGAGTATAATAATAATATTAGATTATTTTTTTGGAAATCGATTAAGGAGTCTAGGAAAAAATCTACTTTGTCATGGCAAAAAGTTTCAGCGTCTAAGTTTTTGGGTGGGTTAGATTGTAAAGATTTAACTAGTTTAAATGAATGTTACATGCATAAATTAATTTTGAAACTTTTGAATAATTATGATGATATGTGGATTTTGGTTTTTAAACATAAATATTACCCAACTATAAATATCCTTGATTAAAAAAAAAAAAGGGTTATTTGGATCTTTCCCCCACCAGTTATACCCGTTCGGGTTTTGGCCCCCATTAACATCTATTGTATATTTGGCTCCCATCTTTCACTTTTATCAAAAAAATTCAAAAGGCGTCACAAAAAATAAAAAATGGGGGACAAATATATAATAGTTTTTAATTAAGGTTCAAAACCTAAACTGACAAAACCAATGGGGGATAAAATTCAAATAATCCAATACATAATCGTTGTTCGTGGGTTTCGAGGGGTATCCGTAATCAAATTTAAACTTAAAAAATGGACTATGTTAGTTGTTAGGTAATGGAAAGATTGATTTCTAGACTGGTAAATGGCTTGGTAACTAGTATTCTTTCTACTAGTGTGACACCCCGCTTAATTCAAATCCAGTTGATCAGGCCTTTATCAAATTAAATCAGGATTTTCATATGGTTCATTCTTAGCATCAGTGTCGCAACATTAATTATTACTAACCACCTAATCTTTAATTAAGCCGGTGTCAAATTTTTATCTAATGAATTAACCCAAACCAACAAGTACAACAAGAACCCAAATATAACCAACATAATATAATAGAGTCTGAACATGCCACAAATGTCTAATATAAGTGTTAGCCAAAAAATATCGATTAGATATAAGCAACCCAACATAAATTCAATACATGAAAAGTATAGCCAACACAAGCTGAACTTAAATAAAGAGTACAATTGTCATGAGTAACATGCTTGAAGTACATCTGAGACTATCCCTATCTAGAAGAGAATGATGTAAGCGTCTAATGTGAATCATGTAGCACCCACCTGTACCCCAGCTACGTACCGTGAAAAGGAATCAAGCATGGCGCCCTGGATAGTTATGTATAATTATTTATGCCCGCTCTCTCGGCGGTGACTTACTCTATAGCACTAATTACTCGGTCAGGCTATGACGCTGCCACTGATCCTGACCTCTTCTTTCAGTTCCTTAATCCCTATTATGATTCTAATAGCACAGTCCGAAGGTTTTTCTGTATGCTTTTACCCCTAACTTCTCTCGCTTTCACGCCAGTTGTAAAGTGCTGCTCATTCTGGTTAGGCTTTGACGCTACTGAAGGTTTTGAAATTATTTTATAGAAAAAATTAGAACCCAAAATATTTGAAAATATTTAGCAAGTGAATTTAATTGCAAAAATTAAAATATATGAATGCTCTTTATATTTAAGTTATTATGTCACTCTATCTTGAGGACCACCTCACCCCTCAATTAATGTGAACACCTACCGTCTTCCTATATAACCCATCTAGATATCTACCCCGTAACTAGTTGTCATATAGATCCTACTTCTCCCGTTACTATAACCCGAGTAAGTTTAACACCCAATATATAAGTTATTAATCACATTACTTATCCCATTTAAAACATATAACATTTTCACAAGTTATATAACATTGATACAATTCACATGTATTTTAACCATATATATTTATTCGCACCATATATACGTATCAACTATTTACAACATCCACACACATGTAGTAAATTTACATAACCACCCTCTCGAGTAGGCACTCACCAGATGTTCTCTAAAATGCTATCATTACTCCCTGATACGGTTAGATCCTCGAATCAGTAAAAATAAGAAAACGCATTAGAGGCGGTCATAGTTTCCCCCGAAATGAGACTGATTCATACCCAAAGCGTCTTATTCTTGATTTTGAATGCTATGACCTGGGGACTATACTCGCCCTACTCCTCAAGCTAGTGGATTCACCTAGATTGCACAACCTCCTATGATAGAACTAGAGGGGTATGATTTCTTATAAATATTATTCACACAAATATTTATAATTTACACAAATATATATATATATATATATATATATATATATATACACACACACTACACATCACTGTATATATATATATATATATATATATTTAATAAATCCAAGCTATCCATGTATAACTACCGTAACCCTAGCCTAACATGCCCAAGTTTACATTCCGATCCAAATTCAATTAATCACACATTAATTAATTTATTGTCTCGGTGTCACTTAACCACATACCTAGACTCACTCACTTGGCCCGAAAATAAACATCCCAAATTTATTCAATGCTCTTCCTAATAAGTTTTACACATTTATTAATTTAAGGTTCTTAATTCTCCTAAATTAAACCTTAACTTCCTTTTTATATTTACACCACAATAACCTATGAATAATTCCCACAATTACCCTTATTTTTAGCCCAATTTAACATAACTGCCAAAACAGTAAACCCTCCCCAAGAATTGAACATCCAGGGCCAAAACAGGGGAGGAGGAGAGGATGTTAGACGATGCCTTTCGAATAACTTGGCATGCCGTTTGAACAACTTTGACCGTCGTTCTAATGAGATACCAGGTCGTTGGAACGACCGTGGTTCTCTCTGTCCTCCATCGTTACCCAGAAAACCCATCCTCCATAGCTGTTTCAAAGCTCCACTTTCTTCTCAAAATTTCCTCCTAAATCCCTCCAAGAATTACACTAAATCCACCAATTTAAGATCCTCAATCTAAATACAACATCTATACAAAGTGGGGTTTATAATTCACATTTTTATATCCTCTCCATATTTTGAAATCAGAAATCATAGAACCTCATATTTAATTAAAGAACTAACCCTAACATTTCATTCAATCCAAGCCCACTATGATATGAACAGGAAAATGCAGAATAAATTATAAGCAAGTTAAAGCACTTGTTTTTTAGAATTTGTAGGGTATAAATCTTTGTTGAAGATGACGGGTTTGATGAATATTTGTCCACACTAATCCTTGATTTAGACTCCTAAGCGCTTCTCTAATTGCACCATCTTTTGCCTCTATTTGTTTAGGGTTTCTAAGATGAGTTATGTCTCTCACACCCTCTCACTTTTAGGGTTTAATAGTTTAATCCCGTTTTTAGGCTTATGGGCTTTAATAATAGGGTCCAAACACCTTTATGTGGGCGCAAATATGCCTAAAAATGTCCCAAGAACCCTTTACTACCCACGGGCACTCTTTTCCAACTATTTCGACCCATCCGGACTCAACCGTACATAGGGATGGTAATTTAACCCGACTCGTAGGAGCTCCGCCCCGTACCATCCCTAATGGGGGGGGGGGGGGGGTTTAAAACCCGATTAATGAATTAGGAGCGGGTATGAGTTTTAAAAAAAAATCATTTATTAAATGAGGCGGGTTAGGAGTCAAGTTAAATAAAACCGCCCCGTCCTGCCCCGACCCGTTTAAGTTATGCCTACATAATTACCCTTTATATGTAAATTATAATTAAACAATATGTATACACACACACACACACACATTAAAAAAATACTTTTATTTATATGTTAATTTTGTAAAAGATCTATGTGAAAACATGTGTTCACAATTGGGGGATTGTCTCACATATTGAAATATGAACCATTTTAGACCTCCAAGACTATAATGTAATAATTTTAATTTTACTATTTTTAAATTTAACCGAACCCGTAGGAGCCCGACCCGCCCTGTTATTTAAATGAGACGGGTTAGGAGTTAATTTAAATAAAAAATAGCCCGTCCCGCCTTGCCCCGTTTATTAAATGGTGCGGGTTAGGGTTTTGTCAAACCCGCCCCAAACTTGCCTCATTGCCATCCATAATCGTACACTCAAAATCGCCATCCGAATTATTTTATTAAAAGTTATTATTCATTTATCAACTTATTACTATTCACTTAGTAACATTTAATTCCATAAATATTAATCGTCTACACACCGAATTAATATTTAAATAATAAAAAATAATTAATCCAATTAAATTACGATGCACAAGTAATTTAAAATTTAACAAATTAATTAATTAGTAAAAGTTCCAAAAATACGAGGTGTTATAACTAGCTTATGAAATCTTACAGTAACTGATTTTCGTTTAAAAGGCACTCATAATTGGAATATTTCTAAATTAGGTTTCTTCTTACCTAAGGAAGTTATTCATACCATTAAGTGTATTACTTGGCCTATTGATGAGACAAATGACATTCCTATCTCGAACCCGAATAATAGTGCTAATTATTTTTTTATAAAATCAACATATTCTTGGTTATATAAAAAAATATGCACATGCTTTGCCATAGATTCCTTGGAATAGGACATTGGCTCTTCCTTGTAATGCTAAAGCTAAATCTTTTATTTTATTTTTATACCATAATTACCTTACGAACCACTCATATTCTTTTTAGACACCACATCCTTAACAATGATTTTTGTAGTCTTTGTGGTGAATCGGATTCTAACATGCATATTTTAACCGACTGCTCTATTTTCAACCTTTTCTTAACTATTTTCTAAATATGCCTAAAGAAGACTTTACTTTTAGCACGAAAACTGATTTATATAATGATTTAATAATTTCAGTAACAAATTTACATCACGTGGAGACTTTATCAGGCACGTAATGCGTGTTTATATAGAAATGAAACTATTTGTCTATCTGTAATAAAACATAATGTCTGAAATGATCTCAACCTCATCAAACTACGTGTTATTTCTAATACTAATTTGAGTAAACCTATCCACCATTTTAAGTGTCAACCTTCAACTTTCTGTTACAAACTTAATATATATGGATAAGCTTGTAGAGACACAAAATCTTCGGATATTGATGGTGTTATTCAAAATACTTTTGGACATTTCATGTGGGGTTTTGCCGAAATTATAAGAAATACTACAAATGATATTGCTAAATTTTGTGCGATTAGAGAATCGTTAATTTTAGAAAAAAATAAAGGGCTAAAATATATTCATATTGAAACGGACTCTATATTTATTTTCCATGTGTTGTAGGATCCAATTTTCCAACCAAACCCTTTAACAACTTCTCAGAGATTGTCGCACCTTGATTAGGAATGTCACACACATCTGGATCTCTTTTTGCTATAGGGAGGCAAATGGAGTGATTGATATTAACAGATATCCAATACATTTCACTGTATTAACAGGTATATCTGGGGTACTAACAAATATACCTTAATTTTTATTTTAATAAATTTTTAATATACGTTTAGAGATTTTATATTAAAAAATGAGTTAATTAGAGTTTGCCTCCTCAATTTTGATCCCATTTTCACTTCCACCGAAATTAATTTTCTAGACCCCTCTGGATATTTACAAAATTATGATATTTGTGATAAATATTATGTTAACATATATTTGATTTATTTTATGCCAAAATTAATTTTCAACTAAAAATGAATATTGTAATAAGTATTATGCTCAAGGTATGTTTTTTTTTTCAATTTTAGGTTCAAGTAACAATAAGTTTAATTAAAAAGATTAAACCCACATCCATGTCTCCTATCCCTGTCAATTTCTTGTCTTTTATGTCCATCGCAATTGAATCAACCCTTGGAATTTAACAAAAGAAAAACATCTCATTAACTTGATATTTTTTAATTCCAGGATCTGAGATCTCTACATAAAAAATGTTGGGTGCTAAATAATATGCCCATATACACCCTCGACCAGGCCGAGAGTGTCCTCCACACAGATGAGGGCTCAAGCCCAAGACGACCCTCCAAGGCGCCGACCCCTCATCATGTCCAGATGACTCTCCAAGGGGCCGACCCCTCATCATATCCAAATGACCCTCCAAGGGGCCGACCCCTCATCATGTCCAAATGAACCTCCTAGGGGACGACCCCTCATCATGTCCTGGACGACCCTGTGAGGGTACAATAGTACGAGGCCCAAACTAGGCCAGGCTCGCTACCATCAGGAACTTTGCCCTCGGCCTCACATCATAGGTCGAGGGTGACTTCATCACACCGCGTGATTTGGAAGATGCGTGGAACAGTGCGTGTGGGACTCATATGGCACGTGGAAGACCGTTTTAACAATATCAACCCCTCACGTGAGGGAATATTATGTCATCATTAATCACAGGTGGCACCTCTAGGTGTCAGCAGGGGATTGGCTAGATCATAACTCACATGCACTATGCATGCTTGGGGGGTACACTACTCCCCCCAAGACCTATATATTCTTGTCACCTACAACCCTGCAAATGGATCGATAATTATAACCCTATCTAAAACTCTACTTGCACACAGTAGAGAGAGGGAGTTTATGTGCATTGTATCTAAGGCCATTAGTGCCCATATTTAGTTGATCACACACTCATAGTGGATATAGGCCCAATTGGCTGAACCACTATACATCATTATCTTATTCCACTTATACTCATCCCCTTCTATACACTTATACACATATATACATTTCTATGGCTACCATTATTACTACTGTTTCAGCTCATCATCACTACCTAGTGGTGCTGAATTCTAGCATCATCAGTTTCGCGCCGTCTGTGGGAATGAGAAGACATTCTTCCTTTATACAGCCTGACCTCACCGGGCACTCTGGTGGTGAACCAGATCTCCCCCTTTGTGGAGTTGTTTCACCATTGAAAGAGAGCCATTAAGGTTTTCAAGATCATCAGTCTTTTGATCATTCAACTCTCTGTAGCTCAAACACATGGCACCGGAGATGCCACCACCACCTCTTCCTCCACCAGATAGCGAAGTAGGATCCAGTTCTAGTCAACCACCACCACAGTCTTAGATGGCTGATGTGGCGGCCGCCTTGAAGTCTCTAGCAGTAAGCCAGCGGATTATGCAAGAGCAGCTCATAACTCTTAGTCAAAACATACTAAGGCCACCAGGAGTCTCACTGGAGATGATTACTCCAGCGGACGCTCCAGGGAAGCATAAGGCCAGAGGACCACCCCAAGCACCACGCAAAGACTTACCGCCTCCTCAGCGGCGGAGGGATGTTGCTGACCCCCTGCATCTATGCCTGGGGAGTCAAGGAAACCCTTGCCAAGAAGACAGGTATGATGATTTAGAGGGGAAAGAGGCCCCCATAGAGTGCTGGGAGCCGTATAAGGTCTCCAACAATACCGTGCGACCTCTCCAGGAGAGCAGAGGGAAGTGTGGAAGGCAAAATCCTGACAATTGCCCAAGGGGCTCTGCTTTCGATTGTTTGAGCAAGGGGTCGGCCTTTGAGACGATCGGCCTAATAAACGACCTGCAGGAAAAGTTATCCCGAATGAGAAGTATTGTGAGGTCCATGAGGGAGGCAGTAGATGACCCCACAGGGGCCGACCCCATGGACGGGATGACGACCAGGGGGAGTAAACAGCCGACACAAACCTGCCTCAGCAGAATCCTCCATTCACCTCAAAGAGGTAGCAGGGGACAACATTGGCCAAGACGACCCTACGAGGCCCTGGAACGACTCAATCCAAAGGTTGGAGGGTAAGATTAGCGATATTCTGAAGAGATGGGACCCTTTTCAAAGAGGATACTCTATAGGCTCACCCTTTATGGCGAAGATAGTCAACTTTCCAACGCCATCTAAGTTCAAGCTACTAGTGGTCACCCCAAGGTATGACGGGAGTACCAACCCTATCCATCATATTGAGATGTACCAATAAGGGGAAGACATATACTCTATCTCAGATGAGATGAGGTGTCGTGACTTTTTTGGCACTCTGACTGGGGATGCACATGTTTGGTATATGTGTCTCCCTAAGAACTCCATTGAAAACTTTAAGCAGTTAGCAGACCGGTTTATCCATAACTTTTGCTTTGGAGTGAGGCCACAGAAGAAGACCACACACCCTCTCTGTATTAATAAGGGGAATAACGAGAGCCTAAGAGACTACATAGCCAGATTCAATAAAGAAAAGTTAGAGGTCAAAGATTACGAGGAGAGTATAGTCATGACAGCCCTCATTGGAGGACTTCAGAAGGGGAAGCTGCTATGGAAACTTGCTGAAGACCCACTGAGGATGATGGCTAAATTACTGTCAATAGTAGGAAAGGTTATGAACGCCGAAGAGGCGATGGCAGCAAAATACGAAGACGAAAAAGGAGGCACTAGTGGGGGCAAGTACCAGAAATAGAACAAAGAGGGGAAGAAGAGGTCTATAGACGACAAATTCACTGATTACACCCTTCTGATGGTCAGATGCAAGCATATCCTGAATGAGATAAAAAGTGATCGGTCCTTGAAGTGGCCTGGGAAGCTGAGGGCATCCCCCCACAAGAGGAATAAAAGTTTGTGGTGTGAATTTCACCATGACCATGGCCATGTCACCGACAAGTGTTTTTCTCTGAAAGATGAAATCGAGAAAATGCTAAAAGAAGGGAAGCTTAGGAAGTACGTTGATAAATGCACCTTCTAGAGGGGCCGAGGGGATGACCCTAAAAAGAAGAGAGGTGATGCATGCCGAGAAGATCCTCCAAACAGAAGGGACAACCCTTCAGATGATGGAGGACGACCCTGACCTCCCGTCGAGAGATGTCCACAACCCTGTAAAGAGAATTAATATGATCTCACTCAGAGTTGGGATGATCTCTGGGGGACTAGCAAGAGGAGGGTCAGAGGTCACAGACAGGAAGGCCCATGTAGCAAAAGCAAAGGCAGTGACAAAAGCTGTACACTCAACCTCTATTGAGGCAAAGTCAGAAAAGAGGAAGAAGGTTGATATAGATACTCTGATAGTGGGATTCTCAAGAATGGACTTAAAATGACTCTTAGCCCCGCATGATGACCCTCTAGTGATCACTACTAGGGTGCACGGATGCGAGGTGCCAAGGATCTTGGTAGATGGGGGTAGCTCTGCAAATGTGATGTTTTGGCTGTGCTTCAAAGCCTTAGGCCTCAGCCGTGCTAGACTCGTCCCATACCATCACCCATTGATTGGGTTTAGTGGGGAAAAGGTTCATACTCTAGGAGTGTATTATGTCGATGTCGGGATGGGGGACGAGTGACCGAGATGGCTTACCAAGAAGGTCAGCTTCTTCGTGATGGATAAACATGTATTATCGGCCTATAACATTATACTGAGGCGAGTAGCCCTCAAGGGGTTTGAGGATGTGCCATCTATAATTCATCAGATGATCAAATTGCTGACCCCTTATGGGGTAGGGTAAGTCCACGAAGACCAGACGATGACACGAGAATGTTACTTCAACTCCGCAGAAGAAAGAGAGGCGCACAAGAAGGAAAAACCTACTTACAACATTGATACCCTTGACCCCAGGGATGAGAAAAAACTGAAGAAAGTAAAAGCCATGGAAGAGGTAGAATCCATCATCCTCAATGAGGATGAGCCAAAAAAAACCATCGAAGTTGGTAAAGCTCTTAAGAAAGACATCAAGGAAGACCTCATCAAGCTGTAAAGGAGAAGACATGACATCTTTGTATGAAGTCATGTAGATATGCCAGGGATAGTCCCCAAAATCATATGCCACAATCTCAACGTGGTAGAGGGTGCAAAGTCGGTAAAGCAGAAGAGGAGAATTTATTCTCGAGAAAAATATGAGGTCATAAGGGACGAGGTCCAGAAGCTGGAAGATGCTGAGTTTATCAGAGAGGTCATCTATCCCGAATGGCTTTCAAACGCAGTCATAGTCCCAAAACCCATCGGGGAAGTGGTGTGTGGACTTCACCGACCTTAACAAACATTATCCCAAAAATAGTTTCCCTCTCCCCCGCATTGATCAGATGGTAAACGCTACCGCAGACCATGAGCTAATGAGTTTCATAGATGCCTATTCAGGTTACAACCAGATATTCATGAGCCCTGAATACTAATAGAAAATGTCTTTTATTACCGACAAGGGGACCTACTGTTATAGGGTCATGCCCTTCGGCCTAAAAAATGCAGGGGCAACGTATCAATGCCTTGTGAATAAAATATTCGAAGACCAAATTGGGAAGTCTATGGAGGTTTATGTAGATAATATGCTGACCAAGAGTTTGAAGGCCAAGGATCATGTGGCTGACCTCGAGAAGACTTTTGTCACGATGGACAAGTACTGGATGAAGCTCAACCCGACCAAATGTGTCTTCGGGGTCGGAGCAGGGAAATTCTTGGGGTTCATCGTCAACCAAAGAGGCATTGAGGCCAATCCTGAGAAGATAAAGTCCCTTATAGAAATGAAGACCCCCAAGACTATCAAAGACGTTCAGAGACTCACATGGTGAGTGGCTGCTTTGAATAGGTTCGTGTCCAGATCCACAGATAGGTGTTTACCATTCTTCAAAATTCTCAGAAAGGCCTTTAAATGGAGCGAAGAGTGTGATCAGGCTTTCAAAGTGATAAAGTCCTATCTAGGGTCTCCCTTACCGTTGTCATGGCCGGTATAGGGTGAACGACTACATGTGTACCTATCCATCTCAGAATCAGCCATCAGCGCAACTATTATGAGAGAAGAGGACGGGGTATAAAAGCTCGTATATTTCAACAGTAAGGAACTCCAGGGGGCAGAGAAAATATATCCAAGGATGGAGAAGTTAGCCTATGCCTTAATCCATGTGTTGAGAAAGATGAAGCCATACTTCCAGTCCCATACAATGGTCATCCTCAGAGACTCTCCTCTCAGGCAGGTCTTGTACAAACCAGAAAAATCAAGGAGGCTAATGGACTGGGCCAGAGAGTTGGGAGAGTTTGATATTATATATCAACCTAAAGTGTCCATTAAGGGGAAAGCGTTAGCATATTTCGTGGTTGAATTTACATGGGAGGATGATGAGGCAGAAGAGGAAAGCCTCGAGAATACAGATACCCGACAAGGAAAAATTATTGATCCATCCACAGACAAGGCTGAGACAAGCACTTCTAGAAAAAGTGGAAAAAAATGAAGAGGGAAGATATATCTTTAAACAGGGGTCCCTCACCGAGGGAAATTTCTCAGAGGAAAAGACCGTGTGGAACCTCTTCGTTGACGGGTCCTCTTGTAAAAGCGAAAGTGGGGCTGGATTAATTGTAACATCACCTAATGGCACTGACAGGTTCAACATCAAAGCCTCCAACAACGAGTCTGAATATGAGGACCTGATAGCAGGCCTCTCCTTGGATAAGTCTCTTAGTGTCGACCATATTATGGTCCATAGTGATTCAAGACTAGTGGTGAATCAGATACTAGGAGCCTACGAGACTAAGGATGAGAGAATGGCCAAATATCTTGAAAGAGTGAGGGAATTATTAAAGAGATTCAGAGAGGTAAAGTTGAAGAGGATACCTAGGCATGACAATAGTCTAGCCAAAGCACTTGATAGGCAGGCCTCAACAACTAGCACAGAAGTCAGAAGGATAGTCCCAGTAGAAATTTTACTTCGACCAACGATTGAAGAAGAAGAGGGAACACTTGGATCTTGCTTAAACATTAACGGGGAACCTTCATGGATTGACCCCCTTATCAGATACATTAAAGAGGGGGAGATGCCAGAGGTAAAATAAGAAAGGAAGAAGTTGAGATACAGAGCTGCGAAATTCACTGTCATCGGAGACACCGTGTAAAAAAAGGGGTTGTTGCTCCCCTTGCTTAGATGTGTGCACCCGTTTGAAGTCCCACACATTTTGAAAGATGTGCATGAGGGGTCATGTCCAAGACATATTGGGGGCATGTCATTAGCAAAGAGGATAATGACCCAGAGATACTGGTGGTCGACCCTGGGGAAAGACGCCACGGCATACATGAAAAAGTGCAATAAATGTCAAAGATTTGTCACAATCCCTCACCAACCCCATCAGCCTCGTACCTCCATCATATCCCTATGTCCATTCACAGTATGGGAAATCGATCCAGTAGGAGCTTTGCCCAGGGTCGTCAATAACTATCGATACTTGATTGTGGCAATTGACTATTTTTCAAAATGGGTGGAGGCGGAGCCGATGGTAACGTTCACAGAGCAGAAGACCTTATAGTTCACTTGGAAAAACATTATATGAAGATATGGTCTCCCCAACACCCTCATCTCAGATAATGGGACTCAATTCAAGAATACATCTCTAGAAAAGTACTGCAAAAGGGTCGGTGTCAAACAATTCTTCTCAACCCCAGGCCGACCTCGGGCTGATGGGAAAACTGAGGATACGAATAGAACCATCCTAGACGGGATCAAGAAAAAGCTCGAGGAGGCAAAAGGAAGATAGGTTGAGGAGATGTACGTTGTACTGTGGGCCTACAGGACGACGGCCAAGACCCCTACCGGGGAAACCCCGTTCATGCTAGCGTATGGCTCAGAAGCCGTCATCCCCACCGAAATTGGGTTTCCTACTCACAAGGTCCAAATGTATGACCCCTAGAGAAATATGGAATAAAGGAGACTTGACTTAGACTTGATCGAGGAAAGGAGGGAAGATGCTGAGATAAGGCAAGCTGCCTACCAGCAGAGGACTACCAGGTTTTACAACCAGAGGATGAAGCAAAGGCCAATCGCAGTGGGGGACTTAGTCCTAAAAAAGACTTGGCAAAAGCCTAACAAGTTCCACCCAAATTGGCATGGCCCTTATAGGGTCATTGATGAAGTTGTCCCTGGAACTTATAGACTAGAAAACCTTGAAGGGTAACCCTTTTCGAATCCATGGAATGCAGATCATCTCAAGAAATACTATTAATAATGTTGTAATGTCCTATCGGACCACAGTTGTAATGAATGTGTTGCTCCAAATGAACACTTGGAATGTTAATGAGAATGTCATATTGGTCCCTCATCTTGTGTTTATTAATTATAGTATAATTGGGGTTATCCTTAGTGGAAACTCCCCTCGGTTATAATGAGGGTCAATGGTGGGGACGCCCCCCCATTCACCCTCAAGAAAGACGAGGGGAGACTTGATTGAAAACATCATTAAATTGGTGGTAACCAATCTCGGCTATAATGAGGGTCAATGGTGTGGACGACCCCCCATTCACCCTCAAAAAAGACGAGGCGGGACTTGATTAAAAACATCATTAAATTGATGGTAACCACCCTCGGTTATAATGACGGTCAATGGTGGGGACGACCCCACACTCACCCTCAAGAAAGACGAGGGGGGACTTGATTGAAAACATCATTAAGTTGGTGGTAACCACCCTCAGCTATAATGAGGGTGTCAATTGGGGGGGGGGGGGGGGGGGGAGGGGGGGGGACGGCCCCCCATTCACCCTCAAGAAGGATGAGGGGGGACTTAAAATTTAAAACATCATTTAATTGGTGGTAACCACCCTCGGCTATAATGAGGGTCAATGGTGGGGACGACCCCCCATTCACCCTCAAGAAAGACGAGGGGGGACTTAAAATTTAAAACATCATTTAATTGGTGGTAACCACCCTCGGCTATAATGAGGGCCAATGGTGAGGACGACCCCCCATTCACCCTCAAGAAAGACGAGGGGGGACTTGAAATTTAAAACCATTAAATTGGTGAGAAACCACCCTCGGCTATAATGAGGGTCAATGGTGGGGGCGACCCCCCATTCACCTTCAAGAAAGACGAGGGGGGACTTGATTTATAACATCATTAAATTGGTGGGAAACCACCCTCGGCTATAATGAGGGTCAATGGTGGGGATGACCCCACATTCACCCTCAAGAAAGACGGGGGGGGGGGGGGGGGGGGGGGGGACTTGTCAAATGGGTGAACACATAATAACTAAGTCAAATTATACAGAAAGACATGAAGAGGCATTGTATTATGAAGTGTTACAGATGTTTGTCCAACAAAAATAGAGTATAAGAATATTTGTTACATGAAGAGGGTATGGGCTACAGACAACCCCCCTATTGAGCAACATCGGAGGAAAAGGTTTCAACGTCAATTAGAGTAGTTTCTTCAGTGACCAAAATAGGCCGATCCTTAGATGTGCCGATACCTTCGACGTGCACTTGGGACTCCACATGGGCTAAGGCCTCAGCAATAAGGGGGTCATCCAATTGAACTGCCTCAAGAGAGGGGCGAACTGAAGACACGCATCAGCAAAGTTAAGGACGACCCACCGACAGGCCGTCCTGATCCCCCTCTCCAAGTACTCAAGAACAAATCCTTGAAACTCGTCTGAGAGTTTGTAAGCCTCCATAGCATCGGCCTCGGCCTTCTTCACTTCCCTTTCAAGCTCAGCCTTGAATTGAGCCCATTGATTGATCAAGGCCTCATCCTTTTCTTTGATAAGAGAGTCCTTTGCCTTCAAGTCATCTTCGTGCTGCTTCATCAGCTCATCCAGGACCCTTACATGTTCGGTCATTGCACTCTCCAACTCAGCCTTTGTAGTCTCCAACTCGATCTTCAGATTGGTCTCATGCTGAATAGCCCTCTCGGCCGCATAGAACTTTTGTTGATTTCCATCCATCCACTTGGTGGCCGAGGTAAGGCGTAGACAGACTGCATAGAGGCACACATGTTAAGAGGGGTCGAGGGAAAAGTTCATGAAATATTGATAAATCAAAAAGAGTAAGGTCGAGAGAGGTACCTGGGCCAAAGTGTGTAGACCGTAATCATAGACCTTAGTCGAGGGCATCTTTGACAGGAAGTCATAATCCGCGGCCGAGGGAGCATAAAACATCGAGGCCTTGGCTTCCCTCAGGTCGGTTATGAGGGAAGAGGGTTCAGCCCTTAAGAATGCTAAATTTTGAGACTAATATGCCCCCATACTGGAAGAGGCGGTCCCCTTAGACGCTGTGACACCCCACCTAATTAAATACCGGGTGATCAGTCCTTTATTAAATTATAATCAAGGTGAACGGTCGGTTCATTCTTAGCATCAGTGTCGTAAAATAACTTTTCCAATTTAAACACCCTAAATAATTTAGCTAAGTGTCAAAACCATTTTATACATTACTTTCCAAATTTTATTTAAAAATAATAATTTAAAACTTTACGTAATTCATGATTTAAGGATCAACCAACAAACATACTGGAACAAACAATCCAATTAATTAAACATCCAACTAAGTAATCCCAACATTAAAACTTAAAGGAAAACATCCTGACAGTAATAAATCCAAAAGTACAAATACTGGAAATCAATAGATCACAATATCCGATAAGCATCTGAATAATGAAAAAGGGCGACACATGCCCAACTGAATAAATAGTGCTAGAAGTGGAATCAACAATTGAGGTCGTCTAAACAAAAGGCCTGCAACTCCCACCTAAGCTGCAGCGCGTTCCTTCCAAAGGATCCTATGCAAGACGCCCCTGTGGCTGGGCACCTGTAATATATACATATATATAAAAGAGAGAAAAGAAAATGGAAACGGGTCAGAGCCTGATTGCAAAAACGATTTAAAATCTGTTTAGCAAGTATTTAAATTATTTACTGGCCAATGCAACAACATATTAGTACGGCACTCCCTTGAGGAATTCTCACCTCTCTTCTAATGGGCACGCCTATCGCACTAACCTTCCCAACGATTTAACTTATCTTATCTTAGGTTGCTCGTAAGATTTAAGCTGAAAAATTCAATTGTTTAAGGGATGAATTTCATTTAACAACAAAGTTCTCATTTAAACCTTATTTACTAATAAAGTTTCTCAGTAACACGTTATACTTTTCAAACACTTATTCCCAAATTGAATTAGTTATTCCATTCTTACTTACCATAGATACAACAGGTAGTTCCCAAATCCCAAATCCCAGATTTAAATATTTATATTAAATACTCATATAATATATATATATTCTAACAGTACCCCACATAATAATTATGGTGTTGGCATACTCTGCTATCCAGTCCTCGTATCACTCGTACTAAGCGAAATACAAGTTCGAAATCACTCTCGAACTGTAACAACACAAACACAAACAATATTGAGGCGAAGCATACATTCCAAGTCTCTAAGAGGTCAGCACATGCCCCCACGTCTCTTAGGACCGTCTGACTATCGGTCTGATAGCCTGTACCAAAGGATTTCTATCTTCTAGGGTACGAGTCAATATCCCCCTTAACGACCCATCGAGATAAGAGTGTCCCAGCGCGGTAACCTCAGGGATAGCAAGTAGCGCGGTAACCTCAGGGATAGCAAGTAGCGCGGGCATGGTTTTCACATGTATATAGTATATGCATAAACATAGTCATATAAATATACAACTATTACCATATCAAATTTAGGTACATCTCATAACCCATAATTATGATATTTATCCTTATTTCTCATTATTTAGTTATCACGTATAACGGTTCGTTTCTTACTTTAATTTGAGGGATTATTCCAACTTACTACGTAACACTCATGGATTCTTATCTTTCCAAAGTCAAATTTCAGTAGGTACTTATTTATTTTCCAACATAACTACCCTACACGTCTCCCCACTTTAATACATAGTTCCATCGTCCCTTATATGTAAACATCCCCGAAAAATGTAAATTCATCTTACATTAAAGGTTTCATATTTTTAATAAGTTCTATTGGTCTTCTTTTATCTCCCAAAATATTTTAATAAGGATGTCCAAGAATTATTACTCATTTAAATTGAATTCAACTATTTAGAAGGGGAAATATGAGTTTGCCAGGAGGGGTCGATCGATCGACGGCAGGAGCTCGCTCGATCGATGCGTCGATTGATCGATCGATCAAACAGGTATGGCGAAATCTGTAGAAAACCAGTTACGGGTTCTATCATCCAATATCATCAAAATCCAAACTTTAAACTCCCAAACTCCCATAAATTTATACCACAAACGTTCTAAACTCAAATGGACAATATTCAACGTAAGACATGTGAGTTTTCATCAAGAATCATGGATTAAAGTGCCAAAATTTATACAATTCTCATGAACCCTAAAATTATCTTTAAATTAATTCAAATCATTCTTTTTCCAAAATTTCTGCTTCTAGTCCATCATAAATCCGTGGTTCAACCTCTATATGTGAAGGGGATTTCCAGATTATCATTTATATCACTACAACATGCAATTTCTAATCTCCAACATGGGATTTCTTTCAAAGAAACTCATCCTAACCAACCTAAACTAACATGAATGAAGCATTAACGAAATTAAGCAAGATAAATACTTGCCTGGGGATTTTTGTTTCTGATTTTTGGATGAAATCGGTGTGGTGGTGATCCTTGTTACGCGATCTATCGTTTGGCGGCGACGGTGGCGCAAACGGAAGGGTTCTTGGCCTAGAACTCTTGGGCAAGCTCTCTCCTTCCTTCTCCAATGTCAGTTTATTTTTTTTGGTTGAGTTAACCCTAGAAGGCAACTCTAAGCATCTGATATAACTCTAAAATTTTCGTGGGTTTTCAAGTCTAAAAATGTAAAATGTCCAAAACGCCCTCCCGGGGTGTCAATTAGGCCTAAAAACACCTCGAGACCCAAACTAAACCCCCAGGTACATTATTTTGACTATCTCGACCCTTCCAGACACTTTGGCGCACTCGAAATGACCGTACAGGTGATTTATAATTTATTCACTTTTATTAATCAACATTTTGTCCCGACACGACACGAGCGCGTCCCGACTTAAATTTCTAAAATTGTCATTTTATTCACTCGTGACATTTAATGGAACCAATATCATATATTACTTTACTCATTAGTAATATTCAACAAGTTTCCAAAGATTTCTAACTCTCATCTCGTTAGTAATTAAAAAATAATTAATTTTCGGATTTATATTAAATTAATATCTCACATTAAATTTAATAAATCCCCAAATTTAAAAAGCATAAAAATATGGCTTATTACATACTTCCCCCCTAATAACGAAATTTTGTCCCGAAATTTGGGAAATATGGTATACCTAGTAAGAATAAATCTGGGTATTTCTCGCGCATATCTGCCTCGCATTCCCAGGTGGATTCCTCCACATTATGATGCTCCCACTGGACCTGTACAAGTGGGACTACCTTCGACCTCAATCTCCTTTTGCTATGGTCTAGGATAGCCACTGGTCTCTCCTCGTAAGAGCTGTCAGGCTGTAAGTCTATCTCTTCTATCGCGATGTGGGTGTGGGCCATATCATCCCGAAGGTATCGTCTCAACGACGAGATATGGAATACATCGTGGATGCGATGTAAATGCTCTGGCAGCCCCAATCTGTATGCTACCGGCTCAATCCTCTCGATAATGGGAAATGGTCCCACGTACCTCGGGGCCAATTTTCCTTTCTTCCAGAATCTCATCACTCCTTTCATAGGATATACTCGTAGTAATACCTGGTCCCCCACATTAAACTCTCGGAAGAACCGTTTAGCATCGACGTAGCTTTTCTACCTGTCCTGCGCTACTCGAATGCGAATCCTGATCATCTCAATCCTAGCAGAGGTTTCCTGAATCACCTTTGGTTCAAGCAAATTGTTATCCCCCACCTCTAGCCAACAAGTTGGGGAACGACAAGGCCTGCCATACAAAGCCTCAAATGGAGCGATGCCAATCGTGAACTGATAAGAGTTATTATTATAAGAGAACTCCACCAGTGGAAGATGTGGCTCCCAACCTCCTCCAAAATCAAGGACACACATGCGTAGAATATCCTCCAACATTTGATTAGTACGCTATGTTTGTCCATCTGTCTGTGGGTGATAAGCTGAACTCAACCTCAACTCTGTACCCATAGCCTCCTAAAAGCTCTCCCAGAAATGCGACACGAAAATCTTGTCTCTATCTGACACAATATTCAGGGGCACCCCATGTAATCTGATAATTTCAGCAATGAACAACTGAGCATACTGACCTGTGGTATAGTCTGTTCGTACCAACAGGAAATGACCCACCTTGGTCAAACGGTCCACAATCACCCAGATGGAGTCATGGCCCCGCTGTGATGTAGGCAACCCTGTAATAAAATCCATGGAAATACTCTCCCACTTCCACGCGGGTATTTTAAATGGCTGTAGCAACCCTGATGGTTTCTGATGGTCCACCTTTACCATCTTGCAGGTAGAACACTTGGACAAGAACTCAACAATGTTCTTTTTCATCCCACTCCACCAGTATTGCCGCCTCATATCCTGGTATATCTTATCTCCTCCAGGATGTACCGTAAATCGGGATCCATGAGACTGGGTCATCACTGCATGACGTAAGTCCGCTCCTTCTGGGACCACCAATCTCCCATTAAACCTCAAACCCCTATCAGAACTAACAGAATAGGACTCAGCACCTTCAGCTAACAGTCGTACAATATGCTCCTGGAAAAATGGGTCTGTGGTCTATGCTTGTATCACCCTCATAAAAATCTCGGGTGTCATTGTTATGACAGATATAAAGGAACGGGCTACTACTTCCTGGTGGCCCAACTCCTTCCACTTTACTTCCAGATGTCCGCTACAACGTCCACCGGCCTACGACTCAACGCATCAGCAACTACGTTGGCCTTCCCCGGATGGTATTGTATGTCAAACTGATAGTCCTTTATAAACTCTAACCACCTGCGCTGATGCATATTCAGGTCTCGCTGAGTGAACAGGTGCTGCAGTGACTTGTGGTCTATGAACAAGTGAAATTTCTCCCCTAATAAATAGTGCCTCCATATCCCCAATGCAAAAACGATTGCTGCTAACTCTAGGTCGTGGGTGGGGTAATTCTTCTCATGCGGCGTAATCTCGCGGGAGGCAAAACCTATAGCCTTCTCCTCCTGCTGAAGTACTCCCCCAAGTCCCCGTAATGAGGCATTCGTGTAAACCAAATACTCCATGCCCAGCTTATGTAAAGAAAGGACCGGTGCTGAAGTAAGTTTGTCTTTCAGCTCGTCGAAAGCCAATTGACAAGCATCATTCCAAACATATGGCACCCCCTTGCGAGTCAGGTTCTTCAATGGAACCGCTATTTTAGAGAACCCCCGGATGAATCTCCTGTAGTATCCGACTAATCCCAAGAAACTATGTACTTCTGTCAGTGTCATGGGATGTCCCCACTCCCTCACCGCTGACACTTTACTCGGGTCAACTGCTATCCCTTGTTCAGAAACAACATGCCCCAAGAACTGCACTTCAAGTAGCCAGAACCCACACTTCTCGTACTTAACACATAGCTGATGCTCTCGTAGAGTCTGAAGAACCTGCCTTAAGTGCTCGGCATGCTCCTCCTCGGAGTGTGAATATATCAGGATGTCATCTATGAAGACGATGACAAACTGATCCAAGAACTCTCTGAACACTCGGTTCATCAAGTCCATGAATACGGCTGGAGCATTTGTGAGTCTAAATGGCATCACTATGAACTCATAGGACCCATATCTCGTCAAGAAATCAGTCTTTGAAACATCATGCTCCCTAATACGTAGCTGATGGTACCCTGACCTCAGATCTATCTTCGAAAAGAAAGTTGCTTCCCTCAGCTGGTCGAACAGATCATTGATTTGCGGAAACGTATACTTGTTCCATATCGTGACCTTGTTCAGCTCCCGGTAGTCCACACATAGTCTCAGTTAATCATCTCTCTTTTTCACAAACAAAACTGGAGTGCCCCAAGGTAAGGTACTCCTACGAATGAAGCCCAGACCTAACAGCTGCTCTATCTGATCTCGTAACTCTCGCATCTCCGCTAAAGCCATACTGTATGGAGCGCGTGCTATAGGTCGAGTATCCCGTAATAAGTCTATGACAAAATCTATCCTCGACTGGGTGGTAGGCATGGTATCTCCTGAAATACATCGGAGTACTCACGAACAATTGGGATCGAGTCTAAGGGAATCACAACCTCCTTAGAGGTATCCTCCTCTATGTAATACAAATGAGCGGTCGAGCCTCCCTCTGGGCGAGGCATCGCCACTACAAATATCTCTTGCCCCGGAATGGAAAAGACAATTCTCCCACTGAAACAATCTATCATGGATCTGTAAGCGGCGAGATAATCCATACCGATAATAACGTCGTGCTCATGCATATCTAAGACTAACATGTATGCTGGTAATACCAATCTTCCAATCTCTACCCCCACACCCCGACATATAAAGAAAATTAGTGATCCATTTCCTAGTGGTGAGTCTACACACGTTACAGTGCTCTCTGCTGTGGCTAATAACCCTATGGCCTTCGCAAAATGAGTAGTTATAAAACAGTGCGTCGCCCCAGTATCAAATATAACCCAACCCATAGTACCATGGATAGGAAACGTACCCTCAATCACGGGTGATGCCTATGCTGCTGCTGCCTGGTGGACGTTATAGACACGTCCGTACTATAACTGCCCCTGCTGCACCGGAGTGGCTGGAATGGATGGTAGGGCTGGTACCTGAGCTGGTTCAGGGAAGGCTGCTGGAAAAAGTGGCCTCTATGGCTCATTATGGGCACCTTGCTGCTGTGGGGCCCTATCACCCTCTGGAAAATCCTGGCGCTTATGACCATTCTTGACGAGAACAAAACATCGGCCCCTAAAATTACCTCCCCTCTGACCCTGCTGACTACGACCCTGTTGGCCGTTACCACCCCGCCATTGGCCCTATCGACCCTGATGAAAAAGTTGTTGGCCCTGCTGCTGGCGGTGTTGGCCTTACAGGCCCTGCTGACCCTGCCTAAATCCCCCAAATCCCTGCCTGGAATCACCTGATTGGAACCGCTTGGCAGGGTCCCCATGATGGTAACTCTGCTCATGCTGACGAGTCTGCCCCTGGGATGTCGGTGCTCCACTAGCACCACTACCCCCTGTCCTGCCCTGCTGGCCGAACTCTCCTGCTCGCTTACTTCCCTGTAGATGGAAGCGGTGATCCTGGAAGTGTAGCAAAGCAGCATTTAGTACATCCGTGTAGGTACTCAGAGATAGATTCCCTATAAGGTGCTGACGGATCCTCCAAGTTAACCCGCCCATAAACAATAGTATCTTCTTACTCTCAGTGGGCGCCTCGTCTGGCACTATAGTGAGAAGTCTTGTGAACTCCTCTTCATACTCAGCAACAGTAGAATTCTCCTGTTTCAAGTTCACTAACTTTCGCCTTATCTCAGTTTGCACGGTGGATGGAAAATACTTGCGATCAAACCGCTCCCACAATGACTGAATCGGGACAGTATCCCTCTCCTCCACGGTGGTGGTGGATTCCCACCACTGCAAAACGGTCCCCACTAGCTTAAATAAATCCAACAACTGTTTCTTCACGTCTGTGCACTCATACATACGCAGATGCCTCTGTATGTCTTTCTTCCACTGGATGACAATGATGATATCTGAACTACTCGAGAACTCAGGGGATGCGCCTTCTGAAAGGCATCCCTAACCCGCTCCCTTGTTGATGGAAGCTGTGCAGGTACTAGCGCCACTGCCTGAACTTGGGGTGGAGCCTGCTATACTACCGCTAGCGCGACATTCACCACCTGAGCAATAATAGCGACTACCTCATTAGCATTCATTGTCCCCTGAGCCGGAGCCACTGGCTGCTCGGCTTGGGCCCGCCTACCCTTTGGTGCACGTCTCGAAGGCATCTGAAACGTGAAGAAATTTATTAGTCTATAGTTATTATCAAATCTCAAATAGTTGAAGACGTAATCGTAAATGCAAGAATACAACAATCCTAGAATAGGGCTCTATAACAAAAATGCTAAGCTGAAAGAGAAATAAGCCGTACAGATCCTATGGACACTAGAATCTGATGGTCTGATACCACCAGTGACACCCCGCCTAATTAAATACCGAGTGGTCAGTCCTTTATTAAATTATAATCAAGGTGAGCGGTCAGTTCACTCTTAGCATCACTGCCGTAAAATAACTTTTCCAATTTAAACACCCTAAATAATTAAGCTAAGTGTCAAAACCATTTTAGACATTACTTTCCAAATTTTATTTAAAAACAGTAATTTAAAACTTTACGTAATTCATGATTTAAGGATCAACCAACAAACATACTGGAACAAATAATCCAATTAATTAAACATCAACCTAAGTAATTCCAATATTAAAACTTAAAGGAAAACATCCTGACAGTAATAAATCCAAAAGTACAAATACTTGAAATTAATAGATCACAATATCCGATAAGCATCTGAATAATGAAAAAGGGCGACACATGCCCAACTGAATAAATAGTGCTAGAAGTGGAATCAACAAATGAGGTTGTCTAAACAAAAGTCCTGCAACTCCCACCTAAGCTGCAGCACGTTCCTTCCAAAGGATCCTATGCAAGACGTCCCTGTGGATGGGCACCTGTAATATATACATATATATACAAGAGAGAAAAGAAAATGGAAACGGGTCAGAGCCCGATTGTAAAAACGATTTAAAATTTGTTTAGCAAGTATTTAAATTGTTTACTGGCTAATGCAAAAACATATTAGTGCAGCACTCCCTTGAGAAATTCTCACCTCTCTTCTAATGTGCACGCCTATCGCACTAACCTTCCCAACGATTTAACTTATCTTATCTTAGGTTGCTCGTAAGATTTAAACTGACAAATTCAATTGTTTAAGGGGTGAATTTCATTTAAAAACAAAGTTCTCATTTAAACCTTATTTACTAATAAAGTTTCTCAGTAACACGTTATACTTTTCAAACACTTATTCCCAAATTGAATTAGTTATTCCATTCTTACTTACCATAGACACAACAGGTAGTTCCCAAATCCCAGATTTAAATATATATATTAAATACTCATAATATATATATATATATATATTCTAACCGTACCCCACATAATAATTATGGTGTGGGCATACTCTGCTATCCAGTCCCCGTATCACTCGTACTAAGGGAAATACAAGTTCGGAATCACTCTCAAACTGTAACAATACAAACACAAATAATATTGAGACGAAGCATAGATTCCAAGTCTATAAGAGGTTAGCACATGCCCCCACGTCTATCGGTCCGATAGACTGTACCAAAGGATTTCTATCTTCTAGGGTACGAGTCAATATCCCCCATAACGGCCCATCGAGATAAGACTGTCCCAGCGCGGTAACCTCAGGGATAGTAAGTAGCGCGGGCATGATTTTCACATGTATATAGTATATGCATAAACACAGTCATATAAATATACTACTATTACCATATCAAATTTAGGTACATTTCATAACCCATAATTATGATATTTATCCTTATTTCTCATTATTTAGTTATCACGTATAACGGTTCGTTTCTTACTTTAATTTGAGGGATTATTCCAACCTACTACGTAACACTCATGGATTCTTATCTTTTCAAAGTGAAATTTCAGTAGGTACTTATTTATTTTTTAACATAACTACCCTATGCATCTCCCCAGTTTAATACATAGTTCCATCGTCCCTTATATGTAAACATCCCCGAAAAATGTAAATTCATCTTACATTAAAGGTTTCATATTTTTAATAAGTCCTACTGGTCTTCTTTTATCTCCCCAAATATTTTAATAAGGATGTCCAAGAATTATTACTCATTTAAATTGAATTCAACTATTTAGAAGGGGAAATATGAGTCTTCGAGGAGGGGTCGATCGATCGATGGCAGGAGCTTGATCGATCGATGCGTCGATCAATTGATACTCCTGGTTCGATCGATCGATCAAACAAGTATGGCGAAATCTGCAGAAAACCAGTTACGGGTTCTATCATCCAACATCATCAAAATCCAAACTTTTAACTCCCAAACTCCTAGAAATTTATACCACAAATGTTCTAAACTCAAATGGACAATATTCAACGTAAGGCATGTGAGTTTTCATCAATAATCATGGATTAAAGTGCCAAAATTTATACAATTCTCATGAACCCTAAAATTATCTTTAACTTAATTCAAATCATTCTTTTTCCAAAATTTCTGCTTCTAGTCCATCGTAAATTCGTGGTTCAACCACTACATGAGAAGGGGATTTTCAGATTATCATTTATATCACTACAACATGCCATTTCTAATCTCCAATATGGGATTTCTTTCAAAGAAACTCATCCTAACCAACCTAAACTAACATGAATGAAGAATTAACGAAATTAAGCAAGATAAATACTTGCCTGGGGATTTTTGTTTCTGATTTGTGGATGAAATCGGTGTGGTGGTGATCCTTGTTACGCGATCTATCGTTTGGCGACGACGACGGCGTAAACGGAGGGGTTCTTAGCCTAGAATTCTTGGACAAGCTCTCTCCTTCCTTCTCTAATGGACGTTTCTTATTTTTGGTTGAGTTAACCCTAGAAGGCAACCCTAAGTATCTGATATAACTCTAAACTTTTTGTGGGTTTTCAAGCCTAAAAATGTAAAATGTCCAAAACGCCCTCCCGGGGTGTCAATTAGGCCTAAAAACGCCATGAGACCCAAACTAAACCCCCGGGTACATTATTTTGACTATCTCGACCGTTCCGGACACTTTGGCGTACTCGAAATGACCATACGGGTAATTTATAATTTATTCACTTTTATTAATCAACATTTAGTTCCGACACGACACGAGCGCGTCCCGACTTAAATTTTTAAAATTATCATTTTATTCCCTCGTGACATTTAATATAACCAATATCATATATTACTTTAATCATTAGTAATATTCAACAAGTTTCCAAAGATTATTAACTCTCGTCTTATTAGTAATTAAAAAATAATTAATTTTCGGATTTATATTAAATTAATATCTCACATTAAATTTAATAAATTCCCAAATTTAGAAAGCATAAAAATACGGGGTATTACAGACGCCTCCACCCTCACCCTCATCCTAGAATCCGGTCGAGGGTCAACAAGAACTTCTGCCTCTTTCCTTTTATTACTATCGACGGTCGGCTCAGCATGTGATGGCCCAACGACCTTTGTCTTCTTCTGAGCCTGTTGAGGCTCTTTGCCTTTTTTCTCGCCCAGGACAGACAACAAACTTGGAGCAGTCATCTCCCAAAGTTGATCAGATATGTTTGAAGGACGACCTGAAAAGGAGACGATACATCAGAAATATACAGTGGGGATGAGGAAACACTTGAGAGAAAAGTAAAATGTGGCAAAATTCTACTCACATAGTTCTGTCAGAGGGCCGACCCTCAGACCAACTTCTTTGAGGAAGCGAGGGGTCATCAAATCTTCAAATTTGGCAAGTTCGCCCTCTTTCCCTCGCTCCCTCAGGTAGTCAACAATGACCCTCTCCTCCAAGATGAGTCCAGGGTCTGATCGCGCTTTCATTGAAGGGTTGAACCATACCCTTGGTACCCTCGGACCGTCTTCAACGGGTTCGGCCTCAGTGGGGAATTCCCAATCCCCGTAGATAAAGAAAAACCTCTTCTTCCAGTCATGATTGGAAGTCTGAGCCACATGAAGAAGCTTCTTGTCGGACTTCATGGCCCCAAATGGAAATACATTGGCTATTTGGACGATGAGTTGATGTTGTAGCAAGCAATGAATAAGTCAGACGAGGGCTCGTCGGTGAACGAATTCTTTCAAAGCGAGATATAACCGAGGATAGTCCTCCACAAGTTGGGAGAAAGTTAAGAGGGAGCAACCCCAAGGGCAGACAAGATGTCGACTATAGAATGGGTGTAGAGGGAACCTAGCACCTACCCTTAGCATCTACTCGTAAACAACAATCTCTCCCTCTTCCACCTGGAAGACCCTCTCATCTTAATCGGGGACCCTCATATTTATAATGGATTGTATGCCAAAGAGATGCCTCCATAGTAAGAGGTCGCGATGCTTAACTGACGACATGTAAGCTGAGGCGCTAGAAGTGTCAACTCGACCATCATCATCAGAGCTCTCATTATCGCCCCTGTATCCCTCAATTTCGTCTCCTATCGGAGGCCCATCTGGAAAGGATACTTGAAAAGCAAGAGGGGACAGGGTTGTCACAGGGACAACCTCTGCATGATCTGGCCCCTCGGCCTGTCGGCCTGGGCTGAGGTTTGATGTCTCTTTCCTCCCAGAAGGACCGGCACCCGTCGGCGATGATGCTCTCTCACTCATTTCTCCCTCGTATGATTGACTCTCAACTGGACGACAAGATGACCCACAGGACTCATGGGGCATTATCATGGCTAAAGGAATAGGGAAAATGGGCCATATCCAATTAGGGTCGGCCGCCCCTCGTCTTCTTTTGTTCTCTTCCTCTATTCGTCTAATCTCAGCAAAGAACTTCTCCCTCAAGGTTGGGAACTTCTCGGCTAAATCGTAAAGCCTCCTAAGCATTGAGGGGAAGACCCTACACTTAAAGGAATTTGGCTAAGCTAACTAAATATTTAGAATTATACCTGCGAAGCCAGAGACTATTTTCATAGCTTTTTGCTTGGGTTTGTCGTCGTGTAACTCCAATTTCATCACCACTTGCTGTCATAAACCAAAAGGTAAGAAAAAAAACAGAAGATTATTAGATTATAATCAAACTAAGCTTGAAGATTTCAATTTTCATTTCAATCTTTAATGGATTGTCCATTCTAGTGTCTTGTATTTATATACAAATGTTGAAGACGAATATATGAGGAATGTGAAAAGGTGAATTCTCAAGTGAAATTGTCTATTAGATTTTTCTCTTTGAAAAATGAATGTACCTTGAAGTTGGGTTAATGAGGCAAAGTTTTATTTTTTGGAGATTGAGAAAGCCAAAGTGGGTTTTGGGAAATGTGAATAGGTTTTGGAGTTTGGAGTTTGGTTAATAAGACAAAGTTTTTTTTTTACGTTAAATGTTATTAATATGCAAGTCTTTATTACTGTCACGTGTTAGTCTCACATGATTTGGGACAATAATTTTTATATAGTTATATAGATTAGAAAGTCTTATTTGCGATTCTTTAAAATACATCGATTATAAACTTTGGCCAATATGGCAACTGGTTGTAATGTTGTTGAAAAAGAAAAAAAAAACACGATATATACTTTTTAAGCTCAATTTTCTATATAAAAAAGAATATTTGAAAAAAACACAAGATTAAATTGGGAATGACCAATTGGCCATCTTTTTAGTTTTTACATCGAGAACACCATTAAAAATTTATTTTTAAACCCAAATAAGCTCCAAACCTTTGTTAATATATATATTACTAGCATGAATGCCACGCGATGCGTGGCCGAATTTAGCAAAACTTTATTTTTTTTATTATTTTGTCTTTTTTCACATAATATACCAAAGATCAAAACAATCAAACAAAAAATAAAATTATTTTCTAGTAAGTGCACTTTTTTCCTCCTTTACATATACACTTTATAGATAAATTAAATGATTTTCAACAAAACAACATTTTTCCCCCCAAAAAATGATTTCCATAAACAAAAATAAATAAATTCGAGCATAAAAATAAAAAATAAAACTGATTTAATGGAAACTTATTTGAGGTAAAAAAAATTTGGGAGAAAAAATAAACTCTAAATATAATTTCATAGGTTCCATATATATTTAGAACCCTCACAATTTACAAAATCTTTAGAAAGACAGATCTAGAACAACAAGGAGGAACAATAATCTTACGTTTCTCTCTTCTTTATTTTATCACGATCAAAACTATTTTGTGTCTTGGTCGTCGCCGTTGATGGTTCGCTTGTTTTTCCCAATAGGCTTGAAGAGTAGGAAAGTATTTTTTTTATATAGAAAGGGAGGAGATTCGTTTGTTTTCTGTCTTGGCTGTCGCCGTTGATGGTTCGCTTGTTATCACCGGTAGGCTTGATGAGGAAAAAAGTATTTTTTTTTATTTCAAAAGGGAGGAGATGCATTTTTTTTTAGAGAAGCTAAATGTTGAGTTGTAAAAATAATGAGGACTGATGAACTGCTGTAATTAATGATTGTTTTGGAAAGTGAAAATCAAATTGGTTAAGTCTTGCCTTGAAAAGTGAATGAACTATTGAGAGTAGTCTTAGATACGGTGGGTATGCGGAGTTGAATGTGAGGTGAGTAAAATTAATTATTTTTGACTCTATTTATTAGTGTCACACTAATAAATACTTTCTATAATTTTTGACATATGAATATGTTAATAGTGTGTAAGTATTAATAGAAAGTATTTATTAGTGTCACATGTCATTTTTGTATGATTTGACTCTATAATTTTTATATAGTTATATAGAGATATTTGATTACGTGGGTGTGGGGTATTAGAGAGCTAGTCACGGAGAAAATCGAACATGATCTAATGAACAGCACAATGGAGTTGGAGTTGGAGTTGGACTTGAAAGTCCTGACTTGACAGAGTTTGTTGGTCCGATTCGTTTGGCTTATTGGAAATCTTTAGTTTAAAACAACTAAGCTCTATACGTCTATTCTCAACAAACCAAACATAGAAAAAGTGTATTGTTGATGATATTAAAAGTATAAAATGACAAGACAGAATATGACTTTGGACAAATCTAAACCTAATTTATGTGTTCTTTTGGCTCCATCTTAGAAACTTTTCTTCACCGTCTCACATATTTTTCTTCGTGTACTTAGATTTGTTTGGTCAGTAGTGGTAGAGCCATGTTACAATGAAAAGGCATTTTCTCCTATTTTCATTTTATTAATTCAAGATGTTAAAAGGATCCCATTATAAGTGTAATATGCAAACAACAATTCGATAAGTTAAAAATACAGGTTAATAGTTAGTAACTTTCGTTCACTTAATTAATAAAGTAAGAGATTTTTTCACTATGGTTTTGCCAAAAAAAAAAAACTCATTAAATGTTTAAAAATTCATAACTTCAAATTTACAAGTTCAAATTTCACAAAATTTATATATCAAACAACACCAATATTCAATATTTTTTTAATGAAAAAATCGAAACAGATAAATTAACTGTTTCTAAAAACCTTAATTTTTTCCTGTGAAAACTCTTATTCTCTAGTTCGGGTGATGGTGCCGCTGGCGCGGACAAAAAAAAACAAAAAAAAAAAAAAACAGAGAGAAATACGCAGGTGAGAATTCCAGCGGAGGCCAGCGAGATTTTCCGGTGGGTGTTTTCGGTGAGTCTTTGATGGGATGAGGTGGGGTGGGGGTAGGCTGGTGCTGGGGGTGGAGGTGGAACTGCTAAAAAGAGAAAGAGTGTGAGATTATGCGTTTTCTTTTAGAGAGATAGTAAGTGGGTTTAAAATGAATATATGTGATGGTACATTTATCTAAGTATATATAGTATATTATAAAAAAGGACACAGTGCATTAAAAAAAAATGGAATTTGATACATCATTAACCCAATAAATAAGACTAACATTTTATTCCTTAAAAAAAAAATCAAAACACGACATAATGACCCATGCTTTAAGTAGTGAGGAAGCTATATTTTTTTCGTGAAAGACGAAGCGAGTTGAAAGTTAGAAACATTCGTTATTCTCGATGTGTTTTGGGAGTTTTTTTAGGTACATTAATTCAATGAATCTCTTATTGAAATGTATTTTAAAACAAACAAAACAATATATGAAAATGTTATATGTGAATTACTTTGGAAATAGAGTACTAGAGAGGTTTGTGTTTGAATTAAGTAAAGAGAATAAAACATATATAAAAAAGGGTCATTTGGCCTTTCATCATAACTAATTTATTCAGTTTACAGTTTGATGTCCAGCCAACTATGTTGACCATTAAATGACACTTGTTTTTAGTTAAAATCCAAAATTACCATTATCAGCAACAAAATAACAAAAATTAATAATATGTATTATATTTAAAAAGGAAAATAATGCTAAAAAATAGTTTCTAAGGGTTATTTGAGTTTTGATCCCCATTCGTTTTGTCCATTTGGGGATTAACACTTAGGGTCCGTTTGATAGAAAATTAGGAAAATACAAATGATTTCAGGACATTTGATTCTAGGGCAAACAATTCCAAGGCAAATAAATATTTTCTAACTTGTGTCTGTTTGATACAAGTTGGAAAATCATCAATTTTTCACATTTTCTATCAAACGCAAAAGTTGGAAAATAGATATAAATGTGGAAAATTTATTTATGGAAAATAGATATAAATGTTGGAAAATTTATTAAATATGCAAAATATATAATTAAATATACAAAAAATATATATTTTAATATTTAATATATATATATATATATATATATATATATATATATATATATATATATATATATATATATAATCTATTGAATATACTAAATATATATAATATATGTGCATGTAATATATGTGCATGTGTGTGTATATATATTTATATTCAGTATATATATAATATATATTATATATACGAAATGAATGAATTATTTTTAAAAAACTATACGAAATATATGACTATACAGAATATATTAAATGTACGAAATATATAAATATAATGAATATATTTAATATATGAAATATAGAAAATATACGAAATATAAATATATATTAAAATATATGAATTATATAAATGTACGAAATATATGAAATATACGAAATCTACGCAATATACATATATGTGCTCAAATATATAAAATATATGAATATATATATATATATATTAACAATATATATTTATGAAATATATAGAGTTTAAAAAAAAATTGGTTTTCAGTGATTTGGGTGGCAAACAAAAACCTGCCCCCCCCCCCCCCCCTCGGAAAGAATTGAATTCCACCCTAGGGTGGCAAATTGTGCTTAAGAGGTGTTGTACATAAAAAACAAATTCCAAGGCAAATTAAGACTATTAAACAGCGTAAAAGCTGAAAAAGACTAGAATTTTCCAACTTTTCTGAATTTACCTTGGAATTTGTTCGCTATAAAAAGGACCCTTAATTTAAAACTATTATAAGACTAGCCCTAATTTTTCACTTTTAGCGATGATTTTTGATTTTTTTGATATTTTTAGCAACATGATTTTTTCAAAAATAGGTCGCTAAAAGTGAAAAAATGGGGTTAATCAAACAATAGTTTTTGATGGGGGGGTTAATCCCAAAACGAACAAAACTAACGAGGGGTAAAACTCAAATAACCCTATTTAAAAATGATTTTGGCTAATAAAAAGATGTTTTTATACATATTCCATTTTCGAACATAAAACTATACTTTAAAAATATATTTTGTATAAACTGTTATTTAATTGTTCTGTTTTTTATAATTATTTTCCTTTTTAAATAGGAAAACTATTCTTTAAAAAAAAATTGTTTAAATTGTTTTTAATCGTTTTTGTTTAAAAAAATGTGGCCATAATTATTTTCCGTTTTAAACATAGAAAAAATATATATATTTTTTAAAAATCTCTTTTGTTTAAACTTGTTCTTTTAACAATTTTTTTTATCTCATTTTCCTTTTTAAATACAAAAAATATTTGGTTTAAACTATTTAAAAAGTTTTTTTAATGTTTTTTTTTGTTATTTCCCTTTTAAACATAAACAATATACTTTAAAAAAAATATTTTGTTTAATATGTTTTTAATAATTTTGGCTTTCTTAATTTTTTTTCATGCTTATTTCCCGTTTTTAAACATAAAAACTAGTTTTTAAATGTTTTGTTATTTTTTATTTAACAATTTTGGTGTGAATTTTTTTTATAATTATTTTCCTTTTTAAATGTAGGAATTATTTATAATTTTTTTGTTTAGTTTTCTTTTTAGTAGTTATTTTTATATCTATCTCCTTTTTAAAACATAAAATTATACATTTATAAAATTATACTTTGTGTAAACTCTTTTTATTTGTTTTAGAAAAATGAAAAATTATTTTTATTGTTATTTCTCCTTAACATAAGAAAACTTATTTTTTAAAAATGTTTTGTTTAAAATGTTTGTAACGGTTTTGGTTAATATATATATATATATATATTTATTTATTTATTTACTTACTTATTTCCCTCTTTAGTGTAGAAAATATATATTTTTAAATAAATTGTTTTGTTTAAACTTGTTTTTCAACGGCTTTGTTTTCTATAAAAAAAATTTATTTTTTTACTTTTCCCCTTTTTTAATAAGAAAATCGAACTTAAAAAGGTGTTTGGTTTATATTCGCAAAGATCTAGCTTTAGGGGTTAGAGTAAAAATATTAGAAAGTTTGAGGGCCTTTTTGTAAGTATCCAAGATTTATTTTGGGACCAAACTTCATTATTATATTCTTATTAAGAAACCTTTACAATTTTGGTCCTTTTAGCTACTTATTGACCATCTTAAGCACATGGTGGGATGGTGAACCCCCACGGCGATGACAATGTACACCCATTTTTAACCTCCACCTCAAATACCTAAAACTGTCAATGAAAAGTCCATCCTTCACCTTATAAATCCTTTTGGCCCGAAAATTACACGAAGGGGAGAAATATTGGGATTATGTTGACTATCTGACTTTTATCTATTTGAGATTTTTTTTTCAGTCTTAAAGTGTACTCGCTTTCTTAGAAAACTTGTTTAGTTATATTAAACATTTTTCTTTGTTGTAGGTGCCAGGGATTGACATTATAAAAAACTTTGGTACCCATTGATCTTTGATTCACTACGTTTGAGAAAATAAAACAACTAGATTAGATTAACAAACTTATGGATAAAATCACAATATCTTTGCAGATCCTGTAGGTCATCCATAATATAGGTAATATGAGGTTTAACTTCATGCTCTTCCAAGGTCTCGTAGACCCATCCTTGAATGCACTCAAAGCCTCGAATATTTTAGTATATGACCTCCCAAAGCAATCCTTGTGTGTGAGCACTTTTAGAGATGGTAATACTTAGTGATTTTGAGTTAGATTCCACACTCCTTCACAAAAAACATGAATAGTACTTTTCTTCTCCATCTCTAACCGTTAATTATGTTCCATGCAAATTACACCCTAGCTTACACCTTTATATATATGTATAACTAGTGGTCTTGAGTTGAATTTAGAGAATTTAGTCCCGCTATTTGGGTAAATGGACTATAATAGGGACCCAAGAATAAATAATTAAATTGGCTTTAAAATAGATAATCATGAATACCAAATTATATCCCCAATTTTTTTTTCCATTTAATCATAAATAATTACGATTTCACTCTAATTTAACAATCTCAAAATTACTTGAAAGATGAGGTCTTATTTGCAAAGTTAATATAGTACATAATATGATTCCCAATATTGAGCATACAATACCCGTTGGTCAAATTAATTTGTTGCTAATCTATTTTAACAAACTTCTTATTTATTCTTTGATCTCATACTAACTTATTTGATATTCTAACGAATATAAATCTATTGTTCAGGTTTACTGGTATAATGAAAATTTGTAAGACTATCAATGGGGTATCACAATCCAAGAGAAATCTTCGACACGGATTCCTTCGGATTATGATCACGGACATACCTACCAATGATTTCCAAACTTGTAGAGATTTAAGTTTAATTAAATTGAATCACACGCATAACAATCAAAGTAATAATTGTGCAACCATTTTAATCATCATAACCCTCGAGACTAAGAACATATGCACCATTTGAAAACTTATGAGATTGTGAAAGTCTAATATCGTAAGAACCTAGACTTGACACTCACTTAAGGTCCTCTTCAATACATTCTTGATGTATCGGCATTTAACCTCAATTAAACAGGTATCATATAATTATAGGGATTATGTCGATGCATAGAGTAATGCATTTTATTATAAAAACCCTGACCATAAACATGCATGGTTTTTTAAATTATGTACCTAGTCAATAAAAAATGATTACCCTGAATGGGTGTTCTAACTGTGGGACAAATTTGGTCCTAATGTTGACATTTTTTCAGAAGATATTTCTAAGGAAAATTAATTCCTTACTTGGATGCAATTTCATAAGGATACAATTTCATCCAAATGTGTGAGGGAAAAATAATCTTCCCATTGAATTTTCCACGCTCTGTAATGCCCCATATTTTTAGAATAAAATAAAATCGGCAGGAATTAAATTAAATCAGTACAATTTGATTAATTAAGTTATGAATAAAGTAATTAATTATTATTTGATCTTATGTGAATTTAACTTTGCATGTTAAATAATTTCCCTAGCAAAATAATTGCATGTTCATTGAATAATTGATATAGGATGTGCAACACAATTGCAAAATGTATATGTTGAATAAAAATAATTCGAACATATTTCGGGAGATTTTGGGAACTCGTTCAGGTGTTGTAGACCTCCAAAAATGGTCATGGGGCATAGGTATATCATTTGGAGGTTATTGTGCTATTTTTTTATGGGTTCAGGCCCATTTAGTGATCCAATAATGGGAATGTAGGCTTAACAAGGGATTTGGATTAATATAAGTAAATGAGAGAGGTTAAGAAACTCTTAACACTTAACAAAACCTAAACCTAAAAGACACATCCCTAGAGAGAGGAGATGGAAGGTCAAAGAGGAGTGGAGGCTAAAGATTCAAGGGCAAACACTCAATTATCCATAACAGGCCAGATTTTTTGTTGCTTAAATTATTATCCAATGTATTTCTTAATTCATCGTAGTAATCTCTCATATAATTACTAGGTTTCAATAAAATATTTAGTGATAGAATGATAAAATTTAATCTCATGTATGTAGAGAAAATTAATCTGAACTATGTGGTTTAATCCCAAAAATTTAGGATGATTGAAATCTTGAATTGGATGATAGAATTCATGCTTTAGGTTCTTGAATTGATTGGAAATCCTAATATATATGTAGAGAAGTAGAAACCATGTTTTAGGATCTACAATTTAGAAGAATCATGATCCTTGTATAATGCTAAAATCTGATTGGAATCTAAAAGAATTAAGAGGTAAAGAATATGATTTTATTGGACATGACAATTGATGTAAATTCTGAATTTTAGGAAATGAATTTCTAGGTTAAATTATGTAATTAACTATCCTAGATGAAGTATTAAGTTACGGGGGACCTATTATTATAATAATATAAACGTATAAACCATTAGAATGGAAATTAGGATTGAAATAAGAATTTATGTATCGAGAAACCTTGGCAGATCTGGGTTTCTGCTCATATTCGAGTCGATTCGGCCTCCTAAAGGGAAATCGATTTGGCACTAAGAGGTGAATCAATTCCAACCCCGGGGCAGGTTGAGTTGGGACCGGGGTTGGATCTAGAACCCTATACAAGCTGGTGGGACAGTGTTTGGATAAATGATAATTTTATTAAAAATGAGTTTGGGGAACTAATGTTAACTGGGGGACTTACAATTAACTAAGATGGTTACGTCCTATTATTATATAAATAAAACATAAAATTAACTGGTTGTCTAATGATTAAAGTTGGATGAATTATGAATGAATATATGAGACATCTTACGTAATTATAGAGTAATTACCTATACGTATTGTGTGATAATAATACGTAGTTATTTATTTGTGTAAACATACCTATGTTCGTGGACGGTCCTATCGGAACCATAGCACATGTTGGCACAGGCGGGCTAGGCGTTGTGTAGGTCATTATTATAGGCACTACGTACCTGCACCACTTTTGAGAGGTGGGTGTAAATGTTGGGATCCATTGTCACTGTTGGGTATGGGCTGTGCAATAGTGTACTGCGTAGGGATCGCCCCACTTGTATGTGTTTTGCGATGTTCGATTTTGATAAAGGGCTCCTTCGGACTTGCCGATAGAGCACGAACGAGACACTACTAGTAGATGCCTTTAAGTGTCGCTTATAAGTTGGGACATATATATAATTATATAAATTAAATGGGATTAATTCATTAGTCTAATGATGTAAACAATAAACAACAGACCCAATACCACTTAGTATGCATAATTTATATTTATGTTATTTTTTCTAGAAGTATGACTGGGGTACTTTGGGAAGTGGTAAAATGGGTCTAGATAATTACATTTAAAAATGTGAACTACGCTTAATGCATGTTTTATTTTATTGGCACGGTTATCAGTTATTACGTTGGAACTTGGGCGGTTATATGTCTAGTATTGCACTTAGATAAGAGTGAGAGACTTAACGTATGTGAGTGACGATGGGAGGTGCTTACTTTGAATTAAATTTATTCTTGCACTTTAATTTATGTAAGTTAATTCTTGCAACGCTAGGGCGCTGACCCAAATTATAAATATATTCTCCCACTGGGTGCGCCTAGAGAGGGATAGTAGGACTGCCGCGATATCAACCTTTCAGTCTCACTTTATTTCGCAAAGATCAAATTATTGATTCTAGCTTAGATTGCTACTCTATTTTAGTCTTTTAGTTTTGGATTATTCTATGGGCATAAGCCCGGAGTCTATTTTATTTTAGTCAGTTGGAGATAATTATGTTTATGTTGGAATTTTTATTTATCTTATATAAATGATGGACTTATCATTTTTCTTGATTATTAATTTAATTCAATGTTAATTCAAATGTGGTTCAAAAGTTTTATTTTGGTTTGATGTTGAAAATGCTATAAATTGACAAGTAAGCACCATTGTCAGCATATTATGTCTGGACAAACATTACATGAGAAAATGGGGGTTGTTACAGTTGGTATCAGAGCATCGAAGTTCTAGTGACCTTAGGATCTGTGTTGCGTTCATTGCATTCTTCATTTCATTCTTTGATATGTAGAGCCTATGACTAGGAATCATTGTATTCTTACAATCTGTACTTATACGAACCTTGTTTGCTTTTAGATGGCAAACGGTAGGAAAGGTAGACCTCGATGTGTTACCTCACCGTCTATAGATGAAGAGGCTCAGTAGGAGCCGCAACAGTATCCACAGCCACCACCAGCCCCACCTTGGTTGGCCCAGTCGAGATTGCCACTATCATGTCACAAGCAGTGTTTACAGCGATGGTCTTTATGCTTAAGCATTTTTTACCACCACAACCGCAACAATCACCACCACCCCCCGCAACAAGTGGTGCTACTAGTGCAGGCACTCGGGATAGTATGGGACAGATATAGGGAGGCCTTCACTAAGGGCCACAAACCTGAGTTTCAAGGTAGTTCCGATATTCTGGTAGCTAGCATGTGGAAGAAGAATATTCAGCGTCACTTACGGATGGTAGAGTGTACAGTAGTTCAAAAGAAGATGTTAGCGTCATTTAGTCTGGTTGGGCCAGTTTTACAGTGGTGGAAGTCTTTCACCATCTCAGAGAGAGATAGTGTAACACATCGTATTTTTTAGTATTAAAAATTTAATTAATTTAGTTATTTTTAAATTACACATGTGCCTTAGTTTAATTAAATAAAATATTATGTGTTTATTAAAATATTAATCGAGAAAAAAAATGATTAATATATACGAAATAAAATTACTGCGTGAGTTGTAAGTAATTATTATATGTCGTAACGAGTTATATCGACGTGACTGTGTTATATTTAAACCGAGAGTTACGTATAGACTATATGAGGCGGAGATAGAAAATTTATCTAGAGTGACTCGGATGGCAATTTCGAGTCACAGTTTGTTTTGGATGGGCCGAGATATTCAAAATTGTGTACTCGGGGATAGTAATTGTGTTCCGGGGTCTTTTTAGACATTATCGAGCCCACACAGTGGTATTTGGGTCATTTAGACTTGGCCCGTTAGCCTAATTTCGGGATTGAGGATTAATAAACCTAAGTCTAAGAGTTAGAGGAAGTTATAGTTCATATGCCAAAAGCTAAGAAGTTGGAAGAAGAGAGATGGAAGGAAGAGGAGAGCTTTAGGAGCCAAAATCAAAGAGAATAGGGGAGTTTTAACACCTATTCGTCATCTACAACGCAAAATCAAACCCTACGAACACATTAAGGCAAGTAATTAACATACTTTCAATTTAATTTGCAGAAATTCATGTTTATATCATGGTAGGTGTAGACGAATCCATTTTTGGGGAGGGTTGTCACATAAAAATGGGTTTTTGATGATTTGAGTACCATATGTAAATTAAATACTCAATTGAGGATGGATTATAATGTTTTACTATTAGAATCGGATTTTTATTCGAATTATAAAATTTTTATTTGTTTAATTGAGGATTGTAGAATCGAATTTAAGTGGATGATTGAATATTATACTTAAAAACCCAATTCATAAATTAGTGAATGATATTAGAAATCATTGACCTCTAGTTTTTGGGAATAGTATAAGGCTTATTTATTTAGTGCAAAATAAAAGGGGGAAATCTATTACCTAGGGATTTTGGCTAAAAATATGTTGGGTTAGAAAAGTGAGAAACGGTGAGAAATTTGAAGAAACGAATTGAGTGAAACAAATTGGTAAACATTTAAAGAACGGGCCGATTGGGTGATTCTAGGTATTTTAGTAGGGTGATGCTAAATTAATTATTTAATTGAGGTGAATTAAAATAAATTTAGAGTCGTGGGATAAACTCGGGTATTATGGGCTAGTGCTACAGGTGTTAGGCACGGTATAGCCATATACACACACACACACACACACACACACACACACACACACACACACACACACACACACACACATATGTGTGTGTACTTTATAGATATCGATGTACATGATATTTATACGAAAACATACCTCTCTAGTGCTGTCATGGGAGGTTACGTGATGTGGGTGAATCACCTGGTTAGTCAATGCAGGGAGAGTATAATCCCCAGGTCATAGCGCTCGGTATTTTATTATGTGATTTATTTTTTAGGTGAGATACTTTGGGTATGATTCGGTCTCACTCTTGAGAGATTATGATCGCCTCCACTATGCGTATGATTTTATTACCCATTTCGGTGTGAGTTAACCGAATTATGGTAACCGAGTTAGATTGAGTGTACCTGGGATATGATAACATTTTAGAGAAAATCATCCGGTGAGTTATTTCTGGGGAGGATAATTATTACACACGACATATGTGCGATTGTGGTAGTATATTAGTATGTATATAATGGAGTAAATAATTATATACGGGTCAAATACATAAAATGGAAATGTATTATGATATATAACTAGAGTGAATGTTATATAATTACTTAAAGTGAAAATAATTAAGTAAGTTAATGAGTAATATAACTTATGAATCGAAGGAAGGAAGTCCTCGGGATAGAAATATTTTTAACAGGGCTAGTTAGGTGGGGTATTGTAAGGACAAAATTTTCAATTGAGTCCATTGTTGTGTTTGACTTATACCAGGAAACAATATTTTTTTTTTGTCATAGATAGATTTTTTATTGTCACAATCTCATGCAACCTATGACATAAAGTTTATTGAAGACTTTGCGACCAAGCTTCAAAGTCAAATCACATCGAGATTTTATTAGTGCACGTTTTATGTCTTCATTGCATTCTGAGATCGCTCATGTATGAATTTATAATGTTAATGGGACTCAAAAAATATTTTAGGATGTTATTTTATAAAAGAAATCTTTTAAAATGTTTAAACTTCATTTATTCTGAGATAAAAGGGTTTAGAGTTGTGTAATATAGAAACTCTCGTGTACAGTGGTTCAAATGACTTTACAAGTCATTCAAGCGAGATCAGTATGTGGTTCGAACGACATGTGCATATCATTCGAGCGATAAGCTTATGTCGTTCGAACGATCCGTCGCCTTAACTTTTCTATATAAGGCGTGTTTCATTCAGAATTTCATAAGTGTGCAGTACAGAAAAATAGTTTACATCCAGTACGTTTTCTGCACAAGTTTTCTAAGGTTTTTTAAGTCTAAAAACATCGTTAGAGTTTCAAAGATCCAAGCTTTCATTCACATATGCAAAAATGATCTTTATTTTGCACATGTTGGATTTTGTTCTACACTTTGAACATCGTTGGGTTTATAGTGAAGAAGCAAAAGAGTTCGTGTTTAACATCGTAGACGTTTTCAAGCTACATCAGTGGACACTGAGGCATTCGTGGACATATGTGCTGTGGACAGGTATCGCAGAAGGATTCATATGGGCATTATGGAGGAGTGGTTAAAGATACAAATAATCTTAAAGACTTGTGGAGATCGAGTCGTTGAGTAAGTTTGTCTTTGTACTTTATAATACCATATCATAGTGATTGTCTGGCTAGGGCCGTTTGAGTTTTTTTCCCTTAGGGGTTTCCTCTTACATCCGACGTCGAATTTTGTGAGCTTAATTTATTTTACTTGATTTAATCTCTAGATGCATGTTTAGGATTGATCAAGATAAATTTGGGCTAAGTTAAAATTGGTTCACATACTTGGTGCGGTTTAAAATTTGGAAAAAGGTTTTTCAAAAATAGAAACTATTTTGTCATCCCTAAAACACATTCGAAAGAAAAAGGTGCCTATAAACTGGTATCAGAGCTAGAAACATTTTTTATTTGTGTTTGATCCGTTGTGCTTTTCAGGATGAATTTCGTAGGTATGGAAAGTGTTCGTGATCTTATTTTTGATGGCACTAATTATTCTTATTAGAAGAAGCATATAGGAAGTGCTTTATTGATAAACATGTGGGGTTAGTGGTGTAAAAGGGTTGGACACCACCTGTTACATGAGAGGATGAGGCCATTACACTAAAACTCATTGATTCATGGACCAAAGCCGAGCATAGACTTTCACTTTACAACTCTAAAGGTCTTCACGTTATTTCCTCACATGTCATACCGGAAGAGTATAATATAATCATGACTTGTGAAACTTCAAAAGAGGCTTAGGATACACCTGCACTTGCTCACGAGGGAACTAGAACGATTATGGCACCTAAACTTCAAAACTGCACTACGTAGTTTAAGACGATTAAGATGTTAGAGAATGAGTCATTTGATGAGTTTTATGCTAGGTTGTCTAATATTGTCAACTCATCATTTAACTTAGGAGAATTTATTCTCGGTAACTGTGTCATAAAGAAAATTGTAAGATCGTTGCCTAGTAGGTTTGATGCAAAAGTGATTGTTTTAAACTCCTTAGGTATGATTGAATCGACGAAACTTGACGAAATTGTAGGTGACATACAAACCTATGAACTTGATATGTTTACCTCCAAGCAAGTGCGAAAAAAATAAAAGGTCATTGCTTTGAAATCCCAGAAGGAGGACACTAATGTTTCAGATGACGATTTTGATTTTGAGGATGTAGCCTTATTGGCAAAGAAGTTCAAAGATATTCTTAAGTCTCAAAATCAATCAAAAGATGCAAAAAGATTTTAGAAATTCAAGAATAACAAGGTAGATTCCACCCCTAAGGATAAGAGTGAAAAAGCTAAGAGGGGGAGTTAGATAGGTGTTTTAGGTGTGAGGGGTATGGTTACAAGGTTGTCGAGTGTACCACTAGACTTAAGAAAGAGGGCAAGAAACCAATGGCATATAATGCCTACTTAAGTGATAGTGAACCGAAAAAGGGAAAGAATTCTCCCATTGAAAGAACATTTATCACTTTCTTAACATGTCCTGTGAGTGACGACGATAAATCTTCCCATGGAGATTCTCATGTGCATGACAGTTTCGAGGCCATTAAAACCCATGTGAGTGAGGATGAGGAGATCTATGTATAAGTGTCCTTGCAAGTTGCCTTTAGGGAGTTGTAGGAAGAAGCAATAAAGGTGAAAAAGGCAAAATCAAAATTGGAAGCAAGGTTGAATGAGTGTTTCGTTGAAAATAATGATACTTTAGTTAAGGATCTTAGGGCACAGGAGAAGATGCTTAGGGAAAAGTTAGAGTATTTTAAGAAAAATAGAGATAGCCTTCATACTTTGATGGAAGCTTTAAAGAAAGAGATTCTAGAGTTTGAGGAGTCTAGGTGTTTTTTTGAGTCTAGGATTAGTGAGTTAGAGGAGATATTAAAAGACTTAAGTAAGGTGAAGTTTGATTTGGAATCTAGGTCGAAGAAGTTTGATAGAATGTTAGGCACCGTCTAAATTAAGGGAGATATGTTTGGTATAGGCTACGATGATTGAGTTGTTACCATTCCCAATGCCAATACATATCATGTGAGAGTGCCTACTAGTAACGTGAGAAGAGGTCGATATTTTGGTAATCAATCCTTCCATGTTTACACTTATTCCCATTGCGGTAAGAAATGACACCTTAGACATATTTCTATGACCTTTGGATTGCTCTTAGGAAGTTTAGGAATAACGTCATTTCGATTCCCAAATCCCCTTCATGGTTCTTATGTGGTTGAACTTGATTCTTCCCATGCTAAATCTAAACGATGATTGTGTTGCCATGTTTGTCATACACTAGTCTTTCATCATGATTTATATCCTGGTAGTGTTATGACATGTGTATCTTTTGTATTATATTTTTTTCATTTATTAAGTCTTTATTTGAAAAAAATACAAAAAGATTTTGTTTTTGATAATTTTTTTTTGAAAAAATATAAACAGATTTTTAGTTTCATATATTTTTAAAAAATACAAAAAGATTTTCGGTTTGTTCTGAGTTTTAAGTTCTCATGTTTGAAATGGCATATTGGTGTGCGTGGACCCCATTGACTTCATTATCCATTTGGCTTGGATATTTGATCATAATTATTGATGCTTAAAATGATCTTAACCATTGTATTATGGGGTTGTTTCGAATTTGATATGCATTTTGATCCGACTTTATATATATGCCATCTTTGCACACATGTACACGTTTATATGAATGTTTGAATTCTCTTGAATATTTGAGCTTGCTGAGACGTTCTTATCTCAATCCTGTCATCTATGCGTAAGTAGACTTAAAGAGGAGGTGTGCATATAAGAACCGTTTACCGTGAGGATTATAATTATATAAATTGAAAAAATGATAAGTATTCACGGGAAAGGGCTGTGAGAGTACAAAATTAACTCGTCGTGACAGCCACCGTTTAAAAGAGACCAAAATAAAATAAAGGCAATGAAAAGAAAAATTTGCCAAAATTAGGGCCAATAGGACTTTCTCTAAGTTGAGAAAGGTAGAAAACTCAAAAGAACTTGAAAAAGAATACATATATGAGGGAGTTTGGTTGGAGAAAATTTAAATGAGATTGCACTATGAATCCTAACGTTGAAAATCGTTTATGACACTATTGTTTGTAGCATTATCAATATTTTGGATTTATGTGCATGATGCTTATTTACTTCATTAAGAACAATTCTTTAATTGTCACATATGACTAAAATAAAGTTTGATGACATTTAACTATCAATTAGAGCTTCTTGATCGTTTCGATGTGTTGAAATTGTGATTTATTTGTTGTAGTTTACGCCCATACATTCCATAACCATGTTTGAGCACATCGGTACTATGTTAGCATGTAACTCACATTATTTTTATTTATTTTATTTTGAGTTTGTTTTGCTGTTATCTATTGTTTCCAGTAAAACAAATTTCAGGAATTTTTTTCGCTGGGCAAAACTTCATGTTTTTTAACACTGGAATCGAGATATTTTATAGATCGTTCAAACGTTATAGAGGCTTCGTTTGAGAGACAACCTGATGTCGAGCGAAGTACTGTTCATGCAAGGTTCAAGAGACATGTTTTTCGAGGCGTCGATTTATCAGAGATGTTCACGTGTAGTTTAAGGGAAGGTCGTGAGATAGGTTGGTTCGAGCGAGATGCTACTGGAATCCATTATTTTATTTAGCTTGATGTTTTCGTTTTTGCGACTTGCCTATGTCATTCAAACAACAAGGCTAAGTTGTTAGAGCAACCTTCTGGAGAATTTTTTTTTCTTCTCTTTTAGTGCCAGAAAATTATGTCATCCATGCTTTTGTACTGCTAGGTTGCTTATGAACAGTTTGTATGCAGTTCTCATTGATCACATTTTTTATTGCATTGTGTTCATTTAGTCACATCTTCTTAGATTGATGATATCTTACATGTGACTACTACTGTTTGCTAGCTACAGATTTGATATTTTTTTATCATGTTTAGATAGTTATTTGATGTTTATCTAGAGATGCTTTAAGTGTTTATCTCATTCTAGATATTTTGATGATTTTTTTATCTTTTCACTTATTTTCTATTCGAGACAAAAAGGGGGAGATTTTTTTTTTGAGCACATAATTTTTTTGTTGTATTATAAATTGTTATCATATGCTTTCATGATTTTATGTTGGTATTAATTAGTTTGCACAAACTAGTATCCTAATTTCGATGTTTGTTTTCATATTGGTATCAAATTTGCTCAAATGTTTAATAAATGATTTGATTGTGATTTTACTTATTGGTATTAATAGTACATATTGGTATCATAATGTTTTATATCAGTTGTTCCTCCATACTTCACTGGGTATTTTTCTGTTTCATGTGTGTAGTTATGCTTTCGAGATTTTAAGTCTACATAACATTCAGATAGCTCAAGTTTGTCGGACCATCATTTAATAGCATTGTCCCGTAATTTTTGATTTTGGGTTTTATGGGATGGGATTTAGGCGTCATATGGCTTGACAACCCGACTTAGGCATTCCACTATTTGGGTTTTGTCCCGGAATAGTCAAAAGGGGATATTTGTAAGGACAAAATTCCCAATTGAGTCCATTATTGTATTTGACTTGTTCTGGAACAAAACATTATTTTTGGGCCATAGATAGATTTCTTATTGCCACGATCCCACATAATCTATGACATAAAGTTTATTAAAGACGTTATATCCAAGCTTCAAAGATAAATCATGATGAGATTTTATCGGTGCATGTTTTACGTCTTCGTTGCATTCCGAGATCACTAAGGTATGAATGCGTAATGTTAATGGGACTCAGGTAATATTTTAAGATGTTATTTTATTAAATAAATGTTTTTAAAAAATGTTTTAAAGTGTTTTAAAATGTTTAAACTTCGTTTATTTTGAGATAAATATGGTTTAGAGTTGCATAAAACACAAACTCTCGTGTATAGTGGTTCAAACAATTTTACCAGTCGTTTAAGCGAGATCAACATGTCGTTCGAATGACATGTTCATCTCATTTGAGTGACAGGATTATGTCTTTCAAAAGATCTGCCACCTTAACTTTTCTATATAAGGAGTGTTTCACTCAGAATTTTGTAAGTGTGCAGTTCGAAAAAAATAGTTTACATACAGTACATTTTTTGCACAAGTTTTCTAAGTCTAAAAAACACCCTTAACGTTTCAAAGAATCGAGCTTTCATTCACATATGCTATTGTGATATTTTTTGCACCATTAGAGTTGTTCTACACTTGAACATCGTTGGGTTTTATGGTGAAGAAGTGAAGGAGTTTGTGTTCAACATCATAGATGTTTCCAAGCTACATCGGTGGACACCGAGGCATTCTTAGATGCGCGTGCTATGGACAGGTATCGTGGAAGCACTACAAAAAAGTAGCTTTTGAGACGATGGCCTAATAGTCCCAAAAGATCATTTATCCGTCTCAAATACTTGTTGTGACGCTATTTGGAATGGCTAGAGGGGGTCTTTTTGATACGGGGTTATAAATACTTTTTGTGACTTATAACCGTCTCAAAAGAGTTTTTTGAGACAGGAACAAATCCATCTCAAAAGGTCCTTATTTTATATGATCCTTTTGAGACGAAACAAAAGCTGTCACAAAAGATTATTTTTGAGACGAGAATTAATCTGTCTCAAAAGTTTACTATTTCAGAAGAGCTTTTTGAGACGGCAACATAGTCGTCTTTAGTATATTTTTAAAATAGTTTTAACCATCCCAAAAGAGGTGAAGGGATCTTAAACTTTTTGCACCAATATTTTGTGGAGAATAAAATATACCGCTAATGTTTAATATAAAATTGAGTTACATTTGAAACAACACAAACAACGAATAATCATAAAATATAATACATAAGATGATTTTTAGCCAACACAATGAATTCTTGTCATTCAACCATAAATAGAGTTCTTACAGCCATCTCCAAATATTCATCAAAATAAGAATTATAACACCAAGTTCAAACATTTGACTTAACAACAAAAATACATTAATGTATTAATACTCCAAACATGAAATATCTTTATCAAAGTAATTCTGCAACACTAAAGCATACGACCTCCAAAACCATTGATTAACATTTGCATGTTCTACAAAAATTATCACTTACATAAAAAAAATAGCGTCAATTATGTCAGAATTAATACCCCTCTTCAACAATACAATGTGAAAAATGAATCAATATAGTAAATTCGCATGATAAAACAAAATAAATATCTAACTTCTACTATTTTTTTAAAAATTCGGCAGAGTATCCTTTATTTATTCATGAAAACCGCAGGTAGTCAAGCTGTTTTAACCATTAAAATTGATTCTGAGAATGCCAACATATATTTTTAACCACCACCATAATAAATTCTCACCACCATAACAAACTTTCACCACCACCATTGAAAATTTAACTTTGAACGAGAGAATTTTTCATTATATATAAATTACTATATATATGAATTATATTGTATTACCTAGTCAGACTGAATCCTTGAGGTAGTGGAAGCATGATGAGGGGTAATACTTTGGAACAAACTTTGCATTACACTTCGCATATCATTCTTCATATGTAATAAAGCTTATTGGTTGCGAATCTCTAACTCTTCGAGCTCCTATCGATGTCGAGTCTCTCGGTCTTCAGCTTCTTTCTTTAACTGATTAATTTCTTCCAATAATAATTGAGATGAACATACTTTTGTTGACATTGGCCTAATACCTGCTTCCTTTAGAAAAGCATACCCATGCCCCCCATATCCTACTACATCAGTAAAAATCTTGTTCCGCACTTCTGGGTCATTTTGTTGCTCTTCTGGTTGCTCATTTAATCGTTTTTCAAGCATTTTCTACCAATAGAATTAATATTATAATTAATGAACATAAAATAATTTTCAAGAACACAATTTATAACAAATATAAAATAAATATTGCAAGCATCACTTATGAATTAATATTTATACATATCGCTCTATCAAATGGTCCATCTTCAACACTAAAAGGTTTATTATTTGGAGCTCGAGTGGCTTTTCACATGCTAATATTGTCAACGGGTCCCCCTGTTCTATCCTCCGGAAAAACAATGTATATATATTAATACTATTAGATTAAAATCAGAAATATTTATAATAATAAAAATTCCAACCTCATTGGCTATTTTAGCATGTGGCTTTCGTCCAGTCCTTGAGTAAGCACATTCAACTTCACGGTTCTTTGTGTTTTGATCTGCAGTATTCTAAATATTTGAAGAAATAAAAATAAAAATTATGTTACTAGTGACGAAGAATGTAGGTATAAAATTCTTAATAAGAGGTAATATTTATACCTTAATCTTCTTTAGACCCCAATATTTCACCAATGCAGGCCAGTGATCTTTTTCGACTCGTTCAGGCATATAAGTCAACCTCTTTTCATCTATTTGAAACTTTATATAGTGATTCACCTTCACTCGATGCTTCCATCGCTTCCATGCAAGTCCCATCCTTGCAAAGCAGATGTGTTTAAAACATTCTGATGCATTTGTGTTATTCTAAGAATAAAAAGAATAAATTAGTTAAAACAAGTTAATGTACAACAACACAAATAAATAAATCAAACTAATAAGTTACCTTCACTTCCTTCCAAATATTGTCAAGTGCTTCTTCGTCCGCCTCGCTCCAATACAAGATTGTCAATGGAAATAAATTTCCACACCTTGTATAATAACCTAAATGTGACATCAATTTACTTTCAGGCTGACAAAGTCCATTCCATTCCAATATCTTCTTTTTATTATCATTCCATTCGAGCCAAAGCCTTGCCCCCTGTCTAACCCTTTTTTTACTAGTAAGGGTAGTCATTGTACCTGAACAAAAAAATGGTAAATAATGTTTATACATCTTGTTCAATATGAATATAAACATAAAATGTAATACAAATGGAGATATACAAACAGTGCACTGTGTAACACAACATAACTGTGAGATCCTCACCATCTAAAGCGGATGGAGGATTGGTATTCCCAACTGAATTATCAATCTTCTCAATATTTGGGGAAAGTTGACTTATAGGTGTTTGAAATAAAGAAAAGTGAGCTCTTGAGTTGCGGTGTGTATTATGTGACTGGGATGTTAATTTAATATTTAAGGAAAGTTGTGGTTGCATATCTCTATTTCCATGGTCCCTTATGTTGTGTTTCACGGAAGTAATTTGAGATGTCCTGTCTAAATCATTTCTCACTCGAGTTGTGAGTGGTTACTTCTCGAGTAGTCTTTCCTCGACTATGAGGCCGGACATAGTCAACCGATGACGACGATGCCTCAATGTCATGGATCTGTATATTTTCATTTATCATAGCAAGAAGTTACATTTCAGTTATATATCACATTTCAACATCAGTTATAAAACTAATCAAACCTGAAACAAAATATAAAAGGATCGATCATTACATTAAAATGATCATGTTCATTTCAAAATCATTTCCAAGAATAAGAGAAGCAACTTAAACCCATTATGAATAAACACTTATTAATTTGAGTCCTAGAGATATTGATTTCATCCATCTCTGTGTAAAACGAATAGTTATATCGAAGACAAGAAAGTAATAACTAAATTGCGCACACTTTAGTAAAAAAAGAAGGGGCTGCACACTAATGTTTTAGAAACAAGGATATTTTAGTAAGTTGAGCAACTTTTAGGGATTTACAAATATGCCTATTTATTTAAGGTGTTGAATTTCAACTATCCTAGAAGTCTTAGTATTTAAAAACTCATGAAATGTTTTTTTATAAAATTGAGACACTCAAGTCTTAGTATTTTTTGTTATATTAAAAAATATAATAAATGTTGAACACTCAAGGGTGGACAATTTAAAAACTCATAAGAACTCATGAAATGTTAAACTATTTAATCTAAACCATCAGTTGAGAATGAATTTCTTCTTTACTTTAAATAGATAAATTAAATAAAATCATTAAGCCAAACTATTATGACCATAAATGAGACCATAACTCTGTTTTTAACTGAACTTGTTCCACTTGGTGTCCACGACCTCTATTTGGTCAATAATTAATTATAACAAGGCTATTCTCTATTGTTCCACCTGGTTCTGTTCTTGTTTCAGAACAGTTAACATGTGATAACTATTACACTTGGAGCATATCCATAATAATGTCTCTCATTGCTAAAAGTAAAGTTGGTTTCATTGGAGCATATCCCCTTCACTCACCGTCCAACTTTTGTGAGCTCCAACCAGCCACCCACCTGCTTGGGAGTGACAAGGATATTTTGTGGTTATTACTTTTGGTGGATTATTTGTTATAAGAGTCCCGGATTGTTCTAGTTTACGCACGTCTATGTGGACCATGTTTGGGATTATTTTTAATCCCGATCTGATTTGGTGCTTCGGAGATAAAGATATTTATAATGTGCCCCGGCCCAGTGTGGCCTAGTCTTCCCCTGTTGTGATCCAGTTTATAGTCCCTTGCATTGGCATGTTTTGGGGGCAGTGTTCGGTTTCTCCAGCCTTGGGTTGAATTTTGGGTGTGCAGTGTGTTGAGAAATTTTGCTAGAGTGTATGTCAATCAATTTGTAGAAGACTCCTTGCTTAAGTGGGGGAATTCGATACACGAGTTCATTTTACTCCTACGCTAATGGCGCATGCTCCTACACTTGTGTCCGAACTTTTTAAATGTGTATGTGTGTTGGGGAAGGGGGGGGGGTGATGTGTAGGAGTTGATGACTAATTGCATTTCTTTTTTTAAATTTTAATACATGCCTATATATTAAGCCATAACATCCATTTCTACTCATTTAGTACTTGAACAACTAAGTTAGGCAAAGCCTATATATAAAATCATAGCCTCATTTTGTACTCATTAATTATATGAATATGAATGAATGATACTGTGTGAGAACCCTATTTTCCTACATGTGTTGTGTGTGAGTGCTTCCACTTATAGAATGTAGATCATATATATTGTAATGTTAAAAACTTATTTCATTTTATAAATTTATTAAATATAAACTATTTGGGTTCGGTGAATGGTGTTAGCTGTGGATTGAGATTTAGTTAATTTTTATTTGAAGTCTACTCATTGTAAATATGACACAATAAGTTAGTTTATCATTTCTATTTCAAAATTAGATGGTGACTACCCATTACAAACTATTACTTCTTTAATAATCATTAATTTTGAGTAGACAACATTGAGAAAAGTAACGTAATAATTTCCAAGTAAAATTTTATCATTAGCTATCACCACTGACTATCGTCAGCAATTTGTAACTATCATCAGTAATTAGTAATTATTTGTTTAGATATGCTACAAACTCTTTGTTCAACAAATATTAATTATAAAGCATATGATATACCGAATTTAGTAATCACAAAGCAAATTCAAAAAACTAGCTCATTCAGAAAACTAACAAAATATATGTTCAGGTATGCAACAAACTAGCTGTTCAGTTATGCATCTGTTATAAGAAACACCACTCAGTTATGCATCAGTACAAAACCAAACTACAAATGCTCTAGTTAAAAAAAACTAGTTTAGGACTATATCTCCCTCAATCATTGTCGCTCTAAATTTCATCTCCTTCTTCGTCTTCATCTGCATTTTCATCTTCATGATCATTAGCTTGAACCACACTAGTGTCAACTATTAATCCATATCCATCCCTCACCCACTGTAAGTTGTGATCTTCATTCAAATTTTGCATTACAAACGGCTTATCTCCATTAAGCAACAATTCTTTTCCAGCTTCTTGAACTGTCGTGTACCTATCAAATTGGTCTCTTGGGGTCATGGGAACAACAACATGTCAATCTATATTGATAGGGTCCTGCACGTAAAATACTTGTTCTGCTTGGGATGCTAATATGAAAGGTTCGTCACTCACTCGATCATCTTTATATTTTAAATGCTTGAAATTCACTAGTGTATAGTTAAACTCGTCAACTTTTGTACCCATACGATTTTCAACCCAATCACACTTGAATAACACAAACTTCATGCCATTAAGATACTGAACTTCAATAATGTCCATTAGTTCCCCCACAATATGTAATATCACCCACTATGGGGTTTTTATCCTTCCATCTAGAATAACTCATTTGTCCGGATTTTATAAAAACTGCTCTATTTTGAGTTTTCTTTCCCTTATCAAGCCTCTTTCGTTGAAATCTAAAACTGATAACAATATAAGTGTTAAATCTGACCGCATCCTTAAGAGGACCTAAAGACAAGCATTTGATTTCTTCGGATACTTGCACACCGTCACGTGGCAATTTATTAACCTATAGTATATTAAAGTAAATGTCAATATAAAAGTATAGTATTTATTCATAATTCAATTATTAGTCATGATATTTTCATTTACGTAATCCCAAAACCATTTGTGGAACTCATCGTTGTGAAGATGATTAACATGACGCTTTTGTGAATCTTGAGGATACTTTGATGAAAGTTTCGCGAGATTCTTTCTACAAGTAAACATATAGCCATATGTCAATTCCACAAAAAATATAAAAATGGTTTTCATAAACACCAAATACTTATAATAAAAATTACTCAACAAATGGCGCCACTACCTCGGTGTTGTTAAGAACGTGCCGATGAGCTTGTATATACATTATAGAATCAAGTTAAATTTGAACTTTTTTTCCCAATTGCACGACTATTTATATGCCCCCAATCATCATTTCTATTTGGTCGGTTAGACTTAGTTTCCACATCCAGATACTGGGAACAAAAAGTCATGCATTCCTGAAGAATAACAGAGTTAGCAATAGAGGCCTCAGGATGAGCCCGATTACCAATGTAGCCTTTTAAAGTGTGGAGGTACCTTTCAATCGGATACATCCAATGGTAAAGTACATAGCCAACAATTAAGAGTTCGTCCAGAAAATGTATAGGCAAGTGTTTCATCATATCAATGAAACTCGGAGGAAATATCTTCTCATGGCTACAAAGTGTAAGGGCCATCCGATCTTCAAACTTTTCCAAATTATCTGCGCTAATTGCCTTTGAGCACAATATTACAAAGCAATTTCTTAATTCAATCAAGGCTTTGATAATATGAGTGGATAATACCCTTCGCGCGGCTATCAGAAGTAATTGTTGCATTAAAATATAATTATCATAGCTCTTTAATACCAAAATATTTCTTTCTTGCATGTTCACGCACCGTGAAATGTTTGAAGAGTAGCCATCAAGAACTTTAACATTTTGCAACACTTTTAAAAAAATCTCCTTCTCTTTATTACTCATTGTGTACTCTGCTGGGGGGATGTACTCTAGATTTGACCCTCGTGGTTGAGGATATAGCTCTGATCTAATACCTAAATTTTTTAGATCTTTTCGAGCCTGTAAATTATCTTTTATCTTCCCTTTAGTATCCAATAATGCAAATAAGACATTATCAAAGACGTTTTTCTCAATATGCATGGCATCAAGATTATGGCAAATAAGATTATCCTTTTAATATGGCAATTCAAAAAATATGCTCTTCTTTTTCGAACCAAATCTACATTTTTGAACTGCCTATTTACTTTTTTCTAACGCCACTCTTTCCCTCCTTCTAAAGGCATCTTCCATCTTATATTCATATTCAATTTTAAGATCATTCAACTGTTGCAATAATTGTAAGCCCGAAAGTTTAAGTGGGGCTGGACGTAATTCTACCCTCCCATTAAATGGTGCCTTCTGCCTACGAAGCCTATGGCGCGAGTCTAAGAATCAACGATGACCCCAATAATAGAACTTCTTACCCTTATCTAATCGCATTGACTGGTGGTCTTCATTATAACAAGGACAACCAAATGTACCTTTTGTGCTCCATCATGAAAACATGGCATAAGCGGGAAAATCATTGATGGTCCACAACAACGATGCATGTAACTGAAATAACTCCTTACTTGAAGCATCGTAAGTGCTTACACCATCAACCCATATCTCAATGAACTCATCAATCAATGGTTGTAAAAATACATCGATCTTATCTCTGGTACCTTTTGATCCATCTATAAGAATAGACAAAATTAAGTTAGGTTGCTTCATGCACAACCAAGGGGGTAAGTTGTAAATAATGAGGATAACTGGCCATGTACTGTGCTTAATGCTCATATTACCAAATGGATTAAATCCATCAGCAGCTAACCCAAGTCTAACATTGTGAATATCCCTCGCAAAAGAAGGGTTTTTCTCATTAAAAGTTTTCTACGCAGGAGAGTCAGCGGGATGTCTCATTACACCATCGTCGATCCTTTCCTCAGCATGCCATTTCATTAGAGGAGCTGAATAGGATGACCAAAATAATTTCTGCAATCTCGGTTTCAAAAGGAAGTATCTCATTTTATTTATGGCTACCTTCGGACCACGGACACCATCAATACTTGATTCCTCATATTTATATCGAGAAGATCCGCATATGCCGCACTTTTCAAGACCCTTAGTTTCATTACGAAATAACATACATTTATTTGGGCATGCATCCCAAGTCTCGTACGTGAATACCAAGTCTGTTTCTTAGCTTTTTGGCTTAGTAGTAAAACTATGGAATTATATCATGTGGAAACATCCTCCCCAAAAATTTCAATAAAGCTGTGAGAGAACAATTTGTCTAACCATGAAGTTACTTCATTTGCAAGAGTTCAACAACAAATGACAATTCGGTAACCCTCGACGGACATTTTTCATAGAATTCGCATTGAGCCTTTTTTATAAGTTTATAGTACTCTGGAACATCTTCGTCGGATTCAAAGACATCTTCGGTGTTACATTCCTCCTCACGCATATTGTCATACGCGTGGGAAATACCTATTTCGTATTGAACCATTGTAACCATGTTATCTCGAGCACTCAGTTCAACACGTATAAGTATATCATCAACTAATATATAATCCCACAGAGTATTTTTATCGCTGCTTACACCACCAAGAGTTTCTCTGTCAAAAATCCAAACCTTATATGTCTTGTCAAAACCATGCAGCTCAAGGTGATCTCTCACAGTTTATCGGGCATGGTACACTCGATTCGCACATCTCTTACAGGGGAAATAGATTTTTGTTGTCTCGATGTTTTTATTTGCATATGCATAGTTAAGAAACCCTTCAATCCCATTAATGTATTATTTTGAACACCGGTCGCGAAAATCAATCCAACTCTTATCCATGGTTCCCATCTATGAATCTAAAACAAAATGTCAGTAAATTTATATTTCATAATATAAGGATAAAGATATTAATAATGTCTTCGCAAGATGATGAAAAGATAAAAAGATTAATAATGGCAAACATGAATTCCTAAAGTTATTAGCACATAAAGGGGGAACAAATTATAAAAATAAGAATATATTTCATCACATTAATTTAAGTATTATTATGGCTAACTAAATCGAACAATTCAAATTTGAAATATTGAAATACTATTGTACTCATGATAATGGAAAGTATCAAACAAGAGTTCACACAATCAACTAATTAATATCTTCATCACTAAACATTTACACATTAAAAAACTCACAAGGCACATACCCATTTTCATCCTCGTTTGACTCCGTATGCTCGTTTACTTCTTCACATGTCACAAACTCGTCATCATCACCAGTGACTTTTTTTTACTCTTTGAACCATTTTTTTATTTTTATCTTTGTTTTGAATTGACGAATACAATTCATGTATTCCCAATTCCTTCAATTTTTCTCTATTCTCTTCCTCTTTTCTTTCTCATACTCCTTCATTGTCACAAACATTTTTTGAGAAAAGATATGTAATTAAAGAAGGAATGAGACTCATGCTACATCTTTAACATGTTGATTTCATTTCTATACTTGCTGTCAAAGTAGTTGTAGAACTTTAAATCTTTTTTATCCTTTCATTTAGCTTTGTAGTAATAAGACTCAATATCAATTAACTTCACTCTTAGAAATACGTAAAAAAAAAAGAGAAGATCTACTAATCACCAGTGACGGATCCAGGATTTTAGTTGAGGGGGAGAAAAATTTATGATAAGTGCCGAGAAATTTGGTATGGGCACCACCGAGCTGATATTTGTAGGATAATTTGTTATTTTTACAGGATCAAATACCAAAAAGTCCTTAAAATATTTTTAATACGCATTTAGTCCAAGCGTTTTTATGTTGTTCCAAAAATTCCCTCAAACACTCATTTAAGCAATATTCTCTTATTTTTAAAGTCCGCACTAGCGTCATATTGAGGGACTTTTTAGAACAAATAAAAAGACTTGAACTAAACGTGTATTAAAAAATGTTCGATGGACTATTTGGTATATGCCAATTTTTTATGTACTCAAATTGCATGATGGTGAACATGAGTTAATAATTGCCCGTTGATTGAGTGTATCTTTGATTTATAAAAAATAAAGACATGGACTCTTAATATGGAACAAAGGAGTATACCAAATCAATATTAACAATACCTATTTAATTCGAGACATAACTAATAATACCCATTAATTTCAAGTCCCAAAAAAATAATAGTCAATCATTATGAATAATGTCTAATTAACTTAAAGCCCTAAAATATTTTTTTAAATAGCCTTGAAATATATAATGAAAGCAATTAAACCAATCAAAAACCTAATTAAGATCATTGAGCCAAAATGAAACATAATGTTATATAACATCAAACAAAATAAATAGCCTATTATAAATCTAATTATTTAGGTCACATTGAAAGCTACAAAAAAAATTAAAATCAACAAACAAGCATCCACTCTTTATTTACATTTTATATAAGTATTATGCATATGGTTAACTGATTATGTCTAAAGAATAATTTTTGATCATCCATTATCACCATTGTCCAACTAACTATATATAGTATCACATTTTGAAGAAGAAAAATTAAAATAAATAAATAAATAACAATATGATGTTTTACTCAACAAAAAGGAAAGATGAAAAGTTACCACAAAATGAAAAACAACCAGAGAGAGAAAATGGATGGATAGTAGGAGAATGGCGGAGGATAAGAACTCCTGGGGGGTGTAGGAGGAGAAAAATGCCTGGGGCGGAGGAGAAGAATGCGCGTGTGTGTGATGGGGGGGGGGGGGGGGAGGAGGAGAAGAACAACTGGGCACCGGGTTTGATTGGGAGATGAAGCCGAGGGAGCGCACGGGGGGGGGGGGGGGGGAGTGGTCTTTTCGGTTTGGGTATTGTAAATTTGAGAGGGTTTTGTTTTTTTATTTTTTTATTTTTTTGAGGTGGGAGGTTAAAGTGTGAGCGAGAGATGAAAAGAATTAGTGGTGGGAACCAATTTTTTTTAGCCCTATTATTTGGTATAGTTTTAGATACACTAAGTATTTACCGCCCCATTTGGTTTACTTTATAAGATGGATATAATTAATTGTTTCAAAAAGTGACCTCAAAATATTTTAGTAGTCTCAAAATATCCGTATAAAAAAATATGTTTTAAAGACTATATTTTGTCTGTCTCAAAAACTTGGGTTTTAAAAGAAACTTTTTTTTGTAGTGAAGGATTCGTATGGGCACTGTGGAGGAGTGGTTGAAGATTTAAAGAAGCTTCAAAACTTGTGGGGTTCGAGTTGTTGAGTAAGTCTATATTTGTACTTTGTAATACCACATTATAATGATTATCTGGCTTGGGTAGTCCGAGGTTTTTTCCCTTAGTGGTTTCCTCGTACATCCATCATCAACTTTTGCGAGCTTACTTTATTTTACTTGCTTTAATCACTAGATGCATGTTTATGATTAATCAAGATAAAATTTTGTTAAGTTAAAATTGTTTCACAACTTGGAGCGGTTTAAAATTTGGAAAAATGTTTTTTCAAAAAGAAAGTTAGTTTTTTCATCCTTAAAACAAATTCGAAAGAAAAAGGGGCCTACATGTAGTATAACTAGTTGGGTTAGGAGGTAAGCATTAGGTGTGCACAATAGTTGAGGGGTGAGTAATATCTCAAGAGAGTGCGACGCCATCCTAAATATGGAAAGGTTTAATACATATTTAATTATTGCATCTTAGTTGCTTGCTAAATATTTTCAAAAGGTTTTGGGCTCTGATCTGTGTCAAAAATATTTTCCAAAACATTTAAGGTGTCTAGCTGCGGGGACGCTAATATTAATGACTCATTCTAGGGATGCGTAACTGCAACACTTACGGAAACCTACAGGATTTTGTGTATATGCTTCAGTTATTCATTCCAAGATTAAGATTTATGATTTAGTATTTCATTTGAGCATGTTTACCGTTCAATTGATACATTCTTTTAGTTTTATTTATTAGCCAATGTATTTGGATTCAGTTTTATTTCTGTAGACTTATGGTTTGTATTTTTTTATGGAACTAATGGTTTATTCGGTATTTATTATTTATCTATTTATCATGGGATGATTAAGACTCTTATGTTTCCATGGATGAGTTTTATTATTTATATTTTTCGCATGTTGTTACGTTAATGAAAGATAAAATTGGAACCAACTTAATTTAACATAGGTGATTAGGAATTTTAAAAAATTTTGACAGTGATGCTAAGAAAGAACTAAATGAGATTGCTATTTATTTTGATAAATGATTAATCACCCGTAGGCGGGGTTTCATAGATGGTATCAGAGCATCAGGTTCTAGTGTCCATAAGATTTATGCGGCTTACTACGATTTCAACGTAGCGTTCTTTGATATAGAGACCTATTATTAAGACTGTTCATTCATGATTACATATTTGAGATTATGTTCTTCTGCTATTATATTTGTATTGACTGTGAACTTATAAAATTCTATCTAATTTCAGATACGACCCAGGGGAGGACAACTGACGAGGGTAGCGGCGAGAGCTGATGAGAGAGAGGCTTAGTGAGAGACATATGCACTGCATCCTAGCCTCCACGGAGGATAATGATAGTCACAAAGGTGGACGCTATTGTAGCACATGCAGTTAATGATGCTATGACTTCCATGTTACTCCACTTTCCTCAGGCCCTACCACCACAGCAGTGCACCTGTTGTCCAGGCGCCCCGGGGGTTGTCAAATTGGCAAAGAGTGAGGGAGGTATTTCGTAAGGGCCCCCATCATAGTTTCAGGGTAGTTCTGACGTGATATTAACTTGATAGTGAAAGAAGGATATTAAGCGCCACCTTAGCATGGTTGAGCGTAGAGACGTACATAAGCAGATGTTGGCCACTTTTAGGCTTATCGTAGCAGCTTTATACTGGTGGAAGTCTATTACCATTACTGAGGAGAGTGACACTATGCCCATTGCTGAGTTCTAGGTGTGGATTGACTATAAGTACTTTTTGTCGATCGTTGAGACAAAGATGCGAAAGAGATTTAATGAAGTGGGTCAGGGTGATCGTTCAGTAGCTGAGTGAGAGGAGGAGTTCACACGCCTAGATAATTTTGTTCCCGATGAGTGAACGGTGAAAAGAAGAAGAAACTGATGTTTATGGATGGACTAGCCTAGAGGATTAGGCAACACTTTATAGGCAACCCTGCATTGAGGACTTAAACTGATGTCGCCAATGCCACACTTTTGCATTATCGGGATCATCGCTTCTATATAAAGGGAAGCAGGAGAAGGGTGAGCTTAGCCAATCGAGCAAGGCCAGTGGGAATGGTACTAGTGGAGCACTACAGCAGTAGTCATGCAGACACTAGGGATAAGATTCCCGACAAGGGGATTCGGCCAAGAGATTTAGATTCGGGGGTTATCGACCCAATGTAGGTTTCAGGTAGGGCTAACAAGGTCCTAATCAGCAGTAGCAACATGTTCCTGAGGGCCTCTAGGGCCAAAGGAACAATGGGCGAAGCCAGCAGGGCCGAGGTCACCATGGCCAATAGCAGGGACAACCTTGATAATTTAAGAAGGGCTAGAGGTAGGGTTTTTTTGGGGCATTTCTTTATTTACGGGTAAACAGATCATATGAAGAGAGAGTGTACATAGCGGGGTAGGGGACCACAATAGCAGGGTGTGCAGTAGGGGCAGCAGGCGCAGTTACCCCAATAGCACCACAAGCCCTATCGCAGTAGGGGAAACTACAGTTTGGACGTGTCTATAATATTTTAGATGTAGTCATATAGCAAGAACCTCAGGTGCCACCAGCATTAGAGAGTTTGTATCCTATTGACAAGCTTAAGGGAAGGATTTTCTTTGATACAGGGGAGTCACACTCATTTATAGCTACCAGATTTTTAGGTTTAGATGATTTATTAAAAATAGCCTACAGTCTCATTATGTGTGTAGACTCACCTTTTGGTAGTGGGTCGCTTATACACTCAATCGGTGCGGGTTTGGATATTAATGTTGGGAGACTATGTTTTGCCGCGGACCTTCTAATATTTGATATGGAGGGTTATGATGTCATTTTGGGTATGGATTTGTTTGCTGGATACTGGGAGATGGTGGATTATTTCAGGAGGACCATTGTGTTTTCTATTCCAGGGCAAGAGATGTTCCTAGTTGTGATGCCTCTTCGTGAGGGAGGGTCGAGCACATATTTATATTACATTGAGGATGTGACTTCACAGGAGGTAGTTGTCCATTTGGATTCGACTCTAGTGGTGAGGGAGTTTGAGGATGTGTTCTAGGAGATACTCAGGCTGTTACCCAGTCGGGAAATTGAGTTCGTTATTGACTTAGCGCCAGGTATGAGGCCGATCGCCCAAGCGCCTTATCGCATGGCCCCTTCAGAGATGCGCAAGAAGATTCTATAACTTTTTGGACAGGGTTTCATTAGATGGAGTAAAATTTTGTGGGGTGCATCGGTGTTGTTTATCAAGAAGAGGGATGCATCACTTTGTCTATATATCGATTACAAGGAGTTGAACAAGGCCACGATCCAAAATAAGTATTCGTTTCCTCAAATCGATGAAATTTTCAACCAAATGACGTGAGAATCTTACTTCTCCAAGATAGATCCGAGACTGGTATATCATCAGCTGTGCATTAGAGAGGAGGACGTTACTAAGACTGCTTTTTTGACACGGTATGGATTATATGAGTTTAGGATGATTCCGTTTGGACTCACCAATGTGCCAGTGGTGTTTATGGATCTTATAAACCAGGTTTTTAGAGAGTTCCTTGAGCATTTTATGATCGTGTTCGTCGACAATATTTGGGCTTACTCTCGTTCTGGGGATAAGCATGCAGAGCATCTATATATGGATCTACAGATGCTACGGGACCATCAGTTGTATGTAAAATTCTATAAGTGTGGATTTTGGCTACGGGAGGTGCAGTTTCTAGGTCACATTGTGTTTGATAGGGTAATTATTATTGATACGAGTAAGGTATCGTCGGTGAGGGAGTGAGGGCAGCCCACAACACTAACCAAGGGTCATAGTTTTTTGGGGCTAACCGATTTCTATCATCGCTTTATTAGGGGGTTCTCAAAAGATTGTGGGTCCGTTGACGAAGTTGACTTGCAAGGGGTGTTGTTTATTTGGGATGACAATTTTCAGTTAGCTTTTGATGAGCTAAAGGATAAATTAACCTCAACACCTATACTTGAATTGCCTAGGGGAGGAGTGGAGTATTGTATTTATGCAGATGCATCCTTATAGGGACTTGGGAGTGTACTACAGTATGTGGAGAGGGATATAGCTTATGCATCTCATAATATTAATCTCCACAAGAGGAATTGCCCCACACATGACCTAGAGTTAGCAGCGATTGTGTTCGCCTTGAGGATTTAGAGGCGTTATCTATTGGGGGAGCAGTTTAACTTATTCAAGGACCATAAATCACTTCGGTATATGTTCACACAGAAGGATCTGAATATGAGGCAGAGGATATAGTTAGAGTTCATTAAATATTACCAGTTTAATATTCACTATCATCCTAGGAAGGTTAATGTGGTGGCAAAAATGTTGAGACGATGACCTACGGGGGAGATAACAATGGTTTGGAAGGCAGAGTGGAGGGAGCTTTAACATGATAATGAGGTTGCCCGAGCCTATATGTCTATATTGGTTGTCACTCTCGAGAATGTTATGTGGGTGGTGAAATCAAAGGCAGGGGATCAGTTTTGCCAGGACAGAGTTTGCCAGTTGTTTGATGATGGTGCCTAGTCATTTTTGATTAGTTTTGAGGGAGGATTGAGCTTTAATGGAAGACTCGTGGTTGCAGAGGATAAGCAATGCAGACATGAAGTGATGTCAGAGTCTCACGGGTCGAGGTTTGGGTACATCCCAATGGGGATAATATGTACTGGGATATGTGTAGGCAATATTAGTGGTCAGGGATGAAGCGAGACATAGTGGAGTTTATCTCTAAGTGTGCTACTTGCCAGCTAGTGAAGGTAGACCACTAGAGATCGATGAGGATGTTACATCCACTAAAGATTCTAGTGTAAAAGTGGGAGATTATATCCATGGATTTCATTATTGGGTTACTGATATCGCAGCGAGGTCATGACTCCATCTGGGTGATAGTGGATTAGTTGACTAAGATTGCCTATTTTCTATCGTTTCATTTAAATTTTGAGATGAGAAAGTATGCGCAGTTGTTTATTGATCGGATAGTGAGGCTTCACGAAGTTTCGATTAATATCATGTCGGATGGGGTCTGGACTTTTGTGTCCCACTTCTGGAAATTTTTATAGGAGGCTATCGGCATGGATTTACATTTGAGTACAACGTATCACTTGCGAACAGATGGGAAGATGGAGCGACTTACTTAGATATTAGGGGATATGCTGAGGTTGTGCACACTTGACTTCAGGGGTGGATGGTAGCAGTAGATTCCATTGGTGGAGTTTGCATATAATAACTTCTACGAGTTCACCATCGGCATGGAACCATTTGAGACACTGTATTGACGGCCTTATCGTTCGCCTGCTTGTTTGTTAGAGGTGGGGGACAATAATCTATTAGGGCCATAGATGATTCGGGATACTACTGCCAAGATTGAACTGATTCGAGGGCGCATTCGTATAGCTCATAACAGGCAGAAGAGTTACGCCAATGCAGACATGAGGCACAAACACTATAGAAATATTGATTTTTTTCGGCATAAATTAAATGCAAAGAAAAGCACTATAAACTCAGTCACATTTTTTGCGGTACTTTTGGTGGCATTTCCATAAGTGATGTAATAGCCAATGTGGTAAAAGAATAATGACATTTTTAAAAATGCCACGAAAAGTTAGTGGCACTTTTGGCGGCATTTTAACAAGTGTGGTAGCCAATGTGGTAAAAGAACAATGACATTTTAAAAAATGCCACAAAAAGTTAGCGGCATTTTTAAAAGTATTACTTACATTGCTGCAAAAATACTCTTGGGGAATTTATATTAATTCTGGTAATAACCTTTTGGCGGTATTAAAAAAGATTGATAATAACCTTTTGCAACACCTATTAAATGGTCAACACACTTTTGACGGCACTAACAAATGATGAGAATGATAGTAGCGGCATTTAACAAAATGTTGATATTATTTTGCAATATATGATTGGGAACAAGTGTTAAAAAAATTATTTATAAGAATTATTGTATTTATGTACAAATAAATTACCATAACATTAATTAAGAGTGTAGTAATAAACTAAAATGTTATTAAATTAACAATTATGCATCCACAAAATAAAATGTATGACGTGTCCAATAAGAAAAAGAAAGAAAACATGAAGCGAAACGAAATTTTATATAATGTACGATCCTTCTTCATCAAAGTCAAACATCATTGTCGACCTACAAATAAAAAAGTCAATCATTAATCATTGATACTTATTCTTCAGTATTTTAATTAAAAAATTAAAATTAAAAATTAGTACATTAGCAATATGCCACACTATAGTTGAATGATATGCATCTCCAATTGTGGACTTGTTTCCATAAGGTCTCAGCAATGGTTCATTTGTTACAAATATTTTCTCAATATATACTTCCCAAAAGTCTTCACCCAGTGGCGTACCCCCTACTTTTGTTGAAGGGTCCTTCCTCACAGTAAATTCACGTGTCACAAACATTTTTGGAAGTCCAAAGTAATAAGGTCTACAATTTTAGGAAGTGCATTATTTGAGACCATTTGTCATTGTTGATGGTGCTTCTTCTTCTTCTTTGATGGTTATTTGTACAAACAAGATGAATATGTCATCAACCATATATTTTTGGGGAAAAATCGACAGAGTTTTATTTGTTTTTGAGACATCTCAAAATTTTTAAGACTATATACAACCAAATAAACAAATAACCCAATGTCAAGTATACATAAAATTCTAAAAAAAGCACAGATATATTGTGCCCTTTAAAATCCTTTAAATTAGTACCATACCTGAATTGAAGTAGCATTCGTTTATTCACTAACACGAGCAGCAGTTTCGGGGGAAGTCAAGTGTTGAGAATTTGCAATCTACAAAAAATGAACTATGTGAGTCATGAAAACATAATTCACCCAACTTCGCAATGCGTCTATCTTTAGTGTCATATTGTGTTGAAGCTGAAACTGAACCGTAAAAATTGAAAAAATAGGTTAACTTCAATCCACACAATTACTTAAGCATCTATAAATCAAATAACACTGAGTACCTTCTTCATGTGAATGGGTGTCTTGGTTGTGTAAATTCTCACTCTCCGTCGAGCTACTATCACTTTCACTATCACTTAAGTTTGATCATTCGTTCGAGCTAGAATCCGAAAGGGAATAGAACTGGGCTGAGATTGCGACTGTAATGGTTGTTGGAGATTAGATTGTGAGTGCAAGAGTGTATGTGAATGGGAATGTGCCTGTGAGAGAGATTTGCTCTGTCGTTTCGATGTCATATCAACCTGTAATAATAAAATTGCACCACTGAGTTAACAAAAGTAATCAACCATTACAAAAAAGAAATGTCCCTATTAATGAATCACTCATGTTATTTCACCAAAAAGTTTGAAAAGTGACGGAGTTTGTCATGGAACCAATATATATTCAGATTTTATCATGTTCACAAGTCAGAAAAAAAAACTTTTTTAGTTTGTTCAATTTACTAGTATAAAAAGTGTATCAGTGATTGAAAAGTATGAGGATTCAGTATAGTCATTTTTTAGTATACTTTGACAAGTTAAAGGATATTCTGGGGTTAAATAAATATGATTCAATGTAGATCTGATAATTATTCCAAACATATCAATTGAAATTGCAGTATGATAAATTCATATCTTTTATGTTTGCTGATATATAATACAATGATTTTATAATTAACGGGATGACAATGGACAAATAAACTGGCATCATGGTGGGAACGCAAGACCTTTGGTTTAGGGTAGTCCAGATTATCGTTAACACTACTGGAATATATTCATTTTTTTATCCTTACCTTGAGATAGCTGTCATAAATTGCTCGTTGAAAGGAAGTTGAGTCATCAACGCCTTAGTAAAATACTGGGCATATTTGGGTTGCAAGGGGTTTATTTCCAAATTCAAACAGTGAGATAAATTGCTCGTAATCTCCTCTTCAAAAGCATTGTGGCCTAGCTCAAGATAGTCCAGCCGGCATAAACGATCGATTTCTCGAGGAATGTCACCACTAAATAAGTTGTTTGTGAGGTTAATTTCCCTTAGAAAACTGAGATTTCCTATGTAAGGAGGTATTGAACCAGCTAGATGCTTACCTGCTAAATCCAAGATAGTTACTCTTCTAAGGTATCTATTTTTGGAAGAAATACCAACCCAGGTATAGTGGTCTAAAGAGTTATTCCATAAACTCATGACAGTGAGAGGATCTTCAGTTATCCAATCCTTGAAGGCCATCAATGCAAGCTTATCGGTTTCATTTAGAAAGGGTGAACAAAGTGACTTCTGGTTCGGGTTTGTTGCCTTTACAGAATAAGAGGAACCAAAAGGTTCAAAATAGTGTTGGAACGTAAGGTGAATGGTGGTTTAGATGGGAGACCAAGTGGCGGGAGGATTCTATATTTTTGGATTTGATGCGATCAACATCGAGTGTTGAGTTGTGGGACGATGGTGAGAATTCAGGGAGAGGAGAATTAGATAGGAAGGATGGAAATGATTTTGAACTCGTATGGATCTTAAGTTAGTGTAGTTTATCTTACAGTGGAAATTTTTTGTTCTTTTAAAATTTTAATGTACGTAACGGTTCATAACACTTACAGGAGGAATATTTTTTTTCTTACATATTATAATTTGCAAGTGTTTTGAACCGTTACAATAAATAAATATTTTTTCATTTGTAAGTGTTAATAACCGTTGCAAATGCCATTTGCAAGAGCTTATTGGAAACACATATTTGTCCTGGATAACCGTTACAAAAAAAATTTGCAAGTGTTCTAAACACTTGCAAATGAAACTTTTGTAAGTGTTAGAAACACTTGCAAAAACACTTGCAAATGAAATTTTATTTATTTATTTTAACGGTTCAAAACACTTGCAAATAATAATATGTAAGAAAAAAATATTCCTTTTGTAAGTGTTATGAACCATTGCATACCTTAAAATTAAGAATAAAAAATTTGCACTATAAGTTAAACTACCCTAACTTAAGATCCAAATGAGTATAAAATCATTTCCATATATTGTAATTTTGAACTGTAAAGATCCAAACAAATATAAATTATGTTAGCAAACATTAGTTCCTCCTTACTAAACAATCATCAATCATGGTCGTTCTCCCAACACTCAACTATAAAATCTTTTTCCCATGTTTAGCATAACAAGAACAAAATTGTAAAGAAAGGTAACCAAGCATGGAGAAATTTACAATGCCAACTCACACAATTTAAATTACTTTTGTACTTTGTTCCTTATCAGATTCTAGATTCAACCATTGTCTTACACCAGTTTGCCTATGACGAGGTAGGAGGCATGAATGACGAGGCCTCAGTCCTTCACGTCTATACAATAACTCATCTGGACTTGCATGCACTATTATCAATTTGGTTCCTAAAACTTCGATATTTTGGATGCTGAAATAAAATGACACATAATCGCCCAAAATATAAGATCGACTTGTTATATAACATAAAGGTCCTTTACTAATTTAGCATGCTTGAGAGAGTATAAAACCTCACCATTGGTCATTATCCTCTGTTCCAGAACTATCTGTGAACCCTTCCAAGTTTACAGAAATCCTCTTTTTCTAACGACGAAGGTTGGTCGCAGCTGACTGCAAAGAGAGCTAGGAACAAGTTAACAATATTTATGATGATAAAGTTACAGCAACATGTAATGTTCCAGTCTCATGAGAATAAATTTAGTCAGGATATATTTGTTAAAGGGTTTGATTTTCAAACCTGGACTAATAATTTAAGACGTAATGAGTTATTTTGAAGACAAAATTAAGGAACTACAATAAAAAATTATAAAATTTCAATCAACTTAGATCTAATACCAATTCAGTTAGTTTAACCAAAGTGTTGTTATAAGAGTGTAAACCTATAATGAAGGAACATAGTCACTCCTATCTTCATTAAAATTTTAGACACTTAGAAGCTTTGTTTTATTATCTGCTGCAATGGACGCATAAATAATAGAGGCAAGACATACAACAACCAAGAAGCATCCAACACCGGGGAAAAGAATCTCAGCTTTATTTATTTGGTCATCCAAGAAGTAGTTTATGGTTGTGCCTATTACAATTGTAAGGACATTTTTGTCCATTACCATTTAGTATGTCGTATACCGCTACATCGTCATTGAAGTTCAAGCTCATATTCACATCAATATGGATCCGAATAATCAAGGATATTCAATAAAGCATCGACATGATTTATTTTGGTTAAAGTTGAGTTTTAAATTCCTTAAAAGTTTCATTTTAGTATTGGGAAATTTTTCTAAAAAGTTTTTAATAAACCGAGGCATTTTTATAACAATTTTTTTCAAGAACCGGATCGATCTTATTAAAAAAGAGAACGGATCGATCCCCTTCGCAAATATTTCTGCCAAAATTTCCTAACCGGATCGATCTTATTAAAAAAGTAAACGAATCGATCCCCTTTTCGGATCGATTTGGACCGGATCGACCCCCTTGGCAGATTTTGTCCACCGCCTCAAATATTTTATTTTTCTATAAAAAGCTATTTCGGTGGTGTATTTTTAAAAGACTTTGAAAGACGTTTTTGAGAGACAAAATACATCAAGTCTTCATATTTTTGAGTCCTAAAACTCATGTTTGATTCACACCAAAAATCTCAATTACTTTTGTGAATATTAGAACACTACTTTGCTTTTATTCATCCATTGTGTGGAGATCTCTACAATCGAGAGATTCATGCTATTGTGGAGGGATTCTATACGGAGTTTCTGTGCAGTGGTCATTGTGATATAGCTGCACGTGAACCACTGCAGATTTCTAGTTGATGCTGTGAAGGCTTGATGAAGACACCGTGTGTTACATTTGTGGGCGATTATCATGTTGTATGTAAGTCAGTGGTCTTGTAAACATGTCATATTTCTAAAAATAAAAGGTTTTTGCCTTCGGAGATTTTCCTGATTTCTGTATGTCAGCATATTTATATCGCATAATTTTTTTTTGTGATGGATTGTTTTGTTTGAACTTGTAGTTGCATGTTTTAGGGATGAACTAAAATTGGTTTGAAATTGGAAATTTGTGAAAACCACCCTTTGGGATTATTTGACCTTTACAAATTGGTATCAGTGAGGGTTACACTAATTTATCGCGTGATCCTAATTTTTCAAGGATTTATTTTTTTATACAATTTGACTTCTCACGTCGTCAAATTGGTATGAGAGCCTGTTGCACTAATTTACTGTGTTGATCATGTAGTGCATTTTTTTTGTGGTTATTTGTATTCCTCTCCTGATTTATTTTTCTCAATGGATCCTCATTCTATTGACTGTGTTAATCGAGATGAGTTTGTATAAGTTCATGACCATGCTGAAAATTTAAAAAGTTTGAATTTGAAACTTTGCAAAAGAATTAAAGTTTTGGAAAAAGAAAATTCTCTCTTTAAATGTAAGATTGAATATTTGCAAGAGTTTTAAACTTAAAGTGATATTTATTGTGAGCACTTTGGTAATTTGTGTATTGATTTTGATTCTTTGAAAATTTCTAAAAAGAAGAGTGATGAGAGAGTCCTAGTTTTGAAGAAGTAATTGAAGGACTTAAAAAAAATTCGGGTTCTCGTTTGTGCCGTCAAGGATAAAAAATTAATCGATGATTTTATGGCACGTGAAAAGACTCTGGGGGGTAAGTTTGTTTTAATTGAGGGGGAGAGCGATAAACGGTTAAGTTTAATTGATTATTTGAAAACGAAATCCATATCTTTGGAAGAGTCTAATTCGTTGCTTGAATAAAATATTTTGAAGTTGAAAAATGATTTAAATGATTCAAGTAGGTTTGATAGTGATGGTAATGGCTCGTCATGTTGTAAAGATTCCGCTGCTAAAGCCAAAATCATTATTTATTTTATAGGGTCAATCATTCCCAAGGATATTAGAAAAGTTCAACCCATAGGTGTCGTTCGACCCGTTTACAGATGTTCACATTGTGGTAGGAAAGGTCACCTGAGGAGATTATGTTTTTATCTTCGAAAAGGTCCTAGGAAGTTTCTGTCTAGTGTTCCCTTGGTTCCCAAAGCCCCCACACATCATTTCACATCTGTTTGGGTTCAAAAATCACTTTTAGAGGCACTAGATGGTAGACTTGTTGATTCTCGTTTGCTTGCACATGACTATTCTCTTGCCATATCATATAGATGATTGTGTTCGCATGCTTGTCATATGCTAGGTTTTTTTGGTTTCATGATATTTATGTTTGCTAGCATTGTGACATGTACTTTTTGTATAAATTTTTGCTTCTAAGAATTTTGAAAAATATAAGAAGATTATATTTTGATAAATATTTTGAAAATTCCAAAAAGAGTTTTGTATTTTGTTTAGCACCGTATATGAATGAACATTTAGGATGACCGATTCACAAATTCATTCCATATCCATGTGAATCTTTGATAGTGTTTTGAGACAATAGGTCATGTCATTCATATTCTTTGCAATGTTTAGAGTCATTAAGATGTAATTAAGTGTCATTACCTACGTGATTAACTCACCCTCTCCAACTAAAGGACAAGGTGAGTCAATCATGTAGGTAATAACACACAACATTATTTTAGTGTTAATTCTAGAACTTTGACGAAGACCTCGTGCGTTACTCTTGTGGGCGATATCAATATTGTATTTAAGTAATTGGTCTTGTAAACTTGTCAAAGTTCTAGAAACAAAAAGGTTTTGCCCTTTGGGGATTTTTCTTGAATTATTATGTCGCATGCTATATCTTATTTTTATTGACACGTAGTTGCATGTTTAGGGGATGATTTAATTTGGTTTAAAATAGACTCTAATTAAATAAGGATAAATTGGAAATTTGCGAATTTAATCAATGATCACACACCGACTTTCTACAACAATCAAGACAAACCACATGTTATATCTTTCACTATCATTTCATGTGACATTCACAAAGTCATCTTGCAACATATAGGTTGTTGTTTATATAGAGAGAATGGTACCTATAACAACAATTATGCTTTAAGTTATCACCTCAGTCACTAATAAACCTATAAAGTCCCACTTATATTGCATTGCGAGGTTTTCGAGACTGAGGGCATTCCCCTCAGCCATTGCAAACAAAATACTTGGGTAATTATCCTACATTTATCACCTCCAACTATAAAATATAATAAAAAAGAATTATTTTTTCCCAAGATTAATCATGACAGGCATCATATATGAGCATATGCTCTCCATCAAATCTTGTCTAGCCTGAGCCTTCCTAGAAAACGTGTTCAAAATTTTTTTACAGACATTTTTTTATTGGTTCACAATTCGGTTTGTTTTCGTGTTTAATTGAGACGATTCAATAAGGTGCTAGTGCGTATGTTATACAACAGTAATAACACTATATTACTGTAGTATAACTTAAAATAATGTTGTGTGTTGCATCTAAGCTAACTATTTCTAGTTGTTATAATTTCTTTATTTCATCCTCTCTAGTGGATGAAGGAAACTTACCTGAGATAGTTGAATTAGGAAATTAGGCTATTGGGGTGTGGTTTTTCCGATTTGACCCAACGTGAGGGCAATAATGACATCATCTAAGAGGTTTGTGATGACGTAATCGTGGTAAGTGTGCTGAGGAAGATGACCGCGTCTTTCTAGGAGAGTTGAAATAGCAGACCATGTGCCTCAGAAAAGCTGGGTTTTCACTATTCAGTTTGGAATATTGATCGTAATTTGTGTTTTTGGGTTGTGTTTTGGGGCAGCACGACAAGAATTTTTCTGGACACGAACATGACATGACTCGAATTTATGTTTTTAACACGATACGACCCATATAGAGCATGACACGATAGGACTAACACGATTATTTAAACTTGACACTCAATTTAAATAAAAACACAATTATCACGACAATACACAATAACACGACTCATAAGTTTGACAAGGATACGACTCAACTTAATGTAAAAAAAAACATGAAATGAACACGATTTGAATGATTATTTTGCATCGATGTGTGTTGTGTTTGTGTTTCAGTGTCATTTATGAAATTTTCACCCCGAGTTAGGCACCTCAATAATTGGAAAAATTAGATTAATGAGTCATTTTCTTTTCACTTTACTACTTTTTCTAAATGGTTAATGGTTCACTGCTAAAGGTAACATAACATTCAGCAACACAAACTCTAAAATAAATTAAATTAAAAAAGCACATTAGTCAAAATAAAACAATTATAAAACCCAACAGGGAGGCAAAGAAAGTTCCCACAATGTAGGTATCGACCAACACCATTTTCATTTTTTATTTAAAAAACTCAAAAATCGGTTCTCTAATCTGTCAAAAAATCGGTACTGTTTGCTTTCAAAAATCGATGATCATTTCATAGTCAACCGACCAGCGTAAGTATTTCAGTATTGAAAACCTAGCATTCAAATATCACTTTCAAAAAACTCGACATTTGAATCTCACTAACAAAAGAACTGACTAGATTCACTCTTGATAAATTGACACTAGAATTTCAATGTCAAAAAATCGACAGTTGGATATCATTATCAAAAATCCTAAACAACTGAATAATGGTGGAAGGGGGCATTAGAGATCTAATTATCAAAAATATGAAAACACTAGAATCTCACTATCGAAAAGCCCGGGACACTAGAATCTCACTAGAAAAAGTATTTATTGCTAAAAGTCCAGCAAGGGACAAAATGCACAGTATAAGTGATTTTTTTACACAAAAAATATTCAAGGAGGTTTCTTTGCAGAAAAAATGACATTATTCAGTGGTTTACTTACCTAGATTGGTTGGACAATTGGACCATCGGAGAGTCCTTAAATCAGTTGAGTTCTTAATCTTCCCCTAATATCATTGTCACTGAATCTTGAGAGAGATATATTTAAGGCTGCAATTCTCTCTACCATTGAAACCTGCATAAATAATGGGAACATTACCAGAAAATATGAAACCACAAACGTCAAATTACTGAATATGGAAAAGATAAGATATCCAATACGATAGTTCTTACCGACTAAATTGATCAGATAGCTAATTATGATGTTATCTTGCTTTAGTTAGAATTAAAGGCATAACATAATCTTTAATGAAAAAACTTCATCGAGTTCACCAGATTCCATAACTTAGTCATATTATGTCGGGTGTTAAGTTTATGTTGTGTACTAAATCTATCATCTAACTATTATATCATCAAACCATTGCCTTAGCAACAATATATGAATACACCCTAGAAACCTCTATTAATAAGTCCATATTATCATACCTCCACAAAAAAAACTAAACTCCCATATAAGTACCCAATCTAATTCATACTAATCTCTTTGTTCTTTAATTCAACAAGCCAAAAAAAAGACCCCTCCCCTGCAAAATATACCTTCGCAATTTCCAAAGCGAATGGGTACATTCAATAGGTTGTTCTAATAAGATCTCAATTCCAAGACTTTGACAATCTTAAATCTTTATTCATATTATTTAGAACTTCTGAATAGTTACTACTAATATGGTGTGTTTAATGATCAAGTCATTTTCTCTTCATACCTCATAAAATATCTTTATAAATAAACCCGGACATATCTTGTGATTAAAATTTTAATAAATTTGAACAAAATAGAAATAAATTCCTTTAATGCCAAACAAGGGAGCAAACAATCTCTTGTTAAAATAATGCTCTCATTTCTCTTATCATTATCTTTATATAAGAAGTAAGATAAAATGTGCATTCACAAAAATAAACAATATAAACTTCTAAGAACAACAATATAGTTATAAACTTTTATATTGTCCATGAAAGACACTAAGATAAATAAGGTGCATTCAAAACTGCGTGACTCTAAACTTCCAACATCAAAATAGAATTAAATCTAGTACGCTTATCTTCAATCTTAGAAGTTTTTTTTTATTGCAAGGAGATAGGGAAAGGAAAAATGAACAAGAAAGGATGGAGCAATGCTACCTGAATACTTTGGTTCGTGGTATGTAGTATGTTATCGTTCCTGGTACATGGTAAATTGCTGGTAGACTTAGTTGTGATGCTAATTTGGTTCGTGATTCGTATGATTCTATTAGTATTAGTTTTTATATTAAACTTATTATTGGAGTACATATGCCGAGGATAAAGTTCAAGAGAACTTTGTAACATTACTTTTTTCTAATTTTTCTCTATTATTTTCTTCTCTTCAAGATAAAAGTGAGACACAAAGTTTGGAGAAATGGGATGCTACAATACACTAAAAGGGTGCGCAAGATATGAAAGGTGGGACTTGGGGTGGGGGGAGTATATGGTAGAATTGGGATGGAGTATAGTGTCAAAGAGAAAACAATAACCATGTACTTACTGGATTTTATTAGAGCATTCAAATAAAAAACTACAACAAAATCATTATTACCTCTTCAAGGCGCCAGAGGCATAAACACCTATGAATTGATGCAACTAATGTGCATATTGCAGAAACATGTGTAGGTTCTGTTACCTCTGACATGTCAACAAAGGTGGGGCCCTGAACAAGACAACACCATCCGTTTAGTACATGACCACCCTAAAACTTAGTAGACTCAATAAACATATAAGTTGTAAAAATGCATTATAACAATGTAATCCAATAAAAGATAAATTCCATGTCTTTGAAACATAGAGCATCAGTTATACTCTTCTGTTGCTTCCTTCTAAAGACCTTTCAATTACTTCCTTTGGATAAATATATGAAGAAAAACCAAACAAGACAATATTCAACAATTGAGCATCCCACTTTGCAATATCTCTAGGTAGAAACCCAAGTTGAATCCAAACTAGTGCAAGGAATGAAACAAAATACTACTTAAACACCCCATTAAGAAAAGGGTGCTGGTAACGGCACTCCCCATTTTTTAATTTGGGCACTTACAGATAGGTTAAAATCTTCTTATTGTGGCCAATTAATAAGGGAACTCGTAATTAACTCTACACTTCTCTTAGGCTCTTCACTCTTCAACCTCTACACTCGCTTCCAACAAAATCAATGGTTTCTCTCTCTCTCTCTCTCTTCTTTGAGCACACAAGCACACGTATACACATCAAAACAGTGTATCCATTGAGACTTTTAACCTTAGCTTATTTCTTTTAGTATTAATTGCACTTCTTCATCAACACATGTTTGGTAAATATTTTTTGAAAACACAGAATTCAATTACACAAAATAGCGAATTCAATTAGCTAAATGTAGTGACAAGAAAATACAGAATTCAATTAGATAATATAGTGTTGTGATGGATTTCTTAAAAAATATCAATTAGAACGAGTACACAATATAACCAAGATAGAATCCAAAAGTTGATGCAAACAAACTCCCATTAAGGAGAGTATTTTATGATTAAAACAACTCCAAGTCCAACAAAGCTAAAAACAAATTTGTATATAATCCTAACAATTAGCCATATGTAGTGATAAAAAAATATATAATTCAATCATCAAAATATAGAGATGTAATGGCTTTACTAAAAAATGATTCAATTAACACGAGCAATAGATCAATAGATCTAATAATCATGTATTCAAAGTTGAACAATACATATGGGAATAGTTAAATACCTATGATGAACATGTGATGCAAGCTAGTGAATAATTTTGGCCATTCGTAGGTTTTTGTAATTTCTTTTCTATTAAAGTTTATCGATGCAGACTAAAACATCAAACATTGTTTGTAGTTAAAAAACAACATTTCCCATATTTTTAATTTCTATAAAACTCTTCTTCACTGAACACATGACAATTTAAGGCTATGTCAAGAAACAAATGAACAAAACTCGCCTACACATAATTACAGAAATGAATAATCATTGTAATGTCATGTGAACTTTCAAGATCCACATCTACAGAGTCAACAAACTACAGTTGCAACCACAAATAGTTTAAACAAATGACTCTCTTAGGCAACACTTATAATGATGAAGTTGTATTAGGTGGAGTTCATAACTAGAATAGTTTATCTTTGCTCCAACTTCTTCATAAGCCTTCATCCCTAGATAATTGGATAAAACAAGAAAAAACTATTAACATTATCAAAATTGATATATAATTTACTAATAATACAAAATAAAAAGATAAAAGTTTATTGTTCTTTAAGACAAAGAAAATTCATGGAAAAATGCCCCATTTGCGTATTTTGTCAAACATCTAATCTATAAACTTTCATACCACAAATTCAATTCAGTATTCTATTATAAATATAATACTTTCTATCTATCTTAAGGATGTATGAAAGTAAATAAAAAATTAAATACACCATAACACGGAATTAACAGTACTCATATTGCATAAAATTGTCATGTTTTGGTGTATTAATTAAAATCACAAAACCCAACTTTATTTACGGTTGACTATCGTACCATTCTTTTCAACCGGTTGATTTGAAAATTACCTAACAAGATTGTTGAAAGGAGTTAGTAGGATAGCTAGTAGTAATGAGGCCTCATCGAGCTACAATCATGTCAGAGAGAGGGAAATTCCCAAAAAAGAAAGACAAACGAACGTGGGCAATTCGGATATAGAGGAGTGGGCACAAAAATTATGATGAAAGGGTTACGATTTTTGAAATGGAGATGTAGGTTTTGAGAGGGACTCTAAAGTAGAACACCACGCTAGTTTTTCAATATTAAATATTAACTAAGGTCCTTTTTTAACCGAAGCAACGTGAAATTAATTGAAAAAGGGGTTTACGACTGTCCACTTTTAAGTGACGTAAATGAAATTATAAGACTTTGTAAATAACTCTTTTCTTGTAGTGTTGTCGCAATATCACAATAACCTTGATTTAACTTCACCGTCCAACCAACTGAACCACATGCATAAGTTTGACAAAAATTGTAGAGACCAGGGCACTCTTCACCAACTGTGACAACCCGTGATCCGAAATAAGGGGTGGCCAGCCCGATACTCCAATATAATGGAATCATGGATGGAATCATTCTGAGCATCACAATAATATAATAAGTATACGGAAAAACCACCCTATAATTCAGAAAACGGGTTGCCAAAATTTTTGTTTTATCATAAATTAAGAAAATAATTTAAACAACCAAATCTAAAGGAAAGTGGAATCCCAAGAAAACATATATTATGTCCATAACAAATATATAATAAGAGGACCGAATACGATGTCGGTCCACAGTACATACAACGTATTACCACAATTTAATAAATTACATAATACATTCATTAAACAGTTATAAAAGTTTGGGCCACACGCTCGAGTGAAAGACCCAATCATAACTAGAATACAAAAATGAAGTCATCTAACAACATATGTCGTAATTATCCGCAAAGTATTATGGCTCCCCAAAAGCACTGGAGTAGGTAAATCAGAACGGGCACCCTTGCGGTGGAGCACCTGAGCGGATACAAATTCATGCACAATAAGAAAATGAACGGGTCAGGGCCCGATTTTATATGATCACCAGATGAATAAAAAGTATGACAGTTATGAATAGTTAATCATGGATGATAAAGATGAGAATCTATCGACAAAATTTCAGCATAAGAAGGCAATTTAGATGATTATGACTTTTATTTAATTAAGGAAGAGAATATAATTAAACCTCATTAATTAAAAGTCTCCATCCTTATTCATCATTTCATTTCATTTTTCATTCCTTATCAGGAATATAATTACTGTCATATGCACTTTGAGGAAATTCTAGTAGATCAAGTTCCACTTGATTAAGAATGGATATATTCTCATATATATAACGATTGTAAGACCGCCCCTCCGAGTTTCCCCACTGGGCGCGCCCATAAATTATTATCATCTTCTAGGGCCTATCAAACAAGAAAACCTGGATACCTACCGCAACGTCGGGATGTGGCCATATGCCTGTGAGTGAGTCATAACCACACCCGGAATTACCTCACTAGCGCAGTATGAAACATATAATAATCCCTCATATGGACGAGGACTATAGTCTCCCTACGTTCATTAGTCAGGGGACATCACCTCATACGAGAACTTCCCTTATGATAGCATTTAGAGATGTGTGTTTAAGTAAATTAGCATTTACCATTTAAATCTCATTTTCATTTCCATTTTTACCTATATCTGTTTCATTTTATTCGAAACCATAGTCATTGAATATTCTCATTAATATTCATCATATTTTAAGTCCCAAATTATTTGCCAAGTGGTCACAATAATTCTACAAGTACCAAGGTTTTATATACCTCCGTTGAGACCCTAAAGTCTCCAAGTATGGGCTTGCAACCCCTAAACTCCTAATAATGTACTAAAGGAATGAAATGCCCTAACCTTGATTTGTACACCTCCGGAATAAGCCCCGTTTAACCCATTCTTAACGTAGGGTAGTGACTCAACTCAACTAAAACTCTAGGACTCTAAGTTTACCTCATACCAGAAGGTTCCTAGGTCCTAAGCCTAAAGAAAAAGGGGTAAACGTTGAGTTAGAAAAACTACTAAAAAATAGCCTGATTTCGAATCGATTCGCCCAAGGGCCGAATCGATTAGCCCAAAAGAGAATCGATTCGGATGACAAATCCAACTTTCTGCTTCAGCCGAATCGATTCGGCCTTAACCCGAATCGATTCGAGTTTGCAGACTTGTAGGATTGACCCCTTAGAGAATCGATTCTCCCCTGCGATTTGGCTAAGTTTGGCTATGGAGTCTTGGATTCCTAATTCCCCCAACTCAAATCTACCTAAACCAAGATCCTTTATTGCAACCAACTGATCATCAATGCATCTAATAACTATAATTTACACTAATGAACATCCAAATCAACCTCAAAGGATTCAAAACCCATAAATCCATACAAAACCCTAACATTGTTAAACCATAACTAATACACCTCTATCAATACTAATTATTCATCTTAAATCACATATTAGCAAGTAGAAAACTTGCCTTGATGTTCAAATCTCAGATTTTCTTATAGTAGCAATAATCTCCAAGCTTGAATCTTCAATCTCTCTCTTTTTCTCTCCAAAGTTCTCTTTCCCTCTCTCTCTCACTCTCTCGCTCTCTCTTGGTCACTAAATGCACTTAAGAGAAATAAATGAAATGCAAGACTCAAAAATCGTTGCTTAAGTCTAAATTCCAACTTAAATGATTAATACTGCGATAAAATGACTCGCAACTACACATTTAAGCTATAATCCGTCAAAAGTGCTCGAAACATAAAAATACACTCTGACACTTATTTTGACTATCTCGTATATTTCGGGACTAAATACGCCCTCCAAATTATCATTTGGAAATTTTATAACTCATTTCAGGTTCCGGTTTCATTTTAAACCATAATGTCATTTTAAAACATATGACACTGTATAACACAACATGGTGACATTTACTTATACATACAGTAAATATGCAACAATTTAGTAAATATCAACTTTTATCTCATTCAATTAATGTTTACTCAATATTCCAATATTTTATATAATTACTTCACACCGTAAATAAATATAAAATAGGTTCTCAAAAGCGAGGGTAGTTGCATACTCCCCCCCCCCCTTATGAGGGAATTTTGCCCCCAAAATTCAAGTGTACCTTGTATAAAGAGATGCGGATACTTTTCCCACATATCTTCCTCGTGTTCCCATGTTGATTCCTTGGCATTATGATGACTCCATTGAACTCTCACCAAGGACACCACTCGAGACCTACACTCCCCATTCTCTAAGATAAAATCGGTTGTTCTTCATATGAGACATCGGGTTACAAATCGATATCCTCGAAGGGAATATGCCAAAAGGAACCTTCACATCTCTTATATTTCTTCAAAGAGGAAATATGGAACACATTATGAATTTGTTGTAAAGGCTTCGGTAAGGCAAGTTGATACGCCACTGGACCCACCTTAGTAATAACGAGAAAAGGTCCAACAAAATGCGGCATAAACTTTCCTTTCTTCCCGAAATGCTTTATACCTTGCATTGGTGACACTCGCACCAAGACTTGATCCCTAATATCCAACTCCATGTCGCATCGGCATAACTCTTTTGGTGGTGTTGAGTTATCCGAATGCGATTCCGAATGAGTTCAATCTTGGAAGAAGTATCCTGGATCATTTTAGGTCCAAGGAATTTATTTTCTCCCACCTCCAACCAACACGTGGGTGATCTACAAGGTCGTCCATAAAGTGCTTCATAGGGCGCCATTCCAATAGTAAATTGGTACGAATTGTTATACGAAAATTCGACCGAAGGGAGATATTGTTCCCGACCACCTTTGAAATCAAGCATACACATACGGAGCATATCCTCCAGCATTTGGTTTACTCTTTCAGTCTGGCCATCTGTTTGAGGATGATAAGAAGTACTTAACTTCAATTCGGTCCCCATAGCCTCTTGGAAACTTTGCCAAAAGTGGGAAACAAAAATCTTGTCTCGGTCGAAAACTATATTTAAAGGAATCCCATGGAGTCTGACAACCTCCGCGATGAAAAATCGAGCATAGCGAGCAGTGTCATAATCGGTACGCATGGGTAGGAAGTGTGCCGACTTAGTCAAGCGGTCGACAATCACCCAAATATAATCACAACCACTTTGTGACCTTGGAAAGCCCGTAATAAAGTCCATCGATATACTCTCCCACTTCCACACCGGAATCTCCAATGGTTACAACAACCCTGTCGGGCGCTAATGATCAATTTTGACCAATTGACAAGTTGTGCATTGGGATACAAACTCAGAAGTATCCCGCTTCATGCCTGGCCACTATTACTGACGGCGCATGTCTTTGTACATCTTGTCTCCACCAGGATGGACTAAAAATTTAGACCCATGAGATTCTGCCATCACGACCCGTCTCAAATCGCCTTCATTTGGGACAATAAGTCTCCCGTGAAAACGTAATCCACCCTCAAAACTTATCGAGTAGGATTCCGTTCCCTCGGTCAACAATCGACGTATATGGTCCTGACTACCCTTATCTCTCCCTTGGGCTTCTATAACCCTTGCCACAATTGTAGGCGTAACGATCATCACCAACATGAACGCCCTAGCAACCGCATCCTCCTGACTGAGCTCTTTCCATTTAGCTTTCCATACCTCCGCTAACTCCCCCTCAGGCTTTCTACTCAAAGCATCCGCTACTACATTTGCCTTGCCTGGATGATAATGGATGTCAAATTGATAGTCTTTCATAAACTCCAACCATAGGCGTTTTCGCATATTTAAATCTTTCTGTGAAAATAAATATTGCAGCGATTTATGATCCATGAAAAGACTAAATTTCTCCCCTAGGAGATAATGCCTCCAAATCTTCAAGGAAAAAACAATCGCGGCAAGTTCCAAGTCATGCACCAAATAATTCCTTTCATGGGGCTTTAGCTTGCGGGAAGCATAAGCAATAGCCCGTCGCTCTTGTTGAAGTACACCTCCTAATTCTTGTAGAGATGCATCGGTGAAGACTAGCTATTCCAACCCCGCCTTTGGCAATTCAAGGACTGGAGCCGAAGTCAACCTATCCTTGAGCTCGTCAAAAGATGACTGGCATGAATCATCCCAAACAAACCTCACCCCTTTTTGGGTTAAATTTATCAAGGGGCTAGCAATTTTTGAGAAACCCTTGATAAATCGACGGTAATAACCCGCCAAACCCAGAAAACTAAGAATCTCGGTAGGTGTCGTGGGCTGACCCCACTCCCTCACCATAACCACTTTGCTTGGGTCCACCGATATACCCTAGGATGTTACAATGTGACTCAAAAACTGCACCTCCTGCAACAAAAAGTCGCACTTCTCGAACTTAGCATACAGTTGGTGATCCCTCAACCTTTGTAGGACCAACCTCAAATGAGTAGCATGATCATATTCCGTTCGATAATAGACTAGGATTTCATCGATGAATACAATAACAAATTGGTCTAGGAAGTCCTAAAATACCCTATTCATGAGATCCATAAATGCGGCGGGGGCATTGGTTAGTCCAAAGCGCATAACCAAAAATTTATAGGATCCATATCTCGTCAGAAAAGAGGTCTTGGATACATCCTGATCCCGTATCCTCAACTGGTGATATCCCATCCTCAAATCGATTTTAGAGAAGTAGGACACTCCCCTAAGTTGATCAAACAAATCATCAATACGAGGCAAAGGGTATTTATTTCGGATGGTGACTTTATTCAACTCTCTGTAGTCAACACATAACCGTAGAGAACCGTCCCTTTTCTTCACAAACAACATCGGAGCACCCCACGATGACGTGCTACGCCTAATGAATCCCTGCTCCAACAACTGCTGAATTTGATCTCTTAACTCCCTCATTTCAACAAGATCCATGCGATATGGAGCTCTCGCATTCGGTCTCGTTCCCAGTGCTAAATCGATCACAAACTCAATCTTCCGACTTGGAGGCAAACCCAGTATTTCTCGAAAAACATCTTCAAAATCTCTAACAACTGGAATAGAATCCAAGGGAACAACTACATCCTGAGAAGTCTCCTCTGCTATACAATACAAATAAGTGCTAGTACCTCTTTCTAAACGAGGCATAACTACCAAGAACATTTCTTGTCCCGGAACGGCAAAGATTAACTATCGCATGATACTTCACTAGCCAATCCATACCCAATATCACATCATACCCGACTATGTCTAGGATGAACAAATCGGCCTCAAAGCGCAAATTACCAAGAGTAATTCCTATTTGTTTACAAACAAAGAAAATGAGTGAACCATCACCCATAGAGGACTCGACACTAGTGAAGGTACTCTCTGCCAATTTTATCAACTCTGTAGACTGAGAAAAACTTCTAAAAATGAACGAGTGTGTCGCACCCATATCAAACAAAACGCGACCCATATGCCCCTGAATAAGAAACTTACCCTTAATAGCTGGCGGCGCCGGAGGAGCCGAAGGAAGCATAACATCATGGATTTGAGAAACACGCCCATACTGTAGCTCACCCTACTGTGGAGGGGAAACTAAATTAGGTACTTGTGGTAGTAGCTGAATCTGTGGATGATGAGGAACCCTAGGAAGCTGACCTCCAACCAACTGAGGACACTCCTTCTTGTAATGACTCGCCTCCCCACATTGGAAGCACTGTCCCGTCATATTATCCGGATTTTGGCCCTAGTTATTTCTAAACTAGTTAACACCTTGGCCCAGATAGCCCCTACCCCCATGACCACCCCGACCTGCTTATTGTTACGGGGAACTCTGACCGTGCCTATTGTTATTGCAACCCAAATTCAACCCACCGAAATGTTGCCTTTTTGACAAGTCCCCTTGCTGGGGATCCTTTTCTTTCTGCTTTTACCCAAAGATTGGGACTAAGGAAATGCTCTTCCTCTAGTCCCACTACCTCCAGGTTTTCTCGCTTTCCCCACCACTGTAGCTTTCTTGCCACTCTGCATATACAACCGATGTTCTTAGAAATGGAGAAATGCCACATTCATTATCGCACCAAAAGTTTGCAGCGCTGGATTACCCAACAAATGTTGCTGGATCCTCCAGTTCAAACCTCCCATAAACTTTGAAACCTTCCTCTCTTTCGGAGTCACCTCGTCCGGTACAAAACTTGTTAACCAGGTGAACTCCTCTTCATATTCTGCCACGGATCTCTCACCTTCACCAAATCTTGAAGCTTCCTCCTCATCTCCCTTTGAACTGCGGGAGGGAAGTACTTCTGGTCAAACAAAACCCAGAAATCAGTGATAGTCATGGTATCTATCTGTTTTGGTGTAGTCCTCGACTCCCACCAATGTAACATAGATCCGACGAGCTTGAAAGAAGAAAGTACTTGTTTCTTCTCCTCACTACACTCCACCATTCGAATATGGCATTGCATATCCTTCTTCCATTGATTAGTTCTAATAACATCAGAACCTCCATCAAATTCCGAGGGATCGCCCTTTAAAAAGGACTCTCTAACTCTCTCCCACGGAGAAGGTCCCGTAGGAGCTTGTACATCATGCGCTCGTTGTTGTTGAGCTTGTGGCATTTGCTGAACCGCGACAGTCATAGCAACATTGACCGCTTAGGCCACGATATTTGCTACATCAGCAGCATTTATTATTCCTTGTGGCGGTGGTGGAGGACCAACCTCCTCTTCTACAACTCTATTGCGTCTCGCTGGGCGACCTCTTTTAGGCGGCATCTGAGATGAAGAAACCATAGAGTTAGAATACTATTCAAAACAATCTATCTTGCAGATGATCGCAAACATAAGTAACAAAGCAGTCCTAACATTAGGCTCTATATCAAAGAACGCTAGGGTAGAACATGACAAGTCCGCATAGATCCTAAAGACTCTAGAACCTGTAAGAACATAATTCTTAGTTTTCTCATTTGGTTTATATTGGCTTAATTCTAGACAAAATAAATTAAGTCTAGGCTAGTTATTTATGGAGTTTATTTAAAATCCTTAATCTTTGTTGAAAGTCCAAGAATGGGCAATCAAAGTTTTCAAGAAGATCATAAGTCAAGACTTATTTCATATGTTTAAGATCACTCAGGTATGAATACTTATGTGTAGTTGAGTAATGTGTATATTGATTAAATACTGGGTGATTTAACTATTTGGGAATTAAAATCGTTTTATCGTTTTAAAAATTATTTCTGAGTTGCAAACAGCCTAAAAGAAAATTTGAGGATCAAATTAAAAAGAAAATAATATTTTTACTATGTCTCGCTTGAACGAGATTTAGTATCGTTCAAACGACATTGCATGTCGCGCAAACGAGATCTCATCTCGCTCGAACGACATGGCATCTTGCTCGAACGACCTGCCACCTCCATTTTTGTGTTTTTGTTTTCTTGGACTCTGTGCATCTCAGTTATAAATAAAATATATCTGTTAACATTTCTGCAGGCAAAATAGTTTAGAAAAACTTATTCCCATACAAGTTTTTCATGTTTCGATGTTTATTCAAGATCGTATTACTCGATTCCAAAGTTAGGTGATCTTGAACGTGTTTACCGGAAGATAATTCATTCACCACATCAAGTTGCACTTTATGAGGAGAACTCTACAACCGAAGAGCTGCATGCTATTGTAGAAGGAGACCTTACGAAGTATCTTGTGAAGAAACTGTTATTTTCTTCACTGCTGCCCTCCTGGAAAGGGAAAGTTCCAGCCGAGACATCGAAACCGACACCTGCGGGTATTTCGTATGTCACACAGTATTTTCATTATAATCCGTTTAAGCCGTACTCTTACAAAATTATTGTGAAAATAAAAGGTTTTGTCCTTCGGGGATTTTTTTCCTGAAATTGTTTCTTTTATCGCATGTTTTATTCATTGAATGAATTTAATCACTTAGATGCATGTTTAGGGTTTAAGAAGTTAAAAATTGGTTTTTAACTAATATTTGAAAAAGGTTGTTTTTTACCTAAGTACACTAAAGGGCCGTTTCAAATTAGTATCAGAGCTTGTTGCACTATTTTATTATGTTTGTGATCCCGTGTCCTTAGGTATGCCTTTCAGTGGTTTTGATGATTTTAGAATTCACCTGTTTGAATCATCTAATTGGAAATCACACATGAAAACTTCTCTTAAAAAACTTGTCAATAAAGGTGATTGTGAAAAATGTCTTTACTGCGAAGGATTTGGTCACAGGATAGATGAGTGTCCCACTAAACTGAGGGAGAATTTTAATAAACCGATAAATCGTGTTTCTTCCCTTAGTGATAGTGATCTAGAAGAAGAATTTTTTTTTAGTAAGCGTGATCTTTCCACCTATGTGGTTAGTCATGTAAGTGATAAAGACTTACCTTTTCATGAGTCTTCCACTACCACTGAAGTTGATACTCATGAGAGTGAGGAGGAGGTGAGTGAGAATGAGAGCGAAGACGAGAGAGATTTGCAAACTTCTTTCAAAGAATTATATGAAGAAACTTTAAAAACAAAGAAAGCAAACGTGAAACTAGCAGCCTTGTCAAAATAACGTTCCATAAAAATAAATAATTCCAATTCTTTAATTGAGGATCTTAGGGCACAAGAATGAAAATTCGAGAGAAGTTAGAATATGTCGAGGGTGAGAGAGATAGTCTTTGACGATAGATGGAGACTATGAAAAAGGAAATTCTAAAATTTGAAAATTCTACTCGTTTACTTGAGTCAAGGATAGGTGAGCTTGAAGAAAAATTGAGAGATTCGAGTAAAGTTAAGTTCGATTTGGAGGCAAGGTCTGAAAAGTTAGACAAAATCTTAGGCACCGTCGAAATCAAAGATAATAGGAGAGGTATTGGCTTTAATAATCATGTCTCACCTCCTCCCAAAGACAAAACCATCCAAACAAGAAAGTTGCATAGAAACCTTAGGAGAGAGCCACCTAGGAACATGAGGTACAATCGGCCTATAGGACACACTCCTCATCGTATCTACACTTGCACACATTGCGGTAGGAGAAGTCATCTCAGACGGTTTTTCTATGACCTTAAGAATGCTCCTAGAAAGTCTAAATCTATTCTAGTTCCCAATATCTCTTCGCATCGGTTCATAACTACTTGGGTTAGGAAGTCAGATTTGGAAGCGTTAGGTTTAAAGATTAGTGATTCTCGCATCATTGCTCATGGTCCTCTTCATTTTTCCTCGTTCAATTGAGGTTGTTTGTCAATTTGTCATACACTAGTATCTTCACCTTTCCTTATTCTTGGCTAGTGTTATGGCATGTTTCTTTTTTTTGTCATTTATTTGAGTCTTTTCGAAAAATACAAAAAGATTTTTCTTTTTATAAAACTTTTGAAAATACAAAAAGATTTTTGGTTATTTTGAGTCGTGAAGCTACATGATTAATATCGAGATATTAGTGTGCTTGATTCCCCCTTCTTTCATTTTCATTGGGGCTAGGATTTTTGGTCATTATTATTGATGCCTAGAATGATCTTAACCTTTTCACTATAGGGTTGTTCCTATATTTATATGCATTTTTGACTCGATTTTGATTATATGCCATCCTTGCACACAAGCATGAGTTTATATGGATGCTTGACTTCTCTTGCATATTTGAGTTTGGTGAGACGTTCTTATCTCAATTTTGTCATCAATGCGTAAGTAAACTTAAGGAGGAGGTGTGCTTGTAAGAACCGTTTTCGTGAGAATTTGTATTGAAAATATGATGAGTGTTCACGGGAAAGAGCTACGAGAGTATAAAATTGACTCATCGAGAAAGCCACCGTTTAAAAGAGCCCAAAAGAAAATCAAGGCGATAAAAAGATATCAATGCCATAGTTAGGGCCAATAGGACTTTCTCTAAGTAGAGATTGTTAGATATTTCGAAAGATCTTAAAAAATTCATGTATTGAGGGAGTTTGGTTGGAAATAAATATAAACGGATTTGCACCACGAATCCTATGTTGAAACATCGTATCATGACGCTATTGTTTGTAGAATCGTCAATAATCCGAACTTGTATGCATGTTGATTAAGTTTAGTTCATCAAACTCACACTTTTTATCTCTCATGGCTTTGATAAAGTTTGATGATTCCTTGCTATCAATAAGAACTCTTTGATCGATTCAACGTATTGAAATGATGGCTCAATTATAGTAGTTCCCTCCCAATCAACCATCCTTCTTTATTGAGCACATTAGTACCCTGTTTACATGAAATTCTCATTTTTCGCCTTTCACACTGTTTTTTTATTTTTCTATTTTCCTTCTGTTTTGCAGTCTGTTTTTGGGTTCCAGGTATTATTTTGGGATAATTTTTTCACTGGGCAATTTCTGCAAGTTTTGGGGGTAATTTTGGAAATTTTGTTTTCTCGTTCGAACGACATCTCATATCGTACGATCATGTAGTTCAAGCGACATCTTAAATCGTTCGAGCGACATCTTACTTCGTTCGAGCGACACCGGTAAGTCGTTCAATTGACTTCTCGCGAGATCAGGGTTTCATTTTAAGCCGTCGTTCTCTCTTCCTTTCTGTCGCGCTTTACTGCTTCAAACGACAACAGCTCTGCGCTAATGTTTCTGCCATTTTCACTGAAAAAGCTTCGATTCTCTCCTCTCTCTCCTTTTTAACTCTCCTCTGAGAACATACCCTCACTCTTACAATGCCTAAATCAACCATTGATACCCCCTATGCATCTATATCATCCATTCTTCTTCTATTTCAGCTAAGGAGCTATGGTGCAGTCAGTTGTTCTGAATAGTTGTATCTCGTTAGGTTTACTGTTTCTCCGGCATACTTTCTCCTTTTTCCGGTGGTATCGAGGTAACCTTAGTATTTCTTATTGTTTTTGAGGATATTTCTTTGTTCTATTACTGATTTTGACTATGATTGTGGATGATGTTTGCGGTGGTTCGATTGGACGTTTATACGGAGTTAGGTGTGCGTGTGTTCGAGATATTTGTTTTTACATCTCACATTGCACATTTTTGTTATGCCTCCTAGACGCCATGGTGCCCCTACCGGGTGACTCGCGAGGCACCACCCTCTTCTCGAGCTCAGAGAGCTCAGGCTAGCAGGCCCCCATACTCTCCTGTCAGGTGGGCCACGCATGCGGAATATGATCATTACTGCTCATTGGGTCTCCATATTTGGTCAGTTATTTTCGAGAGGGCTTTTCGTTATTCTGAGTTTTATGAGTTGGGTGTTCCTTGTTGGTTATCTTCTAGAGGTTGGTATTATATGTTCGAGGTTTAAGGGGATGTTTATCCCAATATTATCCAAGAATTTTTCTTCCGTGCTCTTCCCCACTCCGAGGGGATTTTCTCTTCTGTACGTGGGGTTCCTGTACTCTTCACTGCATATCTCATTGAAGATATTCTGCACCTTCCTCGTGTCCCTGCCTCTGTGTTCCTCGTGGTTCCGACGATGGACTGACTTATGATGACATTTTGCGACATTATTTCTGGGATATTCCTCTAGCAGGGTCTATGATGTATCATCGCCAGCTTCATCATGCTTTTCATGTACTCAATCGGTTTGTATACTCATCCATTTATCCTCGGATAAATCACACTCAGATTGGGTCAGACATTGTTTACTTTATGTACCATATTTCTCAGGGGTGGGATATCAATCTTTTGACTATCATGCTTAGAGTCATATCTTCTGTCACCGTCCATGGTTCCATCCCTGTCCATCCTGCTCTTCCCTATGGAATTCTCATTTCCACCATTTTCACTTCTTATGGTGTCTCGGTTTTAGAGGGTGATCTGTGTCTCCCTACGTCTGGTATTATTAATTAGTCTACTTTTGCTCGTTCTGAGAGCCATTTGCCACAAACAACGAGAGCGAGAGATCCATTACCAGAGAGAGTCTTCCCTGATGCTGATCCTTATCAGGCCTCTGATCACTCTAGTCCGAGCACGACTACTCCGCCACCACCCCCCACTCCTGCACCTACACGTCCTATAGAGGAGGAGGTTTATTGTTTACAAGCACAGGTAACTGCCCAGTCCAGACTGTATTATTCTATCATTGCTAGATTTGATGCTGAGGCTGATGCCCGTGCCCGTGCTGAGTCCAGGATGACAATATTTTTTGATGAGATGCGGCGGAGAGAGCAACGAAGCGGCGCCTGTTCATCTGGACTTGGACATATTTCTTCCACATACTCTGATGATGATGATGATACTGCTGATGCCTAGATGTTGGTGTTGTTGTTTTGTTTCTGAGAAATCCATATTCCTGATGTATTTTGTTTTTCTCTCTGATATGACACTCTTTTGATCAGTTGTATCTTCATATTTATGACATGGATGTACTGTCTTCTTTTGCGATTATTAGTGATTCTCGCATTATTATTATTATGATTCTGTTATCATACCCATTGTCATATTGCTGTTGATTATTTAGATATGATGATTCACTCTCATATGTTATTGATATATCTTGTTGCTTGTCCCTTCTTTTGTCTATTCCAGGAAAAAAGGGGGAGAGATATGTGATGTAGGAGGGGTATTTATTATGATTTTATATTTATTTCTCTATTTCCTCCATACTTCACTTTGGTATTCGGTTGTGTCTCGTGTGTGTAGGTATTATTTTCAGAGATTCAGATATTCATTAATATACATCACATATAGAGACAGATTCATAGATTTCCATTCAGTGACAAATTCAGATGCCTATCGTTTATTCAGTCTCATTTCTATGTCATGTACTTTTATATTTTTGGGTTTTGGAATAGGACATGTATTTTTTTATGGCATATAGATCTGTTTATTTTTGTCCCGGAATAGCCAAGGGGAAGATTTGTAAGAACATAGTTCTTAGTATTTTCATTTGGTTTATATTGGCTTAATTCCGGACAAAATAAATTAAGTCCATGCTAGTTATTTATGGAGTTTATTTAAAAACCTTAATCTTTGTTCAAAGTCCAAGAATGGGCAATCAAAGTTTTCAAAAAGATCAGAAGTCAAGACCTGTATCATATGTTTAAGATCACTCATGTATGAATACTTATGTGTATATTGATTAAATACTAGGTGATTGAACTGTTTGGGAATTAAAATCGTTTTATCGTTTTAAAAATTATTTCTGAGTTGCAAACAATCTAAGAAAATTCGAGGATCAAATTAAAAAGAAAATAATATTTTTACTGTGTCTCGTTCGAACGAGATTGAGTATCGTTCAAACGACATTACATGTTGTGTGAACGAGATCTCATCTCGCTCGAATGACATGGCATCTTGCTCGAAACGACCTGCCGCCTCGATTTTTGTGTTTTCATTTTCTTGGACTCTGTGTAGCTCAGTTATAAATAAAATATATCTGCTAACGTTTCTGCAGGCATAATAGTTTAGAAAAACTTATTCCCATTCAAGTTTTTCATCTTTCGGTGTTTATTCAAGATCTTATTACTAGATTCTAAAGTTAGGTGATCTTGAACATGTTTACCGGAAGATAATTCATTCACCACATCATGTTGCACTTTGTGAGGAGAACTCTACAACCGAAGATCTGCATGTTATTGTAGAAGGAGACCTTATGAAGTATCTTGTGAAGAAACCGTTCTTTTCTTCACTGCTGCCCTCCTGGAAAGGGAAAGTTCCAGCCGAGACATCGAAACCGGCACCTGCGGGTATTTCGTATGTCACACTATATTTTCATTATAATCCGTGTAAGCCGTACTCTTACAAAATTATTGTGAAAATAAAAGGTTTTTGCCTTTCGGGGATTTTTTCCTGAAATTATTTCTTTTATCGCATGTTTTATTCATTGAATGAATTTAATAACTTAGATGCATGTTTAGGGTTTAAGAAGTTAAAAAATTGGTTTTAACTAATATTCGAACAAAGTTGTTTTTTACCTAAGTACACTAAAGGGCCGTTTCAGAACCTGATGCTCTGATACCATCTATGACAACTCGTGATCCGAAATAAGGGGTGGCCAGCCCAATACTCCAATATAATGGAATCATGGATGGAATCATTCTTAGCATCACAACAATATAATATGTATATGGGAAAACCACCCTATAATTCAGAAAACGGGTTGCCAAATTTTTTGTTTTATCATAAATTAAGAAAATAATTTAAACAACCCAATCTAAAGGAAAGTGGAATTCAAAGAAAACATATATTACGTCCCTAACAAATATACAATAAGAGGACAGAATATGCTGTCGGTCAACAGTACATACAACGTATTACCACAATTTAATAAATTACATAATACATTCATTAAACAGTTACAAAAGTTTGGGCCACACGCCCGAGTGAAAGACCCGATCATAATTAGAATACAAAAATGAAGTCGTCTAACAACATGTCCCGTAATTATCTGCAAAGTATTACGGCTCCCCAAAATCACTGGAGTAGGAAAATCAAAACGGGCGCCCTTACGATGGAGCACCTGAGCGGATACAGATTCATGCACAACAAGAAAATGAACGGGTCAGGGCTCGGTTTTATATGATCACTAGATGATTAAAAAGTATGACAGTTATGAATAGTTAATCATGGATGATAAAGATGAGAATCTATCGACAAAATTTCAGCATAAGAAGGAAATTTAGATGATTATGACTTTTATTTAATTAAGCAAGAGAATATAATTAAACCTCATTAATTAAAAGTCTCCATCCTTATTCATTATTTCATTTCATTTTTCATTTCTTATCAGGAATATAATTACTGTCATAGCACTTTGAGGAAATTCTAGTACATCAAGTCCCACTTGATTAAGAATGGTTATATTCTTATACATATAAACATTTTAAGACCGTCCATCTGAGTTTCCCCACTGGGCGCACCCCTAAATGACTATCATCTTCCAGGGCCTATCAAACAAGAAAACCTGGGTACCTAATGCAACGTCGGGAAGTGGCCATATGCCTGCGAGTGAGTCATAACAACACCCGGAATTACCTCACTATCGCTGTATGAAACATATAATAATCCCTCATATGGCCGAGGACTATAGTCTCCCTGCGTTCATTAGTCAGGGGGCATCACCTTATGCGCAAACTTCCCTTATGATAGCATTTAGAGAGGTGTGTTTAAGTAAATTAGCATTTACCATTTAAATATCATTTTCATTTCCAATTTTACCTATATGTGTTTTATTTTATCCGAAACCATAGTCATTGAATATTCTCATTAATATTCATCATATTTTAAGTCCCGAATTATTTTCCAAGTGGTCACAATAATTCTACAAGTCCCAAGGTTTTACATACCTCCGTTGAGCCCCTAAAGTCTCCAAGTATGGGCTTGCAACCCCTAAACTCCTAATAATGTACTAAAGGAATGAAATTCCCTAACCTCGATTTGTACACCTCCGGAATAAGCCCCGTTTAACCCATTCCTAACGTAGGGTAGTGACTTAACTCAACTCAACCAAAACTCTAGGACTCTATGTTTACTTCATACCAGAAGGTTCCTAAGTCCTAAGCCTAAAGAAAATAGGTAAAAGTTGAGTTAAGAAAACAACTCAAAAACAGCCTGATTCTGAATCAATTCGCCCAAGGGCCAAATCGATTCACCCTAGGCTGCGAATCCATTCGCCCAAAAGAGAATCAATTCGGATGACAGATACAATTTTCTGCTTCAGCCGAATTGATTCGGCCTTAACCAGAATCGATTCGGGTTTGCAGACCTGTAGGATTGACCCCTTAGTGAATCGATTCTCCCTAGGACCGAATCGATTCGCCCCTGCAATTTGGACAAGTTTGGCTATGGAGTCTTGGATTCCTAATTCCCCCAACTCAAATCTACCCAAACAAAGATCCTTTAATGCAACCAACTGATCATCAATTCATTTAATAACTATAATTTACACTAATGAACATCTAAATCAACCTCCAAGGATTCAAAACCCATAAATACATTAAAAAACCCTAAAATTGTTAAACCATAACTAATACACAACTATCAATACTAATTATTCATCTTAAATCACATATTATCAAGTAGAAAACTTGCCTTGATGTTCAAATCTCAGATTTTCTTGTAGTAGCAACAATCTTTAAGCTTGAATCTTCAGTCTCTCTCTTTTTATCTCCAAAGTTCTCTTTCCCTCTCTCTCTCTCTCTCTATCTCTCTCTCTCTCTCTCGGTCACTAAATGCACTTAAGAGAAATAAATGAAATGCAAGACTCAAAAATCGTTGCTTAAGTCTAAATTCCAACTTAAATGATTAATACCGTGATAAAATGACTCACAACTACACATTTAATCTATAATCCGTCAAAAGTGCTCTAAACATAAAAATACACCCCGACACTTATTTCAACTATCTCGCACATTTCGGGACTAACTACGCCCTCCAAATTATCATTTGGAAATTTTATAACTCATTTCAGGTTCCGGTTTCATTTTAAACCATAATGTCATTGTAAAACATATGACACTGTATAACACAACATGGTGACATTTACTTGTACATATAGTAAATATGCAATAATTTAGTAAATATCAACTTTTATCTCATTCAATTAATATTTACTCCATATTCCAATATTTTATATAATTACTTTACACCGTAAATAAATATAAAATAGGTTCTCAAAGGCGAGGGTTGTTACACCAACATTCAACCTCTTGAGCTCCCTCAGCTAATCTTGTTGTGTTTCTGGGGTAATAGCCCCCAAAAAACCAGTATAATCGTTAGAATGAAATATTTATGAAGCATAATGGTGGATCCTCTTCCATCTTTCACCAAGAATGCCTTAAATAACTATGCTTTTAGATTGATTATCTTTTGTTTGCGCTTTCTTTCCTTCTTTACACTCGTCATGTATATTGTAGTCCCACACCTTTAGGCTAATATATATATATATATATATATATATATATATATATATATATGTGTGTGTGTGTGTGTGTGTGTGTGTGTGTGTGTGTTATTTATCAAGAAAGTATCACTTGCAACTTCAAACCATATAAAGACTAGTGTTTTTCATTGCAAAATGCACACCAGTAGAAACATTAAACAACGAATTGTTACATAAATGGCCTACGTTAAATGTCTCAATAATTAACATTAATAAGACTACAAACATAAGCTATCCCAAAACATAATTTGATTTACATTATAAAAAAATTGTGATAGGTGAAATCTAAATATTTAAGAAGAAAGGTTCACTCGATTCAGTCGCCAAGTTTTACATTGTAGAAGGAAAAACCCTAGAGAAGAGAAATTGCAGCCATAACGGTGGAAATTATAGTAGCGACTATTTGGAAGGGTGTGAGTGAACCCTTTTTCTTGTAGTTCGATTTCTGTATTCCATTAATTTCAGCGAAAAAATAGGTAATTGGCAACACTAAGAAGGGCGTGAGTGATTACAACAATTTATATATTCTAGAAATCGAAATTCTAGAAAAGTGGTAGGAGTGAATAGTCTCTTCGGGAAAGAGATATAAAAAAGACCTTGGGAAGTTCTGAGGGACGAAGATGGAGCTGGGGGAAGATGGAGCTTGGTTTCTAACATGTTTCCCACTAAACCATTAAAAAAAATAAGGGCCCGTGAAATAAAGACCCTCCAATTTACATAAAAAATTCATTAAAATTTTATAATTGTTCGCAAAAACTTCTAATATGCTGTAAATTTATGGCACTTTTTTCGCATTACTTTTAAATTATCGCAAAATTTCGATACTCAAATAAAAATGTCGTATATTTCAGCACTTATAAATAAATTACGGTAAAAGTTCTCTTCTCGGCATTTATAATAAATGCCAAAAAATAAGTGTCTGGAAAGATCCTTTTTCTTGTAGTGTTAAAGCTTGAGGTTGGTGACCAGGTTTTAGTACGGGTGCCTCCTATGAAGGGGGTCATGAGGTTTAGCAAGAAAGGAAAGCTAGCACCGAGATATGTGGGATCATTTATGATTATCTAGAGGGTGGAACCAGTTGCATATAGTCTAGGTCTACTGGGACACTTATAACGGATTCACGAAGTGTTCCACATGTCATTGGTAAAGAGGTACTGGAGGAGTGTGAGAGATTTTTGGCATGTTCCATTAGAGGATTAGACTTGTAACCAGATATCTCATACAAGGAGAGACCGATGGCGATACTTGTACGTAGTGCGCATAAGCTACGGTCTAAGGTAGTATCCTTAGTTCGAGTTTAGTGGGGTCACCACAATATTGACGAGTCAATGTGGGAGCAAGAGGATGACATTCGCTAGCGGTATCCAGAGTATTCACCGCAGGTACGTTCCAATTTCAACAACGAAATTCCTTTGTAAGGGGGGCAGTATGTAGCACCCCGTATTTTTGAGTATTTACAATTTGATTAATTTGGTTATTTTTAAATTACACGTGTGCCATAATTTAATTGAAATATATATTATGTGTTTATTAAAATATTAAGAAGGATAGAAAATAATTAATATTTACGAAAAAAATTACTAAGTAGTAAATAATTATTATACGTTATAGCAAGTGATATCGACGTGATTGTGTTATATCTCAATCGGGAGTCGCGTTTAGACTATATGAGGTCGAGATAGAAATATTATGTAGAGTGACTCGGATGGTGATTTCAAGGTCATGGTTGTTTATGAGTGGGTCGAGATAGTCAAAAAAGTATACTCAGGGGTAGTAATTGGGTTTGGGGCCTTTTTAGACATAACCATGTCCACATGGAGTTATTTGGGTCATTTATTCTTGTCCCGTTAGCCTAATATAGGGATTGAGGACCAAAAACCTAAGTATAAGAGTTTGAAACAATCGTAATTCATATTCTAAACCCTAAAATATTGAACAAAGAGAGAAGGAAGAAAAATGAGATCTTTAAAGCCAAAATCAAAGAGAATTGGGGAGTTCTAACACCGATTCGTCTTCAACAGTGCAAAATCATACCTTACGAACACGCAAAGGCAACAAATTAACTTTCTTTCAATTTAATTTGCAAAAATTCATGTTCATATCATGGTAGTTGTAGATAAATCAGTTTTTGGGGTGGGTTGTCACACAAAAATGGGTTTTTGATGATTTGAGTACCATGTGTAAATTAAATACTCAATTGATGATGAACTACCATGTATTAATGTTAGAGTCACATTTTTATTCAAATTATAAAAGTCGGATATGTTTAAGTGGGATTTGTATAATCTAATTTAGGACAATGATTGAATATTACAATTAAAAATCCAATTCATAAATTAAAGGATGATATTAGGCATCGTTGATGTTTGAAGGTTTATATTATGATTAGAACCTGTTTAAGATGTGTAAGAAGCATTGGGTATGATTGGGTTGAGGTTTGGATTGAAACTATGGAGATTTGATGAACAAAAATGGAGGAAATCGATTTGGGGAAGAAGCTGCCATCGAAGTAGCATCGATCGATCGATCGATGATGCCTGATTTCGGGAAGTTTCGCTTATTTTAATTTTTGGCCTCTAGTGTTTGGGAATAGTCCAAGGATTGTTTATTTAGTTAAAAATAAAAGGGATAAACCTATTACCTAGGGATTTTGGGTAAAAATATATTGGGTTAGAAAAGTAAGAAACAGTGAGAAATTTTAAGAAAGGAATTGAGCGAAACAAATTCGTAAACAATTAAAGTACGGGCCGATTGGGTGAGTCCAGGTATTTTAGTAGGGTGATGCTACATTAATTATTTAATTGAGGTGAATTTAAATAAATTTAGAGCCGGGGGATAGACTCGGGGTTTATGGGCTAGTAATACGGGTGTTAGGTACGATTTAGCCGAATTTGCTTATATATATATATACATATATATATATACATACATACATATACATATATATATATATATATATATATATATATATATATATATATATATATATATATATATATGTCCAGGTATTTTAGTAGGGTGATGCTACATTAATTATTTAATTGAGGTGAATTTAAATAAATTTAGAGCCGGGGGATAGACTCGGGGTTTATGGGCTAGTAATACGGGTGTTAGGTACGATTTAGCCGAATTTGCTTATATACATATATATATATACATACATACATATACATATATATATATATATATATATATATATATATATATATATATATATATGTGTGTGTGTGTGTGTGTGTGTGTGTGTATGTGTGTGTGTGTGTGTGTGTGTGCGCTTTATAAATATCGGTGTACATGATATTTATGCGAAAACATGCCCGTATAGTGTTGTTTCGGGAGGTACCGTGATGTGGGTGAATCTCTTGTTTTGTCAATCCAGGGAGAGTATAATCTCCAGGTCATAGCGCTCGGTATTCTATTGTGTTATTTATTTTTGAGGTGAGATGATTTAGGTATGATTCGGTCTCACTCTCAGGGCACTATGACCACCTCCATTACGCTTATGATTTTATTACCTATTTCGGTGTGAGTTAACCGACTTATGGTAACCTAGTTAGATTGAGTATACCTGAGATATGATAGCATTTTAGAGAAAAATATCCAATGAATTACTACTCGGGAGGATGGTTATTATACACGACATATGTGTGGTTGTTGTAGTATATTAGTACGTATATAATGGATTAAATAATTATATGCAGGTCAAATACATTAAGTGTGAATGTATTATGATACGTAACAAGAGGGAATGTTATATGATTACTTAAAGTGAAAATGATTAAGTAAATTAATGAGTAATATAACTTATGAATCAAAGGGAGGAAGTACTCAGGATAGTGTAGAGTGATAGAAAGATTTGGAACATGGCTACTTGGGTGGGGTAGTATAACTAGTTGGTTTAGGAGGTAAGCATTAGGTGTGCACAATAGTTAAGGGGTGAGTAATATCTCAAGAGAGTGCTACACCAGCCCAAATATCGAAAGTGTTAATGCATTTGTAATTATTGCATGTTAATTGCCTACTAAATATTTTCACAAGGTTTTGGGATCTAACCCGTGTCAAAAATATTTTCCAAAATATTTTAGGTGTCTAGCCATAGGGATGCCAAGCTTTATGACTCATTCTAGGGATGCATATCTGCAACACTTTTGGATGCCTGTAGGATTGTATGTTGACGCTTCAGTTATTCATTCCTAGATTCAGATTTATGATTCAGTAATTCATTTGGGCATGTTACCCCTTCGATTGATACATACCTTTAGTTTTATTTATTAGCCAATGTATTTAGATTCAGTTTTATTTTTGTAGACTTATGGTTTGGATTTGGTTTTAGAATCGATGGTTTATTCGGTATTTATTATTTATGTATTTATCATGTGATGATTCAGACTCTAATATTTGTGTGGATGAGTTATATTATTTCTATTGTTAGCAAGTTGTTACATTAATGAAAGATAAAATTAACACTAACTTAATTTAACATAGGTGGTTATGAATTTAAAAAGTTTTCGACAGCGATGCTAAGAAAGAACCAAATGACATTCCTATTTACTTTGATAAAGGACTGATCACCCGTGATTAATACAGGTGGGTAGTCTATCGATTGACGTGTTTTGGGGAAGGTTTGAACGGAAACACTTCTCATCAACGATGAACTCCGACATGAGGATAAAATTTATGGACCTTAAGTAGGAAGGTCGCACCATATCAAAGTATGAGGAAGTGTTTACTGCAGTGTCCTATTTTGCTGGGGACAAGGTAAACACTGGGGAGAAAAAGATTGAGAAATTCGTGTTTGGGACAGCCTGGCAAATCTGAAAGTCATTATAGGAAAATTAAATTTTCACTACTTATAATCAGATGGTGAATGACACTCTATTAAATTTCCAGGATCATAGGGTATTACAGAAGATTAAGGGGGGAAAGAGGCATGGCTCAAAGACGTTGAACCCCCAGGGTAAGAAAAATGGGAGCAACAGTCAAGGGGCCTAACAGTCTACTAATAAGCATAAGAGATTCTAAGGTTTCGATGATCATAACAGATAGGGCCAGTAGGTTCAGGGCCATCAGGGCCACCAGTAGAGGGGTTGGCAAGTTAAATGACAGCAAGGTAGAGGCTAAAAGGGTCGATAATAAGAAAGACACTTGTTTCATGAGAATTGTTACACTTGTGGCAAGAGGGGTCATAGATCGAGGCGGTGCCCTTGGGATAATCGGGGTCCTTAGGAGAAGGGTGGACAACGAGGGTATCTGGTGCCACAGGGGGCAGCGTTAGCAAGTGCCTACCCTTGGGGTTGTATTGCCAGTTCTACCAGATCCAACCGCCCAACCTCGGTGGCAATAGCCATAACTATAGTATGAACGAGTACATCACATTGCACAAGCTGAGGGACCAGTGCTAGTTTAAGAAGTTGAGGGTACGTTCCATGTCTTTGGGAATGCTAGTTATATTTTATTTAATAGTGGTTCATCTCATTCATTCATTAGCACTGGATTTACATGAGAGTCAGGAATGATAGATTTTACATCCGGTATTGTACTTCATATTGATTCACCCGTGGGTAGAGGGCAACCATACATTCAGTATGCTAGGGAATAGGAGTCGAGATTGGGTGACTCATGTTTGTGTAACAACTCGCGTAATTTTTGGGGTATTTTCGAAATGAAGAGGAAAAATAAATTTTGAGATAAAATTATTTTTATTGCTTAAGTATGTTGGTTATTATTTTTAAAGGCAAGAATTTCAAACGGTTTCGAAATCGAAATTAAAATGGAGTTTTAATTGGATTTTTAGTGCGTATGTGCATCATTGACTTCGGGGGTGGATGGGAACAGTATCTTCCACTGGTGGAGTTTGCTTACAATAACTCCTACCATTTCACCATTGGTATGGCTCCATTTGAGGAATTTTACAGTAGACCTTATCATTCCCCAACATGTTGGTTGGAGGTGGGGGACAACAAACTACTTGGGCTGGAAGTGATTCAGTATACTTCGACAAGGATATAATTGATACGGAGACGTATTCGGGTAGCTCAGGATCGGTAGAAGAGCTACGCCGATGCGAAGAGATTCTTCAGGGAGTTCCAATTGGGGGACCAGGTTTTACTCAGAGTATCTCCTATGAAGGGGATTATACGATTTCGGAAGAAGGGGAAGTTGGCACCGAGATACGTGGGACCATTTCCTATCATCGAGCAGATTAGGTCTGTTGCGTATAGACTTGGGTTACCGGAGCATCTACACAGGATTCATGATGTGTTTCATATTTCCTCGCTAAGGAAATATCTTAGAGATGATTTGGCTCAATCTCACATTTCTTTGGAGGACATTGATCTCCAGCCCGATAGCTCCTACGAGGAGGGGCCGATAGCTATTTTGGATCGAAGTGAGCGGAAACTGCGGTCAAAGATAGTTCTGTTAGTACGTGTTCAGTGGTGGCATCATAATGTCGAGGAGTCCACATGGCAGCGCGAGGATGAGATGCGCGAACGTTATCCAGAGTTATTTTTACCAGGTACTTTCTAGTTCCGAATTTCGGGACGAAATTCTGTTATTAGGGGGGAAGTATGTAATACCCCGCATTTTTATCGATATTTATTTATGGGATTAATTAAATTAAATGTGAATTAATTGAGAATTAATTTGGATAAAATACTAACGAGATGTGAGTTGGTATTTGATTATAATGTGTATATATGACAATATATGAATATTGAAAATATTGAAATTGTCGCGAGGCTAAAATACGACAATTTTGGAACGCGCGCGTATCAGTCGCGTCGAGAATGAATTTATGAGATTTAAAAATAAATTATTTTTCTTTTGACCAAATAGTCATTTTGAGTGCGCCAACGTGTCCGGAAGGGTCGAGATAGTCAGAAAACACTAGCCGGGAATTTTGTTTGGGTCCCGGGGCATTTTTAGGCCATACCGGCAACCCAAAAGGGTAGTTTGGTAATTTCGTAATTTTGGGAATTAAAACTCACGAAAATTAGAAGTAAAATCTGAATTATTCTTTATCCACTAAACCCACTAACAACACTAAATGACTTAATGGGCTACGAGAGTTATTTGAAGAAATTTTAAGAAGTTCCTAAGGCAACCTCTAAACCACCATTGTCATCTTGGAGAAGAACTTGTAGAAAGAGAAAGAGAGAGGAGAATTCTGCAGAGAGAGAGAGAGGAATTCAACCATCTTCAACCAACAACAAATCTGGAACATAAGGTAAGTGATTTAGTTACAATTAATTCCATGAATGTGTTCTTCCATGTTTAGGTAATTATCGAATTTTGTCTTGGAAGATTGATATAAACCCATGAATTTGAGGATTAAAACTATGAACCAAGTTAGGAATTGCATGTAGACATATTCTGGACGAATTATGAATTCAAAATAAAACCCTTGATGGTCTAAAAACGGATTTAAGAAGAGATTTATTAATGTTCTTGAAAGAAATAGAAAACTAGAGTTCTTGATGAAGTTTAGATCCAAATAAAGCCCTTGGTTGATGAATTATTGGTTTTAGAACGTTAACAATGTTATAGGATGGTTGTATGATGATATTATAACGTTAAATTAGAGTTTCATGCATTATAATGGAGTTTTGGGATGAGTTGAGGACTGCAAAATGAAGCAGTCTGTAGCCTACCTGGTGCGATCGATCGATCGACATTCATCAGTCGATCGATCGACCACCATCGATCGACCGAGGTTCAAGGTCGATCGATCGACCTTCCCAGAATGAGTAAAATTTCCCCTAGTTAAATTTTAATGATGTTAACCCTTAGAAAATATTATTGGAGACTTTATAAATATCCTTAGACTTAAGGAAGACCAGTAGGTATGGTTATAAAATTTGGACCTTAATTTGAATTCAATTTGAGGAATTATTCTAAAAGCTAATGAAACTCGATGAGTGAGATAATATTACGGTTAAAAGAGTAAATTTGAATAAATTGATGAAATGAGGTTTGGGGCAGAAGTAACGACCTTAAGAATAATGATGTTATATGTGGGAATAATAGGAAACTTAATAATCCCTTTGAGATAGGTTTTAAGTACAAGGAACTATGACGTGAGATGTGTCGACACTCTACATTTTATATTATCAAAAGACTTAAAATGTATAAAATTGGAATAATGGTATAAGGATGTAGAATGTACCTTTATTAATAATGAGACATCTAAGATGTGTGAATGCTTAGTATATGATTTTTGTGTATGACATACCTACCATACTTGCTATCACGAGAGGTTTACGTTCGCTTAGGGCCATCTAATCCTTGTGTGCCCGGATTTAGTTTGGTACCTAGAGGACATAGTTCAAGGGAATGACTTAATTGTGAGTTATTAAGCCAGCTGACTATGGAGCGTAGGTATGTACGTGACCATGGATATGTTGAATTATGTTCGCCTCCATTTTTGTGTGTGGTGTTTATTCTAACAATTCCTGAGAGATTCGGAATTTATAATCCTTATGTACGTGATGTAGCAGAGTATGTGTGCACCGCAGCTTAGCCTCGGGGTGCTTATATTGTATATTTATGATGTGAATAATATACGGTTAAATGAAAAGGAATTGTTATGTTTAATTATGAGAATAATTTATAGTAACTCCTTGAGAAGATAAATAAGGGGATAACCTCCTGTAAACGGAAATACTAATAATTGAGAATCCGAGTTTAAGTAAAGCTATTTATTTAAGTGATAACTTTGGGAATTCATATTGTGAAACGAGTAGTTGGGTTAGAAATTATGAAGGTTTAGTTAGATATAATTAACACATGAATAGGTACAGGAACGTTAGGAGTGCACAGTTAGACGAGAGGTGAGTATTTCATATCAGAGCACGTCCTAACATGTATTTTGCATTCAGTGTTTTAAATGTTATTAAAGCACTTGCTGTTTTTAAAATACTCTCCACTTTCGGGCTCTGACCCGTTTGCTTTCAAATCTATTTTTGTAAAAACCTTTTTAGGTGCCCAACCACATGGACATCATGTATAGGATCTCTATTCAGGTGACGAGCTGTAGCTGTTGTGGAAGTTACAGGGCTTTGATATTATACGCCTCATTTTCCAGTCTTGACTCCATATTCAGTTTCATCATTTGTAGGGCATGTTGCCCATTTCTATTAGAGACTTTTTTATATTTCAGTTATTCAGAGTTTGGTTTGTAATTAATTCAGGATGCAGACTTGTTTCATCTATTTCCATATTGAGATTGTTGTGAGGAGTATTTCCTCCAGACTTATTATTATTTATTGGTTACTTTATTGAGACCTTATGGTGTTTGGTGATGTCATTCTTTTACATTTAATTTATTGCATGTTAATCAGATTTAATTTAAAATTTGACAACTTACTTTTTAAATACTAGGTGGTTAGAAATCATTAAAATGTTTTCGACAGTGATGCTATTAACTGAACCAACTTGGCATTTTGTATTAATTTAATAAAGGAGTAGCTACCTGGTATTTAATTAGTCGGGGTGTCACTGGTGGTATCAGAGCATCAGGTTCTAGTGTCCTTTAGGATCTGTACGGCTTATTATGTTTCCGCTGAGCGTTCTTTGATGTAGAGCCCTATATTTTAGGACTATTGTATTCCTTTATGTATGCTTCGCTCTTCAGCTATTTTAAGTTTATAACTGTGAACTTATAGAATTTACTCTTATTTCAGATGCCTCCACGACGTGCACCACGGGTTCCTAGGAATGCACAGCCTGAGCCACAGCCAGCTCCAGTACAGGGCACCATGAATGCCGCCGAGGTTGCAGCCATTGTAGCCCAAGCGGTAAATGCCGCTCTTGCCGTTGTACAGCAGGCACCACCCCAGGCGCCGGTAGCCGTGCCAGTTCAGGCACATGCATTCCCGTCTGCTTGGGAATGTGTTCGAGATGCTTTTCAGATAGCACACCCTCCGGAGTTCGCAGGTAGCTCCGATGTTGTGGTATCTAGTCAGTGGAGGAAGGATATTCAGAGGCACCTGAGGATGTATGAGTGCACCGATGTTTAGAAGAAGATACTAGCTACTTTCAAGCTAGTAGGTTCTGCATTGCAGTGGTGGGAGTCTATTACCACCGCAGAGGAGAGAGATACTCACTCTATACGGGAGTATTGGGTGCGGTTAGACCGTAAATATTTTTCGTCAGCTGTTCATACGGAAATGAGGAGGAAGTTGATGAACCTTAGACAGGAGGGTAAGACTGTGGCCGAGTATGAGGTCGAATTCACTAACTTACTGAACATTGTACCGGATGAGATACCGACAGAAGAGAAAAAGATTCAGAAGTTTACAGATGGGTTGACTTGGAGGATCCGTCAGCACTTGTTGGGGAATCTATAGTTGGCCACTTATTCTGATGTGGTTAACGTTGCACTGCTCCATTGCCAGGACCACCGCTTTCACTTGATAGAGGGGAAGCGATCAGGAGAGTCCATCCATCAGGACAAGACAGGGGGAAATGGTGCCAGCGGGGCACAATCAGCTCAGGGTCAGTATAGGCAGGGTGATCAGGGTTCCCAGCAGGGGGATTCTAAGAGGTTTCGATCAGGTGGTTTCAGGAACGGGCAGGGAGGATTCCGAAATAGCCAGCAGGGTCAGAATGGCCATCAGGGCCAGCAGGGTCAAAATGGTCAATAGCAGCAGTTTCACCAGGGCCAGCAAGGCCAGGGCAGAAATGGTAATGGTCACCAGGGTCGTGGTCAGCAGGGGCAGCGAGGGGGAAACTTCCAAGGGAAGTGTTTCATTTGTGGTAAGATTGGCCACAAACGTCAGGATTGTCCTGATAGGGGCAGGGACCCGCAGCAGCAGCAGGGTGCTCGACAGGAGCCGTAGAGGCCTATGTTTCCCGCCGCCCTCCCGGCACCACCACAGATGGAAGCATTACCACCCATTCCAGCAGTCCCAGTTTAGCAGGGACAACTTCAGTATGGGAGAGTGTATCAGCTTCAGCAGGCCTTAGCCCCACAGAATCCGCCAGCTATTGAGGGTATGTTCTCTATTCAGGGGACTCTGGGGCGCATTTTATTTGACACGGGAGCTACACACTATTTTATTGCTACGAGATTTGCACGTACCACTGGGTTATTAAACACCGCAAAGAGCACCACTACCTGTGTAGACTCATCGTTGAGTAGGGGTTCCATGATTTCGCTTATGTGTAGAGGTGTGGGTATAGAGATCGGGAGGTTTACTTTACCCGCTGATATGTTAGTGTTAGAGATGACCGAGTATGATGCCATTATTGGTATGGATTGGCTAGTTACGTACCGAGACATGATTGACTGTTTTAGTAGGAGTATTATCTTTGCCATTACCGGGAATGAGATGTTTTTAGTGGCGATGCCTCGCCTTGAGGGAGGATCGTCCACTCACTTGTACTACATAGAGGAGGAGACCTCTAAGGAAGTGGTGATACCACTTGATTAGATACCCGTTGTTAGTGAGTTCGCCGATGTATTTCAGGATATACCTGGATTACCTCCGAGTAGGGAGATAGATTTTGTGATTGATTTGATGCCGGGCACTCGGCCTATTGCCCGCGCACCTTACCGTATGGCTCCAGCTGAGATGAGAGAGTTACGGGATTAGATTGAACAGTTGTTGGGTCAGGGGTTTATACGGAGGAGTACTTCGCCATGGGGTGCCCATGTATTGTTAGTTAAGAAGAGGGATGGATCGTTGAGGTTGTGTGTGGATTACCGGGAGTTGAATAAGGTCACGATACAGAATAAGTATCTGTTACCCCGAATCGATGAATTATTCGACCAGCTGAGAGGAGCTTCTTTCTTCTCGAAGATTGATTTGCGATCTGGTTACCATCAGTTGCGTATCAGGGAGGAGGACGTCTCGAAGACTGCTTTCTTAAAGAGATATGGTTCCTGCGAGTTTCGGGTTATGCCTTTTGGTTTGACCAATACTCCAGCCGTGTTTATGGACTTGATGAATAGGGTGTTCAGAGAGTTCCTGGACCAGTTTTTCATTGTCTTCATTGATGATATTCTGGTTTACTCCCAGACAAAGGAGGAGCACGTCGAGCATTTGAGGCCGGTTTTACAGACGCTACGTCAGAACGAGTTGTATGCAAAGTATGAGAAGTGTGGGTTTTGGCTGAAGGAGGTTCAGTTTTTGGGGCATATTATTTCCGACAGGGGGATATCTGTTGATCCGGGGAAGGTATCCGCAGTGAGGGAGTGGGGATAGCCCACGACACCGACTGAGATCCGTAGTTTTTTGGGCCTAACAGGATACTACAAGAGGTTTATTCGGGGTTTCTCAAAGATAGTGGGTCCTTTGACACATCTGACTCGTAAAGGTGTGCCGTTCATTTGGAGTGATGCCTGTCAGTTGGCATTCGATGAGTTGAAGGACAAGTTGACCTCAGCACTTGTGTTAGCATTGCCGAGACCGGGAGTTGAGTATCTAGTTTACATCGATGCGTCCTCACAAGGACTTGAAAGTGTATTGCAGCAGGAGAGTCAAGCAATAGCTTATGCTTCCCGTAAGCTTAAGCCTCACGAGAAGAATTACCCCACCCATGCCATAGAGTTAGCGGCAGTGGTATTTGCCCTTCGGATTTGGATACATTACCTTTTGGGGGTGAAGTTTCGATTGTTCACGGACCACAAGTCCCTACAGTACCTATTCACGCAGAAGGAGTTGAATATGCGGCAACGGATGTGGCTTGAGTTTGTGAAGGACTATCAGTTTGGTATCCAATATCACCCGGGGAAGGCTAACGTGGTAGCAGACGCGTTGAGCCGTTGGCCAGTAGATGAAGTGGCAGAGGTGTGGAAGGTAAAGTGGAAGGAGTTGGGACACTAGGATGCAGTGGCCCGATCATTCATGTCGGTGATGACTGTTACACCGCAGATTGTCACGAGAGTGGTAAAGGCACAAGCAGATGACTCGTTCTGTCAGGAGAAGATAGTTCGATTACTAGCAGAGGGAGACGAATCCTATACCGTTAGTTCAGATGGGGGATTACGCTTCAATGGGAGACTGGTAGTTCCAGAAGGGGAGGAATTGCGACACGAGGTGATGGCAGAGTCGCACGACTCACGGTTCGCGGTACATCCCGGTGGGGACAAAATGTACCAAGATATGAGACGTCAGTATTGGTGGAGCGGGATGAAGAGAGATATTGCAGTGTTTGTTTCTAAATGTGCCACTTGTCAGCTGGTAAAAGTGGACCATCAGAGACCGGCATGACTTCTACAGCCATTAGAGGTCCCGATGTGGATGTGGGAAAGCATCTCCATGCACTTTATCATGGGGTTGCCTACGTCACAGAGAGGTCACGACTCCATTTGGGTAATTGTGGACAGGTTGACCAAAGTCACTCATTTTCTACCCGTAAGGACCAACTACACTACGGGACAGTATGCCTAGCTTTTTATTGCAGAAATAGTGAGACTTCACTGTGTGCCCCTAAATATCGTGTCTGACAGAGACAAGATATTTGTTTCACGGTTTTGGGAGAGTTTTCAGGAGGCCATGAGCCCGGAATTGCGGTTGAGTACGGCTTGTCATCCACAGACCGATGGGCAAAGCGATCGTAAAAATCAAATGTTGGAAGACATGTTGCGTATGTGCATCATTGACTTCGGGGGTGGATGGGAGCAGTATCTTCCACTGGTGGAGTTTGCTTACAATAACTCCTACCAGTTCACCATTGGTATGGCTCCATTTGAGGCGTTGTACGGTAGACCTTGTCGTTCCCCAGCATGTTGGTTGGAGGTGGGGGACAACAAACTACTTGGGCCGAAAGTGATTCAGGATACTTCGGCAAGGATATAATTGATACGGAGCCGCATTCGGGTAGCTCAGGATCGGCAGAAGAGCTACGCCGATGCGAAGAGATTCTTCAGGGAGTTCCAAGTGGGGGACCAGGTTTTACTCAGAGTATCTCCTATGAAGGGGATTATGCGATTTGGGAAGAAGGGGAAGTTGGCACCGAGATACGTGAGACCATTTCCTATCATCGAGCGGATTAGGTCTGTTGCGTATAGACTTGGGTTAACGGAGCATCTACAGAGGATTCATGATGTGTTTCATATTTCCTCGCTAAGGAAATATCTTAGAGATGATTTGGCTCATTCTCACATTTCTTTGGAGGACATTGATCTCCAGCCCGATAGCTCCTACGAGGAGGGGCCGATTACTATTTTGGACCGAAGTGAGCGGAAACTGCGGTCAAAGATAGTTCTGTTTGTACGTGTTCAGTGGCAGCATCATAATGTCGAGAAGTCCACATGGCAGCGCGAGGATGAGATGCGCGAACGTTATCCAGAGTTATTTTTACCAGGTACTTTCTAGTTCCGAATTTCGGGACAAAATTCTGTTATTAGGGGGAAGTATGTAATACCCCGCATTTTTATCGATATTTATTTATGGGATTAATTAAATTAAATGTGAATTAATTGAGAATTAATCTGGATAAAATACTAACGAGATGTGAGTTGGTATTTGATTATAATGTGTATATATGGCAATATATGAATATTGAAAATATTGAAATTGTCGCGAGGCTAAAATACGGCAATTTTGGAACGCGCGTATCAGTCGCGGCGAGAATGAATTTATGAGATTTAAAAATAAATTATTTTTCTTTTGACTAAATAGTCATTTTGAGTGCGCCAACGTGTTCGGAAGGGTCGAGATAGTCAGAAAACACTAGCCGGGAGTTTAGTTTGGGTCCCGGGGCATTTTTAGGCCATACCGGCAACCCAAAAGGGTAGTTTGGTAATTTCGGAATTTTGGGAATTAAAACCCACGAAAATTAGAAGTAAAATCTGACTTATTCTTTATCCACTAAACCCACTAACAACACTAAATGACTTAATGGGCTACAGGAGTTATTGGAAGAAATTTTAAGAAGTTCCTAAGGCAACCTCTAAACCACCATTGTCATCTTGGAGAAGAACTTGTAGAAAGAGAAAGAGAGAGGAGAATTCTGCAGAGAGAGAGAGAGAGGAATTCAACCATCTTCAACCAATAACAAATCTGGAACATAAGGCAAGTGATTTAGTTACAATTAATTCCATGAATGTGTTCTTCCATGTTTAGGTAATTATCGAATTTTGTCTTGGAAGATTGATATAGACCCATGAATTTGAGGATTAAAACTATGAACCATGTTAGGAATTGCATGTAGACATATTCTGGACGAATTATGAATTCAAAATATAACCCTTGATGATCTAAAAATGGATTTAAGAAGAGATTTATTAATGTTCTTGAAAGAAATAGAAAACTAGAGTTCTTGTTGAAGTTTTGATCCAAATAAAGCCCTTGGTTGATGAATTATTGGTTTTAGAACGTTAACAATGTTGTAGGATGGTTGTATGATGATATTATAACGTTAAATTAGAGTTTCATGCATTATAATGGAGTTTTGGGACGAGTTGAGGACTGCAAAATGAAGCAATCCGTAGCCTACCTGGTGCGATCGATCGATCGACATTCATCAGTCGATCGATCGACCACCATCGATCGATCGAGGGTCAAGGTCGATCGATCGACCTTCCCAGAATGAGTAAAATTTCCTCTAGTTAAATTTTAATGATGTTAGCCCTCAGAAAATCTTATTGGAGACTTTATAAATATCCTTAGACTTAAGGAAGACCAGTAGGTATGGCTATAAAATTTGGACCTTAATTAGAATTCAATTTGAGGAATTATTCTAAAAGATAATGAAACTCGATGAGTGAGATAATATTAGGGTTAAAAGAGTAAATTTGAATAAATTGATGAAATGAGGTTTGGGGCAGAAGTAAGGACCTTAAGAATAATAATGTTATATGTGGGAATAATAGGAAACTTAATAGTCCCTTTGAGATAGGTTTTAAGTACAAGAGACTATGACGTGAGATGTGTCGACAGTCTACATTTTATATTATCGGAAGATTTAAATTGTATAAAATTGGAATAATGGTATAAGGATGTAGAATGTACCTTTATTAATAATGAGACATCTAAGATGTGTGAATGCTTAGTATATGATTTTTGTGTATGACATACCTACCATACTTGCTATCACGGGAGGTTTATGTTTGCTTAGCGCCATCTAATCCTTGTGTGCCCGGATTTAGTTTGGTACCTAGAGGACATAGTTCAAGGGAATGACTTAATTGTGAGTTATTAAGCCAGCTGACTATGGAGCGTAGGTATGTACGTGACCATGGATATGTTGAATTATGTTCTCCTCTATTTTTGTGTGTGGTGTTTATTCTAATAATTCCTGAGAGATTCGGAATTTATAATCCTTATGTACGTGATCTACCGGGATGGATAACAGAGTATGTGTGCACCGCAGCTTAGCCTTGGGGTGCTTATATTGTATATTTATGATGTGAATAATATACGGTTAAATGAAAAGGAATTGTTATGTTTAATTATGAGAATAATTTATAGTAACTCCTTGAGAAGATAAATAAGGGGATAACCTCCTGCTAACGGAAATGCTAATAATTGAGAATCCGAGTTTAAGTAAAGCTATTTATTTAAGTGATAACTTTGGGAATTCATATTGTGAAACGAGTAGGTGGGTTAGAACTTAAGACGGTTTAGTTAGATATAATTAACACATGAATGGGTACAGGAACGTTAGGAGTGCACAGTTAGACGAGAGGTGAGTATTTCATGTGAGAGCACGTCTTAACATGAATTTTGCATTCATTGTTTTAAATGTTATTAAAGCACCTGTTGTTTTTAAAATACTCTCCACTTTCGGGCTCTGAACCGTTTGCTTTCAAATCTATTTTTGTAAAAACCTTTTTAGGTGCCCAGCCACATGGACATCATGCATAGGATCTCTATTTAGGTGACGACCTGTAGCTATTGTGGAAGTTATAGGGATTTGATATTAGACGCCTCATTTTCCAGTCTTGACTCCATATTCAGTTTCATCATTTGTAGGGCATGTTGCCCATTTCTATTAGAGACTTTTTTATATTTCAGTTATTCAGAGTTTGGTTTGTAATTAATTCAGGATGCAGACTTGTTTCATCTATTTCCATATTGAGATTGTTGTGAGGAGTATTTCCTCCAGACTTATTATTATTTGTTGGCTACTTTATTGAGACCTTATGGTGTTTGGTGATGTCATTCTTTTACATTTCATTTATCGCATGTTAATCAGATTTAATTTAAAATTTGACAACTTACTTTTTAAATACTAGATGGTTAGAAATCATTAAAATGTTTTCTACAGTGATGCTATTAACTGAACCAACTTGGCATTTTGTATTAATTTAATAAAGGAGTAGCTACCCGGTATTTAATTAGTCGGGGTGTCACTGGTGGTATCAGAGCATCAGGTTCTAGTGTCCTTTAGGATCTGTACGGCTTATTATGTTTCCGCTGAGCTTTCTTTGATGTAGAGCCCTATATTTTAGGACTGTTGTATTCCTTTATGTATGCTTCGCTCTTCAGCTATTTTAATTTTATAACTATGAACTTATAGACTTTACTCTTATTTCAGATGCCTCCACGACGTGCACCAGGGGTTCCTAGGAATGCACAGCCTGAGCCACAGCTAGCTCCAGTACAGGGCACCATGAATGCCGCCGGGGTTGCAGCCATTGTAGCCCAAGCGGTAAATGTCGCTCTTGCCGTTGTAAAGCAGGAACCACCCCAGGCGCCGGTAGCCGTGCCAGTTCAGGCACATGCATTCCCGTCTGCTTGGGAACGTGTTCGAGATGCTTTTGAGAAAGCACACCCTCCGGAGTTCGCAGGTAGCTACGATGTTGTGGTATCTAGTCAGTGGAGGAAGGATATTCAGAGGCACCTGAGGATGTATGAGTGCACCGATGTTCAGAAGAAGATACTAGCTACTTTCAAGCTAGTAGGTTATGCATTGCAGTGGTGGGAGTTAATTACCACCGCAGAGGAGAGAGATACTTTCTCTATATGGGAGTTTTGGGTGCGGTTCAACCACAAATATTTTTCGTCAGCTGTTCATACGGAAATGAAGAGGAAGTTGATGAACCTTAGACATGAGGGTAAGTCTGTGGTCGAGTATGAGGCCGAATTCACTAACTTACTGAACATTGTACCGGATGAGATACCGACAAAAGAGAAAAAAATTCAGTAGTTTACAGATGGGTTGACTTGGAGGATCCGTCAGCACTTGTTGGGGAATCTATCATTGTCCACTTATTCTGATATGGTTAACGCTGCACTGCTCCATTTCTAGGACTACCGCTTTCACTTGACAGAGGGGAAGCGATCAGGAGAGTCCAGCCATCAGGGCAGGACAGGGGGAAATGGTGCCAGCGGGGCACAATCAGCTCAGGGTCAGTATAAGCAGGGTGATCAGGGTTCCCAGCAGGGGGATTCTAAGAGGTTCCGATCAGGGGGTTTCAGAAACGGTCAGGGAGGATTTCAAAATGGCCAGCAGGGTCAGAACGGCCATCAGGGCCAGCAGGGTTAAAATGGTCAACAGCAGCAGTTTCACCAGGGCCAGCAAGGCCAGGGCAGAAATGGTAACGATCACCAGGGTCGTGGTCAGTAGGGGCAGCGAGGGGAAAACTTCCAAGGGAAGTGTTTCATTTGTGGTAAGATTGGCCACAAACGTCAGGATTGTCCTGATAGGGGCAGGGCCCCGCAGCAGCAGCATCAGCAGCAGCAGGGTGCTCGACAGGAGCTGCAGAGGCCTATGTTTCTCGCCGCCCTCCCGGCACCACCACAGATGGCAGCATTACCACCCATTCCAGCAGTCCCAGTTTAGCAGGGACAGCTTCAGTATGGGAGAGTGTATCAGCTTCAGCAGGCTGTAGCCCCACAGAATCCACCAGCTATTGAGGGTATGTTCTCTATTCAGGGGACTCTGGGGCACATTTTATTTAACACGGGAGCTACACACTGCTTTATTGCTACGATATTTGCACGCACCACTGGGTTATTAGACACTGCAGACTCACCGTTGAGTAGGGGTTCCATGATTTTGCTTATGTGTAGAGGTGTGGGTATAGAGATCGGGAGGTTTACTTTACCCACTGATATGTTAGTGTTAGAGATGATCGCGTATGATGCCATTATTGGTATGGATTGGCTAGTTGCGTACCGAGACATGATTGACTGTTTTAGTAGGAGTATTATCTTTGCCATTCCTGGGAAGGAGATGTTTTTAGTGGCGATGCCTCGCCCTGAGGGAGGATCGTCCACTCATTTGTACTACATAGAGGAGGAGACCTCTAAGGAAGTGGTGATACCACTTGATTCGATACCCGTTGTTAGTGAGTTCGCCGATGTATTTCAGGATATACCTGGATTACCTCCGAGTAGGGAGATAGATTTTGTGATTGATTTGACGCCGGGCACTCGGCCTATTACCCGCGCACCTTACCGTATGGCTCCAGCTGAGATGAGAGAGTTACGGGATTAGATTGAACAGTTGTTGGGTCAGGGGTTTATACGGAGGAGTGCTTCGCCGTGGGGTGCCCCTGTATTGTTCGTTAAGAAGAGGGATGGATCATTGAGGTTGTGTGTGGATTACCGGGAGTTGAATAAGGTCACGATACAGAATAAGTATCTGTTGCCCGAATCGATGGCTTATTCGACCAGCTGAGAGGAGCTTCTTTCTTCTCGAAGATTGATTTGCGATCTGGTTACCATCAGTTGCGTATCAGGGAGGAGGACGTCTCAAAGACTGCTTTCTTAACGAGATATGGTTCCTACGAGTTTCGGGTTATGCCTTTTGGTTTGACCAATGCTCCAGCCGTGTTTATGGACTTGATGAATAGGGTGTTCAGAGAGTTCCTGGACCAGTTCTTCGTTGTCTTCATTGATGATATTTTGGTTTACTCCCAGACAGAGGAGGAGCACGCCGAGCATTTGAGGCAGGTTTTGCAGACTCTGCGTCAGAACGAGTTGTATGCAAAGTATGAGAAGTGTGGGTTTTGGCTGAAGTAGGTTCAGTTTTTGGGGCATATTATTTCCGACAGGGGGATATCTATGGATCCGGGGAAGGTATCCGCGGTGAGGGAGTGGGGACAACCCACGACACCGACTGAGATCCGTAGTTTCTTGTGCCTAGCAGGATACTACAGGAGGTTTATTCGGGGTTTCTCAAAGATAAAGGGTCCTTTGACACATCTGACTCGTAAAGGTGTGTCGTTCATTTGGAGTGATGCCTGTCAGTTGGCATTCGATGAGTTGAAGGACAAGTTGACCTCAGCACTTGTGTTAGCATTGCCGAGATCGGGAGTTGAGTATCTATATATTAAATACTCGTATAATATATATATTCTAACAGCACCCCACATAAAATTTTATGGTGCGGGCATACTCTGCTATCCAATCCCCGTACCAATCGTACTAAAGGGAATACAAGTTTGGAATCACTCTCGAACTGTATAAATACATACACAAATAATATTGAGGCGAAGCATAATTTCCAAGTCCAAAAGGTTAGTACATACCCTCACGTCTCTTAGGACCGTGACTACCGATTCAATAGCCTGTACCTAGGATTTCTATCTTCTAGGGTACGAGTCAATATCCCCCATAAGGCACACAAGATAAGATCGTCCTAGTGCGGAAACCTCAGGGATAGCAAGTAGCGCGAGCATGATTTTCACAAGTATATAATATACGCATTCACAATCATATAAATATACCACTTTTATTATATCAATTTAGGTTTATCCAATAACCCACATTCACAACATTTATCCTTATTTTCCCATTATTATTTATCAAGTACAATGGTTCGTTTCTAACTTTAATTCGAAGGGTTTTTCCAAATTACTAGGTAACCCTCATGGACTCTATTCTTCCAAATGTACAATTCAGAAGATATCCATTTATGTTCCAACGTAACTCTCTCTTACGTGTCTCTCCCCTTTAATATATACTTACATTATCCCTTATGCAAAATATCCCAAAAATATAGATTTCGCCTTACATTAAAGGATTTTGAATTTTATTTTTAAAGATGAGAATTTCAAACAGTTTCGAAATCCGAATTAAAATGGATTTTTAATTGAATTTTTATTATATAGAAGAGTCCTAAAAATATAAAACTCTCCAAGAGTTCTCGGAGCATAAAACTCTCTAGAAAAAAAAAATATTTAAAAATATTGAAAGGTCCGATCGAGCTGAATTTTTTTCTGTAGCTTCCTCTCGTCTTCAGATAATTCTCTGTAAAATTTCATCAAATTTCAACGGTCCAATCGTCTGGAATAAATTTGTTTTTTTAGTATTTGTATCTGATTAGAACTCTTTTCTTAATCAAACTCTTAATCCTTTACATGACAAAGGGTTTCCAGAATATCATGAAAATTTCCCATCTCAAATTGGATGATGCATCAACAAATTAAGCAAGATAAACACTTGCCTGGGATTTTCAAAAATCTGGTTTGGTGTTGAATTTGGTGTGGTTGCGTTCCCCGTCTCGCGATCTACGCGTTGGCGGTGGCGGCGGTGCAAACGGGTGAGTTTTGAGCCTTGGAATGCCTTGAGAGCTCTCTCCTCTCCTCTTCAATGGCCGTTCTAGTGTTTTTAGTTATCTAACCCTAGGAGATAACCTAAACATCTGATATAACCCCTTTAATTTTCGTGGGTTTAATTACCCAAAAATACAAAATGACTAAAATGCCCTCCCGAGGTACTAATTAGGCCTAAAAACGCCCCGAGACCCAAATCAAACTCCCGGGTATACTTTTCTCACTATCTCGACCCTTCTGGACGCGTTGGCACACTCAAAACGACTATACGAATAACTTATAAAATATTTACATTTATTTATCAATATTTAGTCCCGATGCGATACGGGCGCGTCCCGACTCAAATTTCTAAAATTATCATTTTATTCACTCGTGACATTTAATATGGCCACTTTTATATATTACTTTACTCATTAGTAATATTCAACAAATTTTCCCATAATTACTAACTCTCATCATGTTAATAATTATAACATAATTAATTTCCGGATTTTTATTAAATAATTAATTCACATTAATATTAATCAATCCCCAAATTAATATAGCATAAAAATACGGGGTATTACACATATCTTGGAGTGTCGCCTCCAAACGGGACAGCTTCGCATCATGCGAGTCCACCGTTCGAGCCAACCTGGTGTCACTAGTCTCCAATCCGATGATCCTAGATTTGGCCACCCGCAAGCTCTCCTCTTGTCCTCCCCTTGCAATCAGCACCAAGCACTTGGCTGAGTGCATCTGTGGACAAAGATGCATTGTCGGCATCAAACTTCAACTCATGCACTTCCTTAAGCTTTGCCCAAAACGACAAAAAGCACATGATTAGTAAAATAAGTAAATAAAAAAATTATAACGTTATTAACAGAAAGTAAACTGTTGGATTACTTACAATCATGACCGCGACACTTGGGGACACCTCCTTATCCTTCCCCTTCTTCGTTCGAATAGCCACATAAGTATCGAGCCTATGTGGACTACCCCTAGGGCCACTCCCTGTCCCCTGAAATAAAATAAAGTAAAATTAGTATCGGCCCCGCAAAGTAAAATAATGCAGAATAATATATTTTTGTAGTTATAGAAAAATTAAATCTCACGATCATCCTATGCTCCACCTCGGCGTAAGACGTCCGACCGGAGTAGTGAACGTCCATTTTTTTTGCCCGGTTTTCCCTCCCCGATTGGCGATATGCCAATTGTCGCTCCCCGATCTCATTGTCAATGAACTTTTGCCATTGTGCCAATGAGATCGGATCCTTTGACGGGACGGATTCACTCATTCGGATAACGGACTCTCGGATCTTCCCAAAGTACCAGGTCCGCATATTTTTCTTCCACATCTTGTGTTGCTCCCTCAACTGCTCTAAGATGGAATCGCGTAGCTTTGGATCCAGGCTGAATTGTTCCTATCCAACAAATACAAAGTTAGTTACGAATAAATACAAATATAAATATAAATATAAATATGAATATGAATATAAATATAAAATGAAATCGAAATCGAAATTGAAATTAAAATATTCATATAAATATAAATATAAATTCATTACTTGTAGTGCCACCCAAATAGCTAACTTGAGCTCATTTGGAACCTCCCTCCAACTAGTGTACCCCGAACCGATGATCGTCTTTACCAACTCGAGGGATCTCACTAATAGCCCCGTCTTGTTCTCGATGGCCATCCCCAATTTGCCATATCTATGGAGCCTAGGGACCGAGGATCCCTCCTCGCCTCCGCTACCACTGAGCCTAGACGACATCATCACAATCAGCATCATCATCCTCGCCTTAATACCTAAAGGAAACATTTGCTGTAAAAAAATGTTGGTATTAGTACATATTAAAATGAATTAGAAGAAGACATGCCAATATGTACAATTACTTCAAATCCAAATGAATTGTTACTGTTTAACACCTCAATTCTGAATTCCAAAACAACATCATCTAGCTCATAATATATACAATTACTAAAAATTCGAAACATCCCCACCCCCACCCCTACTGCCCACACACACGCACACTACACAAGAGTGAAAATGATAAAGTGCATATCAATTAAAAGAATTAAAAAATTGATTGATAAAGTTCAAATTGGAATATTTATTACAAATTAAAAAATCATTTCAAATTCGAGTTATCATAAAAAAATGGATTGATATTCGATAGGAGCAGTCAAGTCATCCACACTAGTATTTAGATGCTTTGGCGCGTGTAGGAAAATTGACCATGGCTCGTTGTTGATATACTTCGAGTAAAACACTTGGTTAACCTTTTAAAATGCACAAACAAATGGCTCATCACTCACGTGGTCGTTGCTCTTCAACTTGGACATGTAAACCATGAACAAATTGGTGACATGATCAACTTTGCAAGAATTTTTATCCCCAACTCTTACCCAGTCACAGTAAAATACAACCTCTTTGAAGCTTATATAATCCAATTCAAATATATTTTGAATTACACCATAGTAAGTCATTTAAGCTTCATCGAGGTTTTTATCTTTTGCGCTCGCTCGAAAGAAAGTAAGAGCCTTGTATGAAATGCCCGAGTTCTGTACATTTGTACTTTTCTCGTACACTTTTGTGCCGGATACGTAACCGTTCAATCGATACTTTTTGTACTCTTGTGCCACGAACATGGGTCATGTGGCTAGACGAGCAAGCTTGATGTCGCATCACCCGTCTTTAAGAGCTGAGAATATAGATAAATTAATTAGATTAGTTGTAAAGTTTAAGTGTAATGTAACGTTATATAACGACCATGTTCATTATAATTACCTCTTGTGACAACCACAACCTAAATTCGCCATCTGATTGTACCATTGTTTTTCGTCTTTTATTGTTCTCACAGGCTTCATATTTTCTGCATATTACAAAATTAAACTTACTAAAATATTCTAAAATAGTGTTAAACATTAAGATAATCTAAAATATTCTTAAATAATGTTAAACATTAAAATAATTTAAACTTACATTTTCCATTCTTCGACATCTTCATGTGTGTCAAATAGATAACGACTTACTTGTTCATGTTGCAAACTCATTAGTTTCACTCGTTTTCCCATCACATGACCACCATCATCGATAAAATCATCAATGTCATCAACGTTAGTCGAGGCAGACATATATTCCCGAGTATATATTGATGACTCCATAGTGATGTATTCCTCTACAATTTCATAATCTTTAAAAACTTTCATCAATATTTCAAATGGATACATCCACCGATATCTAACTGTACCACAAATAAGTGCCTCGTCGCATAGGTGTACTAACAAGTGAACACTTATGTCAAAGAATTCTGGGGGAACGTACTTCTCCAACACACAAATCGCTTCAGTCACCGCCAGTTTTGTGGCCACTATGTGTTCTTGATTGACTAGCTTCTCACACAAGAGTGAGAAGGTAATACTAATTTGCAGAATAGCCCTCTGCAAATCATTGTGCTTAGAGAAACATTGCTTAAACAATAGAGGAACCAATTTCATGATCACATGCCAATCGTGGGACTTACACTTATATAAATCATGAGTAGCATAATTCACAATCCTTTGCAAGTTGGACGAAAAATTAGATGGGCCCTTCAAATTATATTGTGTCTAAAAGCATCTTCCTTTCCCCACTCGTCAAAGTAAACACACCAAGGGGAATTATTGTCCTTCCCTTACTGTCTTCTTTCTACCATAGTTGTGGCTTAACTTTCAATGATTTAAGGTCTTTTCGTGCATTTTCTCCATCCTTCAAATGACTCCCCCAAGGTGAGTGCCCACAATATGCTCAGCGAAGTTCTTCTCTTCATGCATCACATCCAATACATGGCGAACCGGGCTATTCTTCCAATAAGGCAAGTCAAATAAAATTGACCTCCTAGACCATGCCTTTCTTGTCTCAGTTTCATTCCCAGTTGGGGTCTTCTTATGCTTGACATTATTAAATTTGGGATTCTTACCTCGCATATTAGGGCCACATTCATAAGATTTACTTTCAATTTCTAAACCTAAATATTTAACCCTAGAACCTTTCTCAAATCTGAAACTATGAGCCGGGGGTAAAAACCTCCTATGGTAATTGTATACATTTTTCTAGCTAAAGGATAGACGAAGAGATTCAGTCTCCTCTCCACAAATATGACAACCCAAATAACCGTATGCTACACAACCGGATAATGTCCCATAAGATGAAAAATCATGAATTGCCCACATCAACATAACTTTTAGCGTAAACTCTTCTTTTCTAAACGAGTCAAATGATTGCACACCCTCTTCCCATAACTCATTTAATTCTTCTACCAAAAGAACCAGGCAGACGTTGATGTCATCACTTGGTGCCCTTTGCCCAGGTATCAACAAAGCCATCATTGAAAATTCAGGTCTCATACACTATGAAGGAGGGAGGTTAAGTGGGGCTAAGATCAATGGCCATACACTCTGATTGATACTTAAATTTCCAAATGGATTGAAACCATATGTTGGTATATCCCAACTAATGTTGCACTATTCTCGAGCAAAATCGGGATACTCATAATTCATCCTCCTCCAAACTTTAGAATAAATAGGATGACGCATGAGATTACCTCTACTTCTATCCTAGCATGCCAAGTCATTACCTCCACTATCCACGGTAATGTGAAAAATCCCTTTAAATCTAGGCCCAACGGGAAAATATTTCAACATTTTTTAAGGCACTTTTAAGCTTGTGCCTTCTTTACTAGTCGATTGGACATATCTAGGTCCATCGCAAACCGGAACATGATCGATATTTTAATACTCCTTTCGGTATAGTATGCAGTCCTACACACAAGCATAAATAAATTTATACTTCATTCCCAAACCTTTCAAACTGTTCTTCACAATAGGATAACTATTTAGAAGCGTATTCTCCTTCGGTAGTAACCCCTTCACCCATTTCGTAATTCCTGTCACGCTATTTACAGACAAACCGTACTACATCTTCAAACTGTGCAAACCAACCCTGACATGTAAAGTTGTTTGATCTTTCTCTCAGCCAGAGTATAACGGTTGGGCTGCCTTAAATTTTAAACTTTGGAAGTCATCGTCAAGGTTTATCGTGATATCTTCACGAGCACTTGAACCTCATACATCATCAGTAACATCATTCTCCTCTTCTTCATAAACTCCGTACGCATCATCAACTAAATACTCTAACATATTATGATCTACGTTGTCCCCTTCTACATCTATTCTACTTGTTAAAGGTTGTTGTGAAGGTTATTCAAGGATAAAAGGAACTTTTAATTCACCTTGAAAACTCTCGAACCGATAACTATCTTGTATACCCGATCTTAACCAATGTAGTTCAACTGTTTACCATTCATACACTTTACCATTATTACACCTAGCACATGGACACAGAAACTCTTTGTCATTATGACATCTCTTTGCGTATTTAACAAATTCATTAGCACCTCTACGAAACACATCCCCCATTCTATTTGTCTCACCCATCCACTCTTTGTATTTTGGATATCCCATCACAACTAATCACCTATTAAAAGTAAGACGCATATATTCATGGATTAGTATAAACAAAACTTAGATTTATAGTATGTTTCATTTAATTATGTCTTATTTATATTCGATTTTTAAATTTTGAATTCAAATTAAATTTGTAATAGAAATTTCTATTTCCTCCATCTCCTCTAAAGGGTGAGTGGTCCTATCCTATTCAAGAACTCATTTTTTTGTAATATACTTTACAGCTCATGCAGATTGTTATGATTTGAGAAACATTCGGTAGCATATACCCATAGTTCTCTAAGTACACGACGTAGATTGGCAAGTGTAAGTGTTATTTCAATTGATCAATTGAAATAACAGTCACCCTTGTCAATCTAGTATGTATCCAGAGAACATTAGGATATGACTGCAAAACTTCCTCCAAAAGTAACAACTTTAAGTCACTAAAAATATTATTATACAGAATTTATCCAATCCCAAATTGTCCAAACGGGACATTTAGAGAGATCTCATTATAGGGGTAATGACTCTCGAACGGATCTAAGGGCTATTGAATGCGTACGCATAAGAACTAGAAGGCTAGTAACTATGCGCACTATATGTAATTTCAAGTATGTTTCATTTAATTATGATACTATATATATATTGTTCGTTATACAAAGTAATTTTCAAAAACAGTTGAAAAACCCCACCCCTATATGGACAATAATCCAGTGGTCATGCTACTTTTAAAATTAACCAACCCAACATTGATCCACTATAATCCAACTGCAATGGCAACAACAAATGTGTATCCCATACTTCTAATTCATCTACTCGATTAATTCTTTTCATCAATTAAACTAACAGTTAAAGTATACAATTATTAATTTACTAATTTACAATGAGGGGCAATCCTACTTGCATATAAAACGGGCAGTAACTATTAATTTACAAAAAAAATTAACAACCAATAAATATTAAATCAATTAATTCTTTTACAATGGCCACTAAAATATGAGTGGCAATATCTAATAAACCAATAAAAAATTAAATAAAAAAAACACACACGCAGATATACACCCCCTGAGCCACTCCCACCCCTCCCCCCGCTGCCCCTGCCCACTCCACCCCGACTGCCCCTGCCCACCACCTGCACACACACACATATACATACGTACGCACATATACACACACACACACACAAATATATACACACAAACACACACACACACATGCACATACACCCCCTCCCCCTGCCCTCCTGCCTCCCCCCCCCACATGCATATATACACCACACACACACACACATATTTACACACATGCATATATACATAACATATACATAAATGGAGGAGAAATAAAGAGAGAAAACATACCAAAGTTGTAGAGAGAGAGAGAGAGAGAAATGGAGGGAACAAAATCGTGGGAAAAAAAGGAATGGGAGGATTTTTTTTACTGACAGAATTGTCACGGACGTGTCACCGTCAATGACCGTGACAATCCTTTGCACGGCCTTGTTATGGTCAAAGACCATGATAAAAAATGTTTTATTTTTGTCACGGTCAATGATCGTGACATGGATAAGTGCTTAAAGGGTGCCAATTTGACCATTTTGGTGTAGTGAAAGGAGGGAGGTTAAAAAGTTCTTAACACTTAAAAAACCTAAACCTAGTAGTCACATCCCTAGGGAGAGGAGACCAAAGTCCAAAGAGGAGAGGAGGCTAAATATTCAAGGGTAAACACTCAATCATTTATAACAGGTAAGAATTTTCTTGCTTAAATTACTATCCAATGTATTTCTTAATTCATCGTAGTAATCTCCCATAAAATTTCTGGGTTTCCATGTGATTTTGTGATAGAATAATAAGATTTAATCTCATGTATGTAGAGAAAACTAATTTGAACTTTGTTGTTTAAACCCAGAAATTTAGAATGACTGAAATCTTGAATTAGATGATAGAATTCATGCATTAGGTTCTTTAATTGATTGGAAATCTTGATATATATGTAGAGTAAGAGAAACCATGTTTTAGGACCTGTAATATATGAGAATCATGATCCTTATATAATGCTAAAATCTGATTGAAATCGAAAGGAATTAAGAGGTAAAGAATATGGTTTTATTAGTCATGACAATTGATGTAAATTCTGGGTTTGGGGAAATGGATTTTTGGGTTAAATTATGTAATTAACCATCCTAGATTAAGTACTATGTCATGGGGGATATGTTTGTTGATACCAAAATTAATATGCTGATATGGACGAATAATATGAAGACACGTGTCAATCTACTTGGCACAATAGCGACGAGGAAGTTCATTTCCCCGACCAACTCATGTTCTCTCCGAGCAACGAGGATAGACTGAGGAGCTTCAGCACTCCGAGGTACTCTAGCGCTCCGAGGAACTCCTGAGCAACGAGCAACCAAGGCAGTCCGAGCTGCACCTCGGTCGTAGCATTAATTGCCAGATAATCAACAGTTCAACTATTCATTGAATGTTTATCATCTTGACGCACACGCTGCATTAAATGTATTACCATTTCATATGTATATCATTTAATGTATCAACCCTTTCATGTACAGCCTAAGGGCTATAAATACCTTGTATCACCCTCATTCAGGAGGGGGGGAATTTCTTAAGAGAACTTGTACTCGAGAATTCCCAAACACTCAGCAATAACATAACAGTGGACGTAGGCCATTCTTACAAGGCTGAACCACTTTAAAAATCTTTATCTCATTTATTTATCTGTGATTAAATTATTAGAGCGATCTAATTTTTTACATCAACAGATTGGCGCCGTCTGTGGGAACGATTGTTACTATCATTTTTCACCAAAAATCATTCATCATCAATGGCGGATAATCCAGAATCTAGCAATCGAAACGCTGGAAATACTGGAAATCCTCCGAATCCCTCTGCACCTCCAGATCTAGCCGGGATTATGACGAATCTGGCTCAAGGACAAACCTCCATGCAAGAAACAATGAAGCAACTCATACAAACCCTTCATGGCGGTGCACCTTCACGTTCAGGACAGCAAAGTGGTCAGAGGCAAACTTATTTACTTTCTTCACGATCCAGGCGTATTGAGTCACATCGTAATGAGGAGTCTGATGATTTCTCTTATCAACCTGGGCGAACTTCATCAATAAGGGCTACAGATACTGATCAACATATCACCCTCTCTCCAGAAAGACCTAGTGCTTTAGAAAGACTAAGTAGGGTGTCTCATTTCAGTCGATTAGGCCCTAGGAGGAATAGGAGTCCACCTAAGACCATGTCGAGGAGTTTTCGACAACCATCAGATCTAAGAGAAGGATCAGCACAATCACGACCAGCTGCTCGTCAAGATAGATCTCAAGAAGCTACCTCAGAACGATCAATTGCTCGAACCAATAGGCCCGAGGAAGGAAATGAAGCGTGGAAAGGATCTCTCCAACGTTTGGAGGATAAATTGGGAGAAATGGCCAAAGCAAAGAACCCCCTACAACGAACTTTTGTTCGAGGAACACCTTTTGTACAGGCCATTGTGAATTTTCCTACACCGTCAAAGTTCAAAGCGCCTGTAGTGACCCCCAAATATGATGGAAAGACAGATCCTGTTCTTCACATAGAGCAATATCAAGCTGCTGCCGACATCTATGTCATCCCCGACGAGATGAGATGCAGAGCGTTCTCAGGAACTCTTATTGGAGCTGCCCAGATATGGTATAACAATCTTCCTAGGGGTAAGATTTCAACTTTCTTTCAATTGGCCGAGTTGTTTATTGGCAATTTCTGTTTTGGAGCAAAGCTAGCACACTTGTTAAGTGTTAGACAAAAATCTGGTGAGAGTACTAGAGATTATATAACTCGTTTCAATAACGAGAAGCTGGAAGTCATGGATTACAAAGAAAAGACATCAATCACCGCCTTGATGAGTGGGTTGTTGCCTAATAAATTGTATTACACCTTGGCGAAAGATCCACCTAAAACTATGTCAGAGTTGATGGTAAAAGCGGCCAAAATCATGAATGCCGAGGAAGCTATGGCTGCAAATAAGAATATGGATAAAGACACCAAGGTGGACATCGACAAGTCTAAAAATAAAAAGCATAAGGGCAATGGCGGTGATAAACGTTCCAGAAATAATAAATCATCATGGGAAGTCCTGAAGAAATACGACAATTATACTCCTTTGAAAATGGGTATTCATCATGTCTTGGAAGAAATCAAGAACAACGAGGAAGTAAAATGGCCAAAGAAACTGAGGTCAGACCCTGATTCGAGGAGTAAGGATAAATATTGCGAGTTTCATAAAGATCATGGTCACATGACCAAAAATTGCATAGCTCTTCAGAATGAGATTGAAACACTCATCCGAAGAGGAAAGCTAGCAAAATATGTTGATCGGGGAGGTGAAAGAAAAAATAACGACCGAACTAGAGAGAGGTCTAGATCTCCTCGTCGAGCAGAAGAGAAACCATGAAGATGATCCAGATGATGACCCCAACCTTCCCAAGAAACCAAGACAGCCAGAACGAGAGGTATTTTCTATACGTTTTGGGTCATTTGATTGTAATGTCATTACAGGAGGAGATGCAGGAGGAGGAGACCTTACTGCAGAAAGAAAGGCTTACCTTGGAGAGGATCAAGCTTGTTCATATATTCAGTGAATAAATCTGGCCGAGGACGATCGTCCGAGGAAGGTAAACAAAGAGAAGTTGGTCATTGGCTTTTCAAAAAATGACCTAGCAGGTGTCCTTTATCCTCACGATGATCCTCTGATGATCAAAATGAGGATGAAGGAAGTAGTGATTACAAGGGTATTGGTAGACAATGGAAGTTTGGCAGACATCATGTACTATTCATGCTTTAACAATTTGAATCTGAAATTTTCTCAATTGGAACCGTATCACAGACCCCTCCTGGGTTTTGCTGGCGAGAAAGTTTTTCCACTTGGGACGATTAAGTTGGATATATTCATTGGAACTTGTCCTGCTTGTCGAACAGAAAGAAAACGCTTATTTGTGATGGATAAGAATGTGCAGTCAGCTTACAACATCATCATGGGAAGAGTTGGTTTGAAGAAGTTTGAAGCAGTTCCATCTACAGTGCATCAATGCTAAAAATTCCCAACAAACTTTAGAGTAGGAGTTGTGAAAGGTGATAAAAAAGTAGCTCAGGAATGCTATTATTCATCTGCCGAGCAAGAGGAGCTTGAGGAAACAAGGAAAAAGACTACTACTTACCAGGTGGAAGAAGATACAGAGATTGAAACTCTCGATCCCAGAGATGAGTCCCAACTTGTAAAAGGACAGGTGGTAGAATCTACAGAAAATGTTATTCTGGATGACGAGCACCCTGAACGAGTAACCCAGATAGGTTCATCGTTGGATGCTTCAATAAAACAGGAGTTGATAACTTTCTTGAGAAATAGGAAGAAAACTTTTGCATGGAGTCATGAAGACATGCCAGGAATAGATCCAAACTTCCTATGTCATGAGCTCAATGTGAATAAGGAGATTAAGCCTGTAAAGCAGAGAAGAAGGGTATTTAGCCCCGAGAAGAATCAATCTATTCAAGAGGAGGTCGACAAGCTCCAGAAGGCTCAATTCATTGAAGATGTGAAGTATCCGGACTGGTTGGCAAATGTGGTGATGGTAAAGAAGAAAAATAATAAATGGAGAATGTGTGTTGATTTCACTGATCTCAACAAGGCCTGCCCAAAAGATCATTTCCCATTACCCAGAATTGACCAGTTAGTTGATGCTACATCAGGACACGAGCTGCTCAGCTTCATGGACGCTTACTCTGGCTAAAACCAGATCAAGATGAAACCTAAAGACAGGGAAAGTACTTCTTTTATTACCCCTAGGGGTACTTATTATTATAATGTTATGCCTTTTGGTTTGAAAAATGCAGGAGCAACATACCAGCGACTAATGAACAAGGTTTTTGCCGAACAAATCAGTTGCAATATGGAAGTCTATGTCGATGATATGCTGACAAAAAGCAAGAAATCTTCTGATCATCTAGTTGATTTAAGTTAGACTTTTGATCAAATGGATAAATACCAGATGAAGCTCAACCCGACGAAGTGCACATTTGGAGTACGAGAAGGAATGTTTCTCGGGTACATTGTCAACCAGCGAGGCATTGAAGCAAATCCAGAAAAGATCAAAGCTCTTTTAGGGTTGCGATCTCCAACAACAAAGAAAGAAGAGCAGAGTCTTACAGGACGAGTTGTAGCGCTCAACAGATTTGTATCTCGAGCAACAGATAGATGCTTACCATTCTTTAAAACACTTCGAAAAACTTTCGAGTGGAATGATGAATGTGAAAAAGCCTTTCAAGACTTGAAGAAATATCTGGGAACACCTCCACTACTGTCCAAACCGGTAATGGGAGAAAAGTTGTACTTATACCTGGCAGTATCAGAAAATGCAGTCAGCTCGACATTGATCAGATTGGATAATGGAGTCCAGAAACCAATTTATTACACAAGTAAGGCTTTCCGAGGTGCAGAGATCAGGTACCCAAAGCTAGAAAAATTGGCATTGGCATTAATTGAAGAAAGTAGAAGAATGAGTCTATATTTTCAGGCCCATACCGTCGTCATTTATACCGACATGCCATTGAGACAAGCCCTTCATAAGCCAAAAAAGTCAGGGAGACTGATGTACTGGGTAATAGAGCTCGGTGAATATGATATTGTGTATGAACCCAGATCATCATTGAAAGGGCAAGCTGTAGCAGATTTTATAGCAGAGTTTACATACCCTGATACCCCCGAGGAACAAAAGTTGCTCACTGATCACCTGTGGATGTTACAGGATCAACAGACATAAGTCCAGACCAACTCCGGTTGGTAAAAGGGCTTGTGGATGTAGAAAGATCATCAAATTCAAACCCAGACCAACTCCGGTTGGTAAAAGGGCAAGAAGAGATGGTCGACGAGGAGCGAAAATTAACAGGGGAGGATGGAAGAGAACAGCAGATATTTCACCGAGGAACTCTATTGGATAAGAAATTTGAAGACAAGTTACCTACATGGAGATTGTATGTAGATGGGTCATCTTGCACAGCAGGTTGTGGAGCAGGGATTGTTTTGAAAACCCCAGACGAGATTGATATAGAATATGCCTTGCGATTTTAATTCAAAACCTCCAATAATGAGGCTGAGTATGAGGCCATGATAGCAGGTCTTAATTTAGCAAAGATTATGGAAGCACAACAAGTGATGGTATTCAGTGATTCTTAATTAATTGTGAATCAGGTGATGGGAACATATGCGGTTAAAGGAGAACTAATGGTCAAGTATCATGCAAAGGTGATGGAATTGTTGGCAGAATTTGATGCCATTCAGTTGATCAGAATACCCAGAATAAAAAATGCACAAGTAGACGCACTAGCCCGACTAGCATCAGCTACTCGTACCGAGCTGCGAAAAACAATACCAATTGAAGTACTAGAAAGTCGAAGCATAGATGAAAATATGACGATGAACATTATCACCCTTGATCTAGGACCATCTTGGATGGATCCCATCAGGGCATATATTGAAGAAGGAGAATTACCGAAAGATAAGCTCGCTGCCAAGAAATTGAAGTACAAAGCTGCTCGGTATGTACTAACTAATGGTATTTTGTATAGACGGGGAATTATGGAAGGTTTGCAAAGATGTGTACATCCTTCTGAGGTGAAAGAATTAATTGAAGAAATCCATGAAGGGTCCTGTGGAGCTCATGTAGCAGGTCGAACACTTTTGCAAAGGGTGATGACTCAAGGATACTACTGGCCGACGATGAGGGCTGATTGTATAGCCTATGCTAAGAAATGTGATAAGTGTCAAAGTTTTTCCTCCATCCGATGAACTCCACAAGAATTTTTGACACCCATAACTTCCCCTTGGTCATTTTCCATGTGGGGAATTGATTTGCTTGGACCACTACCAACCACCCGAGGAAGATTCAAGTACCTCGTCGTCGCAGTAGATTATTTTACTAAGTGGGTAGAAGTTGAACCCCTTATCGATATGACGTACGAGAAGGTATACCAGTTTATTTGGAAGAATATCATCTGTCGATATGGTCTCCCTCATGCCTTCATCACAGACCATGGAACACAATTCGACAACGAGGAGTTTGCTACCTATTGTCAACAATCAAACATCCTGAAGACCCATTCAGCACCAGGTCATACTCAAAGCAATGGACAGATAGAGGTAACGAACAGAACACTTCTAAATGGTTTGAAGAAGAGGCTAAGTGAAGCTAAAGCTAACTGGATTAATGAGCTACAATCAGTATTGTGGGCTTACCGAATAACTCCCCGAGCAGCGACTGGAGAATCACCATATATGCTGGCATTTGGAAGTGAGGCTGTAATACCTGCCGAGTTGGGTCTACCAACACACAGAGTGATGAATTTCAATTCCCCAGTCAGTGACTTGATGAGAAGATTAGATTTGAACATGCTTGAGGAAGTTAGAGAAGAGGCAGCCATTAGGAATGCTGCTTACCAACAACGCACAGCTCTGTTCTACAACAAGAGGGTGAAGAAATGCGACTTAAAAGAAGGGGATTATGTGCTAAAGAAGGTCATTCAGAAGCACAATAAACTTGAAGCCAACTGGCATGGACCTTATCGAGTTACAAAAGTTGTTCGACCAGGAATTTACAGAATAGCAACTCTAGAAGGAGAGGAATTTAAGAATGCATGGAATGCTGAACATCTACGCAAGTATTATCAGTAATGTAAAATGTAACGCAATTCCTTCATTATGAATAAAATGATGATGTTTCACCATCTCCTTCCTTTTATTACAAGTTTTTGGGGAATACTAGTGTGATACACTACACTGATAGTTCGAAAGAACCTGATAGTTCGAAAGAACTTGATAGTTCGAGCGTGATCAACTTCGGTTGGTAAAATAGCGAGAATAAATTATTCTCCTTTGGTTAGGAGGCGTACACTTGCGTGATCAACTTCGGTTGGTAAAAGAGCTTGTGGAGAAGATAGTTCGAAAGAACCTGATAGTTCGAAAGAACCTGATAGTTCGAGCGTGATCAACTTTGGTTGGTAAAATAGCGAGAACAAATTATACTCCTTTGGTTAGGAGGCGTACACTTGCGTGATCAACTTTGATTGGTAAAAGAGCTTGTGGACAAGATAGTTCGAAAGAACCTGATAGTTCGAGCGTGATCAACTTCGGTTGGTAAAATAGCGAGAACAAATTATACTCCTTTGGTTAGGAGGCGTACACTTGCGTGATCAACTTCAATTGGTAAAAGAGCTTGTGGACAAGATAGTTCGAAAGAACCTGATAGTTCGAAAGAACCTAATAGTTCAAACCCACGACCAACTTTGGATGGTAAAAGGGTAAGAACAATATTCTTAAAAATGCCAATTTTGGCTGGTTAAGAAACAAAATATGCCAACAAGTTGGTCGGAAGGTAAAACCATTCCAGAAAATTAAAAATACTCCAAATTGAGCCAAGTATAGTTGGTCGGGGATAAAAACCCACTAACTGTAGTTGGTCAACGAGGAGAACTTATTGACGAGGAGGATCCATCAACCTGGTTGATCGGACACATTTTATGAAAACTCTCGCTAATTATACTTGGTCGACGAGTACAATTTAACAACTTTAGTTGGTTGGAAAAATTTTAAACATTTTTATACTCATTACTTTATTATTAAGTGATCGAGCAATATTTTTAATACTTGTAACTGTTTATTACTAAGTTGGTTGATGAACAGCACAAAATTGTTATCTTTTTAACAGATACATACGTAGTATTTAGTACAAAAGAATAGCAATACAGATTTGCAAACAGAAAATGAAAGTCTTTCATTAAAATTCAAAATAAATTACAAGTTACATATGTTTGATAAATATTACATTAAGATCCCTACTCTATTGGTTTCTTTCCCTTGGCTTTTGAAACAGGTTCCTCGCCAGCAGGATGATCTTCCAGGCAAAGAGGAGAATTAATAAAGTTAATATCTCTGAGCATTTTGACGTTCATCACAGAAGGTGTGTCCAGTAGATGTTCGGGGCGAGATACCTCGATTTGGGAGTGAAGATTATAGTCACCAAGGTATTTTGAAATTAAGCTCCGAGGAATGGCACGAGCTGGGATCCACTCCATGTCCAGTTTGTAAGGCGGTACAGGCAAGTCTAGTAGCCCAGGAGCATGATAATCCCATAAATAATGGCCCTGCTCTAGCTTTAACACACCCAGTGCGTTTAACCATCCCTGTTTATAACCTTCATTATTGGCATTTTCAAGGCGAGCATCCAAGTGACAAAGGGCTTCATTGTAGCCTGCCATCCAAAACTCACGAGGTTGTTTGTGGAATTGGAAAGTTATTCTCTCTAGCTGCTCGTGAAGGCTCTTGACAAAAACATCTTTATTATTCAAAGCAGACTTCGTTGCTGTAAGTTGATCTTCCAAAGATAGGTTTTTCTTGGACATTTCAGACAAAGCACGATCTTTTGCATTCAATTGGAACGCTTGAGTTTCCAAAGTAGACTGAGTACGAACTTCTTCAACATTACGGCTGAGAACTCTTGATTGACTCCGAGCAGGTGGAGAACTTTGCTCCTCAACAAAATTTTGAACAGCTCTTCCTCGCCCACGAGAACCTCTTCCTCTTCCCCGAGCAGTAGTAGAGATACCAGACCTTCTTAGAGTATCCAATTCTTGCCTTAATTTGGCGTTTTCAACCTCTAAGAAGGAGAATCCTTCATCGGTGACCGGTACCAAGACAGTAGAGAATGAAGCTGCAGATTCATATTGTGCCAACTTTTTTTGCAAATTGTTCTCCTCTTGTTCCAGCAGCTCGGCGATCTATCTGCAGGCCTCAACTTCACCTTTTAGGGTTCTCTCCCTGACATCGTATCCAGCAATGATCTTTTTGTGGCCTGTCTCGGAAGAAAGCTGTTTATACCTATTCTCATACTCCTTGTGCAACAAGGTAGTTGATTCATTGTGCTGATTTTGAAGATCTTCTAGGAAATAATGAATCTCCTCGATCAATTCATAGTAGGCCACATTATTGGCTACAGCTCGGTCAAGTAAAGCTTTCAAGTACTGATAAGCCTCAATTGCCTGTTTTGAAGCATCATGGCCAAGGATGTCAACAATTTCTGATACACTTAGCTCTGTGTGACCAGCCTTATAGTATTCGTGACATTGCTGCATCAGTTTTGTATCATTGGCAGATAGCAATTCCATCCTGGCCATAAACTAATGAAGAGGAAAAAACAGTCAACAAAAATAAATCATCAACAACAGAGAAGAACGAAGATGTATTTTATTAGATCATAAAAATATTACATTGTTTGATTACAAATGATAATGAAAGATAGAAAAGATACCGAACAACTTCACACCTTTTCCTTGTCTCCCAAGACTTTCTCGGGAGGCTGGGACGAGGAGCTTGGTTGCTCGGTGGTAACAGCAGCTTGGTCAGCAGGAGTTGGAATTTTCTTAGGAGGAGGAAGCATGGAAGAAATGTCCTCGTTGGCAGAAGGAAGAGAGGCAGGGACTTGATCACCCATGGCCATGGAAGATTCATCAGAGATAGGCTCATCCTCTTCTTCTTCTTCTTCAATTTGTGGGTGGGGGGGACCAGGGAGGTGTAGCTGAAATAGCTCAGAGTCCTCTTTGATCTTCAATTCCTGCAGGGCGGGTACCCAGCCATCTCGGAAGTATTTCAACTTCCCGTATTGTACTTGGGATGTCATCGCAGCAATCCCTTTGTCCCATCCTTTATCCCAGCCAGCGCTGAAGGATTTTTTAACTACGAGCCTTCTTTTCAGTTTCTCCGAGGAGAGCTTCTCGGATAGAAGATCCTCGGCAGTCTTTAACTTCACATCCAATTCTTCTTTTTAGCGCTTGACATCTCGCAGGACGGACAACTCTTCCTCTGCCTTTTTCAGCTTATCTTCAAGCTCTCCAAAGTTCTTGAGCTTGTCCTCATATTTTTGATGCTCAACCTCTAAACTTTTCACCTTATTCTCCAAACTCTTGGATATCTCAGCCAGCTTCACCTTCTCAGCTTCAACTATAGACAACTTTTTCTCCCAGTCAGCTTTGTCTTCATTATACTGCTGACGAGAATCCTTCAAGGATTGGGTCAAACCCAGCAGAGCATCCTCTACCCCCGACGAGGAGCTGGAAGCTTTAATTGCTTCATCTTTCTTCACGATGTTGTTAATACAATTCACCAGCTAAACAAAGGAAAAAGTGAGAGGTCAGTACAAAAATACAAGTATTCAAAGAAAGAAAAGAAATTCAGAGTGTGAGAAATTTACTGAAGAAATGTGACGGGTAGCTAGGGATGTCAACATATCCCTAGAAATCTGTTCATCAATTCCTTGGACCTCGGGTATGACCCAAGTTTTTACTGAGCTCATGGCAAAGCTCGGAGGAATGATGGTTGGAACACCAACACCACCAGCTGGTAGAGAGGAGATGGTTTCAGTCAGATTGACAGTTTCAACCAAAGTGACTGAGGACGATTTCCTCAATCTCCTCAAAGGGACTTCAGCAGTTTCAACCAAGGAAGAACTCTTGGTCGGAGAGATAGCAATCATCTCCACATGAGCAACCTTCTTGCTCGGAGCCACTGGGGGCTTCTCGGTAGCTTTGGAAGGCGCAACATCCACCTTTTTAGTCCCCTATGGGACATCAATTTTGCTTTTCTTGGCCTCAGCAGCAGAAGTAGTGTCATCAAATAGAGCAGGGGGAGCTCTTTTCCTGCCCATTCTTTGACTTAAAGGGATGTGAGAATCTGAAGAAGAATCCTCTGGAGTTGAGGCTGGCTCAACAGATCTAATCACAGGACGAGCAGTATAAGAAGTCGTATAGCTCCTATACTGCAGCAAATATGATGCAGACCTGATGTGCTCGTCTGCAACGTTCTTATGCAAACCCCAGATAAGTTTCAGATGCTTAACATTAACCTCTGATTCTTTTGGAGTTTTTCTTTTACTATCAACTGCAAATAAATACATAATGAAATATCAGTCATACATTTTGTGAAATATGATAAAAGCATAATTTCATAAGTAAAGGAAAATGAGAATAAACCTATCCCATTGCCATATGGGGGGCATTTAGGACCCTGGTATACTACATCTCCAACCAAGGGGGCGTATTGCCAATTTTTAATAACCACCCCATGTTCAAAATAATCTCTATTTGCATCTGGGAGGTTAACTACAAGAGCCCTATTTAAAAACCTAGTTTTTAAGTAATAAACGTTATTTAAAATATCCCATCTATAGCAATACATAATCTCAGGAATCCCTATACGAGTCCCATGAGTTAGATTTAATTTATACACCCCATTAATTATTCTCTATGAATTGGGGGTTATTTTTGCAGGAACAACGTCAAAGTACTGACAGAACTCTAAGCATAAGGGGTTTGGCAGAAAAGAAAATCCACATTCAGCAATGAATAGATTGGGAAACCAATGTCCCTCAGCCAATCGAAAATAATCTAAAGGCTCAGAAAGAACCTCCAGAGTTACCCAGGAAGGAATGGAAAAATCAGAACGAAATTTCTCAACAGATTCCACAAGATAAACCATAGTGAATAAAAGAAATAGAGAGAGAAAGAACAGAAAGCTTGAATGCAGAAAATTGGAAAAGGTAGAAGACGGTATGGTTACCTAAGAAGTTTAAATACTTTACCTTGGGAAGCTGCGAAGGAAATGATTACACAAAAGAAACTAATACGCCACCGGCGGCTAAAAGGACAAAAATGCACGAAGATCGAAGCACTCATAAAAATTCGAAAAGGCGAATTCTGCGAATTTGGAAGGAAATTCAAATATGAAGAAAAGGCTCCTAAAACCCAGGAAAGTCATTTAATATCGCCATATACCGAGAAAGAATGTTTTATACTCCTCAAAATTCGAAATATGAAACATTGGGGGCTTCTGTTGATACCAAAATTAATATGCTGATATGGACGAATAATATGAAGACACGTGTCAATCTACTTGGCACAATAGCAACGAGGAAGTTCATTTCCCCGACCAACTCATGTTCTCTCCGAGCAACGAGGATACACCGAGGAGCTTCAGCACTCCGATGTACTCTAGCGCTCCGAGGAACTCCTGAGCAACGAGCAACCAAGGCGGTCCGAGCTGCACCTCGGTCGTAACATTAATTTCCAGATAATCAACAGTTCAACTATTCATTGAATGTTTATCATCTTGACGCACACGCTGCATTAAATGTATTACCATTTCATATGTATATGATTTAATGTATCAACCCTTTCATGTACAGCCTAAGGGCTATAAAAACCTTGTATCACCCTCATTCAGGAGGGGGGGAATTTCTTGAGAGAACTTATACTCGAGAATTCCCAAACACTCAGCAATAACATAACAGTGGACGTAGGCCATTCTTACAAGGTTGAACCACTTTAAAAATCTTTATCTCATTTATTTATCTGTGATTAAGTTATTAGAGCGATCTAATTTTTTACATCAACAATGTTCATTAATAATATAAATGTATAAACCTGAAGAATGGAAATTAGGATTGAAATAAAAACTTGTGTATCGAGAAACCTTGTCAGATCTAGGGTTTTTCCCAGATCCGAATCGATTCGGGCTCTTTAAGGCGAATCGATTCTGCAAGGAGAATCAATTTGGCCCCAAAAGGTGAATCGATTCGGCCCCTGGGGCTGGTTTATTTAGGACCGGAGTTGGATCCGGGGAATATTAAGGAACCTATACGAGTTGGTGGGATGATGTTTGGTTGAATGGTAATTTTATTAACAATGCTTTTGTGAGACTAATATTATATATAATGAAATGGTATGGTTATGTCCTATTATTAAATGAATAAAGCTTAAAATTAATTGGTTGGTCAATTATTAAAGTGGGATGAATTATGAATGAATATACGGGACATCTTAGGTAATTATAGAGTAATTACCTATACTTATTATGCGATAATAACATGTAGTTATTTATTCGTGTAAACTTGCCTATGTTCATGGACGGTCATATCGGTTGAGGGTATGCATGTTTCGGGATCGTAGAACATGTCGGCACAAGCAAGCTAGGCATTGTGTAGGTCATTATTTAAGGTACTATGTAGAAATTCCACTAAAGAGCGGTATGGGTAGATGCTGGGATCCATTATCACTGTTGGGTATGGGCCATGCAATGGCGTACTGCATAGGGACCGCCCCACTTGTATATATTTGTGATGTTCAATATGTATAAAGAGACTTCTTTGGACTTACTGATTGAGCACGAATAAGACACTACTGGTAGATGCCTTTAAATGTCGTATATATATAAGGACATATATATAATTATATAAATTAAATGGGATTAATTCATTAGTTTAATGATGTAGACAATAAACGAGAGACCCAATACTACGTAGCATGCGTAATAGATGTTCATGTCACTTTTACGAGCAGTATGACTTGGGTACATTGGGAAGTGGTAAAATGGGTGTAGATAATTACATTTTGAAATGTGAACCTTGCTAGATGCATCTTTTATTTTATTGGGACAATTATCAGTTATTACCTTGGGACTTGGGTAGCTATACGTGTTGTATTGCACTTAGATGAGAGGTGAGATACTTAATGTATGTGAATGATGATAGGGATGCTTAATTTGAATTAACTATATTATTTCATTATAATTTACGTAAGTTAATTATTGTAACTCTAGGGAACTGATGTAGATTATAAATATTTTCTCCCCCCAGGTGCGCCTAAACAGGGATAGTAGGACTGACGCAATATCAGCCTTGTAGTCTCACTTTTGTTTCTCAGATATCAAATCATTAATTCTAGCTTAGTTTTCTACTCTAATTCAGTTTTTTAATTTTTTATTATTGTACGAGCATAATCTGGGAGTGTATTTTATTTTAATCAGTTTGAGATAGTTATATTTATGCCGGGATTTTTGTTTATCTTATGTGGATGAAGGACTTATAATTTTTCTTGATTATTAATTTAATTTAGTTTTAATGTGGTTTGAACATAAATGTTTTATTTTGGTTTGATGATGAGAATGATGTAAATTGACAAGCAAGCCTCATCTTCAGCGTATTGTGTCTGACCAACCTTTACATGAGAAAATGGGGGTTATTACAATCTCTTATACTTTTTCGAATTTATATTTCGAAGAATACGAAATGGGATTTTCAATGAAAATTAAACCGATTAAGGGTTCATATTCTTGGAAGAATTTTTTCATATAGATGGTATCCTAGTACAGATAAAATGAAAACCATCTCCATAATAAAGGAGAAAGTACAATATTATTAAGATCAAATTCCGAAAATTGTTCCTTTATGAGAATAAATTAGTTAAAACCCAATTTAAGGCCTAAAACAAAATTTGAGTAAATTTTTTTCAAAATTATCAGAACAAGAGATTATGGTTCAAGTTAATGTTTACCTTTTCTCAACCCGAACCTGCATTAAAATCGTTTGATGATGTTTTCGTGACATTTGGGACTAATATGTTTTAATGTCTTAATGGTTAATGTTAAGATCCTAATGAGCATATGAAATACCTAAACTTTTCAGATATAAACCTTTCGTGATAGACGTTTAGAATTTCATGATATCTGAGGCCGTGAAGAAGAAGGTATGGATCTTTAATCCTAAATTAAAATTAAGAATGTCATGATTAATTTTATTACTTTAGTTAAAGTAATATTTTTTTTTAATTATTTATGATGGACCCCACAAGTCTTTATCAGAATCTAATATAATAAAGTGGAGGGTCCTACTCTCAATCAACCATCACATATAGACAACCAGTTGTTCTAAGAGCATCCACAACGGTGGATGCTCTTAAATGGTAAAGTTAGAAAGCAGATACCTTTCGTCAATGGATTGTTCCACAGGGGTGAAAAGCTAAAATATTTGGATAATAGTTCCTACGAACTATTATTGTTCGTAGGAAGTTAAAAATTAATTCTTACGAACAACATTTGTTCGTAAGAAATTTTATGGACAAATGTTGTTCGTAGGAACCCAAATATGTAATAAAAATTAATTATTTATAACTGATATTAACTTCCAACGAACTTCAGAAGTTCGTAGGAATTCCTACGGACAAATAAAGTTCTTAGGAACATTTGCAAATTCAGTATCCATTCAGTAAATTTGGAGAACCACTGCCTTTCCTTCTACAAAATTTGTCCAATACAACCCACCACTACAGCCCTCACAATTTGTAAACTTACAACTTTTGGTGGATTTTAGCATCCGCACTACGGATGCTCTAACATTAAGACCTTCAACCCACTCAGCTGGAATAAGAAGATAAACCAGTTGTCTCAACAAAAAATAATGGGGGACCATTAGTGTACTTCAAGAATAAATTATTCCCCTTTTATTCAACATAACTTCTCTTTCCCCTCCTCTCTCTCTCTCTCTCTCTCTCTAAACTTTTATTTTCTCTCCATTCTCTCTAGCATTCAGATAGGATTTCAAGTTATATTCCGACAACTTTTGTATATTATTTTTCTTTGCTTTGATCATTATTGTAATATAATGTTTGTAATTGTGACTAGTTTTATTTTTAATAAGATCCGCAACTTTTGTAAGTTTTTTTTCTTTGCTTTTATATTTATTTTAATATACTGCTTGCAATAATGGCTAGTTTCAATATAAATAAGATTCTTCCCCTTTATGGTAGATATATTGAAAAAATTAATGATTAAGTCTTTCAGAAATATTTTTACGATATTCCTTGATGATTCTTTAAACTTATATGGGACGTCACCCATGTCGCGTGAGATTTGACCATTTTTCCATTAAATTAGCATTGAAGGCTTTTATATTCTCATAAATTATTGACAAATGTGTATTAGCTTTCATAATCATATATTATATTGTAATTTATGATTCCAATTTATATAATCATTTTATTTTGTCATTATATCCTTATACTAATATATGTAAACCCACTACATAATAATATAATATGCTTTTCCTATACACCATTCATGCATTAACATTTTTTTAATGGAAGTTCAAAAGAACCAATCTTTTTATTCAGCCTATGAGTTAACTAAAAATCATTTCTAATAGGGTATGATGTTCAAGAACAATTGAATAAATGCACAATCCCAAAAGTACAATCTAAAATAATATACCAAACAGACTGATATAATTTTATAAGAAAAATGGCAATTAAAATCTCGGGACAAACAATAAGCTTAGATATGGTTCAGTAGAACTATGTCAACCGAATGATATAAAAGATCATATAAGGGATAAAAATTACAACTCTATCCATATATGTTTAAGAAAACTTGGTTTTAAATATTTAACACTTTTAAGCATGAATGCTTGGTTTTAAGCTAGACTTAGAGATGCTAGGTGTATGAAATTTGTTCCATCCTCAATGAGAGAAATTAGAACTAGTCTACATAATTGACTAGTTTATTTTGATGTTTATCCTAATATTACTCTATCTTTATCAAATAAAAATATATTTCAGACAATAAACCCTAGAGTCAAAACCAAAGGGAATAATTTTTTACCTAGATTTTAAACTATTAGGATAATTTATATAATTTACTATAAATTTAATAATACCATGATACCCAATATCAAACAATTAAGTCCTTTGGGAAAAATAGTGTTAATTGATGCTCATCTTTTATCATCCAATATTAACACACCCAGAATTATTTTCTTGGGAAGACATAGACTTTCCAGAAAGACGGGAAATAGAAAGCGTCGTTCCTCCCCAACCAATTCTTAATAAAGATGTCAATAACATAATTTAAATAATTGAAGGATAAGTATTCTTAAATTTAAGAAAATCTCAACCACAATACACTAGGAGTTAATTATCACTAAATTTTCCTTCACCTTATTAGGTGTCTTTTCCACCTTCCACTTAAAAGAATTTAGTTTGTGAAGTCAATCTTACTGATAATCATCACAATAGAGATGATATATCTTCAAAAGTTATTTATATCTCTTATAATAAAATACCTCATGGGATTTATGAGAAAAATAAACGTAAAGGATCTTTTACACCTTATGAAATGAACTTCACTTTTTAAATGATTTTTACAATTAACACTGTTGAAATTAATAAATAATTATATAAGCTATATTACACTAATTTTTGTAAATGGTATTTTGCTAAGTTCAATAATGAACAATAAAAAAAATTAGAGAAGAGTTATGTCAATTATTAGAAGAAAATAAACTACTTATTCTTTTTGTATCTTTGTTCTATGTCCTTAAAAATAAAATTAATATTTTCAATCTAAAGAAAATTATAAAAACTAGACCACAATGGAAGATAAGATCATATCTTCCATGCATCCTCTAATAGAACCTTTAAAATTAGAAGCGGAAAATTCCAGTCAAAATAATTCCTGTAAATTAAAAGGAAATGTTTTTTTAAAAATTGATTAAAAAAACATGAAGATAGTGTAACAACCCTTGACTTTGGAGACTGAGAAATTAAATTTTTTGGAGAATAAAATTTAATTAAATTGGAGAATTTTAAAATTTAGGAATTGAAGTTCAAAAAGAGAGGACATTTCAAAGTATTCCGGATGATGATTTTGAGGGTACCATCGACCCAGAAAGGGTCGAGATAGTCAAAATGACTGTCATTGGGTATTATTTCGGCTCCGGAATATTTTTATGTTAGTTTGAATCGATTTGGAGTAAATGAGTCATTTAAAGTGTGTATTAACATTTAAAATTGAGACTTATGTTTTTAAGGATTTATGAGGCTTACGGATCAAGCCTTCTCATTTGTGAGAAAGAGAGAAAAAGCCATAGAGAGAGAAATAAGAGGGAAAGAAGAAGAAAAGAAGAGAGAGAGGAAGAAAAGCTTGGGATCTCCAGCCGAAACGCGACATCAAGAACGATCCAACCTCTACAAAATCGAGGCAAGTGTTTAATCTTGATAAATAAGTCATTTGTGTATTTGATTTCATAAATTGTGGGTTAAAGAAATGGTTTATGGGTATAAATATCAAAACCTAGATTTTGGGTACTAAAATGGGAATTTGATGTTTATAAATGGTTTTAATGATACATAAATTGTTGGGATGGGATGTAAGATGAATTTATATGTTATGAATATTATAGGGTTAAAGATTTCGGGGCTTGGTGATGATATTTGGGTGTTTAAGGATTTAGGGTTTGCTGAAAATGGGCAATCGGCCAAGATAGCTGGTATGGCCGGTCGACCGCGCCCAGGGGACCGGTCGACCACGCCTGAAGGGAAAGGCCTACTGCATTTCTTCGTAGGCAAAATTTGGACCCGCGGTCGACTGGGGGTCTGGGACTGGTCGACCGGTCCCCAGTTTTTAGCCCAAAGTTTGGAGTTCTTGCTTCCCCTTTTCTTTTGGGGTTTTATTCTTAGGGACTTTCTTAATGGGCTTATTATGGAGGGTTATGATATTATATTAAGGGAATGGGGATCTAGGTCGAATAGGGACTTGCGGGCCTATGTTAAATGTATTTAGGAGGTTAGGATGCCTCTTTTAATAATGAAGTGAATATAGATATGATGGGAGTTTGAGAACTCTTAGAGATAGTTGCGAGGGTATGTTGGGTAATTATAGGCCAATACTCTTGTTGAATCCTTATAGTGATAGGATTCTATTAAGTTATTATTGGGGACTAACGAGAGAGAGAGGTTACATATCCTTAGAAATGTTTAAATTAAGGAACAATTGGTCATGTGATAGGATTAAGGGTCCATAAGAGAAATTGAACCCTAGGTAAAATTGTTAATGATTCGGATCGTACTATCAACTAGAATAAGGGGTAGCCTAAATTCTCGTCAGGATAGTTTATACATAATTGAGTGGAAATAACCATTGGGATTCCAACACTGGAAGTGATGTTGGGATAAAATTGAGGTTTATATACTATTAATCATGTATATGCCAATGGTCAAATAGTACTAAAGATAATTATGTACTTTTGAATATAGATGGTATGTGTAGTGATGGTTTCCTACACTAAACTTTGGGTGATAACCCTAACGTTGGATGTATACTTATACATATGAACGAGAATTATGTATTCTTATAGCCGAGTTTAGATGTCTTATACATATGAACGAGAATTAGTTTGTATATATATATATATATATATTTATGTTATGGATATACATGGTATGACTATCTAAACCGTATATGATGGTTTAATGTTTGATCATATGATGGGATCATATGGATGTATATATATTGTGCGTGTGAATGATATATATACTTATGTGGTTAAGCATACCCCGCTCATGCTATCATTGGGAAGTTTTCGCGCAGAGGGTGAGCATCCTGGCTCAAAGAGTAGGGTGTGGATAGTCCCCAGGTCATAGTCATCTAGTGTGTTATTATGTGATTTATATTTTCGGGGTGAGGCATGGTGGGTATGTCTCGTCTCATTGACCGGTTAGTAGCTATGGTCGCTTCCCGAGACGTTGTGTGTTTGTGTATGGCTCCGATGTAGGTGATATTGAGACCGACCGGGGTCCCCAAGATGGTATGTGAGTAATGACCTGGAAGATGATAGCATGATGCAGTTTTATCGACGATATATATAGCCGGGTATATTATGTGTATGGCCATTGTACATCATATGTGGTATGTCCACTTGGCTATGGGAATGGATGGTTATATATATATATATGGTTAGAATAAATGCCTATATATATATATTTATATATCCTATAGATGAAAGGATATGGAATCGTTGTGGAGTACATCTTGGATGATTATGATGTACTAGATTGATGGGGGTTGATGTATCGCATTTAAGGAATATTTCGATTACATCATCCCAAGGATATTATTGGAGATTTTACGTTGTTTTCATATTGTAATCTAAAATTTAGTAGTTGTGGTAGTATAAAATTGTATGTATGGCATAATGGATCTCTAGGATCGACATTGTCAAGGAGTAGTTGTAACGGGGTGGTTCCTTATTTGGATTTCGCTTTGCGAGACACCCCACGCATGAAACGTAGTGCAGTGTTGAAATTTGAGAGAAGTTTTGTCAATAATAATTTGTTTGCATGTTATTTAGCAATTAAATTATGTGATTAAACCCTAATGTATATGGGTAACGTATTAAGAATTATAATTGAATAAATTATAAACCAGAATCCATTAAGCCTAATGTGGCATACATATTTGTAAAAATAATTAAGTGTGTTTAGAAAGAGTGGATTCTTGGGTTATGATTGGAAGGCGGATCTCGTGGGTATAGGCTGGGCCTATGTTAAGTTAGGTTGTCCTTATAAATGGGGGTAATTTAACTAAAATTCAGGACGCGAATAGGTGCGCGCCGCTAGATGAGAGGTGAGTTGGGGTTTCACGAGAGTGAGATTCCACTTTAATTATGAAATAAGTGCATCGATATTTATTACGCACGGTTAACACACTTGCTAAATATTTTTCACAACTCGGGCTCTGACCCGTTTACTTTTCTCTCCTACCTGTATATATATATATATATATATATATATTACTACAGGCGTCCTACCGCATGGATGTCGGATGACCTTCTATCCAGAGTCTTGGGAGCCGTGATAGGTGTGGACTGTTGTGGGATGTAGAATGTAGTCGCTTCCTACTTCTTTAAAAATATAGGTAGGATTCATGTTGTATATCGGGTTTATACCCAAGGGATATTTATAGATGTGTATATTTATTTCATTTCAGTCATTTTATTGGCTCTGACACGACAACTTATTCGAGTTTATTCACACGTGGTATATTAAGTTGTAGTTATTTATTTCATTTTATTCTAGAATTTCATGTCTCATAGTTCTTGTTTGTATCTTTCTTTTCATTATTAGAAATTTTATAGTGTTGGTTTGTTGTCTGTTGCATATTTTATTTAATTTTAACATCTCGTTTATATGATATCGGGTAGTTAGTCATATATTATATAGTATCGACAGTTGGTGTTGAGACTGAGCCATCTGAAACTCCTGATTTAATGTTGTATAGGGCTGGCCACCCGTTATTATTCTAATCGGGGTGTTACAGATGGTATCAGAGCATCAGGTTCTAGAGTCTGTAGGATCTGTGAGGGTTTTCTACATTCTTCCGTTAACGTTCTTGAAATAAAGCCCTAGTATTAGGACTGTTGTATTCACTGCGTTTATCTTTTTCTGTGAAGTGTATTTCCTTAATCGGCGTTCTGATAACAGTTGCATTCATTTCAGACTTCGCCTAGATTATGTCGTCTAGGAAAGGCCCAGATTAGAGATACAATACCCATAACTGATTTTGGGTGCGCTTTGATTGGGGGTATTTTTTTTCCTCCGCTCAGGCGAAAATTAGAAAGATAACTTTAGCAGTGGTTCAAGGTGACCTATCGGTGGTTGAGTAAGAAAGGGAGAATTACTCGAATGGCGAATCTTGGACTTAGTAAGGGAAGTCCGAGGAGAGGCATGTAGTGTAGTCCTTGGGAGGTTTAGATTGAGAAACCCGTCAACCTTCGTTAGGAAACCTGATGTTGGTTACTCTTACCGAGGTGAGGTAGGTAGAGTTGTCCCAATATCAGGAGTATTGCCTTCTAGGATGAGGGAGAAAGAATTTGGATGTGACACCCCGACTAATTAAATACCGGGTAGCTACTCCTTTATTAAATTAATACAAAATGTCAAGTTGGTCCAGTTAATAGCATCACTGTCGAAAACATTTTAATGATTACTAACCACCTAGTATTTAAAAAGTGAGTTGTCAAATTTTAAGTTAAGTCTGATTAACATGCAATAAAAGAATAATGAAAGAATACAACCATTCACCATAACGAAGTAATGAAATAACCAACAAATAATAATAAGAGTCCGTAGGAAAACTCCTCACCACAATCCCACAACTGAAAATAAGTAAAACAATGTATCCTAAATTAATTACATGCCAAAAGTCTGAAAATCTGAAATAAATGAAATGTCTCTAAAAGAAATGGGCGACATGCCCTACAACTGATAAATACTGAATATAGAGTCAAGATAGATGAAGCGTCTACAAGCAAAGTCACGTAACTTCCAAAAACAGCTACAACTCGTCTCCTGAATGAGGATCCTAAGCATGGTGTCCTTGTGGCTGGGCACCTAAAATGGTTTTTACAAAAATAGATTTGAAAGCAAATGGGTCAGAGCCCGAAAGTGGAAATCATTTTAAAAATAGCAAGTGTTTTAATAGCATTAAAACATTAAATGCAAAATACATGTTAGGACGTGTACTCACATGAAACTCCCACCTCTCGACTACATGTGCACTCCTAACGTACCGTACCCATCGAAATAACATACATATCTTACCAAACCGTAATACGTTCTACCCCTTACTACTACATTCTCATATTACATTCTAGCGTAATCAATTAAATAGAGGGCTTTACATACACTCGGATTCTCAATTAGTAATACAATTCACTATCGATTAACCCGTTATGTTTTCTCAAAACATTACCATAAGTATATTCACAATACCAACATGAAAGTTCCCCTTAATTAAGTGTATATTATTCACGTCATAAATATACAATACAAGCACCCCGAGATTAAGCTGGGGTGCACACATACTCTGCTATCCATCACGGTACATCACGTATATAAGGATCACGCATTCCGAATCTCTCAGGAATCGTTCTCAAATAACAACAATCACAAACAATGGAGGCGAACACAGTCACATCACATGGGTCACGCACATACCTACGCTCCCACGATCAGCAGACTTATTAACATCCCAATAAGTCGTTCTCTGACCTATGTTCATCGAGGTACCAATCTAAATCCGGGCAACACAAGGATTAGAGGGCCCTAAGCGAACGTAAACCTCCCGTGATAGCAAGTATGGTAGGTATGTCATATAAAAAATCATATACATGTACTAAGTAAGAACATATATTAGTAATCACCATAATTTATTTGTGGTACACTTCTTATTATCGTACCGACATATAATGCTACACAATTTTTATATGTTCCCGATTAATATAATTATTTAGGCCGTCATTAGTCCTCGCATCGTAATAGACACTCACGTCCTAATTCATAATTTCCCTTTGGTTCAAACTACACTTCTAGGTTTTACTCCTCATTATATCCCTAATATCCCAAATATATCAATTAATCATCAAGGAAGTGTTGTCTCTACATATAAACAAGGTTACGGGACACGCGAAATCAAAACAGGCTAAAAAGCCTAAACTGTCAACTCGTTAGAAGTCTCGTTCGAACGAGGCTGTTCGAACGAGAGTTCGTTCGAACGAACTGGGCCTTCTAACGAGATCTCGTTCGAACGAAAGCCATCGAACGAACATCCCTCTCGTTAGAAGTCAAACTGTCAACTCGTTAGAAGTCTTCTAACAAGTGGCCAGATTCGAGCCCAGATTTTCCCTATATCGTTTTTTCAACTTTTCTTCACCTCTAATCTCATCTAAACATCAATACAACAATTGTTCATGGGTTCTAATAATTCCTAAACATACTTAGGTCATATACTAACGTATTTTGTGGGATTAATTCATCCTAAATCTCATCCACATATCAAATCTCTACATCTTTTTCCCCAATCTCAAGAACATGAACCCTAGAAATTTAATTCATCCATAGACATAAACAAATACGTTTTTATGGTATAAAAGGTGTATTCTTCTCTGACTAATCATCCTAATATTGTTCTACATGCTATCTCCTCATAAAATTATAAATCTCTACATCCAATTCAATGGGTTTTTATCATTCTCAAAGAGCAATGAAATTTTATAAATTTTCTACGCATGGAAGAAGCATTCTTTGCAAAATATCTAATTAAACCACTTGCCTTATGTGTATCTCTGATTTTGATGTCGAATTGCTGAAGTGTTCTCTCTCTCTCTGCATAATTCTCCTCTCTTCTCTCTCTCTACAAGCCTTCTTCTCAAAAGTGACAATGGTGGCTAGGGCTTGCCTTAGGAACTCTTTTGGAACTAATTTCAATAACCTCCGTAGCCCCTTAGGCTATTAGTGGGTTTAGTGGGTAATTGCCAAATCAGAAATTAATTCCTAATTTTCGTGGGTTTTAATTCCCAAAAATCCAAAATTACCAAACTACCCTTATACGGTGCCGGTATGGCCTAAAAATGCCCCGGGACCCAAACTAAACCCCCGGCTAGTGTTTTCTGACTATTTCGACCCTTCTAGAGGCGTTGGCGCACTCAAAATGATCATACAGTTAATAGAAATGAAATTCATTTTTTAATTAAAATAATTATATTCCTGACACGACTATCACACGCGTCTCAACAAAATTTCCAAATTGTCGTATATCAATCTTAGGACAAAATTCATAATTTCCATATCCATATATAATCATATATACACATTATAATCAAATACCAACTCGCATCTCGTTAGTATTTTAATCCGGATTAATTTCCAATTAATACACATTTAATTCAATTAATCCCATAAATAAATATCACCAAAAATACGGGGTATTACATACTGGCCCCCTAATAACAGAATTTCATCCCGAAATTCAGAACTAGAAAGTATCTGGTGAGAACAACTCTAGATAACGTTCGCGCATCTCATCCTCGTGCTCCCATGTGGACTCCTCGACGTTATGATGTCGCCACTGAACACGTACTAACGAAACTATCTTTAACCGCAGTTTCCGCTCACTTCAGTCCAAAATAGCAATCGAACCTCCTCGTAGGAGCTATCAGGCTGGAGATCGATGTCCTCCAAAGCAATATGAGAATGAGCCAAATCTTCTCTAAGATATTTCCTTAGCGAGGAAATATGAAATACATCGTGAATCCGATGCAAATGCTCCGGTAACCCAAGTCTATACGCAATCGGTCCAATCCGCTCAATAATAGGAAATGGTCCCACATATCTCGGTGCCAACTTCCCTTTCTTCCCGAAACGCATAATCCCCTTCATAGGAGATACTCTGAGAAAAACCTGGTCCCCCACTTGGAACTCCCTGAAGAACCTCTTCGCATCAGCATAGCTCTTCTGCCGATCCTAAGCTACTCGAATGCGACTCCGTATCAATTCTATCCTCGCCGAAGTATCCTGAATCACTTCCGGCCCAAGTAGTTTGTTGTCCCCCACCTCCAACCAACATGCTGGGGAACGACAAGGTCTACCGTACAACGCCTCAAATGGGGCCATGCCAATGGTGAACTGGTAGGAGTTGTTGTAGGCAAACTCCACCAGTGGAAGATACTGCTCCCATCCACGCCCCCTAAATCAATGATGCACATACGTAGCATGTCCTCCAACATCTGGTTTGTACGCTCGGTTTGCCCATCGGTCTGCGGGTGATACGTCATACTCAACCGCAATTCCGTGCCCATGGCCTCCTAAAAACTCTCCCAAAACCGCGAAACAAATATCTTGTCTCGGTCAGACACGAAATTTAGGGGCACACCGTGAAGTCTCACTATCTTTGCAATAAAGAGTTGGGCATACTGTCCCATACTGTAGTCTGTCCTAACGGGTAGAAAATGAGCTACTTTGGTCAACCTGTCCATAATCACCCAAACGGAGTCGTGATCTCTCTGTGATGTAGGTAACCCCGTGATAAAATCCATGGATATGCTCTCCCACATCCACATCGGGACCTCCAATGGCTGTAGAAGTCCTTCCGATCTCTGATGATCCACTTTTACTAGCCGACAAGTGGCGCATTTAGAAACAAACACGGCAATATCCCTCTTCATCCCGCTCCACCAATACTGTCGTCTCATGTCTTGGTACATTTTGTCCCCTTCGGGATGTACCGTGAATCGTGAGCCGTGCGACTCTACCATCACCTCATTCCGCAATTCCTCCCCTTCCGAAACTATCAATCTCCCATTGAAGCGTAATCCCTCATCTGAGCTAATGGTATAGGACTCGGCTCCTTCGGTTAATAATCGAACTATCTGCTCCTGACAGAACGAGTCATCTGCTTGTGTCTTTACCACTCTCATGACAATCTGCGATGTAACAGTCATCACCGACATGAATGATCAGGCCACTTCATCCTGGTGTCCCAACTCCTTCCACTTTGCCTTCCACACCCCTGCCACCTCATCTACTGGCCTACGGCTCAACGCGTCTGCTACCACGTTAGCCTTCCCCGGGTGATACTGGATATCAAACTGATAGTTCTTCACAAACTCAAACCACCTTCGATGTCGCATATTCAACTCCTTTTGTGTGAATAGGTACTGTAGGGACTTGTGGTCCGTGAACAGTCGAAACTTCTCCCCCAAAAGGTAATGTCTCCAAATCCGAAGGGCAAATACAAATGTCTCCAACTCCAAATCATGAGTGGGGTAATTCTTTTCGTGAGGCTTTAGCTTATGGGAAGCATAAGCTGTGGCCCGACTCTCCTGCTGCAATACACCTCCCAGTCCTTGCAAGGACGCATCGGTGTAGACTAGATACTCAACTCCCAGTCTCGGCAATGCTAAAACAGGTGCTGAGGTCAACTTATCCTTCAACTCATCAAATGCCAACTGACAGGCATCACTCCAGATGAATGGCACTCCCTTACGAGTCAAATATGTCAAAGGGCCTGCTATCTTCGAAAATCCCCGAATGAACCTCCTGTAGTATCCTGGTAGTCCCAAGAACCTACGGATCTCCGTCGGTGTCATGGGCTGTCCCTACTCCCTCACCACGGATACTTTCCCCGGATCAATAGATATTCCCCGGTCGGAAATAATATGTCCCAAAAACTGAACCTCCTTCAGCCAAAATCTGCACTTCTCATATTTTGTATACAGCTCGTTCTGACGTAGCGTCCGCAAAACTTGCCTCAAATGCTCGGCGTGCTCATCCTCTGTCTGGGAGTAAACCAGAATATTATCAATGAAGACAATGACAAACTAATCTAGGAAATCTCTGAACACCCTATTCATCAAGTCCATAAACACGGCTGGAGCATTGGTCAAACCAAAAGGCATAACCCGAAACTCGTAGGAACCATATCTCGTTAAGAACGCAGTCTTTGAGACGTCCTCCTCCCTGATACGCAACTGATGGTATCCCAATCGTAAATCAATCTTTGAGAAGAAAGAAGCTCCCCTCAACTGGTCGAATAAGTCATCGATTCGGGGCAACGAATACTTATTCCGTATCGTGACCTTATTCAACTCTCTGTAATCCACACACAATCTCAGTGAACCATCTCTCTTCTTCACGAATAACACAGGGGCACCCCACGACAAAGTACTCCTTCGTATAAACCCCTGACCCAACAACGGTTCAATCTGATCTCGTAGCTCTCGCATCTCTGCCGGAGCCATACGGTACGGTGCGCGTGCTATAGGTCTCGTATCAGGCAATAAGTCTATGACAAAGTCTATCACTCGACTGGGGGGTAGGCCTGGTATCTCCTGAAACACATCTGAGTACTCCCTAACAACTGGGATCGAATCTAAAGGAATCACAACCTCCTTAGAGGTATCCTCCTCTATGTAATACAAATGAGTGGTTGAGCCTCCCTCTGGGCGAGGCATCGCCACTACAAACATCTCTTGCCCCGGAATGGCAAAAACAATGCTCCCACCGAAGCAATCAATCATGGCTCTATAATCAGCGAGCCAATCCATACCGATAATCACATCGTGCACATGCATATCTAATACCAACATGTCTGCAGGTAATACCAAACTACCAATCTCTACCCCCACTCCCCGGCATATGAAGAAAATAAGTGACCCACTCCCCATTGGTGAGTCTACACACGTCACTGTGCTCACTGCTGTGGCTAACAAGCCTAAGGCATTTGCAAAATGTGTAGCTATAAAACAATGCGTTGCTCCCGTATCAAACAAAACCCGACCCATAGTGCCATGGATAGGAAACATACCCTCAATCGCGGGTGGGGCCTGTGGAGCTACTGCCTGCTGAAGCTGGTATACTCTCCCATACTGCAGCTGCCCCTGCTGAGCTAGGACCGATGGAATGGGTGGAAATGCTGCCATCTGTGGTGGAGCCGGGAGGGCGGAGGGAAACACGGGTTTTTGCGGCTCCTGTCGAGCACCCTGCTGCTGCTGCGGGGCCCTGCCCCTATCAGGACAGTCCTGGCATTTATGGCCAGTCTTGCCATAAACGTAACACTTCCCCGGGAAGTTCCCCTCTCTCTGTCCCTGCTTCCCCCGGCCCTAGTGGCTGTTACCGTTCCTCCCCTGGCCCTGTTGAAGCTGTTGTTGACCATTCTGACCCTGCTGGTTCTGATGGCCATTCGGACCCTGATGGCCCTGTCGAAAACCTCCCTGTCCGTGCCTGAAATTTCCCGACCTGAACCTCTTGTGATCCCCTTGTTGGGAACCCTGGTCGCCCTGTCTCTGCCCCTAAACAGATTGTGCCCCACTGGCACCATTTACTCCAGTCCTTCCCTGATGGCTGGACTCTCCCGATCGCTTGCCCTCAGCCATGTGAAAGCGGTGATCCTGGCAGTGTAACAGTGCAGCGTTAACCACATCAGAGTAAGTGGCCAATGATAGGTTCCCTAATAAAAGCTGACGAATCCTCCAAGTCAACCCGTTAGTAAATTTCTGTATCTTCTTCTCCTCTGTCAGTATCTCATCCGGAACAATGTTCAGAAGATTAGTGAATTCGGCCTCATACTCGGCCACAGTCTTACCCTCCTGCTTGAGGCTCATCAACTTCCTCCTCATCTCCATGTGAACAGCTGACAGAAAGTATTTGCGGTCGAACCGCACCCAAAACTCCTGGATAGTGAGAGTATATCTCTCCTCCACGGTGGTAATAGACTCCCACCACTGCAGTGAAGACCCCACTAGCTTAAAGGTAGCTAGTATCTGTTTCTGGACATCGGTGCACTCATACATCCTCAAGTGTCGCTGAATGTCTTTCCTCCACTGACTAGAAACCACAACATCGGAGCTACCTGCGAACTCCGGAGGGTGTGCTTTTTGAAAAGCATCACGTACACGTTCCCAAGAAGACGGGAATGCATGTGCCTGAACTGGCGCGGCTATCGGCGCCTGAGGTGGTGCCTGCTGAACTATGGCTAGTGCGACATTTACCGCCTGAGCCACAATGGCTGCAACCTCGGCGGCATTCATCGTGCCCTGAACTGGTGCGGGCTGTGGTTCTGGAGTTGCATTCCTGGGAACCCGTTGTGCACGTCGTGGAGGCATCTGAAATAAGAATAAAGTTTATAAGTTCGCAGTTATAAACTTGAAATAGCTGAAGAACGTAGCATATACTAAAGAATACAACAGTTCTAAAATATAGGGCTCTACATCAAAGAAAGCTCAGCGGAAACATAATAAGCCGTACAGATCCTAAAGGACACTAGAACCTGATGCTCTGATACCACCTGTGACACCCCGACTAATTAAATACCGAGTAGCTACTCCTTTATTAAATTAATACAAAATGTCAAGTTGGTCCAGTTAATAACATCACTGTCGAAAACATTTTAATGATTACTAACCACCTAGTATTTAAAAAGTGAGTTGTCAAATTTTAAGTTAAGTCTGATTAACATGCAATAAAAGAATAATGAAAGAATACAACCATTCACCATAACGAAGTAATGAAATAACCAACAAATAATAATAATAAGAGTCCGGAGGAAAACTCCTCACCACAATCCCACAACTGAAATAAGTAAAACAATGTATCCTGAATTAATTACATGCCAAAAGTCTGAAAATCTGAAATAAATGAAATGTCTCTAAAAGAAATGGGCGACATGCCCTACTACTGATAAATGCGGAATATAGAGTCAAGATAGATGAAGCGTCTACAAGCAAAGTCATGTAACTTCCACAAACAGCTACAGCTCGTCTCCTGAATGAGGATCCTACGCATGGTGTCCTTGTGGCTGGGCACCTAAAATGGTTTTTACAAAAATATATTTGAAAGCAAATGGGTCAGAGCCCGAAAGTGGAAATCATTTTAAAAACAGCAAGTGTTTTAATAACATTAAAACATTAAGTGCAAAATACATGTTAGGACGTGCACTCACATGAAATTCTCACCTCTCGACTACATGTGCACTCCTAACGTACCGTACCCATCTAAATAACATACATATCTAACCAAACCGTAATACGTTATACCCCTTACTACTCGATTCTCATATTACATTCTAGCGTTATCAATTAAATAGAGGGCTTTACATACACTCGGATTCTCAATTAGTAATACAATTCACTATCGGTTAACCCGTTATGTTTTCTCAAAACATTACCATAAGTATATTTACAATACCAACATGAAAGTTACCATTAATTAAGTGTATATTATTCACGTCATAAATATACAATACAAGCACCCCGAGACTAAACTACGGTGCACAGATACTCTGCTATCCATCCCGGTACATCACGTACATAAGGATCACGCATTTCGAATCTCTCAGGAATCGTTCTCAGATAACAACAATCACAAACAATGGAGGCGAACAGAGTCACATCACATGGGTCACGCACATACCTACGCTCCCACGATCAGAAGACTTATTAACATCCCAATAAATCCTTCTCTGACCTATGTTCATCGAGGTACCAATCTAAATCCGGGCAACACAAGGATTAGAGGGCCCTGAGCGAATGTAAACCTCCCGTGATAGCAAGTATGGTAGGTATGTCATACACAAAATCATATACATGTACTAAGTAAGCACATATCTTAGTAATCACCATAATTTATTTGTGGTACACTTCTTATTCTCGTACCGACATATAATGCTACATAATTTTTATATGTTCCCGATTAATATAATTATTTAGGCCGTCATTAGTTCTCGCATCGTAATAGACACTCACGTCCTAATTTATAATTTCCCTTTGGTTCAAACTAAACTTCTAGGTTTTACTCCTCATTATATCCCTAATACCCCAAATATATCAATTAATCATCAAGGAAGTGTTGTCTCTACATATAAACAAGGTTACGGGACACGCGAAATCAAAACAGGCTAAAAAGCCTAAACTGTCAACTCGTTAGAAGTCTCGTTCGAACGAGGCTGTTCGAACAAGAGTTCGTTCGAACGAACTGGGCCTTATAAAGAGATCTCGTTAGAACGAAAGTCATCGAACGAACATCCCTCTCGTTAGAAGTCAAACTGCCAACTCGTTAGAAGCGCGTTCGAACGAGCTCGTTCGAACGACCTGGGCAGGTTTTCTAACGAGTGGCTAGATTCAAGCCCAGATTTTCCCTATATCATTTTTCCAACTTTTCTTCACCTCTAATATCATCTAAACATCAATCCAACAATTGTTCATGGGTTCTAATAATTCCTAAACATACTTAGGTCATATACTAGCGTATTTTGTGGGATTAATTCATCCTAAATCTCATCCACATATCAAATCTCAACATCTTTTTCCCCAATCTCAAGAACATGAACCCTAGAAATTTAATTTATCCATAGACATAAACAAATCCGTTTTTATGGTATAAAAGATTTATTTTTCTCTGACTAGTCATCCTAACATTGTTCTACATGCAATCTCCTCATAAAATTATAAATCTCTACATCCAATTCAATGGGTTTTTATCATTCTCCAAGAATAATGAAATTTTATAAATTTCCTACGCATGGAAGAAGCATTATTTACAAAATATGTAATTAAACCACTTGCCTTATGTGTATCTCTGATTTTGATGTCGAATTGCTGAAGTGTTCTCTCTCTCTCTGTAGAATTCTCCTCTCTTCTCTCTCTCTACAAGCCTTCTTCTCCAAAGTGACAATGGTGGCTAGGGTTTGCCTTAGGAACTCTTTTGGAACTAATTTCAATAACCTCTGTATCCCCTTAGGTTATTAGTGGGTTTAGTGGGTAATTGCAAAATTAGAAATTAATTCCTAATTTTCGTGGGTTTTAATTCCCAAAAATCCAAAATTACCAAACTACCCTTATACGTTGCCAGTATGGCCTAAAAATGCCCCGGGACCCAAACTAAACCCCCGGCTAGTGTTTTCTGACTATTTCAACCCTTCCGGATGCGTTGGCGCACTCAAAACGACCATACGGTTAATAGAAATGAAATTCACTTTTTAATTAAAATAATTATATTCTTGACGCGACTGTCACACGCGTCTCAACAAAATTTCCAAATTGTCGTATATCAATCTCACGACAATTTCATAATTTCCATATCCATATATAATCATATATACACATTATAATCAAATACCAACTCGCATCTCGTTAGTATTTTAATCCGGATTAATTTCCAATTAATACACATTTAATTCAATTAATCCCATAAATAAATATCACAAAAAATACGGGGTATTACATTGGAGACTCAGGTTCGTTGTGTAGAACTGAGGGAGTTTTCGATAGTTGCAATCACGTTTTGTCCTTTAAGATGGTTAGGAAGGATTTTGAGGAAGATGTTTCTCTTATGGAGAAATAGGTTTAGGAGTAACGATTGTCCTGGAAGAAGTTGAGGACCCTGAGTTGAGATTCAAGGACGGGGAGAAACTATGGGATTATGGAAGTATAAGGTAGAATACCTTTCTTTGGGTTTAAGTCACGCTTTGAACGATATTAGCAACGTCGCACGTTAGGTATATTGAGCAGTTAGCCACTACGCCCCTAGGGTGTATACAAAAATTCCCTTGGAGGAAGCAGTGAGCAAATATGGCCTTTGTAAGGCATCTTTTGAGAAAATAAATCGTCTCTTGAGGAGCTAGTCAAGGGTTATAATATTTAATTCCGGGAGTGCGGAATGTTAAGGTTTGTTGATTAGTGACTATAAGGTTATTGTCTTATAAATAGGTTAGGGAATGTAATTGTAGTGTTCCAATGAGAGAAGAACTTATTTTATGGAAAGGTGGTGATGTGATGTAGAGGAATTTTATACTTAAGAGGTTCAAAGTTGGCATATTCATATTAAGTGGATAATTTATCTCATAGTTGTGCTAGTTTTGAGAACTAGGTATTGGTTAGAGTGTTGTATTTGTTGAGGCCATGTGTCTTAAACATAAGGTATTTGTTTGGTGTGTCGAAAGACATGGATTTGTTTTAAATTATATTATTGTGTATAGGTCTTCGGGCAATATCTAAAATACAAAAAAAAATCTTTTTATAAAACCCTTAACCCTGGTTCAACTAATCTCAATCCCCGACCTATCTACACAGTAGTGTATTGGGAGGGTTCCTTGTTTGGATTTCGCTTGCGAGACCTCCCCCGCACGAAGGTGGCTAGCGTCGGGAATTGAGGAGAGTTCAACCATGGAAAATTCAAACTTTTATATAGTAATAGGTTGTTATAGATTATATTGGTGATAGTATATTATGATTTGAGGCTAATGGAGCCTGATTATAATTCTACGAGTTGAGCTCGGGTACAGGGTGTATGGGCGCCCTGGGTAGTAGTTTGTTTTAATAAAATTTATATGGTTCGACATGAGAACTAGTAAGGATTGGTATAGTGATCCTGAGGATTGATGTAAGGACTAGATGAGATTGAGGCCCTAGGCATATCTTAAAATTTCGCGGGCGAAATTTTTGTAAGGGGAAAAGTGTGTAACAACCCTTAACTTTGGAGACTGAGAAATAAAAATTTTGGGAGAGTAAAATTTAATTAAATTGGAGAATTTTAAAATTTGGGAATTGAATTCCAAAAATAGAGGACATTTCAAAGTATTTCGGATGATGATTTTGAGGGTACCATCGATCCCGAAAGGGTCGAGATAGGCAAAATGACTGTTATTGGGTTTTATTCCGGCTCCAGAATGTTTTTAAGTGAGTTTGACTCGATTTGGAGTAAACGAGTCATTTAAAGTGCGTATTAACATTTAAAATTTGGACTTATATTTTAAGGGATTTAAGAGGCTTACGGATCAAGCCTTCTCATTTGTGAGAAAGAGAGAAAAATACCTAGAGAGAGACAGAAGAGGGAAAGAAGAAGAAAAGAAGAGAGAGAGGAAGAAAAGTTTGGGATCTCCGGCCAAAACGCGACATCGAGGATGATCCAACCTCTAAAAAATAGAGGCAAGTGTTTAATCTTGCTAAATAAGTCATTTGTGTATTTGATTTCATAAATTGTGGGTTAAAGAAATGGTTTATGGGTATAAATATCAAAACCTAGATTTTGGGTAATAAAATGGGAATTTGATGTTTAGACATGGGTTTAATGATATATAAATTGTTGGGATGGGATTTAGGATGAATTTATATGTTAAGAATATTATTGGGTTAAAGATTTGGGGGTTTGGTGATGATATATGGGTGTTTGAGGATTTAGGGTTTGCTGAAAATGGGAAATCGGCCAAGATAACTGGTATGGCCGGTCGACCGTGCCCAGGGGACCGGTTGACCATGCCTGAAGGGAAAGGCCTATTTCATTTCTTTGTAGGCAAAATTTGGACCCACGGTCGACCGGGGGTCTGGGACCGATCGACCGGTCCCCTATTTTTAGCCCAAAATTTGGAGTTCTTTCTTCCCCTTTTCTTTTGGGGTTTTATTCTTAATGACTTTCTTAATGGGCTTATTATGGGGGGTTATGATATTAGATTAAGGGAATGGGGCTTTAGGTCGAATAGGGACTTGCGGGCCAATGTTAAATGGATTTAGGAGGTTGGGATGCCTCTTTTAGTAATGAAGTGAATATAGATATGATGGGAGGTTAAGAATTCTTAGAGAGAGTTGCGAGGGTATGTTGGGAAATTATAGGCCGATACTCTTGTTGAATCCTTATAGTGTTAGGATTCTATTAAGTTATTATTGGGGACTAAAGAGAGAGAGAGGTTACGTATCCTTAGAAATGTTTAAATTAAGGAACAATTGGTCATGTGATAGGATTAAGGATCTATAAGAGAAATTGAATCCTAGGCAAAATTGGGAACAATTCGGATCGTACTATCAACCAGAATAAGGGGTAACCTAAATTCTCGTCAGGATAGTTTATACATAATTGAGTGGAAATAACCATTGGGATTCCAACACTGGAAGTGATGTTGGGATAAAATTGAGGTTTATATACTATTAATCATGTATATGCCAATGGTCAAATAGTACTAAAGATAATTATGTACTTTCAAATATAGATGGTATGTGTAGTGATGGTTTCCTACACTAAACTTTGGGTGATAATCCTAATGTTGGATGCATGTATATATATATATACATATATATATATATATATATATATATATATATCTGTATGTTGTTTGAGAGACTATTCATCATAGGAAAAAATGGATGAATATGCTTCAAGTGAGGGATGGCTTTCACATATCGAGGTAAATTATATAAGTTTGTGGTGACGGCTTGTATATTGATGATTATGTATACTTATAGCCGAGTTTAGATATCTTATACATATGAACGCGAATTAGTTTGTATATATAGATATATGGATATGTGAATATATGTATATATATATATATATATATATATATATGGATATGAATATATGGATATATTTATGTTATGGATATACATGGTATGAATATCTAAATCGTATATGATGGTTTAATGTTTGATCATATGCTGGGATCATATGGATGTATATATATTGTGCATGTGAATGATATATATACTTATGTGGTTAAGCATACCCCGCTCATGCTATCATTGGGAAGTTTACGTGTAGAGGGTGAGCATCCTGGCTCAAAGAGCAGGGTGTGGATAGTCCCCAGGTCATAGTCGTCTAGTGTGTTATTATGTGATTTATATTTTCGGGGTGAGGCGTGGTGGGTATGTCTCGTCTCATTAATCGGTTAGAAGCTATGGCCGCTTCTCGAGACGTTGTGTGTGTGTATGGCTCCGATCTAGGTGATATTGAGACTGACTGGGGTCCCTAGGATGGTATGTGAGTAATGCCCTGGAAGATGAGCATGATGCAGTTTTATCGGTGATATATATAGCCGGGAATATTATGTGTATGGACATTGTACATCATATGTGGTATGTACACTTGGCAATGGGAATGGATGGTTATATATATATATGGTTAGAATAAATGCCTATATATATATTTATATATTCAATAGATGAAAGGATATGGAATCGTTGTGGAGTACATCTTGGATGATTATGATGTACTAGATTGATGGTGGTTGATGTATCGCATTTTAGGAATATTTCGGTTACATCATCCCAAGGATATTATTGGATATTTTAAGTTTTCATATTGTAATCTAAAATTTAGTAGTTGTAGTAGTATAAAATTGTATGTATGGCATAATGGATCTCTAGGATCGACATTGTCAAGGAGTAGTGTAACGGGGTGGTTCCTTGTTTGGATTTCGTTCTGCGAGACACCCCACGCATGAAACGTAGTGCAGTGTTGATATTGGAGAGAAGTTTTGTCAATAATAATTTGTCTGCATGTTATTTAGTAATTAAATCATGTGATTAAACCCTAATGTATATGGGTAACGTATTAAGAATTATAATTGAATAAATTATACACCGGAATCCATTAAGCCTAATGTGGCATACATGTTTGTAAAAATAATTAAGTGTGTTTAGAAAGAGTGGATTCTTGGGTTATGATAGGAAGGCAGATCTCGTGGGTATAGGCTGGGCCTATGTTAAGTTAGGTTGTCCTTATAAATGGGGGTAATTTAACTAAAATTCAGGACGCGAATAGGTGCGCGCCGCTAGATGAGAGGTGAGTTGGGGTTTCACGAGAGTGCGATTCCACTTTAATTATGAAATAATTGCATCGATATTTATGATTCACGGTTAACACACTTGCTTAATATTTTTCACAACTCGGGCTCTGCCCATTTACTTTTATCTCCTGCCTGTATATAAATATATATTTATATATTACTACAGGTGTCCTATCGTATGGATGCCAGATGACCTTCTATCCAGAGTCCTGGGAGTCTTGACAGGTGCAGACTGTTGCGGGATGTAGAATGTAGTCGCTTCCTACTTCTTTAAAAATCTAGGTAGGATTCATGTTGTATATCGGGTTTATACCCAAGGGATATTTATATATGTGTATATTTATTTCATTTAAGTCATTGTATTGGCTGTGACCCGACAGCTTATTCGGGTTTATTCCCACGTGGTATATTCAGTTGTAGTTATTTATTTCATTTTATTCTAGCATTTCATTTCTCGTAGTTCTTGTCTATATCTTTCTTTTATTTATTAGAAATTTATAGTGTTGACTTGTTCTCTGTTGCATATTTTACTTAATTTTAACATCTCAATTATATGATATCGGGTAGTTAGTCCTATATTATATAGTACCGACAGTTGGTGTTGAGACTGAGACATATGAAACTCCTGATTTAATGTTGTATAGGGCTGGCCACCCGTTATTATTTTAAGCGGGGTGTTATAGTTAAAATATTTCTTTGAATATCTAATATTTACCCAATTTATGAACATGTAAATTACAACAATCTAATCTTGAACACAATATAAAATTAACTTAGTCGAATAGTGACTAACACTCATAATATAATCGGTGAAATTAAAGAAAAAACTTATTCTCAACCTTCTTCCAATCAAGAAATAATTCTTGAAAAGCCTTTAATAAAACCCCCCAAATGATAATAACGGATTTTAAAATGAGAAATAAGATTGAAGAATTCTTAACTCAATTGAAACAATTATATGATAATCTCAAGGGATTAAAAATTAACACTATCTTACATCAAGATTGTGAATCATAATATGAATAAATGGTCTCATCAGAAAAGATTTGTAATTTTGAATCCACTTTCAAATATGACCAACTCAACGAATTAACTTTACTATAATAAAACTACCACTGCCTTTGCAGGACCAATAAGGAATTACGACACTCGATTAACTCTTCAAGATACTCTTTTTGAGAAAAATGCTTGGTATGACCAATTTACTTATTATGGTAAATTCACCTATGAATGGAATATAAATGGTATGGAAAAATATCAAATTTATGAAATTTTACATAGAATGATTATGCATTGCACTCTTTATAAACAAAACAACAATATTCATCAGGATATTGACCGAATGATCACCAATGGATTTACAAGTACTCTTAAAGGATGGTGGGAAAATATTCTCACTCAAAATAAAAGATTGAAAATATTTAATGGTAAAAAAATGGTTAAAGAAGAAAATTCTCCAATAGAGAATGCTCAATCTGATTCAGTATATACATTATTCCTTACTAATTTAGAACACTTTATTGGATATATTGATTCATATCATGAATTGACTTGAGAATTACTCTAAAATCTTAGATGTCCAACCTTAAGACACATTAGGTTGTATAAACACATAATGCTAATTCTAAGCATTGAAATGTCAAATTCATTGATGGCCTTCCTACTTTTTTTACTGAAAGAGTTAAAAAGAAACTCAAAGATAATAACAATGGAGTCTTTATTCCTTAATCCAATTTTAGTTATGAAATTTTAATTAGTGTTGTAATCCTAGAAGGTCTATCCCTTTACAATGATCTTACACTATAACACCAACTTAAAAAATAGAAGTTATCTTGAAAACATAAATTAGGTAAATTTTGTGACCAACTTGCTTGCAATGATCCTTTATTATTTCATAAATCTATGGATAAATTTGAATCAAAGCAAAAATATTCGCACGAAAGTGGAAAGAGATATAAAACCTCTAAACAAGAAACTTCTAAAAAAATTCTTTAGAAACAAAGTCCATCCACAAATAAATCGGATTCTAAATGCTACAAATGTGGTAAATTTGGCCATTGTGCCAATAAATTGACGAGGACTTAAAAATTAAATTAAGTAAATTAGTAATTATTTCTGGTCCTTCTGATTATGAAAATAGTTTTTCAAAAGAAGATGAAAATTATCATCTTTAAAATTCCAGCGACTCTGATTCTTCAGTATTTAATAATTAAAGTTGTCAACACAATCAACTATAAACTAAATGTGATAATATGTAACCAATCTTACAAAAAAAATGGTTTGAGCCTTAATGTACTTACTGTAACAACCCGCCCTTTTGGAGACGATTAAATTCCTTAAATAAATATAAATTGACAATTTGGAGAATTCCCTAAAATAGTAATTTTTGGGATTCTCGAGGATTAAATGATTTTCGAAGGATGTTGTGATTATTTTTGGGACTATATAGGTCGAAATATTTTAATTATATGTCGCCATTGAGTAAAGCGACACGAGGTCAGATTTTTAATTAGAAAACCCGCATTTATTTATTTTGGGTTGGAATAGTGATTTGCGGTCATATACCTCGGATGGGAATTTTGACTGCGCCATGATTCTCGAAATGGTCGAGATAGTCGGAAAAGAGTGTTCGATAGTCGAAAATGAGTTTCGGGTAATTTTAGAAGTAAAAGTAACTCGTAATTGGGTAAACGAGTCGATTTTGGGTTTTAAGGGTTAAAAACCATTTTCTTCCTATTTAAAGAGGGAGAAGGAAAGAGAATAGAGAGAAAAGAGAAAGAAAGGAAAGAAGAGAGAGAGGAGGGGAGAAAAGAGGAGAGAAAATGGACATCTCAGGCAAACTCCGCCGGATTCGACTCGAGGACGTCGGATTTTATCCACGAGGCAAGTGTTTACTTGCTTTATTTATCTTTTTGCATAAATATCTCATACTGTAGTTTGGTATAAACAAACCCTAATGGTTTTGGGGTGGGTTATCGTGGATAAAACGGGTTTTTGGGAGTTAAAACAATTAAACCCCAAATAATATTTCAATTTATGGAACTTAGGTTTTAACCTAAATTAATTGGTGGTTTTGGGTTCTAGGATGTTTAGAACCCTTAATATATGTGTATTTGTAGTTGGTTGAGGTTGTAGGACGTTGGGTGAGGCGGCAAAAGCTTGGGAGAAGCTTTAATGGCCGAAATCGTCTCGGAGAAGATGATGAATAGTAACCCTTCACTTTAGGAGGCCTTTTTGGCCAGGAAAAGTGTTGATTTAGCTTTCGGCCAAAACATGAAAGTTGTAGATCTTTTCGATAGGTTGCGTGGGCGCCGACCGCGTATTTTTCTGATTTTTCTACGATTTGATATGATTTTTACAAGATGACAGCTCCGGGTTGAAATCATCAACTCGGAAATCAAATCGGGAATTGGAAAAATTACGGCTAGAATTAATTGCGTAGATGTTCGGGATATTTTTTGGGGTAGTATAGAAAACCCGAAAATGAATTTGGGTTGTTGGATAAGGGAATTGAGGATTTAATTTTGGGAGACCTGGTGCGACCGGTCGACCGCGCCCCTAAGGCCGGTCGACCGCGTCAAGGAGAAAGGGCCTACTGCTTTGTTTCGTAGGCATATTTGTAACCCGCGGTCGACCGGGGGTCTAGGACCGGTCGACCGGTGCCCTGTTTTCAGCCCAAGATTTTGGAGATTAGGATTATTTCTCCTTTTTGAGTTTAATGTGTAAGGGCCTTCCAAATTAGAGATTATTGGAGGGTTATGTCCTAAAGGACTTGAGGAATTGCGAGTGTATATATATTGGTATATTCACTTAGAGTGAATTAGTATAATTGGAGATATCCAAATGAATCCGTAGATGGGATTTTGATATATATATTACTTATTAAAGTAAGAAAATACTTTGGGTTTAGTATCATGCATATATGAATGCATGATTATGATTCTTTGAGAGAATCTTTGGGAGTATTGGTCATCGATAGATGGTTTGGAAAATATGGCCATTTTTATATATTCAGGGAGGAATATATGGTATATATATATATATATATATATATATATATATATATATATATATATATATATATATATATATATATACTATGTGATTAAGTATATATGATATGATATAAATGATTTTGAAAATATATAGATGAATATTTTCAAAATGGGAAAAAGGTAAATGATTTTCATAATTGATAAATTATGTCTACACACCTCCCTAAATCTCTATCATAAGGGAAGTTGCGTGCGTTATGGTGATGCCCCCTGGCTAATGAATGCAGTGTGGCTATAGTCCTATAGTCCATATGGGCGGTTATTTGTTTTTGCACTGGTTAGGGGATTCTGGGTGTGGTCCTGACTTTCCCGCAGGCAATATGGCCGCTTCCCGACGTTGGTAGGTTCCCAGGTTGTCTTGTATAGATAGGCCCTGGAAGATGATAGCCATTTAGGGGCACGTCTAGTAGGGAAACCCGGAGGGGCGGTCTTAGTTTTATTAAAGCAATTTATGATAATAAATTGGCTTTAATTTACATTTCCTGAGTATAAAAAGGGAAATGGGATAAAGGTTTGGCTTCGGTAACACTCCTGGATGGAAGAAGGGATGTGGAAGCATGATTTGATCAAAGCATTTTTATGATAATGAAAATGGCTTTGGGTACATTTCCTGAGTATAAAAAAGTAAATGGGATGACATATAAAGGAAAAGCATTTTTATGATAATAAAACTGGCTTTTAAAAGCATATGATTTGTTAAAGCAATTCATGGTAATGAATTGGCTTTTATATTTACATTTCCTGAGTATAAAAAGGGAAATGGGAAGTTTTGAGAAAAATGAAAGTATTGATAAATACTTGATATATGAATCCTCAGTCCGGGAGATAGATTCGGATGGTTATGGTAAAATATGATTATATACATATGGATGAATCGAGTACCGAGGGTCTAATGGATTCCGATAATCGACCTTGCCACATAGTAGTGTATCGGGGGGGTTCCTTGTTTGGATTACGCTTTGCGAGACACCCCACGCACGAATATGGCAATGTGTTGAGACTAGGGAGAAGTTTCATCCTTAGTGCTCTTATATTGATATATATATATTCTATATTGAGGGACTAGCGGATCTCGACGATCGATCGTGCCGCGTAGTAGTGTATCGGGGGGTTCCTTGTTTGGATTTCGCTTTGTGAGACACCCCACGCACGAACATTGCATAGCGTTGAGACTGGAGTGAAGTTTAACCCTTAGTACATTGCTTGGACTATCTAGGGTTGATAGTGATTGGGTGATAGCCTAGTTTAGCAGGGTAGTTTGACTAGGATGTTTAGAGGGATGCGCTAGGAGTGCACTGTTAGTGGAGAGGTGAGGGGTATCTCATGGGAGTGCGATACCAAACTTAAATATGAGGTAAAACCTTTTTCAAAATAATAAGGCATTTATGCACTTGCTAAATATTTTCAAAACTCGGGCTCTAACCCATTTATCTACTTTTCCTTTCTTGCTATATATATATTATATAGGTGTGTAATACCCCGTATTTTTATGCTATATTAATTTGGGGATTTATTAAATTTAATGTGAGTGAATTATTTAATAAAAATCCGGAAATTAATTCTATTATAATTATTAACGTGACGAGAGTTAGTAATTATGAGAAATTTGTTGAATATTACTAATGAGCAAAGTAATATATTATATTGGTTATATTGAATGTCATGAGTGAGTTAAATGACAATTTCGGAAATTTAAGTCGGAACGTGCTCGTGTCGCGTCAGGGCTAAATTTTGATAAATAAAAAGTGAATGTTTTATAAGTTGCCCGTATGGTCATTTTGAGTGCGCCAACACGTCCGGAAGGGTCGAGATAGTAAGAAAAGTGTACCCGAGGGTTTAGTTTGGGTCTCGGGGCATTTTTAGGCCTAATTGGTACCCCGGGAGAGCGTTTTAGACATTTCACCTTTTTGGGTAGTTAAACCCACGAAAATACCAAGGGTTATATCAGATATCTGGATTGTCATCTAGGTTTAGAAACTCTAAACACAAGTGACGGCCATAGGAGAGGGAAGAAGAAAGCTCCAAGGCAATCCAAGGCCCCAAAAGTCATCCGTTTGCACCACAACCACCACCACCGCGTGAATCGCGCAACGGGCTACGCAACCACACCAAAAACATCTGCAAATCAGAACGTCGAAAATCCCAGGCAAGTGTTTATCTTTTTATTTTCGTTGGTGCAATTTCCATATTAGTTTAGGAATGATTAGGGATGAAATATATGGAAGAAAACTCAATTTGTGAGAGGAAAATCCATGTAGTATTGGTTTATATGATGATTCTGGAAACCTTGCCATGTAGAGGACTTTAACCACGAAATTTTGATGATATTAAGAAGGAAATTCTGGAGAAAAATTTGTTAGAAATCTGTTTAAGAAAATTCTAGGGTTCTTGATAATTAGATATAAATTTTGGGTTGAAAATCCATGTTTAAATGATGAATATGTACATGCCTTATGTTAGAAACATCTGGTATATTGTTATAATGTTAGTAGTAGAATTCTTGGGACGTTTGGGATTGGAAAACATGGATTTGGATGAAGAAAATTGGTAGAACCCGTAACTGCAATTCTGCAGAAATCAAAATACCTGCCTGATCGATCGATCGAGCATAGAGCTTCGATCGATCGAAGGTTTGACCGATCGATCGAGTCCCAGACCTCGATCGATCGACCCCTCCTAACAGACTCCTATTTCCCTTGTTTAATTAGTTAAACTAAATTTATCGTGAAATAATTCTTGGGTATTCTTAATAAAATGTTTTGGGAGATAGGAAAGACAAGTAGGACATATGAATAAGTGTTGGGAACTTTATTTTAAGAGGAGAAGTTTACTTTTGGGGTAATTATATAATGAACGATGAAACTACGTGTTTCAAGTGAGAGATTACGGAAAATAGCTATGATAGTGAATAGAGTTATACCTACTGAATTTTATACTTGGAAGGATAGAGTCCACGAGTGTCACGTAATAAGTGAGAAAACCCTTCGAGTTAAGGTTAGATATTAAACCTTATACGTAATACTAAAAATGTGAAATTAAGGATAAATGTTGTAATTATGGGTGACGAGAGGAACCTACATTAATATGATAAAAGTGGTATATTTATATGATTGTGTGTACATATATTGTATACATGTGAAAATCATGCCCACGCTACTTGCTATCCCTGAGGTTACCGTGCTGGGACAGTCTTATCTCGATGGGACCTTTATAGGGGATATTGACTTGTACCCTAGAAGATAGATGTCCTTGGTACAGGCTATCGACGTGATAGTTCAGACGGTCCTAAGAGACGCAGGATGTGCCATCCTCTTAGAGACTTGGAATCTATTCTTCGCCTCAATTTTGTTTATGTATGAGTTAATACAATTCGAGAGTGATTCCGATTGTATTCCCCTTAATATGAGTGATATGGGGTTTTGGATAGTAGAGTATGCCCGCACCATAGTTTATTTGGGGTGCTGTTATAATATATATATTATACGAGTAGTTAATATATATGAAATTGTGAAATTTGGAACTACCTACTGTGAATTGATAAGTAGGACATGGTTGATGACTCAAATAGTAAATACTTATTTTGTGAAAGTATAATATGACACTGGGAAACTTTATAAATTAATAAAGCTAAAACGAGAGTTGTGTTGCTAATTGGAAGTATTCTTTTTAAACAATGATATTGTTCGGTTTTAAAATTTTATGAGTAAGTAAGATAAGCTAAATTTTTGGGAAGGTTAGTATGATAAAATGATAAGATAAACCGTTGGGAAGGTTAGTACGATAGGCGTGCACATTATAAGAGAGGTGAGAATTTCTCAAAAGAGTGTTGCTCTAATATGTTATTGCATTGGCCTGTATTAATTTAAATACTTGCTAAACGTATTTTAAATCAAACACACTTTCGGGCTCTGATCCGTTTCTCTCTCTCTCTCTCTCTCTCTCTTGTATATATATGTATGTATTACAGGTGCCCAGCCACAGGGGAGTCTTTCTTAGGATCTCTTGGAAGGAACGCGTTGCAGCTTAGGTGGGAGTTCCAGGTCTCTTGATTAGACGACTTCATTCATTCGGATCCACTCTTAGTACTTTCATTTAGTTGAGCATGTGTAGCTCTTTCCATTATTCCATTGTTATTGGACATTCGTATTTCAGTTATTTTCAGTATTGTACTATGGGTTTTATTCAGTTTGATTTTGTTTCTTTATAATTCGCATGTTGACATTCGATTGACGAATGTTTTACATTAATTGGACTATGTTGCAGATATTTAATGTGGTGTGATTCATACTTATTGAATGTTGTTAATAAAATAAATGATTTTCTTTAAATAAAATTTGGAGAGTATGTATGAAAATGGTTTTGACAGTTTGCTTAATTATTTAGGGTGTTAAATTGGAAAATTTATTTTTATCGACAGTGATGCTGAGAATGAACCAACTGTTTACCTTGATTTAATTTAATAAAGGAGTGATCGCCCGGAATTTAATTAGGCGGGGTGTCACAAGTGGTATCAGAGCATCAGGTTCTAGTGTCCTTTAGGTTCTGTGCGGCCTATTATGCTTTCAGCGTTGCTTTCTTTGATATAGAGCCCTAAATACTAGGAATGTTGTATTCATCTCTATACATTGGGAATTCGTGCTTCTGCAATTTGTTTATTTGAATGATGAACTCATCCAAATTTACTTAAATTTTCAGATGGATCGTCAAGAAGAACTAGCTAAGACGGTTAAGGGAGTCAACGAGCAAGATCGACTCACACCTCAGGTATCCCCGGGGAGAATATCAACCGCCGAGTTAGCAGGTATCGTGGCACAAGCAGTTACCACTGCAGTTCTACAATACCAAGAACGCAGCCTACAACGTAAAGGAGGAAAAATATCTAGAGAGGTTAACCAAATACATGTGACTAACGTTGAGAATTGTGCGAAGGCACCGAATCTGCGACAACAAAACAATCAAGATCGAGTCAGTTCCAGAAGTAACGAGATTTATGTACAGGGACAAAAGTGTCAGGGCCAACGAAGTCATATTCGGAATGAAATCACCAAGAGGTGTTTCGATTGTGGAATGGACGATCAAAAACATAAATCTTGTCCGAATCAGACTGGGGATAAACTACAATCTGACCAGCGAAGAATTTCGAAACTATGCTATAAATGTGTACAACCGGGTCACAAGTGGATGGATTGTCCTCGCCCTGACATAGTTTTTCCGCAGATATCCCTTCAAGGCCAGCAAGACCAGGGAAAAAGCGAGACTAGTCAATACCGTAAGGAAGGGAAGCAGTTTCGAGGGAGGTGCTTCCAATGTGGTAGTAATGGCCATAGGCGTCAGGATTAGCCAGAGAAGGATAGGGCCCCACAACAGGAATGTGCTAACAATGAACCCCAGAAGCCAGCTCCACCACCCTTTCCAACAGCCTCAGTTCAGCAGAGAAAGCTACAGGGCGAACGTGTCTATAACTTCCCACAGGCAGTAGCTCCGCAGGCACCAACCGCGATTGAGGGTATGTTCTTCTATCCATGTTACTATGAGTCGAGTTTTGTTTGATACTGAGGCAACGCACTATTTGATAGTTACCTATTTTGTGAAAACCTTAGGGTTATTAGCCACAACAGAGAACACTGTGACATATGTAGACTCACCACTGGGGAGTGGGTCGCTTATTTTCTTTATATGCCGGGGTGTGGGGGTAGAGATTAGTAGCTTAGTATTACCTGCAGACATGTTAGTTTTAGTCATGCACGAGCATGATGTGATTATTGGTATGGATTGGCTCTCTTTTTATAGAGCCATGATTGATTGCTTCAGTGGGAGCATTGTTTTTGCCATTCCGAGGCAAGAGATGTTTGTAGTGGCGATGCCTCGCCCAGAGGGAGGCTCGACCGCTCATTTATATTACATAGAGGAGGATACCTCTAAGGAGGTTGTGATTCCCTTAGATTCGATCCCAGTTGTCAGGGATTATTATGATGTGTTTCAGGAAATACCAGGCCTACCGCCCAGTCGAGAGATAGACTTTTTCATAGATTTATTGCCAGATACGAGACCTATAGCATGCGCACTGTACCGTATGGCTTCGGCAGAGATACGAGGGTTACGAGATCAGATAAAGCAGCTGTTAGGTTAGGGCTTAATTCGTAGGAGTACCTCACCTTGGGGCGCTCTAGTTTTATTTGTGAAGAAGTGAGACGGTTCACTGAGATTGTGTGTGGACTACAGGGAGCTGAACAAGGTCACGATACGGAATAAATATCCGTTACCTCGAAACGATGATCTGTTCGACCAGCTGAGGGGAGAAACTTTCTTTTCAAAGATAGATCTGAGGTCGGGGTACCATCAGCTACGTATTAGGGAGCATGATGTTTCGAAGACTACTTTCTTGACGAGATATGGGTCTTATGAGTTTCGGGTGATGCCGTTCGGACTCACAAATGCTCTAGCCGTTTTCATGGACTTGATGAACCGAGTATTCAGAGAGTTCTTGGATCAGTTTGTCATCGTTTTCATAGATGACATTTTGATATATTCACACTCCGAGGAGGAGAATGCCGAGCACTTGAGGCAGGTTCTTCAGACTCTATGAGAGCATCAGTTGTATGCTAAGTACGAGAAGTGCGGATTCTGGTTTCGAGAGGTACAGTTCTTGGGGCATGTTGTTTCTGAGCAGGGGATTGTAGTTGACCCGAGTAAAGTATCAGTGGTGAGGGAGTGGGAACAGCCCACGACACCGACGGAACTGCGTAGTTTCCTGGGATTAGCTGGTTACTACAGGAGATTCATTCGGGGATTCTCCAAAATAGCGGGTCCATTGAGCAATCTGACTCGCAAGGGAGTACCATATGTTTGGGATGACGCTTGTCAGTTGGCTTTTGACGAGCTGAAAGACAAGCTTACTTCAGCGCCATTCCTTGCGTTACCGCAGCCAGGTATGGAGTACCTGGTTTACACCAATGCATCCTTACGGGGACTTGGGGGAGTACTTCAGCAGGAAGAGAAGGCTATAGCTTTTGCCTCCCGCAAGCTTAAGCAGCATGAGAATAATTACCCCACCCACGACCAGGAGTTAGCAGCGGTCGTCTTTGCATTGAGGATATGGAGGCACTATTTGTTGGGAGAGAAATTCTTTTTGTTCACAGACCACAAGTCGTTGCAGTACTTGTTCACTCAGCGAGAATTGAATATGCATCAGCGCAGATGGCTAGAGTTTGTGAAGGACTACCAGTTCGACATACAGTATCATCCGAGAAAGGCCAACGTAGTTGCTGATGCGTTGAGTCGTAGACCGGTAGACGAAGTAGCAGACGTCTGGAAAGCAAAGTGGAAGGAGTTAGGCCACCAGGATGCAGTAGCCCGTTCTTTCATATCCCTAATGTCAGTTACACCCGAGATTGTTACGAGAATGATACAGGCACAGACCACAGACCCGTTTTTCCAAGAACAGATTGTGCGACTTCTAGCCGAGGGTGCTGAGTCCTATTCTGTTAGTTCTGATGGAGGTTTGTGGTTTAATGGGAGATTGGTGGTTCTAGAAGGAGAAGAATTACGTTATGCAGTGATGACTTATTCTCATGGGTCCCGATTTGCAGTACACCCGGGAGGTGATAAGATGTACCAGGATATGAGGAGGCAATACTGGTGGAGTGGGATGAAGAAGGACATTGCTGAGTTCGTGTCCAAGTGTTCTACCTGCCAGCCGGTAAAGGTGGACCATCAGAAACCGTCAGGATTGCTTCAGCCATTGGAAGTACCCGCGTGGAAGTGGGAGAGTATTTCCATGGATTTTATTGCAGGGTTGCATACATCACAGCGGGGCCATGATTCTATCTGGGTGATTGTAGACCGTTTGACCAAGGTGGCTCACTTTCTGTCGGTGCGGACAGATTACACCATGGGTCAGTATGCTCAGTTGTTATTCGCTGACATTGTCAGATTACACGGGGTGCCCCTGAATATTGTGTCAGATAGAGATAATATTTTCGTGTCACGTTTTTGGGAAAGCTTTCAGGAGGCTATGGGTACTGAGTTGAGGCTGAGTTCAGCTTACCACCCACAGACAGATGGACAGACAGAGCGTACTAATCAGATGTTAAAGGATATGCTACGCATGTGTGTTCTTGATTTTGGAGGAGGTTGGGAGCCACATCTTCCACTGGTAGAGTTTGACTATAATAACTCTTATCATTTCACGATTGGCATGATCCATTTGAGGCTTTATATGGCAGGCCTTGTCGTTCCCCAGCTTGTTGGCTCGAAGTGGGGGATAACAAGTTGCTAGGACCAGAGGTAATTGAGGAGACCTCCGCGAGGATTGAGATAATCAGGAGTCGCATTCAGATAGCCTAGGACAGGCAGAAGAGCTACGCCGATGCGAAACGGTTCTTCCGGGAGTTTAGTGTGGGGGACCAAGTGTTATTGCGTGTATCTCCTATGAAGGGAGTGATGAGGTTCGGGAAGAAGGGGAAGTTGGCTCCGAGGTACGTGGGACCATTTCCCATCATTGAGAGGATTGGGCCGGTTGCATACAGGTTGGGATTGCCAGAACATTTACATCGCATCCACGATGTATTCCACATCTCGTCGTTGAGACGATACCTTCGGGATGATATGGCCCATACTCACATTGCGATAGATGAGATCGACTTACAGCCTGATATCCCTTACGAGGAGAGATCGTTAACTATTCTAGACTATAGTGAGAGAAGATTGAGGTCGAAGATAGTTCCACTTGTGCGGGTCCAGTGGAAGCATCATAATGTGGAGGAATCCACTTGGGAGCGCGAGGCAGATATACGCGAGAGATATCCAGAGTTGTTTTTACCAGGTATGCCTTATTTTCTGAATTTCGGGACGAAATTCCGTTATTAGGGGGGAAGTATGTAATACCTCGTATTTTTATGCTATATTAATTTGGGGATTTATTAAATTTAATGTGAGTGAATTATTTAATAAAAAATCCAGAAATTGATTATGTTATAATTATTAACGTGACGAGAGTTAGTAATTATGAGAAATTTGTTGAATATTACTAATGAGCAAAGTAATATATTATATTGGTTATATTGAATGTCATGAGTGAGTTAAATGACAATTTCAGAAATTTAAGTCGGAACGTGCTCGTGTCGCGTCGCGTCGGGGCTAAATTTTGATAAATAAAAAGTGAATATTTTATAAGATGCCCGTATGGTCATTTTGAGTGCGCCAACATGTCCAGAAGGGTCGAGATAGTCAGAAAAGTGTACCTAAGGGTTTAATTTGGGTCTCGGGGCGTTTTTAGGCCTAATTGGTACCCCGGGAAGGCGTTTTGGACATTTCACCTTTTTGGGTAATTAAACCCACGAAAATACCAAGGGTTATATCAGATATCTGGATTGTCATCTAGGTTTAGAAACTCTAAACACAAGTGACGTCCATAGGAGAGGGAACAAGAAAGCTCCAAGGCAATCCAAGGCCCTAAAAGTCATCCGTTTGCACCACAACCACCACCACCGCGTAGATCGCGCAACGGGCTACGTAACCACACCAAAAATATCTGCAAATCAGAACGTCGGAAATCCCAGGCAAGTGTTTATCTTGCTATTTTCGTTGGTGCAATTTCCATATTAGTTTAGGAATGATTAGGGATGAAATATATGGAAGAAAACTCAATTTGTGAGAGGAAAATCCATGTAGTATTGGTTTATATGATGATTTTGGAAACCTTGCCATGTAGAGGACTTTAACCACGAAATTTTGATGATATTGAGAAGGAAATTCTGGAGAAAAATTTGTTAGAAATCTGTTAAAGAAAATTCTAGGGTTCTTGATAATTAGATATAAATTTTGGGTTGAAAATCCATGTTTAAATGATGAATATGTACATGCCTTACGTTAGAAACATCTGGTATATTGTTATAATGTTAGTAGTAGAATTCTTGGGACATTTGGGGTTGGAAAACATGGATTTGGATGAAGAAAATTGGTAGAACCCGTAACTGCAATTCTGTAGAAATCAAAATACCTGCTTGATCGATCGATCGAGCATAGAGCTTCGATCGATCGAAGGTTCGATCGATCGATCGAGTCCCAGACCTCGATCGATCGACCCTTCCTAACAGACTCCTATTTCCCTTGTTTAATTAGTTAAACTAAATTTATCGTGAAATAATTATTGGGTATTCTTACTAAAATGTTTTGGGAGATAGGAAAGACCAGTAGGACATATGAATAAGTGTTGGGAACTTTATTTTAAGACGAGAAGTTTACTTTTGGGGTAATTATATAATGAACGATGAAACTACGTATTTCAAGTGTGAGATTACGGCAAATAGCTACGGTAGTGAATAGAGTTATACCTACTGAATTTTCTACTTGGAAGGATAGAGTCCACGAGTGTAACGTAATAAGTGAGAAAACCCTTCGAGTTAAGGTTAGAGATGAAACCTTATACGTAATACTAAAAATGTGAAATTAAGGATAAATTTTGTAATTATGGGTGACGAGAGGAACCTAAATTAATATGATAAAAGTGGTATATTTATATGATTGTGTGTACATAAATTATATACATGTGAAAATCATGCCCACGCTCCTTGCTATCCCTGAGGTTACCGCCCTGGAACAGTCATATCTCGATGGGACCTTTATAGGGGATATTGACTTGTACCCTAGAAGATAGATGTCCTTGGTACAGGCTATCGACGTGATAGTTCAGACGGTCCTAAGAGACGCAGGCATGTGCCATCCTCTTGGAGACTTGGAATCTATTCTTCGCCTCAATTTTGTTTGTGTATGAGTTAATACAATTCGAGAGTGATTCCGATTGTATTCCCCTTAATATGAGTGATATGGGGTTTTGGATAGTAGAGTATGCCTGCATCATAGTTTATTTGGGGTGCTATTATAATATATATATTATACGAGTAGTTAATATATATGAAATTGTGAAATTTGGAACTACCTACTGTGAATTGATAAGTAGGACATGGTTGATGACTCGAATAGTAAATACTTATTTTGTGAAAGTATAGTATGACACTGGGAAACTTTATAAATTAATAAAGCTAAAACGAGAGTTGTGTTGCTAATTGGAAGTATTCTTTTTAAACAATGATATTGTTTGGTTTTAAAATTTTATGAGTAAGTAAGATAAGCTAAATTTTTGGGAAGGTTAGTATGATAAAATGATAAGATAAACCGTTGGGAAGGTTAGTACGATAGGCGTGCACATTATAAGAGAGGTGAGAATTTCTCAAGAGAGTGTTGCTCTAATATGTTATTGCATTGACCTGTATCAATTTAAATACTTGCTAAACGTATTTTAAATCAAACACACTTTCGGGCTCTGATCCGTTTCTCTCTCTCTCTCTCTCTCTCTCTCTCTCTCTCTCTCTCTCTCTCTCTCTCTTGTATATATATGTATGTATTACAGGTGCCCAGCCACAGGGGCGTCTTGCTTAGGATCTCTTGGAAGGAACGCGCTGCAGCTTAGGTGGGAGTTGCAGGTCTCTTGATTAGACTACTTCGTTCATTCGGATCCACTCTTAGTACTTTCATTTAGTTGAGCATGTGTAGCTCTTTCCATTATTCCGTTGTTATTGGACATTTGTATTTCAGTTATTTTCAGTATTGTACTATGGGTTTTATTCAGTTTGATTTTGTTTCTTTATATTTCGCATGTTGACATTCGATTGACGAATGTTTTACATTAATTGGACTATGTTGCAGATATTTAATGTGGTGTGATTCATACTTATTGAATGTTGTTAATAGAATAAATGATTTTCTTTAAATAAAATTTGGAGAGTATGTATGAAAATGGTTTTGACACTTAGCTTAATTATTTAGGGTGTTAAATTGGAAAATTTATTTTTATCGATAGTGATGCTGAGAATGAACCAACTGTTTACCTTGATTTAATTTAATAAAGGAGTGATCGCCCGGTATTTAATTAGGCGGGGTGTCACAAGGTGTCCAGACACAAGGACGCCTGGATGGCACTTCTTTCGAGTCAGACGTCAGCTGCAGCAGCTGTGAATGCGTGCAGGTTTTTTGATAGCCGCTTCCATTATTGTACTCTAGATTGGAGGTATTGTATAAACATTAGGGCCAATGGTCCAACTACATTTAGTTATTCTTTCAGTACAACATTCGATATGGTTGTATACTTGGACCGAGTGTTCGTTTACTTTATTTCATTTCAGTTTCATTTACGCATAAACTGTGTGGATGTTTTATTTATTGTTGTTATAAAGAGTAGCAAAGTTAAAATTTTGACACCGGCCTAATAGGTTATTAGTAATTAAATGGATTTTCGATAGTGATGCTAAGAATGATCCATATGAGACTCCTGTTTTAATTTAATATTGGAGTGATCGCCCGGTATCTTATTAGGCGGGGTGTTACAGATGGTATCTAAGCATCAGGTTCTAGTGTCCTTAGGAATCTGTTCGGACGTACTACGCTTTCAGTGCTGCTCTCGATTTGTTATAGAGCTTCAGGAATAGGATTGTTGATTTCTCTTGTGGGATTTCATTCTCCCGCCATATTATGAGATTATAGAAATCTTTTGCGCGCTCGTTTGAGAATCGTGTGCGGAGCTTGGATGGCAGCAGGAGGTGAGGCTTAGCTGGAGCAGCTGGTAGAAGGTTGGGATGAGGACCTTAGTAGAGGTCACTCTCCCTATGGTAATTGTTAAGGATTTTGGCGGCAACTAATAAAGAATGGTAGTTAGGAGTACCACAATACCGCTGAAGTTGAGAGTGGTACTAAAGTTGAATTCCTCATTGAAGTTGAGGATTAAAAAGGGATCTTACGGATAGTCTTAACCGTGAGTCCCCGCGATTTAGTCGGTATGAGAAGGATGTTGTTATGAGTTTTACCTCAATCCAGGAGGTATAATTGGCGTGGCTAGATAAAGTCACGGTATTAGTTAGCCCTAGACTCGTGTGTGTAATTTTAGTTATGGCGGTCACGATAAGATAATAACATATATGTCTATGTATTTTTCCGCGATAACGGGATTTTGTTTTCCTTCACTCGTCATAGAGGCGGGTGTTTATATTTTATATATTGTATAAGATGATGGTATTTTTGGGACAATAACAAGCTAATGATGGCAAGACTATCGTGTCCATGGTTCATGGAGGGAACGGGTTATTGTTGCGGTGTCTCACCTAAATATAGGTTGAGTTCACCTTATTTACTGTGGGATACGAAACTTCGATGAGAAGAGGTTTCCTTATCGTGATTTGGGTTTATGGCGACCTTATATATATGATTTAAGGCCGCAGGATTTTCGTTGAGCTGAACATAAAGCTCATTATTGTTTGCGCAAGGACTTAAAAATAAGTGCGAGTGCAGGGTGGTATGACTCTTAGTTAGAGATAGGAGTTCATACCACCTTTTTGTTGGATTAGGGGATAGGGATATCCTGGTGGCATGTTGAAATAACGGAACCCCATAACCAACGAAGTCAAGGGTTAATGTGTGGAGGGGTTCCTTGTTCGGATTTCGCTTTACGAGACACTCCACACATGACTCTTAACGGCGTCGGGAGTGGGGAGCTGTTATGGGATGCAAGGATGTTGATTTTGTGGAAAGGTCTTATAGTGTGGATGAACCACTATAGGCTATGATCCACATGATGTTGATATACTTATGGAAAGATTGTGCTATGGAAAAGCACTAAAGTTGTCCCCTCGCCACAAGTGGGTGGTTGAGGTTGGACTTAGAGAAATTGGTTTGAGGATAATAACCAGCCTTAATGAAAAGACATATTTTGAGAAGATAAATTTTGGGTATTATGTTCGTGACACTTTCTACAGAAAGTGGGCACTTCGATTGATTAGGTTTCCTTCTGTATGGGAGGAAGGATAAGATAGTAGGAATGCGTTCATAGGCTAGCCTAGTAGGATTTAGGACGTCCCGCTTATGTGCCTTGGGTCGTTATATCTCGATGACCGACTACGCGAGGGAGTAGTGTAACGGGAGGGTTTCTTGTTTGGATTTCGCCTTGGCGAGACGTCCCACGTACGAAACCGAGAAAATGTTGGAAGTTGAGAGAGGCCTTGGGCACTAGGGACATATTTAGGATACTCGTTTCGCTTAAGTAGGGTAACGCTTAGACCTTAGTATTTTTATTAGAGTTAGTGGTGCCGAGTTTAGGAGAATGGAATTTCGTGGGTTCGGAGGACCCATAGGTGAGTATTACACCGAGGAAAGGAGATCCTTATTGGGAGAGAGTGTTACGTCTCAAACGTTCACTACGGATGGGCAGATATGCGCAAGTTTGAAAGGAGTATGGGCACCTTGGTAAGATGGTTGTATATACCGCCTGGAATAGAATGGGCATAGTATATAAGGTTGAAATTCATGCCGATAGGCATTATAGATGATGGGTATTATGTGACGTATTAGAGTCACTTTACGATCGTGGTAGTCGTGTAGCATATGGTTGGGAACCATTGGGTTAGTATCGTTTCCCTTGAGAAATTAGGATTTGGAGTGATCCTAGTTATATGGTGTAGGTTGTATCCGAATTTGGAGGACGGAATTCCGTTGTAAGGGGGGGGAGTATGTAACAACCCGCCCTTTTGGAGACGATTAAATTCCTTAAATAAATATAAATTGACAATTTGGAGAATTCCCTAAAATAGTAATTTTTGGGATTCTCGAGGATTAAATGATTTTCGAAGGATGTTGTGATTATTTTTGGGACTATATAGGTCGAAATATTTTAATTATATGTCGCCGTTGAGTAAAGCGACACGGGGTAAGATTTTTAATTAGAAAACCCGCATTTATTTATTTTGGGTTGGAATAGTGATTTGCGGTCAAGTACCTCGGATGGGAATTTCGACTGCGCCATGATTCTCGAAATGGTCGAGATAGTCGGAAAAGAGTGTCCGATAGTCGAAAATGAGTTTCGGGTAATTTTAGAAGTAAAAGTAACTCGTAATTGGGTAAACGAGTCGTTTTTGGGTTTTAAGGGTTAAAAACCATTTTCTTCCTATTTAAAGAGGGAGAAGGGAAGAGAATAGAGAGAAAAGAGAAAGAAAGGAAAGAAGAGAGAGAGGAGGGGAGAAAAGAGGAGAGAAAATGGAGATCTCGGGAAAACTCCGCCGGATTCGACTCGAGGACGTCGGATTTTATCCACGAGGCAAGTGTTTACTTGCTTTATTTATCTTTTTGCATAAATATCTCATACTGTAGTTTGGTTTAAGCAAACCCTAATGGTTTTGGGGTGGGTTATCGTGGATAAAACGGGTTTTTGGGAGTTAAAACAATTAAACCCCAAATAATATTTCAATTTAGGGAACTTAGGTTTTAACCTAAATTAATTGGTGGTTTTGGGTTCTAGGATGTTTAGAACCCTTAATATATGTGTATTTGTAGTTGGTTGAGGTTGTAGGACGTTGGGTGAGGCGACAAAAGCTTGGGAGAAGCTTTAATGGCCGAAATCATCTCGGAGAAGACGATGAATAGTAACCCATCACTTTAGGGGGCCTTTTTGGCCAGGAAAAGTGTTGATTTAGCTTTCGGCCAAAACACGAAAGTTGTAGATCTTTTCGATACAGTCGCGTGGGCGCCGACCGCGTATTTTTCTACGATTTTATATGATTTTTACAAGATGGCAGCTCCGGGTTGAAATCACCAACTCGGAAATCAAATCGGGAATTGGAAAAATTACGGCTAGAATTAATTGCGTAGATGTTCGGGATAATTTTTGGGGTAGTATGGAAACCCCGAAAATGAATTTGGGTTGGTGGATAAGGGAATTGAGGATTTAATTTTGGGAGACCTGGTGTGACCGGTCGATCGCGCCCCTAAGGTCGGTCGACCGCGTCAAGGAGAAAGGGCCTACTCCTTTGTTTCGTAGGCTTATTTGTAACCCGCGGTCGACCAGGGGTCTAGGACCAGTCAACCGGTGCCCTGTTTTCAGCCCAAGATTTTGGAGATTAGGATTATTTCTCCTTTTTGAGTTTAATGTGTAAGGGCCTTCCAAATTAGAGATTATTGGAGGGTTATGTCCTAAAGGACTTGAGGAATTGGGAGTGTATATATGTGTATATTCACTTAGAGTGAATTAGTATAATTGGAGATGTCCAGATGAATCCGTAGATGGGATTTTGATATTAATATTACTTATTAAAGTAAGAAAATACTTTGGGTTTAGTATCATGCATATATGAATGCATGATTATGATTCTTTGAGATAATCTTTGGGAGTATTGGTCATCGATAGATAGTTTGGCAAATATGGCCATTTTTATATATTCAGGGAGGAATATATGGTATATATATATATATATATACTATGTGATTAAGTATATATGATATGATATAAATGATTTTGAAAATATATAGATGAATATTTTCAAAATGGGAAAAAGGTAAATGATTTTCATAATTGATAAATTATGTCTACACACCTCCCTAAATCGCTATCATAAGGGAAGTTGCGTGTGTTATGGTGATGCCCCCTGGCTAATGAATGCAGGATGGCTATAGTCCTATAGGCCACATGGGCGGTTATTTGTTTTCTGCGCTGGTTAGGGGATTCTGGGTGTGGTCCTAACTTTCCCGCAGGCAATATGGCCTCTTCCCGACGTTGGTAGGTTCCCAGGTTGTCTTGTATAGATAGGCCCTGGAAGATGATAGCCATTTAGGGGCGCGTCCAGTGGGGAAACCCGGAGGGACGGTCTTAGTTTTATTAAAGAAATTTATGATAATAAATTGGCTTTAATTTACATTTCTTGAGTATAAAAAGGGAAATGGGATAAAGGTTTAGCTTCGGTAACACTCCCGGATGGAAGAAGGGATGTGGAAGCATGATTTGATCAAAGCATTTTCATGATAAGGGAAATGGCTTTGGGTACATTTCCTGAGTATAAAAAGGGAAATGGGATGACATATAAAGGAAAAGCATTTTTATGATAATAAAACTGGCTTTTAAAAGCATATGATTTGTTGAAGCAATTCATGATAATGAATTGGCTTTTATATTTACATTTCCTGAGTATAAAAAGGGAAATGGAAAGTTTTGAGAAAAATGAAAGTATTGATAAATACTTGATATATGAATCCTCAATCCGAGAGATAGATCCGGATGGTTATGGTAAAATATGATTATATACATATGGATGAATCGAGTACCGAGGGTCTAATGGATCCCGATAATCGACCTTGCTGCATAGTAGTGTATCGGGGGGGTTCCTTGTTTGGATTTCGCTTTACGAGACACTCCACGCACGAATTTGGCAATGTGTTTAGACTAGGGAGAAGTTTCATCCTTAGTGCTCTTATATTCATATTTATCATATGATGTATATATATATATATATATATATATATATATATATATATATATATATATATTCTGTACTGAGGGACTGGCGAATCTCGACGATCGATCGTGCCGCGTAGTAGTGTATCAGGGGGGTTCCTTATTTGGATTTCTCTTTGCGAGACACCCCACACACGAACATTGCATAGCTTTGAGACTGGAGTGAAGTTTATCCCTTAGTACATTGCTTGGACTATCTAGGGTTGATAGTGATTGGGTGATAGCCTAGTTTAGGAGGGTAGTTTGACTAGGATGTTTAGAGGGATGCGCTAGGAGTGCACTCTTAGTGGAGAGGTGAGGGGTATCTCATGGGAGTGAGACACCAAACTTAAATATGAGGTAAAACCTTTTTCAAAATAATAAGGCATTTATTCACTTGCTAAATATTTTCAAAACTCGGGCTCTGACCCGTTTATCTCCTTTTCATTTCTTCTATATATATATTATATAGGTGTCCAGACACAAGGACGCCTGGATGGCACTTCTTTCGAGTCAGACGTCAGCTGCAGCAGCTGTGAATGCGTGCATGTTTTTTGATAGCCGCTTCCATTATTGTACTCTAGATAGGAGGTATTGTATAAACATTCGAGCCAATGGTCCAACTGCATTTAGTTATTCTTTCAGTACAGCATTCGATATGGTTGTATATTTGGACCGAGTGTTCGGTTACTTTATTTCATTTCAGTTTCATTTACGCATAAACTATGTGGATGTTTTATTTATTGTTGTTATAAAGAGTAGCAAAGTTAAAATTTTGACACCGGCCTAATAGGTTATTAGTAATTAAATGGATTTTCGACAATGATGCTAAGAATGATCCATATGAGACTCCTGTTTTAATTTAATATTGGAGTGATCGCCCGGTATCTTATTAGGCGGGGTGTTACACTTACCAACCAACAACAATCCTTGTTAGATATAATAAATCAAGTTGAAGATACAAATATTAAAATCAAGTTAATAGAAACTTGATATAATTTCTCAAAAAATGAGAAACAGAAAATGCGAGATATTTAAAAAAAACATTACCGTATTAAAGAAATAATATACATAATGGAGAATATCATGATTACTCCAAACCTGCTAATATGTCAGATCTAAAATATGAGGTTAATGACGTTAAAATAAATTACAACAACTAAAACTACAACAAAATGTAGTGCATATTGATAAAAAAATCTTATGAATGAATATCATTCCTCAAAACCTGAAATTTCAAATAAAGAAGAATGAGAAGAATACCTATAATTAGGATCAATTAGCAAGGTTACCTATCTATATCGGTACATTTGCCTAACCTTGGTTATTAAAAATGAATACAAGTTATCAAATATTATTGCGTTGGTTGATTGTGGTGTTGATATGAATTGCATATAAAAATGATTAGTTCTTACTCGATACTTTGAAAAAACTACTCAAATGCTCACTAATGTAAGTCGTGAAGATAGGCATATCAAATACATAATCAATAGAGTTTTATTTGCAATGAAAGAACATGTTTACCCAATATTTTTTTTTTACTTAAAAATTGGCCCCAACAAGTCGTCCTACGAACTCCTTTTTTATCCATAATAATGTTAATGTATATAATAGATTCCAATGGAATTTATACTACTTAAAATGGCAACAAATTATTTTTGATTTTTTCACCCAACATTCTAAAGATAATATAAACTCTTTAAAAGAAATTAGTTTCTTAAAAGAAAATGCACTGCCTTTGTGATCCCTCTTAGCCATTACCAATGGAATATTATGTCATTTGGCCTAAAAATGCACTTTCAAAATCTCAAAATATAATGAATGAAATTTTGAATCCTTACACATTATTCTCAATTATGTATATTGATGATACCCTCATATTATTTCAATCAATTGAACAATATTTTAAAAATCATAAAATGAAATTCTTTTAAACATCATAATTTAACATAATGGTTTGGTTGTTATTGCTCCTAAAATGAAATTCTTTCAAACTAATGTTAGAGTTTTAGGCCATAATATTGGTGAATGGAAAGTTCTCCCCATTGATAGAAGCATTGAATTTTCTTAAATTTTTTTGATGAATGAAAAGAAAAATCTCAATTACAAAGATTTCTGTTAATATCAATTATATTGGACAGTATTATAAAAATCTTGTAACCTATTCCGCAATTTTATATAATCAATTAACCAAAAATCCTTCTCCCTGTACAAATCAACACACTAAAGTTGTTGAGAAAATCAAATTAAAGGTTAAACAACTACCTTGCATTTTTCTTGTAAATCCAAATTGTTTCAAAATGGTTGAAACATATGCCTATGACATAGGATACGGAGGTATTTAAAACAAATAATTTCTTAAATTAAAAGTAAAGAATTAATTCATTTTACTTTTGTCAACTGGAAGGATACTTAGAAAAACTATTCTTCTATAAAGAAATAAATTCTTTTCATTGTTAAATGTATTTCTAAATTTCAAGATTATTTATTAAATCATTTTTTTACTCAAAATTTATTATAGTGCAGCAAGAGAAGTTCAAAACAAATATTTTCTATATGGTAGGCCAATTTGTTTGCATTCGATATGATATCGAACAAATTAAAGGTGAAAATAATTCCCTTCCTGATTCCCTAACTCATGAATGTTTACAGAATCAATGTCCCTTCTAGCAGACTTGGTCGCCAAAATTCTTAGCGATATGAAAAATCCATAATAGTGGAAAATTATTAATACCCCCCTCTGCAAGATTTACAAGAATTTTTCATAATGAAATCTGAACATAACAAAGTAAAAATACTTCCCATTTACACAAAAAATCTTGGACTGCTAAGGAAGTGTTACCAAAATCTCATCCTGATGTCATCCCTAATACTATAGCTATTAAATTAGTGACGATCCTTGATAAATAGGATAAACAATGTATGATAGATTCATGGGAAATTAGGTCCTGATACTTTGATTCGTAGAATTATGCGGTGCCATATTGCAAACATAAATATATTTATGAAGCAATGCTTCTTAGAATTGGTTTTATAGAAAGTACCCACACCAATAAATAAAAGAACCAACCAAAATCTCCCATTATTTATAAGAAAGTTATTGTGAGAAAATTTATCTATGCAAGGGAGTGGGTAATTAATCATAATAAATCTCAACATTTAACTTCAATCAAAGGGGTATTCTATAATTACTAGGATTATGTCAATGCATGGAGTAATGCATTCTATTATAAAAATCCTAACAAAAAACATATGTGGTTTCTTAAATTGTATACCCAGTCAATTAGAACTGATTAACTAGGATGGGTTTTCTAATCATGGGGCAAATTTGGTCTTAATGTGGACATTTTTCCAGAAGATATTTCTAATGAAAATTTATTCCTTACTAAATCACAATTTCATCCAATATACGAATGGAAAATAATCTTCCCATTTGGTTTTTCACCCTCGAACTTTTTCAAATTCTGAATTCCTTGAATGTGGAAATAGGATTTGCAATGCAAAATAAACCAATTAAGCATTGCGATATTTGAAAGAACTTTCTCATATAGCTCGTGGTTGGGTATGGATAATATGGAAGCTATCCCCTTAAGAAATGAGAAAGTACAATTTTACTCGAACCAAATTTCAAAAACTACTCCTCCACTAGAACAAATTAGCTCAAACCCAATTGAAGCCCTTAAACAAAAGTTAAGTCAATCCTTTTAAAATTATTAGAATAAGAAATTGTGATTCAGTGAATATAAAGACTCAATTTATATCTGCCTTTTCTCAATTCGAGCCTGCATCAAAATCATTTGATGATGTTTCCATGGCATCTGGAACTGGTACATTTGAATGTCTTGTTAGGAAATCTTAAGTTCCTAATGAAGAAATGGAAGACCTAAAATTTAAAGATAACGATCCTTCCATGGCGGAATTTTCTTCCCTAAAGAAGAAGGATGAAATCTTTATGCCTATTTAAAAACAAAGAATACCATAATTAATTTTATTACTATAATTTAAATAATAGATGACTTCATTATTTTATGATGGAGCCCACAAGTATCAATCAAAATTTACTTTAATAAGGTAGACGGTCGTACTCTCTATAAGTCATCACATGTAGATAACCAATTGTCCCGAAGATAAACCAACTATCTCAACACCACTTTAGGAATAAATAATTGTGTTTCTTATATTATTTAAAGGGGTTACTGACCCTTTGTTAGTATAACTTCTCTTTTCATCTCTCTCTCTCAACTCTAATTTACTTTCCCTTCTCTCTAGCATTCAAATAAGATTTCGAATTATATTTCGAAAACTTTTGTATGTTCTTTTTCTTTTCTTTTAATATTATTCTAATATACTTTTTATAATATTGATTAGTTTTAATATTAATAAAATCCTTCCCTTTTATCCCATCAATATGTCTACAAGCTTGTAAGGATAAATTTTCAATCGAGTCAATTTGTATGTAATAATTTTGAATAAAACATTTAAGTCATACGTGTTTGATGAAGACGCACCTGCCAAACTTCAAAGATTGGATACATCGTGTTGTGTTAACTGGCAAGTTTGTCTTCACATTTACTAAGGATCTCACTGGTATGAATGCATATTGAGTATGGGTCCTTGGATATTTTAAGGGTGCGTGTCTTTAAAATTAAAATTGTTTGGAACTATTTTTAAATGTTTTTTAAAGAAAAATATTTTTTGATTTTAATCTTGTTAAAACAAGTATTAATCTCATTTGAACGAAATTGGAATATTATTGGAATGAGCTTCGAATGACCATTAAATGTGAGCTCACAGCTTTACAAAACAGTCTCGTTGGAAGATCGTTTGAAGCCTGTTCAAATAAAACTCAGTGATCGTTCAAATGAGTGTTAATGTCATTGCAACAAAAATAGTGTTTTCATTCGAACGACCTTGTGTTTTCGTTCGAATGAAGTTTCCGCCTGGAAAATTATATTTTTACTATTTAGGGCGTGTTGGAATTAATTTTTTAAAGAACTTTTGGTGAAAAAAAATTTCCTATCTATTTGCCAAAGTTCCAAAACCCTAGTTTCACCGTTTACGTTTAAACATCCAAGATTTAATTTCTTATTCTTTGTGATCTTGAGTTTGGGCACCAGAGGTTGTTTCTCTTCATCCTGAGAGAACTTGTTTCATGCAGTGGACTATATTTGATAGTATAGACGGTTGCTAAGATTCATTGGTGGATATCGTGACATGCATGGACTTATGCGTTATGACAGCTGGCGTGAGTGGACTCATGCATTGCACTGTGGAGTAACAGTCAAATATTGAAGTGCATCAATGCTTGTGGGGATCGATCCGCTGAGTAAATATACTGTCAACTTATGTAATTCCACAAGGAAGTGAACTGTTTGGTTGGTCCGTCTGAGGTTTTTTCATTTGGTATTTTCCTCATACATCGACGTCTTGTAATTAATTTTTTTATTTTATCTGCGTATCACCTAAATGCATGTTTTAAGTTAAAAAGATAAAAGTGGGTAAATTGGTTTCCACAACAAGGGTTTAAAATCGATGTTAAGTTTAAGTGGGTTGATTTAGTTTTAATGTTTCAATCTTTAAACTTCAAAAAATATAAAAATTGGAGTTGTGTTTATTCTAACCATCTTTTCCCAAGCCAACACACTGTTAAGTGTCATTATCAAATTGGTATCATAGATAGAATACTTAGTTATTGGGTTTTAATCCCTTGTCTTTAGGCATGAATTTTGGAGGCTGTGATGGTATTAGAACCTCACCAAAACGATCTATTAGTAATGGTACTGTAGTTTTGTAAAAATAATTACAAACACTGAATTACCATTAGAAAAAAGGCGCGGGAAGAAAAATACTATCATTTTTTACCATTACTAAATTATATTTTACTAACACGTCTCTTCTGTTACTGAAGTTTTACAAATTAATTAAAATCCTAGCGGACTTTAACATTACCAACATTTCATAACACAAAATTTTGTAAAATTTAGTAACGATATAGGTCCTTTACTAATATTAAAGAATTTAAGAAAAAATAATATATGTTTTTTTATAATTACACCACTAAGAAAAACCCAACACATCTAACAATAAGTAGATCAATGATTTTTTGTTTCTTCAATCCACACCAGACCATACATACGAATTTAACAAAAAAATAAAATGACCAAGGATTTACGAAAACACAGATTCTTTCAAAATGAGAAAGAAAATATGGAACTTAAGTAAGAAATCCACCACGTAGTTTTCATATATAAAAGTAGTGTATCAAGATTCTTCTAACTGTTGTTCCAATTTTTTTTTCTTCCTTTGTGTTTTCAGGTGTGAGGAAAGTTGAGAAAACTTCTTTTTGGTTTCTTCCAACTCCTTCTCTAACTGGACAACATATTCCATTCCCACCATAATGGGTCTATCATACGTGTGATATGGTAAAACCTTATTGTCATTAAAGGAATGATAACCACCATTCAACAAGATATTATATGAACCATAAAATATATATATAAAGAGCTATTGGTTGCTTCTGTAATTATTCAATAATAATTAATATAAGATCTTAAAATCAGTAGAAAAAAAGAAGTATATAATTTCCAAAATTAAAATATCTAAACACAACTAATTATAGGGGCCGTCAATATTTGCCAATAAAACAGTGGTGACTAAAAAGGTTGTACAATGATAAACAAAAAACTCAATTGAGTAACATATAATAAAAAATAAAATAAAATAAGAGATACCTTTATCCCCAAATAAAAACATAAATGCCCAATCTCATTCCAACTTCAACCGTAATATTCACCCTATTCTGAATCATCTTAAACAACAGAAAACCTTTTTTAACCAAGTCTTAATTAACAACAACAAAAAAATTATCTTAATTAACACTGCTTTGTAACTATTGGAAACAAACAACAAGCCTTATATTGCAGGACAATTTGTGAAACACATTGGAAACATGTTAAGTGATAGAAAAAATGTGTTATATTCAACCAAATGTATTTAATGTAGAGAGGTGTTACATGAGAAAGTAATGCTCGTGATATATATGCAATAGTTCAACGGTAATATTAAAATTTCATGCTATTTTTGCAAACATAAAGTCTTGATATGGAACCGGTAGAAAACATGATGCGTTTATTGATGCCGCTAAGAGGAACACAATTATTTTAAAATTATGGTCCGCACAAATATGCAAACACCTGTTTTGTCAATTTTTGAACTATAACTTTTAGTAGAAGTTACACATGTGCACCGATAGCTAGTGTGAACAAAATATTAATTTTAAATTACTAGATAACTACTCACTAGTTTAGGTAACTTTTAAAAAACTTTTAGAAAATTACAATAGGCATTTGAGAAATGTTACCTGAGAAGGCTCCAACACTGCTACGTAATGGTATCATTGTGGGAGGGTGACGACGGTGGTGAACTGTTATAGTCAAAACAGAAAAGAAATCACACAACTATTAAAGAAAACCAATAAGTCACGTTTTAAATTTAATAAAGGGTAATCAAGTAGCTGTCAAACTAATGGGGAACATTTTAAGACAGTTTAATAAGGAGATAATACAAAGGAAATCCATAAAAAAATTATACTAATATTATTTTTCAACCTAATCTTTAATCTGGTGAATAAAAATGTTGGAAATCTCTCAATTTCAAAAATTATTATCATCAAAAGGAGAAAAAAAACACTACGCGGTCTATATAGAAATAACATAATATTTAACATAAACAAACAAGATGATTAGTTGTTCTCCAAAATCATAAAATTGAGGATTCGAAGTATACCAAATATGCTCAAAATTAAAGAGTACTCACTAGAAATGGTAATAAAGGGGAAAAATCAAAATAATACCAATAAGAAAATGTGTACATAAAAATTGATGTGTACAAACCAAAGACGTGTAGGCAAAAATTGATGTATAAATTACAAGGATTTACATTTACATATATGTACTACTAATACCTCGTGTCATTGAAAGTGCCATAAATAGTAATAAAGTGCTAATTAATGTCTACTTAACTGATGATCACATTTTCAACCATATTGATTTGAAGTAATGTTGTCTCATCAATATTTGAATGTATATGAACCTGTTGCAAGCTTAAAGCTAGTATACAAATGATAACTTTTGAGTTGAAGTTAAACACTTGTAATGCATGATATCAACAATTCAGATTTGAAGATCCTTGAGGATCCAAAGATAATGAATTAGAGCAAGTCCTTTGTCTAAAAACACATCACTAAAAAAGAAATCACAATTATACAAAAGAAAACATCCCTACTCCGTAGGTCCTAACTTAGTACCTAAAGTTAAACAACCAGATTTAGGCATTAATTATCACGCAAAGAAAACATAGATCTCAAAGGCATTCAAAGTTAAAATATCTTAATATCCAAAAATAATAAAAAAAAAATCATCAGATCTCAAATATTAACCTCACTCATGGGTAGTTGTAACATAACAATATTAATAAGTAAAGAAAAATGCAAAGTATTCTTGGAAATTTGATTCAAAGAGATAAAATGTTGGCACAACATTCATCTTAATTTACACGTATAATTCTAATATTCTCTTGAAGTTATTGATGAAAGCAGACTATAAATTCTAGTGGAAAATAATAGAATGTCAATAGAACGAGAGTAAACAATCATATATGGAAAATTAAACTCAGATCTGGGAACATTTCCATTTCAAATCAAACAAAAACCTAGAATAATCTTGTCAACCATTACAAATTAGGAATAACAAATAAAGAGAGAAATTATGGTACCTTTGAGAGAGAGTTTTCATGACTATTCTTAAAGAAAGTCTTGTTAGAGAGTCGTGTCTGTTGGGGAGGTGTAGTGGGAGGCGTCCTAAGGGTTTTATTCTTTTCTTTTATTTTTAAAATACTAAATTTGTATTAGTAACATTAATAAACTATTACTAACACTATAAGAATATTGCACATAGTAATGGTATATTAGCATTATTAATCGCAAAATAAGTCTCCTACTAATAACCCATTTTAGTGTGTTGTGGATGTTTGATGGGTCGAACCAAACTTACTAGAAAATGCATATGAAGTCAGCACATAAAGCTATAGATGAGCGGGTTTGGTTAGTTGCTGTTAAAGGTTGGTCTCCAGCTATCACTAGGGAAGGTGATGAAATTCATTTAAAACCCATGGAATCATGGAGTGATGTTGAACGTAGGTTAGAAAATTTAAATTCTAGAGGTTTAAATGCTCTATTTTATTCTGTCACCCTAGAGGAGTTCTACCATATTATTACTTATGAGACATCTAAAGAGTCTTGGGGAGTATACCAATTCACCAATGAATGAACTAGTGCTGTTAAGGCTTCTAAACTCCAAAACATCATCACTTAATTTGAAACGATTAAAATGTATGACAATGTGACCTTTCATGAGTTTTATGCTAGACAGTCCGACATAATGAGCTCGTCCTTTAACTTGGGAGAGAAGATATCCGATAACTGAGTAATCAAGAAAATCTTAAGGTCGTTGCTGGAAAGATTTAATCCAAAGGTGACTGTTTTGAATTCTTCGGATACTCATGACTCTACAAAACTTGAAGATCTTGTAGGTGACTTACAAACTTATGAGCTTGACATGTTTATCTCTAAGAATGCGACAAAGAAAGAAAGGGGCAATTCTTTGGAAGTCAGAAAGTAGGAAAAACCTGTTTTGGATGATGAGTTTGACACTGAGTCTGAGGATTTTTCCATGATGATAAAGAAATTCAAGAAATTTCTGAAATTCCAAAATCAATCGAAAGATGCAAAAAGGTTTGAAAAAAATAATCACAACAAGTCTGACCAATTCCCTAAAAATCAATATGATAAGTTTAAGAGGGATGATTCGGAAAGATGTTATGGTTATGAGGGTTATGGCCATAGGGTAGTTGAGTTCCCCACTAAACTAAGGAAAGAGGGTAAGGAATTGATAGAATTTAATGCCACCCTTAATGATAGTGATCTATAAGTTGGAAATAATTCTCCCATTAAGTGCAGCTTTACCGTGTTCATGGATAGTCATATGAGCATTGATGAGAAATCTTCCCATGAAGATATTTCTTTACACGTCATTTCTGAGGCCATAGTTTGTAGACCCCAAGTGAGTGATGGTAGAGAGTGGATATGAAAGTAGTGATGAAGAAAAGGTTGATCATAGTGAACTCTAAGTTACCTTTCTTGAATCGTATGCAAAAACATTAAAAGTAAAGAAGGCTAACTTGAAATTGGAAGCTAAGTTGAAAGAACATGTCGTTGTGAATGATGATAGTGTTTTGATTGAGGATCTTAGGGCACATGAGAGTACACTTTGATATGAGATAGAGTTCGTTGAGGCTAAGAGAGATAGTCCTTGTAGTTTGATATAGGATATGAAGAAATAGATTCTAGAGTTTGAGGAGTCTAAGAATTTACTTGAGTCGAGGATAGTTGAGCTTGAGGAGAGAACAGGAGATTCGAGTACGGTAAAATTTAATTTGGAGTCTAGGTAAAAAAAAAAGGATAAAATGTTAGTCACTATCCAAATGAAAAATAACAAGTGTGAAATTGGCTTCGATGATCATAATGCTTCGACTACTAAAGCCAAGAACATACGTTTGAGAGAGTCAACTAGGAATGTTAGGATAGGTCAACCCTTAGGTAACACCGCTCACCGTGCTTACACTTGCACTTATTGTGGTAGGAAAGATAACCTTAAGCGCTTCTATTATGATCTTAAGAACGGTCCCAGGAAGTCTAAGAATAGAGTCACCATGGTTCCCAAAACCCTTAAGCATCATATTACACCTACTTGGGTTAGGAGATTGAATTTGGAGGCTTTGCGTATTATACTTGTTTATTCTCATTTTCTTGTATATGATACTTACAATGTTATATTTAATGGTTGATTGTGTTAACTCATTTATCATACTCTAGTTTGCATTTCATGATATATGTTTTCTAGTATTATGACATGTGTATCTTTTGTATTTTAATTTTTCATTATTTTTGAGTCATATTGAAAAATACAAAAAGATTTTGTTTGCCTTTTGAAATTTTTTAGAAAAACTCAAAAATATTTTTTATTTTTGTGTATTTTAGTTTTACACATTTGGTGTGGCATATTGATATGTTTGAATCCAATTCATTTCATACTTTTCATGTGTCTAGGACATTTAGTTATGAATGTTAATATTTGGATTGTTCTTAATCATGATTGCAGGGAGTTATTTCAAACTTGATTTGTTGAATGGATCCGACTTTGTATATGCCTCCGCACACACATGGACGAGATCTTTGAATTTTAACTTCACATGTATATTTGAGCGTTGTGAGATGCTCTCCCATCAATGTTGTCATCTACATACTTTGTGACTATGGACGATTTGTGCATGTAACAACCATTGTTTGTGAAAATATTTGAATTGCATTAAAAAATAATATGTGAGGGTGAACATGAAAGGGCTACTATGGGGGCAAATCTCCATTGCGGGAAAGATGTCATTGGGAAGAGCCTAATGAAAAGAATTAAAGGCAATTAAAACAAAAATATTGCTAAAGGCCAAGATAGTTTGTTTGTTTGATCTTTCAAAAGAAATAACTTCAAAAGAATCAAGAAAAATATGTTATATGTTTATCTTTTCAGGGTGTTTTGTTGAAGAACAACGGGCTTGCAAAATTAATCCTAGATATGCTTATTTTGTCCTCACGCTTTTGATTTGTAGAATCATCAATATTCTAGGCTTGTGTGCATTGTGATTGTTTGTTCATAAAGTTCCCTTTGTATTGTCACTTGAGGATAAAATATTAGTTTGATAAAGTTTTGCGTCCAGTTAGAACTTCTTGAACATATTTGAGTGTTTGGGTCATAATTCATTTGTATCTAGTTCCTACCCATTCATTCCATCCAACGTGTTTAGATACATTGATAGTATGCTAGTGTGTAAAGCTTGTGTGTTTTGTATCAAGTTTTTTGTTGTTGTTTATATTTATATATATATATATATATATATATATATATATATGTGTGTGTGTGTGTGTGTGCCAAGTTTCAGTGGTAAATTTTTCATATGTTATATATGTTATTGTTTTGTTTTGTTTTGTTTCTTTGCGGTTTATATTTAGTCCATGTTTTCCATATGCCTTATCTTTGGATTTTATTTGGCATGCTGTATGATCATATTAATATCATTCATTATGTGCATCAAAATTCCTTATCTCAAATTGGTAATTTCAAAATTGATATCATATCATACTTTATTGCTTACTCATATTGATATCTTTTTGCATCGATAGTGCAACTATTTGATTATAGTTTGAATTAATTATGCTTGAGTTACCATGTTGTGTGTTTATTGAACTTTACAATGTTGCATGTTTTATTACCTTATCCCTTTGTTTACAATTGGTATCTTATAATCACATATTTAAGGGGAGATTTGGTTTTTAGGGGGAGTAATTATTTTATTCTATCTTGCTTTGTCTATTTCTTAACATAAAAAAGGGGAGAAATGGTATATTTTCTGGCGTGAATAGGATATCTTTATCTTAGGGGGAGACGTCTTACCTAGGTTGAGATTATTTTTGACATTGTTAGATGTTTATTTATTTGCGGATTTATACTTGTTATATTCCCTTTGCATTTGTAAGGTGTGTTTAAGTGTGCAGGTTTACAAGTTTGTAACATGCGACAAAGTTTTGGAGCAAAGAAAATCTACTCAAGTTTATGTGTTTGTCGAGCATTTGTATTCTTTTTCATTTTGTGGGTTGGGGAATGAGTCTTTTTATAGTTCTTGATGGCCCATAGGATTTTTTCTTTCGTTTTGTCCCGGAATAGCCAAAGGGCGAGATTTGTAAGGACAAAATTCCAATCAAGACAATTTGTATGTAATTGGCATAATTCCTGACAAAATATTTAAGTCATAAGTTAGACCTTTTGTTGTTGATCCCATAAGTCTATGATGGGTTTGTTTAGTGCTAAGTTTGTCTTCCCATTTATCGAAGATCTCGTAGGTATGAATGAATATTGAAAATATGTCCTTGGTTATTTTTTAAGGTTTTGTGTGTGTTTGAACTTAAAATGTAAGGACATATTTTTATAAGTCCGTTATCAATTTGTTAGGTCATATACTGCTACATCGTCGAAGAGCATTCAAGATCAACCTACATTAAGACGAATCCGAATTAATCATGTTCTTCATCAAAAAGGTCCGTTATCAATTTGTTAGGTCATATACCGCTACACCGTCGAAGATCATTCAAGATCAACCTACATTAAAACGGATCCGAATTAATCATGTTCTTCATCAAAAAGACTCCGTGAAGTTTACTTTGGTAAGGTTTTGTTTTAAATACCTTAACCTTTCACTTAAAGCTTTTGGGATATTTTACAAAATATTTTCTACGTGTTCGAGCGGACTTTTTCATCAAAATTTGAGAATGAGTATTTTTTCGAAGTATTGGAGCGTACCTCGATTTTGACGCCCAGGTCATTCAAGCGAGATAACCATCTCGTTCGAGCGACATAGGGATTTCGCGAGATGTCGTTTGAACGACATTTGTATGTCTTTCGCGTGAGACCCTTATCTCGTTCGAACGAACACATTTTTCAAGGTGATGTGTTTTTCTATAAAAACTCATTCTATGATTTCACTTTGTTCAAGAAGTCTCAGCGTTTTACATAACAGAAAAACTGCGAAAGCAGAATTATTTTGGCTTCTTCCTTTTAGGTTTAAATCCGTTTTGGTTTTCAATTCACAAAACTCCCATATGCTTTAGTGAATTATTTTGGTGTTTGAAGAACACACTTTTCTATTGTTTACTCTCATGGGGGGATAATCTACACCGAGAAGACTACGTGTCTAGGATTACGATCCTTGTGGTATAGCTACGTGTGAACCATTGCTGTTTTATTTCTAGCCGTTGCTTTGGAGGTTTGTCGAAGACACCATGCGTTACTCTTGTGGGCGAAAGCAAGATTGTATGTATGTCAATAGTCTTGTAAACTTGTTAGAGTTCTAGAAATAAAAAGGTTTTGCCCTTCAGGGATTTTTCCTTAACTGTGTGTCGCATGATTTATCTATTTATGGGTTGACATACGCACACACATAGTTGCATGTTTAGGGGCTGAATTAATTTGGTTTATATAGACTCCAAATATATATTTGTGCAAAATTTGAAAGATGCGAATTTATTCAATTATCACACACCTCATTTATACGGTTTTACAAATTGGTATCAGAGCTTTATTAAAAGCGAGTGCATGACTTTTACAAATTCGTATCAGAGCGGGTTATGTTAATTTATCGTGTGATCCTGATTTTTTTTAAGGATTTATTTTTTTGATACAATTTCACTTCTCACATCATCAAATTGGTATCAGAGCGGGTTGCTCTAATTTATCGTGTATTCCTATTTTTCACAAAATTTGTGTGATATTGATTTTTTTTTAAAAAAAATCAATTTTGTAAAGAATCGTAATTTTTTTGATGGATAACTTATGTAATCGGATGCCCCCCTTTGATGACACGGGTCGAAGTTTTAATGATTTAAATAGTTTGAATTTGATGTTTGCTTAAAGAATTGATTCTTTGGAAAAAGAAAATTCTCGTTTTAAATCCGCAATGGGTCTTTTGCAAACGGTTCAAAATCAAAGAGATTTTTATCATGAGAAACTTGTTTCCTTGGACCATGACTTTGTTGCTTTAAAATTGTCCAATAAGGAAAGTGATGATAGGGTCCTATTTTTAGAAAAAGAACCAGTGGACCTCAAAAATTCGATGGCTTGTGTTTGTGCCAAAGATGACAAAAATATTTTAATCAATGAGTTTGTGGCACGTGAAGAGACTCTTAGGGAAAAGTTAGCTTTAATTTAGGGATAGAGAGATACCCTTTTAGGAATTTTTCAAAATTTGAAAAAGGCGTCCCTTAAATTGGAAGAGTCTAATTCTTTGCTTCAGTAAAAAATTTTGAAGTTAAAAAATGATTTGACAGACTCGAGTAGGTTTGATAGTGATGGTAATGGCTCATCTTGTTCTCATGCTTCTAGTGATAAAGCCAAAACCATTATTTATTTTAGAGGGTCAACCAATTTCAAGGATATTAGAAAAGGTCAACCCATAGGTTCCGTTCCACCCGTTTACACATGTTCATATTGTGGTAGGAAAGGTCACCTTAGGCGTTTTTGTTTTGATCTTGGAAAATGTCCTAGGAAGTTTATGTCTAGTGTTTTGTTGGTTCCCAAAACCCCCACACGTCATGTCATATCCGTTTGGGTTAGGAAATCACTTTTTGAGGCACTAGATTTTAGACAAGTTGATTCTCATTTGCTTGCACATGATTCTTCTCTTGCCATATCATATAGATGATTGTGTTCGCATGTTTGTCATATGCTAGTTTTTTGTTTCATGATATTTATGTTTGTTAGCGTTGTGACATGTACTTTTTGTACCAATTTTTTCTTTTGAAAAATACAAAAAGATTTTATTTTTGATAAAAATTTTAATTTTTTTTATATTTTGTTTCAACCATTAATGAATGAACACTTAGGATGACCGAGTCAAAATATCATTCCATTTTTTTCATATGACTATTTGATAATGTTTTGAGAAAATAGGTTAATTCATCCATGTGCTTTATAAAGTTTGGAGTCATTGAGATGTAATTAAGTGTTACTTCTTACATGTTTGACTCATGATTTCCTTTATTGCACACATGCACAGATTTGTTTGATTATTGTGCTTGTCTTATCACATGTTGGTTGGGTGTTTTCACTTCAATCATGTCTTTAAAACGAACCAAGCACGATAAAACTTGATAAGAAAGTTGTGCATGTAAGATCCATTTTTGAGTTTGTGTGCTTTGCTTAAAAACGGTGAAGGGCTATGAAAGATTTTCATTTATCCTTTGCGATTAAGCCGCCGTTTAAATTGGACCTAGAAAATTGAGAAATTTTATTATCCGGGGTCCAAAGAGGTTTAAAAGGGCCCAAAAAATTTTAAAGGTAATTAAAAGAAATTCATGCCAATTATGGGCCATTTAGGTTTTTGCACCAATTCGCCAAAGTTTGAGAATTTAGATCACCTCTATTCAAAATATAAATATGAGGGTGTTTGTTTGGATAATTTAAACTGGTTTGTACGTCCTTAAAAATCTTGAAAAAGCGCTAAATAGTTTTGAACGTTATTGGTGTGGAAATCGCTTTGACTTTGATTTGTTGATTTACATAAGATGATGTCATCTAAGTTCAAAAAAATTTTACACCTAAGGATACTTTTTATGTTCATTCGTTAGGGGTACACATATTCATCGTGCACATATGATTAATTGAACTTATTTTCCTATCGAATGTGTTCACACCCATACATCCCATATTCACGACTTGGTTGTTTTAGTTTAAATCCATGGTGTGATTCTTAGTATCTTATTTTTGTATGAAAAATTGAAAAATTCAAAATAGTTTGTGAAAATTTTCAGATACTCCTTTACATGCGCGTCGCTTGATCCATGTTTGCTATGCATTTTATCGTGACACTCCATGTTTTGATTTGTTCTTCTTGTCTTTCTATTTGGGGACATCATAAAAAGGGGCAGAAAGAATTATCATGTTATGGGGGAGTTTTTGCATTATGGGGGAGATTTGATTTATTAATGATTTATTCTTATATCATTTCAAACTGGATGCGTCACGAAGGTTTTTGCTTTATCCCATGTGTGTAGTTACAAAGATTGAAGATCATGATGTTGCACACCCTGATGAGAAAATCTTTGAAATTTGACGAAGATTTTTGAAAAACTGTTGAGATCTTGCAAATTTATTCATGGGAGGGTAGATTTGTATAAGCATTTTTATTTTTTGTTAATTTGGATTTTTTATGTATGTACCGGCATAGACATAGGAGTAGATTTGTAAGGACGTATTTTTATAAGTCCGTTATCAATTTGTTATGTCATATACCGCTACACCATTGAAGAGCATTCAAGAGAAACCTACATCAAGACGGATTCGAATTAATCATGTTCTACATCAAAAAGACTCCACGAAGTTAACTTTGGTAAGGTTTTTTTTCAATACCTTAACCTTTCACTTAGAGGTTTTGGGATATTTTTACAAAATATTTTCTAAGTGTTGGAGCAGACTTTTTCGTCAAAATTTGAGAATGAGTATTTTTTCTAAGTATTGGAGCGTACCTTGATTTTGACGCCAGGGTCGTTCAAGCGAGATAGCCATCTCGTTCAACCGGCATAGGGATGTTCTGTAAGTTGTTTGTGCGAGACCCTTATCTTGTTTGAACGAGCATGGATTTCGAGGCAGTGTATTTTTCTATAAAAACTCATTCTATGGTTTTGTTTTGTTCAAGAAGTCTCACCATTTTATAGAACAGAAAAACTGTGAAAGCAGAATTCTTTTAGTTTCTTCCTTTTATGGTTTAATCACTTTTTGGTTTTCAATTCACAAAACTCCCATATGCTTTAGTGAACTTTTTTGGTGTTTGAAGAACACACTTTGTTGTTGTTTACTCTTTTGGGGATGATAACGTACACCGAGAAGACTGCGTGTCGAGGATTGCGGTCCATGTGGTATAGTTACGTGTGAACTATTGTCGTTTTATTTCTAGGCGTTGCTTTGGAGGTTTGTCGAAGACACCATGCGTTACTCTCGTGGGAGAAATCAAGATTGTATCTAAGTCAATGGTCATGTAAACTTGTCAGAGTTCTATAAATAAAAAGGTTTTTCCCTTCGAGGATTTTTCCTTAACTGTGTGTCGCATCCTTTATCTATTTATGGGTTGACACACGCACACACATAGTTGCATGTTTAGGGGCTGAATTGATTTGGTTTATATAGACTCCAATTATATAAGTGTGCCAAATTTGAAAGTTACGAATTTAATCAATTATCACACACCGCATTTATACGGTTTGACAAATTGGTATCATAGCTTTATTAAAAGCGAGTGCATACCTTTTACATAAAATTATTTGGAACTGTTATTAAATGTTTTTAAATAAAGATGATTTTTATTTTAATCTCTTAAGAACGACTATTGATCTCGTTCGAAAAAAATTGGAATCTTATTGGATCGAGATTCGAACAAACATCAAACAAAGTTCAATGCTTTATAGGATAATCTCATTGGAAGATCGTTAGATGCCTGTTCGAACGAAATTTAGTAGTTGTTCAAACGAGAGCTAATGTCGTTAGAATTAAAATATTATTTTCGTTCGAACGACCATGTGTTTTTGTTCGAACGAAGTTATCACCTTAAAAATCATGTTTTTACTATTTAAGGCGTGTTGGACTTTGTTTACCCAAGTTTTAAAGCCCTAGTTTCACTTATTACATTTAAGTATACAAGAATTGCACTTCTTATGCTTCGATATCTTGAGTTTGGCACCCAAGTTTATTTCTCTTCATCTTGAGAGAACTTATTTCATGCAGTGGAGTTTATGCATGTTGTTTGTATGTAGATGGTTACTAAGACTCATCGATGGATACCGAGACATGCGTGGACTCATACATTACGGTAGCTGGCATGGGTGGACTCATGCGTTGCACTGTGGAGGAGGGATCAGAGATTGAAGAGCGTCGAGGCTTGTGGGGATTGAGTTGTTGAGTAAGTCTACTATCAAATTTTGTAATTCTACATCATAGTGAACTATTGTGATGGCCATCTGATGTTTTTCCCTTTGTGATTTTCCTAATACATCTGTCTCTTAAGAATGATTTATTTATTTTATCTGCTTATCACCTAGATACACATTTTAAGTTAAAAATATAAAATTGTGTAAATTGATTTCCACAATGAAGATTTTAACATGGTGCTAATTTTAATTAGGTTAAGTTAGTTTTAACGTTTCAATCTTTAAAAATTCAAAAAAAATATAAAAATTGTACTTTTGTTTATTTGAACCATATTTGCCTAAGCACACATACTACTAACGGCCTTTTCAAAGCTCTTAAAATTTATTCGAATAAATTGAATTCATAATGGTGTCTATAATCTTAATTCAAAGATCAATTCTTTTCTTTTGATGCCTTTTTGTAGTTCTAGTGACCTAGTTTCTGTAACCTTGGGATCTCACCAAAAAATTTACCTAAGACACTAACTTATTAGGATGTCCCTTGATACTCATAGTACAACATGGCAACACTTATGAACTATTATAAGTGACATGTGTTACATAGTTATCAATACTACTACTACTACTACTACTACTACTACTACTACTACTGCTACTACTACTACTACTACTACTACCATTAGGTAGTGCATCATTGATATTTAGTTGTATTTATTAATGTATGGGTGGGTCTAGCGACATCGGTAACCTGATGTTCGTTGTTTTCTCGTAAGTCTAGCTTAGTCTTGGACTCTTGGTTTATTACATAATCCTTTTTTAAGACCTGGGTATTAATACAATCAAGGACCTTCTAATTCTTAGGAATATGACATAAACTACCTTAAGTACATTTGGGATAACAAAAAAAGACATACTTATCTCATCAGTTCCAACTTCCTCAGATCATTCCCCAACACTAGTGCCAGACACCTCTAGATTCGAACATGTCCTATAATGTGCTTATGCCCATTCCATAGTTCCATAGGATCTGAGGAGACTAATTTAAATGGAACTAAATTAAGAGTGTATATAGTCGTCTTTTAATGAAAATTACCAACCAGAATGTTGTCGTTCCTAATATTTACATGTACCCTATCATGCCAAAAAGAGTCTTATTCCTTCTTTCCTCTACATCATTCCACAATGGACTACTCGGGATAGACAATTGGGATGTAATCCTAACCTCTGATAAATGGTTTTTAAACTCTCCTAAAAGTTGCTTTCCTACATAATATGATCATAGAGTTTTGATTAGTTTGCCTCACCTATGTTCAACCTTAGTCGTATACACTTTGAATTAATCAAAGGTGAGAGTGTGTCTCTCAACAGTATCTACCCAAAAATATATTTATACCCTTAATTCAAGAAAAAAGTTTTTAATAATTCATTATTATCAAAAGAGTTTAAAAATCCAAAAGTCTTTGTGACAAAATATTTTACTAGATTTTAAAATATTAAATTTTGTCTTCTTCTTTAAGAGAGATTCTAAAAAAATGCGGAAAGATAAAATAAGCTCAAAACTGACTGTACAAAAGAAAAACACACCAACGGGAGAAATTTCGGGCTGATAAGAATGTTAAATGCACTGTGGTAAAGATAGTAAAATTATAAGACAAATACTTATAACAACACGACGATGTGACTGACTACACATTTTTTCACACCATATTCTCCGAAGAAAGTACCAACCCTTATAGTACACTGCACAACAACCACCGATTTTGATTCGCGACCAATGTTGTCATATATCTCGCCAAAACCTTCTTTTTCATTGTTAAAATAATTTTTTTCTAGACAGAACCATCAAGCAACCTAAAAATCCACACTTAAGATTTTGAGGGAATCCTAAAGATATGTGTGTTGGGGTTTCGGCAAAGATGTGGGGCTTTAAATCTCAAAATAAGTTTTCCAAGACAAAGAAGTGAAAATATTTACTCACGAATAAAATAGGTTACTAGATACAAGGTTTATAAATAAACCTCTAAAGATTTATTGAAGAGAAAAATTAACAACAATTTCTTGAAGAATTCAAATAAGAGGAGTGCAAATATACCAAATGTATGAAATGTTTTGATCAGTAAAAGAATTTTTTCAAAGATCACTCATGGTTTGCAAGAGTATGGAAAACTCAACTATATAGACCATTGATTTGAAAAGGTTTAAAGGCTCATATGCTGGGTGGCACACCCTTATGGAGTTAAGTAGTCACTTTAAGGTCTAAGTCACCCATAAAGTTGTATTTGAACAAAAAAACTATAAAGATCTTGTGCAAAAAGTCACTTTCAATATTGTCAGACATGCCTCGTAGGAGCTTCACTACAGTGAGAAAATTCCTCGATGTTTCAAACTTGAAGAGATAATACATTTTGCATGAAAGACCAGAGATTTTTCTTGGGATACAAAAGTCCAGCGAAGAATTTTTGTTACAGTGAAAAAAAAATTCGCCGGAGATTTCTGCGGAGAAAATGCAGTTTACGAGAATGCCCAGAAAATTTGTCCAGTTTTTCTTAGAAAAATTTGAAAATAAGTTTTTGGCAAACCCTAAGTAACAACACTCATACTTAAAATACGCAAGAGGATGAAATTATTCGTAAAATTGATGTTCCATATAACAAGTATATTTGCATTATGTATTTGATAAAACCATGGTTAATTAAAAATATTTTCAATCATAAAAAAAAATTAACCGAGGTGTGAATACAAGTCTGCTAAGGCTTATAACTTTACTAAGTGGTGTACTTGACGTTTGATATTAAGTGAATCTGGGATGTTGATGAATCTTTCCATTGACCTCCTAGACAAAGAGCACCGAGAATACTATACTCTTACATTCTTCGCCTTTGTCGAATTCTAAGACAAAACATAAAAAGGAAATATTACAAGAAAATTAAGGAATTATGACATTTTACGACTCGCCTGGACAAGGAAAAATACAAAATTACATTTGTTACAAGTGACAAATCACTATAGGAGACTCAACCATCTTCATAGATCAAAAGAAGCTCTTGCACAATATTTTCCTATCACTCACTAGCAAACTTATCAAATGTGAAGAAATATGACAAGAAGATATGATAAATATGAACATGTGGATATAGCATTTTGAATATGTGAGTATCATATCAATCTAAAATAACTCCACCTCAAATATATAATTATTTTCACTAAACATGATATAGCAAAAAATAACTCTAAGTAACCTAATACACTCTGATAACTATACTCCCCCTATCTACAAACCCTCCCTATTTTTGTCATGAAATATGACAAAGGAAAAAGATAAGAACATAATATGATCAAGTTCTCAAGGGATTTTATGGGAGTAAAACATATTAATAAAAACAACATATAGAGAAGAACCATATAATGAGTGAACAATTAAATTATGGCCTAGGAAAGATATAATTAAGAGAATAATTGGCTTAAAATGAATAATTTTAACTACACATGGAGAGATTAAAATATACCTTGCAAAGATGTAAATTATGCTAAAAAGTGATAAGCATTAAAATAAAAGTTAAGAGTTACAAGGATAACAAGAAATAGGATCAATAAAAATCAAAATCAAAAAACTTTTAAACAAACCAACAAATCCCAAAACAAATAATAAACTGGATCACCTATTCATGTTCAATGTTTTTGTAGCACACAGTTCAATAACCTCATTGTGGACATCTTACAATGCAACCCTGAAAATTTTCACGTGAGTTTCAAAGGTGCAGTGAAAGTCGTCTTAAAAGTAAGAACTCATCTAACTAACGAAAAAAATTGATTCCTAGAGTCCTTAAAGGTGGGTTATACACTGAAATGCAATTGAGTAGATAACTGAGAAGCGAAAGAATCTAAATCATTTTTAGTAAAGGGCATACACTAGGTGTAGGTGATTTATATGTTGGATGGTGGGATAGAGGAGGAATAAGATGAGATGATGTGGGTGTGCCGTTATAGTCGCCAAGCTGAGCAATAGTTTGATAACAAGAGTCAATGACCATTGTAGTTTGTGGAACTTCATATGAAAGAATAGGAATTTCATCTGAAAGAATAGGAACCACAAATATCTGCAGGGAAAAGTGCTAGTCTTCTTACAATCCTTATTGTGAGGAAATATCTAGTTCTTGATAAAATCACACAAACACAAGCTAGCCCCTAAGCCATTGGCATACAACAATCGTGCACGTTTGAAAGATAAGTTTTATGGTTGATGTGTGAGTAAACATAAGGGCATAACCATATTGAGAATATAAAAATCCCTAGCAAGAGATTCTTGAGGAAAAGCCTTTCCAGTCCAATACTAACAATGGTTGTCACTCAACATAGTGATAAAGTTATGGTTGTAAGGTTGACTTCGAATCGACTTGTAGGATATGTGGTACACTTAACTTATCCACTTAGAAGACAGTTTCTCTTGAATTCCCCTCACATCGAAAGTTAGGACTCTAATGCCTAAGTGATCCTTACCATCGACAAGAGTGGAATAAATTATCTCAACAACTTGGACAACTTGGTCCAATTTTAGAGAAAACTCAAATCCAATCTCTTATATCTTAGAAATCATCTAAATGAGTGCGAGAAAAAGAGTTCAAATCAATTGATCTCTACCAATGCACAAATTGTGTAGCGAAGATCTCATCAAATATTAAAAGACAGGAGGAAGTCAAGGCACGTGAACGAGATTTTGTGGCCATAAAATATAGCCTGAAAACATAAACTAAGATATAAAGCGCATAAAATATTTTCAGAAATGGTATATGTAAAAACCAAGGATTATATACTATCAATATAAGAAAGAATTTTGTAAATGGAAAAAAAACATCAAATACTCATAAATTCTAACACATATAAACACAAGAGTAGAAAACTCCCTAAAAGATATATAGAAAAGATACAAATGCTAAAAATCTACTAAAGAGAATCAATCTTAACTCGAGATAAGTAAAACTTATCAATCATAGAAAATATTTCATCAAAATTCCATCAAAACTACCATCACCAAGCCTTAACTCTAAAAAGGATTTACTTTGAAAATCAAGGAAATATAAACTTACCAAGATGAAGATTAATCCACTAGAACGAGGTAATGAACACCTAAAAAAACTTCCAAGATCTTGAGTAGGGAGTAAGGCTAGGGGGTTCTAGAGGTCAAAGTGGTTTTAAGAGAGAAATGGGTAAAAAATGTTCAAATCCCGAAGTGGGCATTTTGAACAAACCCGAAAGTTATCGCAGCAGTGAAATGTTTATCATTGGTCATGGTGGCTTCACTATGGAAAATAATAGAGGACAATAGAGGTCGCATTTTTTAGCTAGAAAAATATAATTTGTAGAATAAAGCATTCTTAAGAAAAATGCACACACGTGATTTCTTATCTATATGTAGGTAATTTTTATCTCTAATATACCATTTAGAATGATCAAATAAGCTCCAAAGGATCAAAAAATGATTCTTGGTTGTTTAAAATACTCTACACAAAGAATGGTCTTGCATTCAAAGGCCTAAGGTCAAATTAAATCCGTATAAAGATAGAGTGATTCAAAGACAAAACTCGTAATAGAAAAGTGAATAAAATGAGCGTTAATCTATAAAATGAAAGAATGAAGATTAATTTTTGAACTCACTTTTGAATAATTTTGACTTTATGCAACAAAGATAAAGCCTCATTTTTTGTTGAAAACAAATAAAATGTTCAGCTTTTACTTTTTTCTCCCTCAAATAATGATTTACGATTAAAATGTTTTTAAGTCTCATATCCTTGACGTTGCTCAATTTTTGGATAGATAAAAATCCTTGATATATCACTTTTTAATAATATTTTGCACGTGGATGATTTTTTCTCGTACATTATAAAGGGTGGGGAACTGTTTCCAATTTTTAAGGTGGTTCTCACAATCCTAAAGTTGTAACCCTTACCACATCACCATTCATGATTTCGAAATATAATTATTTTTCAACTCCAACCATGATGATAAAAACTCTCATATAGACTAAGGATTAACAATTACACCCTTTCAACAAAAAATCACATAAAGCTTTTAATTTTTGGTATAAGTAGAAAACAAATTCCTTCATTATATGTTGCATGGAAATGCTCAAATTTATTGTGTGGTGTAAAGTTAATGAGTTATGATAAATACTCTAAAATAGTAAGATAAATTTACCAAGGAATTTCATGATATAAAATTTTAAGCTTGGAGTATAAAATCCATAAATAAAATCATCAATACAATAACTAAGAATGTAGGTTTGCATTTAAGCATGTGGGATAAAATAATAACAAGCATAGGGGACAAATATTATACAAGTCTAAAATTTAAATATAGACATCCAATTCTTGTACCCTAATCTTAGTACCCTTTGTTCAGCTTCATACGTACCAAGCACAATCCCTCCAACCCTCCAACTCTGGTTATCCATTCAAACCCCTAATCTAGAGACCATTAGATGCTTTTGAGATCCATTTGACTCTGGTTAACTCTCATAACTAAGGGTAACTGAATGCACTTTCGTCGGGCTCTAAATAACCTATCTAACGGTCCATACCATGTGCAAACCTACCTTATGTTTGGCATTTACACGCCTTTTTCCTTTGGAACCCTAATCTACAGACCACCGAATGCTTTTAAGCTCTGTTTGATACTGGTCACTCCCGAAACTAAGGATAACCTAATGAACTTTGATTGTATTCTGAATACCCTTTTTAATGGCCCATACGATGTGCTAATCTTCCTTATGGTTTGCATTTACTTTCCTTTTCCTTTCGAAAACCAAATCTGGAGATTGTTGTAACACCCCGTATTTTGGTGTATTTAATATTTAATTAATTCAGGAATTTAAAATTACTTGTGTGTCGTAATTTTAATTGAATTAAGTATGGAAAAATATATTTAAATATTAATCGGGGAGTGAATGGTTAATATTTAGGGAAATTTATTTACTAAGTTAATAGTAATAATTTGTTTACGTCATCTCGGGTATTAATGACGGGGTATGTACTTATCTCAGTTGGGAGTCAGTATAGACTAATTTGGGTATGAGATAAGAATTTTTATAAATCAATTCAGATGCCAATTCTGAGTGTATGGTTGAGTCCGAATGGGCCGAGATAGTATGAAAAGTGTACCCGGGGGTAGTAAACAGGTCACGGGACGTTTTTAGGCATTGTCGGGCCCACACGAGGGCATTTGGGTCACTTGGGCTTGGCCCATTAGGCAAAAAATGGTAATTACCCTAATTAAACAATTTCAAGGAAAAAGTGAATGGCTAATTAGAGTTTAGAAAATACTTAGTGGGAGAGGAAACCCTAAGTGGCAGTTAAAGGCAAATTTGAGGGACAAAGGAAAGAGCCAAAAAGAAAGGAATTCGTCTTCAACCTTGCGAATTCACAATCGCAAATCAGACCCTACGAATCATAAGTCAAGTGGTTAACTTACTGTAGAATTTAGTTTGCTTTTACATTCATATTTATGTTATGTGAGTAATTTAAAATTCGTTTTGAGATTTAAAGGGTATAAACATAGTATTTTTGTAAACAAATATTCTAATTTCTAAATTGGGTAGAAACTCATGTGTAATCTGAGAGTAGTATATATATATATATCTATTAGGATGTAATAGAGTTGAACTAGAAACGAATTTGAGGCAAAGATTTGATGTTTAAATAGGTTAAAGGTTAAATTGGATGTTTCCCCAATTTGTGAAAACAATAGAGAACGAAAATTAAATGATGTTTGAGGATTTTATGGGGGTCTCTCATGAGGTTTTTGGTGTATTTTATTTATGAGAAGACTTGGGTTTGCTGGTAGAAGAAGTTAGTATTTTTAGATTTGTGTCCGTGGATGAAACAGACAACTCGGAGAAGGCGATGACCTGTTCGATTGATCGATCGAGGGTTTGGGATCGATCGATCGAAGGTCGGAAATTTCTGGCAATTCGGCCAGTTTGTATATATAAGGGAAATTAAATTTAAATCTTTTCCTATACCTTATGAAATGAGAAATAGACATGGGGGTACAGTCAAATTAATTGGGAGGGAAAATTAATTAGGATATGAAGGAAATTATGTGTGTCACACCATGGTTAAATTTTGGGAATAATATTTCAAAAACATTAAATACGGATTGAGTGGGCAAGTCCGGGGTTATTGGTTGAAAAATACCAAGACGTTAAATTTATTTAGAATGAAGGCTAAATAATTTGGAGTCGGGAATTTAGACTCGGGTATTATTTTATTTCGGTCCACGAGAGTGAGTCCGAATATATTGGTTGGAATGACACCAAAAATAATTTAATTAATTAATGTGTAAATTAATTAATAATTAGAGTTGGACCATAAACTCATAATAACCTGAATAGGCTTGTGTTACGGACTTAGTACACAGTATAGCGAGGATAGTTGAGTTTTATTTATATATATGTACGGTGCGCGATAGCATATATATATATTGTGTGAGCATTAATATGAGTGGTTAGATATTATTATTTTATACTCTAGTGCTATAGGGGGAGGTTGTGCGTAGTGATTGAATCTTCTAGCTTGAGGAGTAGGGTGAGTATATTCCCAGGTCATAGCGTCCGTTATATGGGTGATGGGCATCTTACTTTCAGGGAAGGAATATGACTGCCTCCAATTATATGTTTTAACTAATTTAGTGAGATATTCTAACTTGGGGTATCTAGGTTATGTGAATATACCTAGTGGGATAGCACTTTAGAGAATGTACGTCCGATGAGTTATTACTCGGGAGGATGCCTATTATTAATTTTTATTTCAGCATGTTTGAGAATGTTGTAATATGGCTATACGTATATAATGAGGTAAATAATTATATACGGGTAAGATTAATACATGCTGTGAATTATATTATATATAATAGGTGTGAAAGTTATGTGAATTTAAAATGGGAAATGATTAATTAAGTTAATGTTGATAATAACTTAGAAATCATAATTTTCGCACACTCGGTTAGAGTAGGGTGGTTGCAAGGGGTTATATGAATTATCTAGTCATGAGAAAAATAACTAGGTAAATTAATTAAGGCGTTAGTAGTGCACATTAGAGGAGGGGTGAGGATGTCCTCAAGGGAGTGCGGCACTAACTAAAATATGGAGAGCATGCATATTTACTTATTACTGCAAGTTAATCATTTGCTAAATATTTTCCAAATATTTTGGGTACTAACCCTTGCTATAAAAACTTTTAAAAACCTTTTAGGTGTCCAGCCACAGGGACGCTAGGCTTGAATCATTCCACGGATTCGTTGCTTCAGCATATGTGGATGTTGCGGGAGTTTGATAGGTGCCTCATTCCTTTCATTTCTAGTGTAGAAATTTCCTATCAGTTATTCGAGCATGTTGCTCACTGTTTTATTCAGTACTTATGCCAGACTTGTTGAGATTTAATTTCTTGTCTTTACTTCTGTTGGATTTTGAATCGATAGTTTATTCGGACAGTTATTTAATGGTGAATGGTTGAATTCAGTTAATTGTGATTGTCATATTATTTTGTTTCCGCATGAGTATTTCATTTAAGTTAATGAAAAATAAAATTGGCTCCAGTCTAATTTTTTCACTTAGGTGGTTAGTAATTAAAAAGGCGACAGTGATGATAAGAATGAACCAACCGAGAAACCTATTTTAATTTAATTAAGGACTAATCACCCGGGGTTAATTAGGCGGGGTGTCACAGCTGTTAGATGATTTCGAGCTTTCTTTGACTCCGTTGAACTCTCAAAACCCAGGGTAATTGAATAAACTTTCGTAAGTCTTTAAATACCCTTTCTATCGGTTGATACCATGCGTAAATTTTCCATACGATTCACATTTACTTGACACTTTCCTTGAAACCTTTATCTAAAGGTCATCGGACGCTCCGAAGCTGTGTTTGACTTTGGTCAACACTTGAATCCGAGAGTTTTCTAATGAACTTTTCAATATCTGTGAATCGTTATTCCAATGGTCCTGGTCGTGCATGATTTGGACTTACAATTTTGATTTTATGTTTGTTTCTCCAAGAAAAAACTCTATTTTGGATTGCCTATAGGAACCTCTGGCCCTATGCATATCAACATAAGGTTACTTTACTTGGTTTACAAGTTAAAGGTTATGTTAATAGGAAACCCTAGGCATATGATGATTAGTAGAGGCCCTAACCCAAGGTTTCCTATTTAAAGGGGGCCTTGACTTCATTTGAAAGGACCCGGCTTTCCAGATCCTAAGAAAGATTTGCCTTGCAATGAGTGAGTAGTCTTTTATACATCCCATTCAAAACATCATTCCCAAATTCCACTGTATAATCCATACACCTATTCTTTCTCCCCTCACCTCACCACCGTTACATAATCACAAAAATCAACCTACATTTTCATAAAAGTCAAAATTCAAGCTTCATAGAAAGTCCAAATCCTATATATTCAAACTTGTTGTGTTAGTCCTATTATTCACTTTCACCTATTAGTATATTTTTTACAATTAATTGTCATGTACTCACATTAATCACTCATTTACTATTTATATAATCACCAAACTTATTTTCATAAACTAAAAAACACTAAAAAAAGAGGATTTGACCATTAAACCCCAAATTAGAACTTTCCTTCCATTTTTACTGCACTTACCACACTTGTGCACTTTTTCCAACAAACCAAAATAAGAAAATTCTAGTTTTGGCTCATGGATTAAATCCCACCTATATTTTTTTTTGAACTACGTGGACTTTGATACCATTTTTGGCTACGTAGGCATTTCGAGTTTTCCTCGGGATTCGAGTTTTATTTTTTTCTTTTTCTTTTTTCACTTTCACTTTCTCATTCTCACTTTTATTATTATTATTATTATTATTATTATTATTATTATTATTATTATTATTATTATTATTATATTCCCATATATATATATACACACTAGTATATATGTTCTTAGTAACTATGTCAGACTTGCATTTTCACTTCCTCATAGTGAATCATGATCCGGTGTGTTGCTCACAGTATATTATTTTTTCATATTTTTTATTCTCCCTTTTATTAGTATCATATTCACATATATATATATATATATATGTATATATATATATAGTAGTTTATATGTTCTTAGCAACCATGTCAAACATGTATATTCACTTCCTCATAGTGAATCATGATCCGGTGTGTTGCTCACATTATATTATATTTTCATATTTTTTATTCTCTTTCATTTTTTCAATCCCGTTAGACATGCATATATTATTTTCTCATAGTGTATTATAATTTGGTGTATTGCATATAGCATAACCTTTTCTCTTTATTATATTTTTAGTGGCCTCATCAGACATGTGTATTCCATTATTAGAAGTTAATTATGATTCGGTGTGTTGTTCACATTTTGGCTACCTTTTAGATTAGTTTCTTTCATTTTATTTACACTCCTCAAAATGACTCACCCTCGTCTTTTCAATGAAGTTGGTATGGATATTTATTATCCCACCTATTTCACTCCGCACAAATTATACATACAAATTGTATTTTAGAGAAAAAGGAGAATATTATCATAGCCCGTGAGAGACCGAAAAAGCGGAATGGGTGCCCAAGACCTTCGCATTCCATAACTTAGTCCCCGAACTAGTGATCTATTTAGTTTCATATGCATCAATATGTCTTTGATGTCGTTTATTCGGGGGGGGGGGGGGGGGGGGCTAAATATTTTTCTTTTTTTTTAGAAAATAGGTTGGCGACTCCATTTTTTTTATATTTTCACCCCTTCGATGATGACCAATTTATGTTTGTGAAACACCACAAATATCGTTCGAGTGGGGGAATAGGATTTTCTTCATTGATCCCTGCACATAAATATTTTTCTTTTCAAGGTGAACCCCTCGTCGGATTCCAGGTGGACATAATGGATACTCCCCTGGGGATTTATTATTTTTAGAAGACTAGACTCTATTTTACATGGGCTTTATTTTCTTCTTTCTTTTTTTCTCTATTTTTACATATTCTTCCTTTTTACATTCATGCTTTCACGTTGTATATATTCCTTACTCATATCATTCCATCCATGTATATTGTTTTCCCCATCATGATCCTTGTTATCACCATATGTATATATTCCTTTTCAATCACATGCTTCACACTTCACTCTCACTTGCATATACATACCATGTTACACTCTCCTTACTCATATTTGCACATGATCCATGTCTCTTTTAGATATCCATCCTTGTTCTTACTTGTATATATTCACAGGCTTACTCATATGCTTCACATACCACTTGTGTATATGTATAGACTTTCACATTACTATCACTTACACACACTTTCACATTACTGTCACTTGCACACACTTCACATTATTCTCACTTGCACACACTTTAACGATACTTTACTATCACTCTCACATGTTTTCATGTCACTTTCTCATTGCACACATATCTATCTCACTTGTGTATGTCCACACCTTGTACATATCAGCATGCCTTGCATATGCTCCACATGTCATGTGACTTATGCATACTTGTTAGCTTTACTCTCCTTGTATACTTAAATCTTTTTTATATTCCATTCATGTATATTACCATGATTTACTTCATGCTTAGTAGTATTACTACTTCCGTTTAGAATAAATTGAACTTTGCATAAAAAACTAATTAAGGCCCTTGCATTTTTGCACACTATTTCATGTGAGCATTACATTTTAACAAAAAATTTGTCCCGTGTTCGGGGGTCATTTCGTGACAGGTTAATGGTTGTATGGGGTGTGGTTAACCTAAATGATATGATTTACACCTTCCATTAGCGTAGTATCTTCGACGTATATCAAACGGTTCCCCTGACATCGTACCGCTTGACTACGGGAGGTATATAGCAAGATACTCATTCATGTACGTCGAGTATATCCAATTCACTCTTGCATGTTCCATCACCACAGGATATATCGTGACACAATTTATGTACACACAGGTTTATCAAATGTCTTCTCCACACATACCTATGAATGATTGCCCTTATAGGCAAGAGGTATATTGTGTAAGTCATGCCAAAGGGGAGAATCCTTACACTAACCTCCTAATGAAAAACCCTCCTATAAGTATCTACCCTAGGACAGTCATACCTAGTTTGCCGGTTTCATCACGAAACTCTACCGAAATTTAGGTCCTTTTATTACCGCCTAATTTTAATCTATTTTTCTCATTTTTAAAACAGGACTTTGTCCGTGAGTCTGAAAATAAGTCAAATCGTGTCTTGCATCGCATACCCGTTCTTTACATAGACTCAGGTACTGTCCGACATTTCACTTGCACCCTAGGTGGAACATAATACAAGTGAAACCTAATAATGACAACTATGCTTTTTCTAAAATACCAAAAAATATTTCCTTCACTTTTCAAAAATACCAAAAAATGTATAATTCTCTTTTGGAAAATACCAAAAATATTTTTTCCTTTCCTCAAAAAAACCAAAAAATAAATATTATTTTTCCCACCAAAAATGAAAAAAATCTCTCCCTCTCAGGTACGATTGCATACCTTAGTTTATCATGGATCCCTAGGCTCAGATATTTTATCTATCCACCCAGGAGTTCTACACCATTTTCTTTTTTCGTGGAAACTGAGAGATTATACCAGAGATTCCTTATGGGGAACCTTGATCAGGACAACAATGTCCATGCATACTTGATGTCAATATTTTCTCAAATCAGCGCCAAGATCGATAGTCTTCGGGCTTAAGTCCAAGAGATATAATGGAATAGGGATCAAACACTCGAGGTTCCTAAACATAATGCAGCCTTCCCTCATGTCATGCATCAGCGAGGGACAAAATAAATATTACCTCTGGAGGAGTATCAAGAAGTTCCTCATGCCCCGCATGTTCCATCTATTAATAAGCCGTCACAAGTTCATTTGCCAATCCCGAACATTACACAGCCAGGGGCTAACTTGTCGATGCTTATTCCAGATGATCCTAAAGAAGAAAAATTGAACAAAGATAAGGAAAATCTCAGGTTTTATCCAAAAAGTTTGACCAAGTCAAGACTTTTAAGGAACTATGTGAATTACACCCATATGTCTCACTACCCGAAGGTCCAGCTGCCAGTAAAGTTCAAAATGCCAAACATTGAAAAGTTTTGAGTTAGACAACCTCGCCTCATGCATTTGTGAAGCTATCACCACTCCGTAAGCCTATTAGGGGACCCTGAGGAGATAATGGCCCAAATGTTTGAGCAAACCCTTTAAAAAAGTGACCTTTGATTATTTTTGTTATTAGCAGAATTTCGAATCCAAAGTTGGGAGGATGTGGCCCTAGAATTCATGACCAAATAACAATACAATAAAGAGTCAAAAGTCACTTCTTGATACCTTGAGCTACTTGGCAGAACCCTAGAGAGTCAGTCAATAGTTTTATCAATATGTGGAGAAAAAAATTCGTTACCATGACAAATTAACCTTTTGAGGAGGAACATGTGAGCATCGCGAAGAATAATTTTCTACCACTTATCTAAACCTCAATAGTAAGCCAATATTACCCACATTTTAGAGATTTTCGGGAGGCGGGGGTCGAGATCAAAGAGAGTGTTAACAATCAGAAAATTGAAACTGAGCCAAAGAATCCAACATGGAAGTTCACTCCAATCAAACAAACTAATACTACTGTTTTAACCATTAACAACATTTCTCAACCTACTACATCATGGGTGATAGAAAATCTTCCCAATATAGATATAAATGAGTACACCAAGTTCTATGATCACCTATCGAAAGTGTACCAAGCCCCTTTGTTAAGGAACCTCAACAAGCCTTTGGACTCTCATCGATTGCCAAACCAACTTCTAAATAACTTTAAGCATGATGCTCGTTGTGATTTCCATCAGATCATTAGGCAAACCACTAACTAGTGTTTCCACCTGGAGAATGTCATTCAAAGCCTCATTGAGAAGGGGGTCATCGTTCCTCCAGCCAATCCCAAACCCAATAACACCTAAAACCCTCTTTCAGCACATCATACTGGTGTAAATGCCATCCTTCTAGATGAAAATATAGATTTTGACCATTTTACCAAAATTTAACCAATAAATATATGTGATCCATTTTCCAGTTCCCCTAAAACCCTTAAAATTTGTCCATCTTTCCTTCTATACTCTGAAAATACTCCCAACAAAGCCTTATCCCTCATGACAATGGAATTTTTTACTGTCCAAACTCGCAAAAAAATGAGGAGCATCAAGCTACAATCTATTTTAGATCAACCCAGTGATTTTGGGTTGAAGTTGTTATCTGGGATGACCCTTAGAGATAAAAGTTATGAAAGAAGTAGCAATATATACATGGAAGCCCGATAGTGGGCTCACAAATAAGATGATTGGTTTGTGTTTATAGAAGACTTTAGCTTAGATAGTATTATGCAGGTCATGTCAGATGAGTTCATTAAGAGGAAAGATATATGTATAGCTTCCAGACTGCATACTGTACTAAGACTCAAGGAATACATGGTCCCTATTTCCAAAACTTCACTGTTGAGTGGGAAGATTTGTTCGATGAAGTAGTTGAATTCGTAAAATGAATTAATTTATCGTGGAAAGACAATATTGTTGCCATTGGGTGGGGTTATGACTAATAGACAAGTTCCTCTAATACTGAGAGAAACAACAACATAGAAAGCATCGAAAAAATTATCATCAATTAATTATTTGTCTTCCACACACTAGGGATGTATCTCTGCACGATCCCGACTAAGGCTTAGCCATCTGACCCATCTTCGAAGATCTTCCCTGATGATAAACCACTTCTCAACTGGCTTAGTGTTCTGTCAACCCAGTTCTAATCATCCAAAAACCTTTCTATTAAACTCCTAACAAATAAACCTAAACTTTCCCCTTCTTTTTATATTACTATTATGAATTAAATGATACCTCCCTTAATGAGATTCTCACTTCTATATTTCCAAAAAATGTTTCTAATGAAATGAATGAAGATGTTTGCATCTTGTTGGGCCTTAAATTAATTGCATTGATTTTAATGAAATAATTAATGAAGATGATCCAGAAAATGAACAACTATTAATTTATCTCACTAAAGAAAAGATAAAATAACATAACCATGTTCAAACTTATCATGATGAGTCTGTTATTATTAACCTTGGCTCAAGTTTTACGAGATTGGGATATGGTCAACACTCAGTGACATGATCATTCACAGTTCAAGTAACTCTCGAAAGAATTCATAGAAGTCTTTGCATGGTCCTACAATGATATGCTGGGCATCGACCCGGAGATTGTGCAACATGAGATCCCTACTTACCCAAAGTATGAGCCTGTCAAGTAGACATTAAGAAAGATCCACCCTAAGTGGTCTCTCAAAGTCAAATATGAAGTCATCAAATAGTTGAATGTGGGTTTTATTTGCGTAGTCGAATATCCGACATGTATCGCTAACATCGCCCCTATACCAAATTAGGTGGAAAAGTCCGCATGTGTGTTGACTACCAAGATTTGCGCAAAGTTTCTCTAAAGGAAGATTACCTTTTTCCTAATATGGACATAATCATAGATAACAATACCAATAAAACTTACAAATAGATTAAGATGCATCTTGATCACCAATAAAAAAAATGCCTTTACTTCCCTATGGCATACCTTTTGCAATACTATCATGATTTTTGGTCTTAAGAATGCTGGAGTTACATACCAAAGAGAAGCTACAATCATCCTGCGTGACCTTATCCATAAAGAAGTCGAGGTCTATGTTGCAATACGATCATCAAGTCCAAAATGCGAGAGGGTAACATCCTTGCCTTAAGGAAATTATTTGAACGCCTACGATAGTACAATATGTGTCTTAACCCATACAAGCGTGTCTTCAGTATCACAAAAGGAATTTTTTTTTACTTTATTGTCCATGAAAGAGGAATCAAAGTAGACCCTGTTAAACTCAAAAAAGTTCTTAAAATGTCACCGCCTCGAAGAGAGAAAGAAGTTTGTGGTTTCTTATGTAAACTTTAGTGCATTAGCATATTCATCAGCCAAATCACATCTATATGCGAGCCCGTCTTCAAGGTCCTCCGAAAAGACCAAACCAAAGTATGGAATGAGGCATTCCAGGAAGCCTTCAATAAGATAAATCAGTATCTCACCTAACCTATGCCACCATAACCTAGTTTTCCCCTTCTTCTATACCTCACTCTTATTGATACCGTAATAGGGGCTTTGCTAAATACATTAAATCAAACACTCTATCTAGTTGACTTACTAGGAGTCTGCACCATATATCCTTTTTAACTAGTTTGTATATGAAGACATAATAAATTTTTAGACTCCCAAGAGCCCCCCAAAGGTAGTACAAAGTTTAAGACAAGATCATGTACATTAACATCATCAAGATATTCTCCTTTATTATATAAAAGGAATAAAATGGCACACCTTAGGACACAGTTGCACACACATTGCATTTTTATGTCATAATAATTTTTTTCAATATTTTTAGATTTTTTTAATATTTTTTAAACACTTTTAAAATAAGATTTGAAAATATTTTGACTTAAAATGAATTTCTAGAAAAAAAAAATTAAGTGCCTAATTAGAGTTTTCAAAATGCTTAGGTTGGAAATTGGTAATTACTGACTATGTTAAATCGCATTATAAATAAGCGTTTTAAACCTTGTGAGAAGGTGACACCTGTAGGACACTAGCTTAATCCTCATTAACTGAATCTATGTTTGTTGTTACTCACATATCTGATGCGTATTTTGAACCATTGATTTCATTCAATCTGAGGTTATAATTGAACCTTGCAACAATCCATGTCTTACCTGTTTAGACCAACAATATGAAGGAACCTATAACCAGGTATAATTCGTTGAGCGTGCCTTGTAAGAGTCAGTCTCAACCATTTGATCTAGGTTAAAATGGTACAATCTATCTGAGTCGTTCATTTGCCTCAACCGTTTCAGAACTTTCTACATTTCCTATTGAGGAACTTCTTCTCGGCATTTCAAGACTTTTGTCATTATAGAGAGAGAAGATAGAGAGAAAGAGAGTTTTTTTAAAAAAAACAGAAGTGTATATTCGAATTTTTGGACAAACAAGAAGGTTGTCTCCTTTGTTTTTTAAATCAAAAACACTTTTGAGAAATCCTATGTCACTGTTTTCAAATATTTAGGGTTTTTCATGTTTGAGAGTTTTAGCTGATTTTTCATTTTTCAAAAACTCCTCTTACACTCGTTTCTCTTGAGAACAACTTTCACTAGTGAGGGACTTGTTTTTAGTTCATAAAATCAAAGGCCTAGCAATAACTGACACATTTATGCACTCTAGATTGTTAGATTTGTTTCTACACATTTTTCTTGTATAATATCTTGGTAGAAACACTTTTTCTATTGGATCTCTAAATATACTTTAAAAAATTTTAGACCCACTTCATTTAATTTTAAAATTGTAAATATTAGATTAAATTTTCTTTTCATGTCTAGATCTTATTCTATTAACTTGATTTTACCGTTTCTAAAATCTTTTTGTACATAAATAATTTTTAGATCTGTTTTTCCAAACGATCTAAGTTAGATCTAATTTTTTTTAAAAATATTCTGATATTTGAAGTTTGAGAATCAAGAGCATATAGAATATCAACTGTAATTTGTATGATTGGTTGTATAAGTGTGAGCGTGTTATGCATATTCATATACATATATTTGACGCATGCTTTAACACCACTTCACACACACTTCACAAATAGAATAGTGTGCTTTTGTCTTGAGAGACATGCAAAATGAGTCAACATCAAGCTAAGCTAATGAAGGAGGCATTTCAAGTTGCTGAATGGATCAGAAAAGGAGTACCTAACGAGGTGTAGATCTAGGTCTATTGATATATTTCTTTTTTTACTTTAATATTGTGATTGCATGTTGTAACTTGTATCCTTACTTCATTATAATACATTTTGTTTTGTGGCGTAGAGGTCACTATGGGGTGTTTGAGGTTTTAACATGTAACAATCTTGTTAATTAAACTTCTGTGAATGCTTATTAACTCTTACTTGACATTTCCTATCCAAGAAGATTGCTAAGATTTGAATAATTTCTGAAACTTGTCTTACCAAGAATCTTAAATATTTTTGAACTGTTTTATACATCTTGTGTTACATTTCTTTAAATTAAAAGGAATTTCTTCAAAGAGTTTGTTCAGGGTCTTAACTAAACATTTAACTTTGTTAAAAACTAGGTTAAGTAATTTCAACTGGTATCAGAGAAGTTTTATATGTTTTTGCTCATGTAACTCTTGAAACTACTTTTGAGTTTTTAAAATGGATGAAAAATTTAAGATACTTGGTAACCTTTCTAGACTTCTAATATTTAACAGAAACAATTTTCCTTACTGGAAGTTTAGAATGATTGTGTTCATTCAAGGTACATTGGGGGATGAAGTCAGAGAAACTATTGAAAATGGTTACACTCACACCATTAAACCTCTCGTTGAAGTTAGCACAATAAGGATTAAGAAACAACTTAGTGAGTTTACCCAAGAACAAAAGAAGATGTCACTATGCAGTAATAAGGGTAAAAACTGTATATTAATATCTTTGAATGCACATGAATTTAAAAGAATATCGATATTCACTACATCTAAAGAAGACTAGGACACCCTTGTCACCGCCCATAAAGGTGATGAGCATGTTAAGGCCGTTAAAACTCAAATATTGGTGCAACAATATAATACCCTAATGCTGGATGGATCTGAAACGTTTGAAGAATCCTATATTAAGCTTACTGACATTATCACTAAACTGCATGCAAATGGTATTGTTTATGTTAGAAAAGAAATAGTTCAGAAAATCCATTGATATCTACCTGATATATTAATAATAAATGTTATGCTACTGAAGATATGGATGACCCTAACTTAACTCTTGAACTATTGACTAGCAAATTGGGAACCGTAGAAATGGAATTAGAATATAAGAAGCACATGACCATCAATGTTAAAAGATCCCCTGGATTCAATCTTGTCTTATCCTCTTAAATGATTGTTCCCAAGTTGAACTTACCTGACTATGACCTAGGACTTGATGAGAACTAGGGCCTTAAAAGCATTGGTAATTAGATAGCCCTAATGAGAAAACATTTTAGAAAAGTTATAATGTTGAGGAATGCTATGCGAACTAAATAAGGGAAATATGGCTTTTAAAAAATTTAAATTCCCACACCATATGATGGAAACAATGATAAGATGACCTTTAACAATAATTAGAGACCTAAAGAGGACTTGAGGAATATACAGTGTCACAAATGTGGGAATATTGGACATTTTTCTAATAGATGTAAGTCTAAGATCAAGACTACTCCTAAGGCCCATATGTGTAAGACTTGGGACGACTCTAGTGACTAGAGGATGATGATTCTGAGTCATCTAAAATAAATGAATCATGCATGTCTTTCTTTGCTAAAATTGTTTACATTGATGATAAATCATGCTTTCATGATGATACTACTGCTATTGCTATATCCTATGCTTGTGTAAATGTATTGTCCAATGCTATTGTGATAAATTACTCTGATATGTCTAGCACGAGTGTGAGTCAAAGTGTAAATCATTGTGATGAACTGAATGGGTATGTGAGTTTCAAATCTCAGATTGAGGAGTTATGGGACAACCAACACACTTAGTGAGTCCAATAAGGATTAACCCAACATACGAGAATCGTACTCTAAGTCCTTTAAGAAAAGTTACAAACTTGAGAAAATGGTTAAACACTTAACTAAACGTGTTGAGAGCTTAAGTAATACTATTAGGCATAGTGTTGAGGTATACACTAATCAATGTATGGCTCATAAGACTGAAACAAAAAATAATGTTTCCAAAGTCAATTAACTTTTTAAGAAAAAAATTATTTAGAGGAAAGCTATAAGTCCATTTTTCTTGAACTAAAGGAATCCAAGAAAAAAGACTCCACTATTTTTAAAAAGTTCCTTTATTTCAAGACTAATGCGGAAGCATATGATAAAAAATTCGGTTCTAGCAAAATAAAGTCGGAAGATAAAATAGGCCTAAGATTTGACAAAAACCCTAAAGGAGCAAAGACCAATTCATAAAATTCACAAACTATCTTTGTTTCTTCCAGGACCTTACCATCTAAACCAGGTGAAGACATTGAAAAATCTTAGAAAGTAATTTTGAAAATTAATGTCTAAAAAGCTGCAAAGACTATGTGTATCCCTAAGCAGAAGTCTAATAATAAGGCAAAATATGCCCCTATAGATATTGGGCAAAACACAAAATCTTTTGCAGTTTAACCTAACTTTCAAAGTGCCTCTAAATTTATTTTGAATGGATTAGAAAATAAAGTCAAGACAACCTCACATCAATGTTGTTGTTACTGTGATGTCTATGGTCACTCTTTTGTTGAGGGCTTTCAAATGAGAATTTTCACACCAGTCTATAAAAACTTTAACTATTCTAGACAAAGGCGCAATACTTATGTTGTCCTTAGGCAAAGCAACAAAAACACTAACTATAGGAAGAAAAAAAGAAAGTTTAGAACTAAAAGGAAATCATTCAGGAGAACCCCTCAAACCTTTTCTAAATCAAAATCCAAGAATTTTTCTAAAACCAAGGATTTGGGTTAGAAAAGATGACCTATCAACCCAACTTAGGTGCAATGTGGTGATATTTGAATTTAAAGCTGAACATACCTCAGTAGGATGGTATCTTGGTTTTGGGTGTTCTAAATGCATGATTAGGGACAAAATAAAACTAACAAACAAAAAAGACTTCTTAGGAGGAAATGTTCTCTTTGTTGATGGAATCTTGTCTCATATCATTGGTAAAGGAACTATCCAAGAAAAGTGTCTTCCAATTTTTTATGACGTTCTTTTAGTAAAGGGCTTAAAGGTCAATTTTCTTAGTATATCTCAATTTTTTGACTCTTATCACACAATTACCTTTCCTAAATCTGAATGAATTTTTTTTAATAAAGATGGTAACTGCATTCTTAAAGGAAACATAACTCTAAATAACTGTTATTCAATCATTCTTAATAATTAGCAAATAATTTGACAAGATTAGATGACTCTGATTTGTAGAATATCAAATAGGGTCGTACTAATTTTGATAATCTACGCAAATTTAGTTCTCAAGGCTTGGTTAGAGGTCTACCTAAACATAAGATTTCTTCAAATACTATTTATGGACCTTGCTAAATGGGAAAAATGAGAAAAACGCCTCATAAGGAAGTTAACAACATTATGATATCTCAACCTCTAGGATTTATCTTATGGCTCACTCTCTTACTGTGAGCCTTTGTGGAAATAGTTAAATCATTGTCGTGTTGAATGATTATAATCGTTATACTTGGGTTATTTTTATGAAAAATAAATTGGATACGTTTCAAATTATTTTGGATAATCCTTTTAAAAATTGAAAATGAGAAGGATACCCAACTATCATGTATTAGAAGTGATAGCGGATGAGAATTCAAAGAGACCAGAGTTATAGAATAGTTTATTAGTAATGGTTATCAGCATGAGTTTAATGCACCTAAAACACCACAACAAAATGGTATTGCTAAAAAGAAAAATCGTACAATCCAATAAATAACTAGGGTTATGTTATTTTCCATATTCCACAGGATTGCCAAAATACTTTTGGGTTAAGGTTGTCCAGATAGCTTGTCACATCATTAATCGTGTATACCATGGAAAGAATGCCAAAAGGACTTCATATCAACTCTCATATAGTAAAAAACATAATCTCAAATACTTTAGAACCTTCGGGAGTGTCTATTACAATTGTAAAGATATAGAACAACTTTCAAAATTTAACACCCAAGGTGATAAAGGATTTTTTCTGGGTTATTCCCAAAATAGCAAAGCCTATCTAACAAAATCCTAATGGAATGTATAAATTTAATTCTTAATGACACCAGCACATGGAGTAATGTTACTGAATCAATTGTTAAGAATGAGTTGGATTGCCTTTTGAAATTTACTCTCCTCAAACAACTGATTCATTGCCCACTAAAGTTCCTACTGTACCAAATTTGGTTTATAGATCACCCTATAAATAAAGTAGTTTGTAACCTTAAGGATCCTGTGCGAATAAGATCCCGACTTCAAAACATGACTAACTTTGCATCAATTATTTCTCAAGTAGAAATAAGGAATGTAAACGAGGCCCTTAATGACCCTTACTGGATTAATGCTATGAAATAAGAACTCACCCATTTTAAGAGTCATGATGGGTGGTATCTTGACTCTCGGCTTGAAAATAAAAAGGTTATTAGAACCCATTGGATGTTAAAAAATAAAATAGATGAATCTGGGAAAATTATTAAAAATAAATTTAGGTTGGTTGCACAAGGATACTCTCAGATAGAGGTAATAGGCTTTGATGAGACTTTTGCCACAGTAACAAGGCTCAAGTCTATTCGTCTCCATGTTATTTTTTCCTATCATTTACAAGTTAAACCTTTTCAAATGGATGTTAAATCCGCATTCTTGAATGGTTTTCTGACTGAGAAAGTATACATAGAACAATAAAAAGGCTTTACCGATCCTTTACACCCTAGCCATCTCTTTCGATCGAAAAAGGCTTTGTTTTGATTAAAGCTAGACCCTAGGGCATGGTATGAGCGTCTCTCAACCTATTTAGTCAATAAAATGTTTGACCCTAACGACAATGACCAGACATTAGTTGTTCGGAAAATAAATAAATATGTTTTGATCGCACAAGTTTATGTTGACGATATAGTCTTTCATTCAACTTACCTTACACAAGTTGATGATTTTTCCAAAATTATTCACCGAGAATTTCAAATGTTGATTATGGAGGAGTTAGGATACTTCTTAGTATTCCAAGTTGAACAATTAACTTATCCGTTATTTATTTCTAAAACTAAGTACGAGAATTAATTGATAAAAAATTTGGTTTAGAAAACGCTAAGATTACATGCCCTCCCATAAGTACTACAATTAAGATATCTAAAAATTATAATGGGAAAAATATCGATCATACTCTGTATAGAAGTATGATAGGAAATTTTTTACATCTCACTGTCTTTAGATTTGATATTATGTATGACGTGTGTGTGTGTGTGTGTGTGTGTGCACGATACCAATGCACCCCCAAAGAATGTCATTTATTGTGTGTAAAACGTATCATAAAATATGCCAAAGTCACACTTGAATATGGTATATGGTATAAAAAGGACACCAAATACTGACTTAGCAGGCTGCTATGATGATAGTAAAATCAGTTCAGGTGTAAGTTACTAAGTTGGTAATAATATAGTCGTTTGGACCAGTAAAAAAAATTGTAGATCTCTATCTAGTGCTGGATCTGAGTACTTGGCTATTAGAAGTTGTTGTGCTTAGCTTTTATGGATTAAACAGAAGTCGTGTGACTACGGCATTAAATAAAACTAATTAACCTTATTGTGTGATAATTAAAGTGCAATAAATATCTCAAAAAATCCTATTCATCATTCTCATACAAAACACATTAAGATCATAGATCATTTCATTCGTACACTTGTAGATTCTAAATAACTTGCCATAGAATATTTGCATATTAATAAACAACTAGCTAATCTTTTTTGTAAGACCTTAGACAATATTTGAATCTTTGAGAAAATTAATAGGTATGATCATGCTTGATTAAGTTCCTTTCTTAATTAATCATATCTTCCAGCTTATATCTTGTATTTTTCTCTGAGGATATAGGTCAAGGTCGTATGATAAAAATGACAAAAGATGCATCCTTTATGTATTCAATGTAGGATACTCTTGATATGACATGTTGCTTTAACTTAATATAGGTAGACTGTTTTGACTTTATACTCTCTTGATATTACCCATTGTCTAATTGAGACAATATAAGGGAGAAGTTTGAGTCCTAATGACTTTTATAAAATTTCATTTTGATTCAACTAACATGATACATTGAGAATATTTGTCACGAGCCTTTGGAATTCACTGTTCACTTCAAAGTTTTAGGCTAATTGTCTATATTTTAGTTGCATTATGTAATCTATTTTTCTCTCTCTTATTTTCGATTCTAGGATTGGTTGGGTCGTTAGAACTTTATATATGTTTAGGATTTTTGTTTCTTACCTACGAGTACCCATGATGTTTTTAAAAGTATTCTCTCTCTAATATCCCTAGGGGGAGATTGAAACACCCTATATGGTTGACTTACTAGGAGTCTACACCATATAGGCTTTTTAACTAGTTTTGTTATCAAGACAAAATAAATTTTTAGATAAGAGCCCCTCAAAGTTACTATAAAGTTCAAGCTAAGACCACTTATATTAACATTCGCCAAATATTCTCACATAATGCATTTTTATGTCATCATATTTTTTTTTTTTGGAATTTTTAAATATTTTTTTAAACACTTTTAAAATAGGGTTAATAAATATTTGTGAACTTAGAAAATGAATTTCTAGAAAAAAATTTAAGTGCCTAATTAGAGTTTTTAAAATGCTTGGGGAGGATGTTGGGAATTGCTAAATCTATTAAGCTGCCTTATAAACACGTGTTTTAAACCTTTTGAGAAGGTTACACTTGTCGGTCGCATTTTGATTCAACTAATATGGTACGTTGAGAATTTTTGTCTTATGCCCCTAAAATTCGCTGTTCACTTCAATTTTTTTAGGTATTGGTCTGTAATTTAGTTAAGTTATTTAATTTGATTTTTCTCTCTCTTATTTTCGATTGTAGGATGGATTGGGTTGGGTTGTTAGAACTTTATACATGATTCACATTTTTTTCTTACCAACGAGTGACCGTGAGGTACTCAAAGGGATTTTGTCTCTAATATGCAAAGGAGGAGATTGAAACACCCTAAATGGTTAACTTAATAGGAGTCTGCACCATATAGTTTTTAGAACTAGTTTGGATATGAAGACAAAATAAATTTTCAGATTCCCAAGAGCCCCTCAAAGGTACTACAAAGTTCAAGCTAAGAGCATCTAAATCAACATCAACCATATATTATCACTTGGTATATAAAAGGTATATAATGGCACACTTTATGACACATTTGCATTTTTATGTCATAATAATTTTTTTTACAACTTTTTAGAATTTTTAAAGATATTTTTAAACACTTTTAAAATAAGGTTTGAAAATATTTGGACTTAAACTGAATTTCAAGAAAATTATTTAAGTGCCTAATTACAGTTTTTAAAACCCGTGGGGAGGAAACAATGAATTACTTAATCTGTCAAACAACCTTATAAACACACATTTTAAACCTTATGAGAAGGTTACACCTGCAAGTTGCATTTTGATTCAACTAACATGTTATATTGAGAACTTTTGTCATATGCCTATGGAGTTCACTGCTCACTTCAATTTTTTATGGTATTGGGCTAATTTGAGTTATGTAATTTGATTTTTTTCCTCTTATTTTTGGCTCGAGGATGGGTTGGGTAGTTAGAACTTTTCATAGGATTAGGATTTTTTTCCTTATGTATGAGTACCCATGATGTACTCAAAACAATTTTATCTTTAATATCCAATGGGGGAGATTGAAATACCCATATATGGTTGACTTACTAGGAGTCTGCATCATATAGTCTTTTCAACTACTTTTGATATGAAGAAAAAAATTTAGATTACCAAGAGCCCCTCAAGGTTAATATAGAGTTCAAGCTAAGAGCGTCTATATCAATATCAACAAGATAGTCTCACTTGGTATATAAAAGGTATAAAATGGAACACTTTAGGACACATTTTCACACACATTGCATTTTTATGTCATGATAATTTTTTGGAATTTTTAGAAATTTTTAAGATTTTTTTAAACATTTTTAAAATCATATTTGAAATATTTGGACTAAAAATGAAGTTCTACAAATTCTTTAAGTGCCTAATTAGAGTTTTTAAAATGCTTGGGGAGCAACTGGGAATTACTAAATCTGTTAAACTTCCTTATAAACAAGCATTTTAAATCCTGTGAGAAGGTGACACCTATAGGTTGCATTTTGATTCAACTAACACGTTACATTGAGAATTTTTGTCACAAGCCCCTAGAATTCACTGTTCACTTCAATTTTTTTTTTTGGTATTGGTCTTTATCTTAGTTGAGTTATGTAATTTTATTTTATTTTCTCTCTTATTTTCGGTTCTAGGATGGGTTGCCTAGTTAGCGCTCTGTATGGGATTAGGATTTTTTTTCTTACCTACGAGTACCCATGATGTACTCAAATGGATTTTGCCTCTAATATCCAAAGGGGGAGATTGAAATACCCTCTATGGTTTACTTACTAGGAGTATGCGTCATATAGGATTTTTAACTAGTTTGGATATGAAGACAAAATAAATTTTTAGATTGCCAAGAGCTTTTTAAAGGTACTATAAAGTTCAAGCTAAGAGCATCTATATCAACATTTGCAAGATATTCTCACTTGGTATATCAAAAGTATAAACTGACACACATCAGGATACATTTGCACAAACATTACATTTTTGCATGATAATAATTTTTAATAACTTTTTAACATTTTTTAAACACTTGTAAAATAAGGTTTGAAAATATTTGGACTTAAAATAAATTTTTAGAAAATTGTTTGAGTGCCTAATCAGAGTTTTAAAACTCTTAGGGAAGAAAATAGGAATTACTAAATATGTTCAACCAACTTATAAACATAAGCTTTAAACCTTGTGAGACGGTGACACCTGTAGGCCACCTGGTTGTTCCTAATTGGTTGATTCTGTGTTTATTGTCACTTACATATCTGATGCGTATTTTGAACCGTTGATTTCATTTAATCTAAGTCCATAACTGAACCAACAACAATCCATGTCTTACATGTTTAGACCAATCATATGAGGGAACCTTTAACCGGTTATAACTCGTTGAACGTACCCTATAAGATTAATCTCATCCATTAGATATGGGTTAAAACATCACATTTAATCTGAGTCGTTCATTTGCCTCAACCATTCCAAAACTTTCTACCTTTCCTATTTAAAGGACCTTCATCTATACATTTCAAGACTTTTTCCATTATATAGAGAGAAGATATATATAGAGAGAGGAGAGCTTAGAGAGAGAAAGAGAGAAATATATTTTTAAAAAACAGAAGTGTATATTAGGGTTTTTAAGCAAACAAGAAGGTTCTCTCCTTCATTTTCAAAATAAAAAATACTTCAGAGAAGCCCTGTTTCAACATCAAATCTTTAGTGTTTTTCATGTTTGAGAATTGAGAGTTTTCACTAATTTTCATTTTTCGAAACCTCCTCTTATACTCGTTTCTCTTCAGAACAACCTTCACTAGTTAGGGACTTAATTTTTGTTCATAAAATCAAGGATCTAGCAACAAGTGACACATTTATGTACTCTAGCTTATTAGATATATTTTTACGCATTTTTCTTGTATAATATCTTGGTAGAAACACTATTTTCTGTTGGATCTCTAAATAAACTTTAAAATCTTTTAGATCTACTTCGTTTGATTTTAAAACCGTAAATTTAAGATTAAATTTTCTATGCATCTTTAGATTTGATTCTTTTAACTTGATTTATAGTTTGTGAAACCTCTTTGTATATAAATAATTTTTAGATCCGTTTTTGTAAAAAGTTCCAAGTTAGATCTATTTTTTTTTAAATATTCTGATTTTTGAAGTTCGGGAATCAAGAGCACATAGAATTTCCTCTATAATTCGTAAGATTTGTTGTATAAGTGTGAGTGTGTTGTGCATGTTCGTATATATATATTCGAAACACACTTTAACACCACTTCACACACTTCACAAATAGAACAGTATGTTATTATTGTCTTAAGAGACGTTTAGAAAGATTCGACACAAAGAAAAGCTAAGGAAGGAGGCATTTCAACTTGCCGAGCAGATCAGAAAAATAGCATGTGCGGAGGTGGAGCTCTTGGTGTATATGTATATTTCTTTTTTACTTTGATCCTGTGATTGCATGTTGTAACTTGTAATCTTACTTCATTATATTAGATTTCGTTTGGTGGCGTAGAGGTTACCGTGGATGTTTCCCCATACTTTAGGGTTTTATCACGTAAAACTCTTATGTGTTAAACATGTGTGAATGCTTCTTAACTCTTACTTGACATTTTCTATCCAAGAATTTTACTAAGATTTGAATAATTTTTTAAAGTTATGTTCCCAAGACTCTTATATATTTCTGAACCATTTTACACATCTTGTGTGACATTTCTTTAAATCAAAAGGAGTTTCTTCAAAGAGTTTGTTCGGACTCTTAACTAGACATCTAACTTTGTTAAATACTAGTTTAAGTAATTTCATTGAGAAGTCATGCAAGGATAGAGCCATCTACCATTCTAGTAAAAATATGATAGGGTATGAAGCAAACTATATTGCGCTGGAGAAGTCTTATGTCACATTAGTCTGGGTCACCCAGAAGCTTCGACACTTCATGATTATATTCCTTATAAAGTTTTTATCTCGAATATATCCTATAAAATATATATTGGAAAAGAATTCCTTATTAATCCAAATGTCCCGGTAGTTACTGTTGCTAGCCGAATTCAACATATCCTATGTCACCTAGATTTATATGAAGGGAAGATCCATCTATGCTTACCTTACCGATAATCCCATGGGGGAAGATGGTGTGTGGATTTTAAAGTTCCCAAAGAAAGATATTCTTTGTACTTCCAAAGAAGAGATCCGATGGAAAATGTTCAATAATAAGAAACGATACGACATTAGGATACTACTAATTGCCCTTGATTATTATCACACTCCCATTGACATTAAGTTGGATTTCCTTTGCACTAATAACCTGACATAATATGTAGCTTGCATCATAGGCCTTAAATTTTTCCCCGAGATAGGAATCTAATACCATAATATTTATGGAGACTCAACTCTCATCATAGAACAAGTTCTTTGGAAATAAAAACTCAAAGATGAGATACTCCTACTGTCTCACCTCGAAGGTCTATCCCACTAATTCAAATATATGTATTTCCACTACCTTTACCACTCTAAAAACATCTTTGCCTACGCATTGGAAACTTTTTCCTCCACGGTCAACATGCCAGAAGGAATAAAATTACCCTCCTTCCAAATTGAGAAACAATCTCTGCCACCTCGTTGTTACCACATTGATCTAGCCACAGAGGATGACTTAGGTAAATTACGGTTATGGTATAATGACATTTGGTGCATCCTCAATAATGGTAAATATCCTTAAGAGGCTGATAAGAATGACTGTGTAACTCTCAACAGGCTTGTTGAGTAATGCATATATCATCTGTGACAAGGTACTTTTCAAGAGGAACTTCGATGGAACCCATTTGAAATGCATATAAAGGGATGGCATTTGAAAAAATGATACAAAAGATCCATAACCAAAAATTTGGACCCCACATGAACATTTATATGATTGACAATAAGATCATCCTTTAAGGGTACTACTAGAATACTAGGGTTCGAGAGCATGCTGCTTATGTCAGAAGGTGCCTTAAATGCCAACAATTCACCAACCTTCAGTACCTGCCTCCTCGAGAGTTATAAAATATAACTTCACCTTATCCCTTATCAACTCGAGGCATTGAGTTCATTGGGAAAATCACTCCCAAAGAATTAAATAGGCACAGATTCATCTTGTTTGCCAGTGATTATTTCACCAAAAATGTTGAAGTTAAGTCATATGTTCTGATGATTTCATAAAAATTATCCAAGTTCATCGGGAAGAATATCATTTGTCACTATGGTGTCCCTCTAAAACTGTTATCGGATAACGGGCTCGACTTTGAGGAAAAAGTTACATAAGTACTCGACGAGTATAGGATTAAGAGGAACAAACTTTTCCATATCGATTCGAAACTAATGAAAATATCTCCTAATAAAAGCCTCAAGACCATAATCACCACGATGGATGAAAGTTATCACGACTGGGCTAATTGAATCCATTATATACTCTGGGTCTACCAAACATTCGCCAGAACACCAATTAGTGCTGCCCCTACTCCTTGATATATGGCATGGAGGGGGTCGGTCTTGTTAAACCTGAGATACCCTCTCTATGAGTTATGCTCGAAATCTAAGTTGGAGAAGTTGATTGAAAAAAAATTTGTTATGACAAACTTGCACTCTTAGATGAAAAGATATTGAATGATTTATATGTATACACAAGGATACCATCACCGTATTGGCATATAATTCAACAAGGAGGTTAAATATTGCGGGTTGCAAGAATGTGACCTTGCTCTCAAGGAGATTGTTGATGCCGATAAGATGGCTTGGGGATCGGCATCAACAACGATAGTAGAGCCCATATGGAGCCTAAGAGGTAAGTTCAAACCCAATTTAAGTTGGACATACCTCATAAAGAATATTCTGTCAGGAGGGGTCGCTATGCTCACGGACCTTGACGGAGAAGAAATGATGTGTCCGGTTAACTTGAACCCGCTTAATAAGTTTTGCACTTAAATCTAGCTCTATTTAGGCTACGACCTTTCTCAACTCCCTTCTATTCCAAATCTTTTCTCCCTCTACAAGAACTATGTAGGACATGATCCTCTAAAAATAAATTTGCTCAAATATTTCATTCAAATCTTTATTCCCATAAAGGTACATAGGTAGCCCATAAAGTCACTTTGCGCATGGGCCTTTATTTCTTCACAAAATGTTATTATTTTCTTCCACCAAGGGACAATAATATCACTAATCATTTTGAATCAACAAAAGAATTATTTATGCCTTAGCGATCGGTATTGATAGTTTAAATAATAAAAAATTCTCCCAAAAGGCATAATAAGATATGACAAAAGCATCATTTATTTAGATTATTATAAACTTGGTAATTACATGAAGTATTACTGATGAGAGAAAGCCCTAAATACTACATAAATTTCCCATCCACATAAACCTATCAAATCCACTTAACACAAACATTAAATCCTCACAAACTCTCCCAGACTACCAGAAGTCCATGCCTCACCACCACCACCACCACCATCATCATCATCATCATCATCATTATCATATCTTGAAGGAACCCAAAAATTCCAATCTTCATGGCACCTCCTTATACATTCCATGCAGTGATAAGCCATGATCAGATTGGACAAAACCATAATAGTTCCCTCATTAATTTCAAACATCGTATGCTACCTCTACCCAGTTTCCTCAGCATAAATCTTCGTGACCACATTCCCCCATAATGACCTCAAATAGTTCGCAGATGTTATCCAAGGATCCTAAGATATTGGGACGGACAGGTAGACGGTCGATGACGTTGCCAAAGAGCTCCCAAGTTCATCTTCAGTGATTCAGTCAAGTTCTCCACATAAAAAAAGTTGGTTATGTACGAAGAGACAATTTTCTCCCAGTCCACTTGAAGCAGAAGTTGACAAGGGATGTTGAAATAGATTTGGGGAAGGATACTAGCCTAACATACCGGTATTCATCTAATGGAAAGAGAGTATACAACCCTCCCCAGAATGGTATAAACTAGTAAAGGTGTCTAGCCCTATGCTCCACGAGCCAATTAACTCAGTTCCCCACAAAAGGGACAAAGCTCTCAAAATACCATACAAAGAAATTAGAGAAGCCGTCCAAAGGACACTTGAGTGGGGACATCAAATGAAGTCTCTCTGCCAACCACATGAATAACATTATAAGGATTTAGTGTGTAGACACCCCATTTTAATACCCCCTAACTCTCCTTAGGTCCCTAGTACCTCCCTTCATACTATAAACCTAGGTCATACCCCGAGTACTGACCTAGAAGCCATCGGGCACTCGCAAGCTCCGTTTGACCAAAAAGTCAAACTCTTCAACTCGATCGAGACTGAATGAATCCTCGAAGGGCACTGAAATCCCTTTCTAATGGTCTATACCATGCGCGATTCCAACTTACCATGTGGACGAACGAGCCGTTAGCGTTCAAAACTTGATCCAGAGGCCACCGGGCGCTCCCGTTCTCTGTTTGGCCTATGTCAACTCTTCAGCTCGATCAAGGATGAATGAATCTTAGAAGGTCACTGAAACCCCTTTCCAATGGTTCGCCCCGTGCACAATTCTGACTTACCATGCGGACGAACGACCCATTTGACTCTAAGAGGTCACCGAATGCTTCTAGGGCCCAGTTGACCAAAGTAAACTCCCCAAACTGGGTCAAACTCTTTGGAATGTCAAATTAAATCTCCTAACCTTTCCAATGGTCTGCTCCGTGCATGATTCGAACTTACCATGCGAACGAGCGATCCATTTGCTTCCGAACGATTCCCTGTCCAATGGGCCGACAAACGCTTTTGAGCCATATTTAACCCAAAGTCAACTCTCAAATTCGGGAGAGGTCCAAAAGACTTTCAAAGGTATCTAACTTACCTTTCCAATGGTCTGCCCCGTGCATGATTCTGACTAACGGTTTGCCCTCGGTAGCTAATTTTCTTAAAAGGCCTAAAACACACTACCAAATGGCAGGTTTTAGACCCTCCCTATCGGCAGGTGCCGATAGGCAGGACCAGGTCTATGCCGATCGACACTGAACTGGGCCTATAAAAGGAGCTCTTCACCTTATTTACAAAGGGAGCCCAGATCTAATAAAAATCGCTCTCAACGAATCCCAAAGATCTCTCTTGAAGACAATGCAATTTCAACATCTAAATCCCTTTCTAACTTCCACTTTTCATCAAACTTGGATAATTAGCCACTCTCCATCATCATTCAAGTGCAGGGTCTTCTCTCCAACATTCAAGATCAAGATCTTCAAGAATGTCCAAATTTCTAAACTTTCTCTTCAAATTCTCAATAACTTGTTTTATTACATAGAACTTTTATTATCTCATCTCAAACATCCTAATATACTTTTTATTTAGTATTATTGCACATCTCTTATTTTCATATAAATAAAACCCAAAAAAATAAGAAAAATAGGGTTTGCTCATAAATTCCAAATAGGGATTCGCATACTTTTATCACACTTTTCTCACAACTAAACACTTTTTCTACACACACACACACTCACAAATAAGTGATCCCCCATTTGGATTTATGGGATAAACCCCACCCCTCATTTTGTATGCAAATTACGTGAACTTTGATGCCTTTATAAGCTACGTAGGCGTCTCGAGGTCAAACCTGAGACTCGAGTCCTATTCTCACTTTCTCTCTCATTTTCTATCTTCTCTAAATCTAATTTTCTTATATTCTATATACTTGTTCTTAGTGACGTATTACTCCATATGCGTTATCGCTCCATTATAACGTTCAACGTAAGGGTAATCGCGTAAATATTATTTTCTAATATTATTTTTATGCCTTCCTACGGATGACTCGCTTTATCTCTCCCATGATACAAGTCGAGGATTCCTATCTACACTATATATATACACATGCACACATATCACGGGGAAAATAAAAAAGGAAAATAGCAAACATTCATGAGAGATTAAAGGGAGGAACGGGTGCCTAACACCTTCCCAATTCGTAACTTAGCCTCCGAACACTTCTCGAATCATTTTGGTTTCGTATGCACCAGTATGTCTTTAGATGCCGTCCTTCGAGATGGCTTATCCTTTTTCTTTTGTCTGTTTTGAGTAAAATAGACTGGCAACTATAAATCTCTCTACATTTTTACACCTCATCTCAAATGACGCCAGCCGAAGCACTCCCGGGAGGGACGCGCGGGACCCGAGGATCATTCCTTCACGCGCCCACCCGCGGTGAGGATCGAGGATGGCCATAGTGGCGACTCTGCTGGGGATATTGTATGTTTTGAGGGCTTGACTCTATTTACATGGACGCTATATTTGTTTATATTTCCCCTATATCTGCATGTTCCCCTTTTCCACGTGTATCCCATGCTTATGCTTTTGTTCAAACACTTGTAGAAAATTCTTCATGTACCCTTCACACCACGTGCACCTAGGATCACATATATCCACATTTTTCACGCATCACCCATCCATACTTGGTGTACCTTAAGTACTTGTACTTTGCTCCCTGTTTGGCATAATTAAGAAAAGCATTCTCATCATAAGATACTAATAAGATAATCATGCATGATTCACATGACATCACCAAAGAGCATTGTTATTGACCAAATTTTACCCAATAACTGGAGGGTCACTTTGTGATGGGCGCTGGTTCTGCAGGGCACAGTTAGCCTAAGTGATATGACTCTCACCTTCCATTAGCGAAGTACCTTCGATATATATCTAACGGTTCCCCCACATCATATCGCTTGATCGAAGTCATGACGGGAGGTATATCACAGGGAATTCATTCACGTACGCCGAGTATATTGAATTCTCTTTCACACGTACCGTCCCCACGAGGTATATAGTGAGGCAATTCACGTACACTCAGGTATATCAAATGGCTTGTCCACACGTATCGATTGCCTGCAAGAGTAAGATGTATATCATGGAAGTCACACCAAAGGGGGGACCCATTCCGATTCACCCAACCAACTGCATACCCGCATATAGATGTCAAACCTAGGACACGCACTTTAGATTGTCGGTTTCAGCCCGAAACTTTGTCGAAATTCTGGGTCGGCCTGTCGCCTAAATTTTCATGCATTTTTGAAATGGGACCCTGTCCGTGAGCCTGGTTACAACTCTAGCCGTAGCTTCGCATATATTTAAACCCCACTTTTCAAGGCTTTGGTCCCGTCCGGCATTGCATTTAGGAGAATTAAATACAAGTGAGAACATAATAATCGTAATAATCATGCTGAGTTCCATCTCCAAAAAAATTTCTCCCTTTTTTTTTATCAAAAATCCAAAAATAGTTTCTTCTCTTTTTCTCAAAAACAAATCCCATTCTACGCCTTCTCAGGTCAATCGCAAGACTTTGGCCTGGCTCCCTATTGGCTTTGGTCTTCAGTCAAATCACCCCGTAATTTCGTTCGTTCCTCTATAAATTCTTCCGAGTCCAAAATCCATCCACTTTCCATGGAGAACACAGATCAAGTACCAGTCACACATCCAGATCTGATGGAAGTCCTAGCTCAGCTCGTGTCCAAGATTGGCAACCTCCAAACTGAGGTTCGAGAGATGCAACGAAACCAGGTTCCTATTCCTCAAGAGATCGAGGCCCTATTACCTCGTGCTATGGGTCTGCTCGAGCCTATCTAGGTTCTCGAAGAATATCAGGATGCTCCACATTCCCCTCCTGTCAATGGGCTGTCGTCGGCCCAGCTTTCGATGCTAAACTTTGCCCAGCCTGTGGCTAACCTGCCTATGGTCGTTGATCCAAAAGAGGAGGAGTTGAATAAAGTCAAAGAGGATCTAAAGATGATCACCAAGAAGTTCGACCAAGTCAGAATATCTGGGAATTACATGGACTACACCCACATGTATCCTTATCCTAAAGGGAGGTTACCCGAGAAGTTCAAGATGCCAAATATTGAGAATTTCGAAGGGAGTGGGCCCCCGATTGTTCATCTTTGTAGTTATCATCGTTCTATGACTCTACTAGGGGCTTCTGAAGAAGTTATGGCCTAATTGTTTCAGCACACTTTGAAGGATAATGCCCTCCGATGGTTTTTATTTCTCGAGGAATCCAGAACCCGTAGCTGGGAGGATGTAGCCCAAGAATTCATGTCGCAGTACAAATACAATGAAGAGCTTGAGGTCACTCGTTGTGATTTAGAGCTTATCAAATAGAACCCTAGGGAATCAGTCAGTAACTTCATAACCCGGTGGAGGGATCGAGCAGCTACCATAACCAATCGGCCATCTGAGGAAAAACATGTCAACATAATGAAGAAGAATTTTTTGCCTCATATCCGAGCGACGATGGGAGGACAATACTATCCCCACTTCTGAGCTCTCAGAGAAACGAGAGTAGAAATCGAGGAAAGCCTTGTTAAAACAGAGATTTAACCGAAGAAGGTGTCCGAATAGTTCCCCTTAGAAAGTATGACAATCCTTCCAGTTCTACAGTCTCAACTATCAACAACATCTCTCAACCAACCACATCATGGGCTCCAGAAAGCTACCCTGCCCCCATCCGAAGGGAATACACTGAGCTCCATGCTCCCCCTCCAAAGTTTACCAAGCCTTGTTGATCCGAAACCTCATCAAACCCTTGGATCCCCGTCCATTGCCAAATCCACTCCCAAGAAACTTCATGGCCGATGCTCATTGCGCCTTTCACCAAACTGCTGGCCATACCACTGACTAATGCTTTCACCTCTGAAACATAATCCAAGATCTCATTTACCGGGATACCATCGCCCCACCAGCCAAACACTACTCACAATCCACTCCCAAATCATGCCAATTCCATCTTATTAGAAGAAAACCCAGATTTCGATCCCTCAACTCAAATCACACCCATATACTCTCCTAAACCTCTTCAAATTTGCCCATATTTCCTCCTGCACCCTACTAGCCTCACTGATCAGGCACTGTCATTCCTTACCAGAGCATGCATCGCTGTCCTTACCCATTTTGAAAATAGAAAAATGAAATTGTCAGAGGTGTTAAACCAACTCCTAGAGTTCGGGATGAAATTGCCCTCACAGATGGTCATCGATTGCCAAAGGTTCAGTACACAATTCTTGGAAGTACTAAAATGGGCCCGAGATTCAGACAAGTGGGTGGTACCAATCGATGAAGTCAGCCTAGATGATGTTGTCTAGATTATGGCAGAATTATTCGGGCAAACCAATAGCATTTGTAGTATCACCGGGTTACTTAATACTTTGAAGCTATAAGGGAGCTTAGTCCCTTCAACCATACATATACCCACATAATGGGAAGACATGTATGAAAAATCCGTTGAAGTTTTGGAATGCATTGACTTTACATGGAAAGACAGAATTGTTGCCACATAATGGGGGGAAGAATTCGAAGATTCGAGTGAAAAATAATCCTCGCGAAGAACTGGCCAAGTAGCCGACATATGTGGGATGATATCATTTGAATAACTCCTCGGAGAAATAAATAGGGTGACATAACAACCTGAGATTGATGAGGAAATGGGATTCATGTTCTTCCTTTCTTCAGTAAATCACATAACCAAATCAGGGAGACGTTACCAGGTTCCAAGCTCACTACCAGCAAATGACAAATGGAAGGGTGTTGAAAACCTTCCTATGACAGAGATGACCATCTAGGAGAGAAAGATCCTCGATTAACTAAATAAAACTCAAGCTAACATCACTCTATGGGGGCTTTTCATGTCTTCCCAGCTGCACAGAAATGCTTTAATCAAGCTGCTCACTGGACCCACAGTTCCTCCTTCTACCACACCAGAAGAACCGATAAATATGGTCGAATCCTTGACCTCTACCCGAATGCTATTATTTTCTGAAGAAGAAATCCCCAAAATTGGGACAAATCACAATCATGCACTCAACATCTCCGTCGAAGTTATGGGGAAGGCCGTACCACTCTCTCTTATCGACAACAGATTCGCCTTGAATGTCTGCCCACTGAGAACCTTCAAGTGTTTAGGCCTGAAAGAAAGTGACCTCGCTCCAACCTCCACCGCTGTACGTGCCTATGATAATACCCGTCGAGAGGTGATGGGATCCATAAAGCTTGTAATAAGGGATGTCCCTAGAAACCCTATCGTTGAATTCCAAGTTATAGATATCCCAGCTTATTTCAACATGTTGCTCGGATGGCCCTAGCTCCACAGTATCAAGGGTGTGTCTTCCTCACTCCATCATAAATTAAAGTTCTTCGCCGATGGGTGATTCATCACCATTTTGGGCAACGAAAAAAATGTCTAGGGTGCAAGCACCAGCAGTCCAATCCTTGAGATACAGCATGGGTCAAATTATATGCTCCTATCAGGATTCCGAGTTGGGCCACTCCTACTCCCGGCAGAGGACGATTTCAAAGAAAGGGTTTGTCCAGAATATAACCCTCATGGAAATGTCAATGTGATTCAGATGTTCAAAAATATGCACTTCAGGCCCGGACTGGGGTTAGGGCAACGGCAGCAAGGGATACTTGAGCCCATCGAACTAAAGAAAGCTTTCCCTCCTTGTGGCTTGGGGTATCAACCATCAAAACAAGAACTCAAAATGATCCACCAGTCTCGACCAAACAAAAGATTAGACTGCATCCCAACTACCCCAGAAGACTCCTTGAATGGACGATTCATCAAAGAAGGAAAAGACTTCCCCTTTTGTGGTTTTCCAGAACCATGGTATGACCACACAGACAAGAAGATGAAGCCCGTGATGGAGATCTTTTTCTAAGATAGCTACCCATAGGCTGAAAGTTTCCAACAGCGAGTACAACCGCTCATCAAAGATACTGAAGTAACTGAGGAAAGTGATTCCAAAGATTCCTTCAACTTATAGACACTGGGGCTGGCACTCTGCATGGTTCATTCTGGCACTACATCAATGGATCCATCCCATCTGATTAAAGCTGTTGAGATAACCCTCCTCAACTGTCATGTTGTGCCAGTTCTACCTCTTGAAATCTCCCCTAACCCCAATGTTTACCATATTTCTTCTTCTATTGTCTATTCTTATTTAAATGTAATCGAGACCTCTTTTGATAAGGTTTTCAATGTCGTTTTTCCTATCAATGAAATAAACAAAGATTTTGAGTATCTTGTTGTGCCTTACATTAATTGTGAGAATTCTAATCAAACTTTTGACAATGATGATTTTGCAAATGAACAATTCTTAACTGATCTAAGTAAGGTTAATAATAAATAACATAACTTCATTTTAGTTACTGAAGAGGAGACTGTTGTTATTAATCTCGGTTCTAGTAGCCAACTGCGCGAGATTAGGATAGGGGCCACCCTTGACGAGCATGAGCGGCAACAACTCGAAGAATTGCTAAAGGAATTCATAGATGTCTTTGTATGATGATATGCCCAACATTGATCCTGAAATAGCTCAGCACGAGATCCCCTCTATCCTAGATTACAATTCGGTTAAATAAAAACTGAGAAAGCTCCGCACCGAATGGTCGCTCAAGGTCAAAGAAAAGGTGGTCAAATAGTTGAACATGGGCTTCATTCGTGTGATTGAATATCCCACATGGCTAGCCAATATATTACATGTGCTGAAATCAGGAGGGAAGGTTTGAATGTGTGTGGACTACCGAGATTTAAACAAAGCTTCTCCAAAGGATGATTATCCGCTACCCAATATCGACATGATCATAGACAACACAGCCAATCATGCTCTCAAGTCATTCGTCCATGGGTTTTTCGGATACAACCAAATCAAGATGCACCTAGACCACCAAGAAAAAACCGTATTCATCACCCCATGGGGAACCTTTTGCTACATCGTTATGCCATTTGGTCTCAAGAATGCTAAGGCTACCTACCAAAGGCCTTCCACAACCATCCTACATGATCTGATTCACAATGAAGTCGAGGTTTATGTGGATGATATGATTATCAAGTCCAAAACTAGAGAAGGTCATGTTCCCGCTCTCCGAAAGTTCTTCGAACGAATGCGACGGTATCATATGAGACTCAATCCACAGAAATGTATATTCGGTGTTACAAAGGGAAAACTCTTGGGATTCATGGTCAGTGAGAAGGGGAAAGAAGTAGATCCTGCAAAGCTGAAGGCCATAGTTGAGATGCCACCACCCCGAACAGAGAAAGAAGTCTGAGATTTTCTTGGAAAATTTCAATATATCTTTCGGTTCATTAGCCAGCTAACCTCCATCTGTGAACCGATCTTCAAGATCCTATAAAAGGATTCAACCAAGGTTTGTAATGAGGCATGCCAAGAATCTTTTAACCGAATCAAACAATATCTGACTGAACCTCCATTTCTCATGCCACCACAGCCTGGTCTCCCTTGCTCCTATACCTAACCATAATCGACCCTGCAGCTGGGGCTTTGCTAGCCTAATACCTTGAAGAGTCCCGTAAAGAAATATTCATCTATTATGACAGTCGCAAATTGGTTGGGTACGAGGTCAACTACACTTCTTTGGAAAAGGCGTGTGCCGCACATGTCTGGGTAACCCAAAAATTACGACACTACATGCTCGCTTTCTCCATCAAAATTGTATCCCGAATGGATCCCATCAAATTCCTTTTTGAGAAACCCGCCTTATCCAGTCAAATGGCCCGATGGTTGATGCTCCTAACCGAGTTCGATATCGTATACGTCACGCAGAAAGCCATTAAAGGAAGAGCCATCTCTGACTACCTCGCTGCTTACCCCGTAAAAGAGGCAGATGTCTAGATCTCCGAATTCCCATATGAAAATATCCTCTGCACCACTCAAGATTACCTTTGATGGTAAATGCTCTTTGATGGCACTTCCAACAAAAACGGATATGGCGTTGGGATACTTCTGATCTCCCCAGATGACTCCCACACTCCTGATATACCCGTTTATATCCTCAACTCGGATGAGGATTACCTCCAATACGGACGACCCTACGAGGGGACGACCCTTCACCAGGCCCCAGCTGGCCACCACCGGGCCCAGACGACCCTACGAGGGGCCGACCCTCCACCAGGCTCCAGACGACCCTACGAGGGGCCGACCCTTCCTCAGGCTCCAGACGACCCTACGAGGGTACGATAGTACGAGGCCATAATCAAGCCAGGCTCCCTACCGGAAGAAACTTTGCCCTCGGCCTCGGCTCATAGGCCGAGGGTGACATCATGACAGCGCGTGGTCCGGGACACGCGTGGAACAGTGCACGTCAGGCTCATATGACACGTGGCAGACCGTTATAACCGAATCACACCCTCACGTGAGGGAATATTATGTCATCATTTGGCATCTACAGGTGTCAACAGGGGATTAGTTAGATCACCATTCACATGCACCATGCTTACTTGGGGGGGGGGGGGGGGTACACTACACCCCCCAAGACCTATATATACTTGTCACCCCCAACCCTACGGGGGATCGAGCAATGAACAGTAGCCCTAGCTAAAACTCTACTTGTACACACACAGCAGAGAGAGAGAGAGTGAGAGGGTTATGTGCATTGTATCCAAGGCCATTAGTGCCCATACTTAGTGGATCACACACTCACAGTGGATGTAGGCCAAATTGGCTGAACCACTATACATCATTGTCTTATTTCCTCTTATACTCATCCCCTTCTATACACTTATACACCTCTATGGCTGCCATGGCTGCTACTGCTTGAGCTCACTATCACTTATCTGGTGGTGCTAAATCCAAGCCTTATCAGATTGGCGCCGTCTGTGGGAACGAGAAGACATCTCTTCCTTTGTACAGCTTGACCTCACGGGGCACTCTGGTGGTGAACCAACACTCCCCTTGAGAGGAGGTGTTTCACCATTGGAAGAGACCCACTAAGGTTCCCAAGCTAACCAGTATTTTCTTCAGTTCAGCTTTTCATAGCTCAAGCACATGGCACCTGAGATGCCACTGCCACCACTTCCCCCGCCGGATGAGGGGGGAAGACCCAGTTCCAGTCAGCCGCCGCCTCAGTCTGAGATGGCTGATATGGCGGCAGCCCTAAAGTCTCTGGCAGCAAGCCAGCGGATGATGCAGGAGCAGTTCACAGCTCTAAGCCAGAACATACTAAGAGCACCAGGGGTTTCGCCTGAGATGATTACTCCGGCAGCAGCTCTAGGACAGCATGAGGCCAGGGGACCACCCCAGGCACCACGCAAAGACCTTCCACCCCCTCAGCGGCGTAGGGATGTTGCTGACCCCCGGCGTCTACGCCTGGGGAGGCAAGAAAACCCTTGCCCTGAGGATAGGTATGGAGATCTGGAGGGAGAGGAGGCTCCTATAGAGTGCTGGGAACCTTACGAGGTCTCCAACAACACTGTGCGACCCCTCCAGGACAGTAGGGGAAAGTGCGGGAGACGAAACCCTGATGATCGCCCAAGAGGCTCAGCTTTTGATCGCTTGAGCAGGGGGTCGGCCTTTGAGAGGCTAGGCCCAGTAAATGACCTACGAGAGCAGTTGTCCAGGCCAAGGAGTGCTGCAAAATCCAGGAGGGAGGCAGCAGATGGTCAGCCCCGAGGACGAGATGATGGCCAAAGGGAAGTAAACAGCCGACACAGGCCTGCTGCAGCAGAACCCTCCGTCCACCTCGGAGAGGCAGCAGGGGATAACATCGGCCAGGCTGACCCTGTGAGGCCCTGGAATGACTCAATCCAGCGGTTAGAGGATAAGATTGGTGATATATTAAAGAGTCGAGACCCTCTTCAGAAGGGATACACCATAGGCTCACCCTTTGTGGCAAAGATAGTCAACTTCCCCACGCCGTCAAAGTTCAAGCGACCTATGGTCGCCCCAAGGTATGACGGGAGCACCAACCCCGTCCACCACGTGGAGATGTATCAGTCGGCGGCAGACATATACTCTATCTCAGATGAGATGAGGTGTCGTGCCTTCTCTGGTACCTTGGCAGGGGCTGCGCATGTCTGGTACACGTCTCTTCCAAAAAATTCCATTGGAAACTTTAAGCAGTTGGCAGACCTGTTCATCCATAATTTCTGCTTTGGGGTGAGGCCACAGAAGAAGACCACACACCTGCTCTATGTTAAGCAGGGAAAGAATGAGACTCTGAGAGACTACATAGCCAGATTCAGTAAAGAGAAGCTGGAGGTGGAAGACTATGAGGAGAGCATAGCTATGACAGCCCTGATTGGAGGGCTCCAAAAGGGGAAGCTATTATGGAAGCTTACCGAAGACCCTCCGAGGACGATGGCTGAGCTGTTGTTAACAGCAGGGAAGGTGATGAACGCCGAAGAGGCGATGGCCGCAAAACATGAAGACGAAAAAGGAGGTACAAACGGGGGCAAGTACCCTAAGAAGAACAAAGAGGGGAAGAAGAGAACCATGGATGATAAGTTCGCGGGGTACACCTCTCTGACGGTCAGCTGTGAACAGATCCTCAATGAGATAAAGAGTGACCGGACGCTGAAGTGGCCTGAGAAGCTGAGGGCAGCCCCCGGTAAGAGAAATAAGAACCTGTGGTGCGAATTTCACCAAGACCACGGTCACGTGACGGATAAATGCTTCACTCTGAAAGACGAGATTGAGAAGATGCTGAAGGAAGGGAAGCTCAGAAAATACGTTGACAAAGGTGCCTTCAAGAGGGGCCGAGGGGACGACCCCAGAAAGAAGCGAGTCGATGCCTGCAGAGAAGGTCCTCAAAAAAGAGGGGACGACCCTTCTGATGATGAGGACGACCCTGACCTCCCGCCGAGAGACGACCACGGTCCTGTCAAGAGGCTCAATATGATCTCGCTCGGTGTAGGAATGATCTTCGGGGGTTTAGCAGGAGGAGGGTCTGAGGTTGCTAACAGGAAGGACCGTGTTGCTGAGGCTAAGGCAGTGACGAGGATGGTGCACTCAACCTTCCTAGAGGTCAAGTCAGAAAAAAGGAAGAAGGTTGACATGGACACTTTGATAGTGGGATTTTCAAGGATGGACTTCAAAGGCCTCTTGGCCCCGCATGATAACCCTCTTGTCATCACTACCAGGGTGCATGGGTGCGAAGTGCCGAGGATCCTGGTAGATGGGGGCTCATCCGCAGACGTGATGTTTTGGCCATGCTTCAAGGCCTTGGGCCTCAGTCGTGCCAGACTTGTCCCATACCATCATCCATTGATTGGGTTCAGTGGGGAGAAGGTTCACCCCCTGGGAATATATGAGGCTGATGTCAGGATGGGGGACGAATGGCCGAGATGGCTCACCAAGAGGGTCAGTTTCTTTGTGCTGGATGAGCATGTGTTTTCGGCATACAACATCATACTGGGACGTGTGGCCCTCAAGGGGTTTGAAGTTGTGCCGTCCACAGTCCACCAGATGGTTAAGTTCCCTACCCCTTATGGGGTGGGGGAAGTTCAGGGAGACCAGACGACAGCGAGAGAGTGCTACTACAACTCCGCTGAAGAAAGGGAGGCACACAAGAAGGCTACAGCCACTTACAATATTGATACCCTAGACCCCAGGGACGAGACGAAGCTCAAAAAAGGAGAGGCCGCTGAGGAGGTAGAACCCATCATCCTCGATGAGGATGACCCGGGAAAAACCGTCCAAGTTGGCAAGTCTCTGAAGCCCAGTATCAAGGAAGACCTCATCAAACTGTTGAAGAGAAGGCGAAGCGTCTTCACGTGGAGCCATGTAGATATGCCAGGGATCGACCCTGAAATCATGTGCCACAAACTCAATGTGGTAGAGGGAGTGAAGCCGGTAAAGCAGAAGAGGAGGATTTACTCTAGAGAAAAGTATGAGGTCATCAGGGATGAGGTTAAAAAATTAGAAGACGCTGAATTTATCAGAGAGGTCATCTACCCTGAGTGGCTGTCCAATGCAGTCATCGTCCCAAAGGCCAACGGCAAGTGGAGAATGTGCGTGGACTTCACAGACCTCAACAAGCATTATCCCAAAGACAGCTTCCCTCTCCCCCGCATCGACCAGATGGTAGACGCTACCGCAGGCCATGAGCTCATGAGTTTCATGGATGCCTACTCAGGGTATAACCAGATTTTCATGAACCCTGAGGACTCGGAGAGGACCGCCTTCATCACTGACAAGGGGACATACTGTTATAGGGTCATGCCCTTTGGCCTAAAAAATGCGGGGGCAACGTACCAGCGCCTCGTAAACAAAATGTTCGAAGACCAAATTGGGAAGTCTATGGAGGTTTACGTAGATAACATGCTGACTAAGAGTCTGAAGGCAAAGGATCATGTGGCAGACCTGGAAAGGACCTTTAATACAATGGACAAATACAAAATGAAGCTCAATCCGGCCAAGTGTGTCTTCGGGGTCGGAGCGGGGAAGTTCTTGGGGTTCATTGTCAATCAAAGAGGCATCGAGGCCAATCCTGAAAAGATAAAGGCCCTTATTGAGATGAAGACCCCCAAGTCCATTAAAGACGTTCAGAGGCTCACAGGGAGAGTGGCTGCCTTGAACAGATTTGTGTCAAGGGCTACAGACAGGTGTCTACCATTCTTCAAGATCCTCAGGAAGTCCTTCGAGTGGAGTAAAGAGTGTGATGAGGCTTTCAGGGAGCTAAAATCATACTTAGGGTCTCCCTTGCTGCTGTCACGACCCGTGCAGGGTGAACGAATTTACGTGTACCTTGCTGTCTCAGAGTCTGCTATCAGTGTAGCAATCGTAAGAGACGAAGACGGGATACAGAAGCCCGTATATTTCAACAGCAAGGCACTCCAGGGGGCAGAGCAAAGATACCTGAGGATGGAGAAGTTGGCCTATGCCTTGATCCATGCCTCAAGGAAGATGAAACCGTACTTCCAATCCCATACTATGGTCATCCTTACTGACTCTCCTCTTAGGCAGGTCCTACACAAGCCTGAAAAGTCAGGAAGGCTAATGACCTGGGCTATAGAGCTGGGGGAGTTCGACATTGTGTATCAGCCTAAGACAGCCATTAAGGGGCAGGCCTTGGCAGATTTCGTGGCTGAATTTACTTGGGAGAGTGACGTGGCCGAGGGTGAGGGTCTAAGCCAGACAGATACCCAGCAAGGTAGGCTCATCGACCCTCCTACAGATACGGCTGAGACAAGCACCGCTAGAAGAAAGGTGGCTGAAAATGAAGAGGGAGGATACCTTTTTAGACAAGGGTCACTCATCGAGGGAAATTTCTCGGAGGAACATGCTGTGTGGAGTCTCTTCGTCGACGGGTCCTCTTGCGAAAGCGGGAGCGGAGCTGGATTGATAGTGTCAGCATCCGACGGCACAGACATCGAGTACGCCCTGAGGTTCAATTTCAAAGCCTCCAACAATGAGGCTGAGTATGAGGCCTTGATAACTGGCCTTTCCTTGGCTAAGTCCCTTAGTGTCGGCCAAATTTTGGTTCACAGTGATTCAAGGCTGGTGGTGAATCAGATACTAGGAGCCTACGAGGCCAAAGACGAGAGGATGGCTAGGTATCTTGAGAAGGTGAGGTCATTGCTGAAAAACTTTAAAGAAGTTAAATTCAAAAGGATACCTAGGCTCGACAATGGCCGTGCTGACGCCCTTGCAAGGTTGGCCTCAGCTACTAGGACAGACATAAAGAGGACAGTCCCGGTAGAAATCTTGCTTCGACCAACTATCGAAGACGACGAGGGAACACTTGGCATTTGCATGAATGTTGCTCAAGAACCTTCATGGATGGATTCTCTGATCAGATACATTAAAGGGGGAGAGATGCCAGAAGCAAGCCAAGAGAGGAAGAAGCTGAGATACAGGGCTGCAAAGTTCACTGTCATCGGAGACACGCTGTACAAAAAGGGGTTTCTGCTCCCCTTACTTAGGTGTGTGCATCCTTCAGAAGTCCCTTCCATTTTGCAAGATGTGCATGAAGGGTCGTGCTCAAGCCACATTGGGGGTAGATCCTTGGCAAAGAGAGTGATCACCCAAGGCTACAGGTGGCCGACCTTAGGGAAAGATGCTGCCGCATATGTTAAAAAGTGTGATAAATGCCAAAGATTTGCTACCATCCCTCACCAACCTCATCAGCCCCTCACCTCCATTACATCCCCATGGCCGTTTGCAGTGTGGGGGATTGACCTGGTAGGACCCTTACCGAGGGCAGTCAATAACTATCGGTTCCTCATCGTAGCAATTGACTACTTTTCAAAGTGGGTAGAGGCCGAACCGATGGTCACGATTACAGAGCGGAATACCTTCCAGTTCATCTGGAAGAATGTGATATGCAGATATGGTCTACCCAACACCCTCATCTCGGATAACGGGACCCAGTTCAAGAATGCCTCTCTGCAGAAATACTGTGAGAGGGTAAGTATCAAACATTTTTTCTCCACCCCAGGCCGACCTCAGGCCAATGGGCAAACCGAAGTAACGAACAGGACAATCCTAGATGGGATTAAGAAGAGGCTTGAGGAGGCAAAAGGAAGATGGGTCGAGGAGTTATATGCAGTTTTGTGGGCGTACAAGACGACAGTAAGGACCTCCACTGGGGAGACCCCATTCATGTTAGCTTATGGATCAGAAGCAGTCATCCCCACCGAAGTCGAGTTTTTCACCCATAGGGTCCAAGTGTATGACCCCCAGGGAAATACGGAAGAGAGGAGACTTGACCTGGACTTGATTGAGGAAAGAAGGGAGGATGCTGAGATAAGGCAGGCTTCCTACCAGCAGAGGACCGCAAGGTTTTACAATCAGAGGGTGAAACAGAGGCCTATCGCAGTAGGAGACTTGGTCCTCAAGAAGACTTGGCAGAAGCCCAATAAACTCCATCCTAATTGGCACGGCCCCTATAAGGTCACCGACGAAGTTGTCCCTGGGACCTATAAACTAGAAAACCTAGAGGGGGAACCTTTTTCCAACCCCTGGAATGCGGATCATTTGAAAAAATACTACCAGTAGTGTTGTAAGGTCTTGATAGGCCATGGTTGTAATAAGCATTGTTTCGACAGAACACATGGAAAATTAATGAGAAATATCAGTGTTTCCCTCATCCAGCGGTTATCAGTTCTAGTATGCATGCAAAGAAGTTGAACCCTCGGCTATAATAAGGATCAGTGGAGGGGACGACCCCACCACTGTCCTCAAGAAAGACGAGGGTAGACTTTGTTAAAAACCATTAATTTGGTAAGTTGAACCCTCGGCTATAATGAGGGCCAGTGGAGGGGACAACCCCACCACTGTCCTCAAGAAAGACGAGGGTAGACTTTGTTAAAAACCATTAATTTGGTAAGTTGAACCCTCGGCTATAATGAGGGCCAGTGGAGGGGACGACCCCACCACTGTCCTCAAGAAAGACGAGGGTAGACATTATTAAAATCCATTAATTTGGTAAGTTGAACCCTCGGCTATAATAAGGATCAGTGGAGGGGACGACCCCACCACTGTCCTCAAGAAAGACGAGGGTAGACTTTGTTAAAAACCATTAATTTGGTAAGTTGAACCCTCGGCTATAATGAGGGCCAGTGGAGGGGACGACCCCACCACTGTCCTCAAGAAAGACGAGGGTAGACTTTGTTAAAAACCATTAATTTGGTAAGTTGAACCCTCGGCTATAATGAGGGCCAGTGGAGGGGACGACCCCACCACTGTCCTCAAGAAAGACGAGGGTAGACATTATTAAAATCCATTAATTTGGTAAGTTGAACCCTAGGCTATAATGAGGGCCAGTGGAGGGGACGACCCCACCACTGTCCTCAAGAAAGACGAGGGTAGACTCTGTTAAAAACCATTAATTTGGTAAGTTTAACCCTCGGCTATAATGAGGGCCAGTGGAGGGGACGACCCCACCACTGTCCTCAAGAAAGACGAGGGTAGACTTTGTTAAAAACCATTAATTTGGAAAGTTGAACCCTCGGCTATAATGAGGATCAGTGGAGGGGACGACCCCACCACTGTCCTCAAGAAAGACGAGGGTAGACTTCATAAAAATCATTAATTTGGTTAATTGAACCCTCGACTATAATGAGGACCAGTGGAGGGGACGACCCCTCCACTGTTCTCAAGAAAGACGAGGGTAAACTACATAAAAATCATTAATTTGGTAAGTTGAACCCTCGGCTATAATGAGGACCCGTGGAGGGGATGACCCCACCACTGTCCTCAAGAAAGACGAGGGTAGACTCCATAAAAATCATTAATTTGATCATTTGAACCCTCGGCTATAATGAGGATCAGTGGAGGGGACGACCCTGCCACTGTCCTCAAGAAAGACGAGGGCAGACTCCATAAAAATCATTAATTTGGTTATTTGAACCCTCGGCTACAATGAGGACCAGTGGAGGGGACGACCCCACCACTGTTCTCAAGAAAGACGAGGGTAGACTTTATTAATAACCATTAAATTGGTTATTTGAACCCTCGGCTATGACAAGGGCATATGGGGGGACGACCCCACATTGGTCCTCAAAAAGACGAGGGAGGGGTTAGTAGCATCAACAGAGCAAACCATAAAAGAGTCAAATATGGAAAACAGCAATTATGGAAAGGAAGAGACTATGGTATTAATAAAGCATAAAATATCAAGTGTTTTACAAGGCGAATGAGCAAAAATACAAAAATGAGGGTATGGGCTACAGGCAGCCACCCTATGGGATGACATCAGAGGGCAGGGCCTCCACATCTATGGGAATGGTTTCCTCTGTTACCAGCACTAGATGATCTTCAGATGTACCGACCCCTTCAACCTGAACTTGGGACTCCACTTGTGACAGGGCCTCACTAATCAAGGGGTCATCCAGCTGAACCACCTCAAGAGAAGGGAGAATGGATGATACTGTGTCGGCAAACTTTAGGACGACCCACCGACAGGCCGTCCTAATTCCCCTCTCTCGATATTCAAGATCGAAGCCTTGGAATTCATCAGAGACCTTGTAAGCCTCAACAGCATCAGCCTCGGCCTTCTGGACAGCTGCTTCAAGGTTAGTCTTGTGCTTGGCCTCCATATTGGTTAAAGCCTCGTCCTTGCCCTTGATCAACAAGTCCCTGTCCTTGATCAACAAGTCCTTAGCCTGCATATCGGCATCATGCTGCCTCGTCAGCTCATCAAGGACTCTAGCATGCTCAGTTCTTGTGCTCTCCAGCTCAGCCCTCGCAGTGTGCAGCTCTGTCCGTAGGTCAGCCTCTTGTTGAATGGCCCTCTCAGCTTCATGGAATTTCTGTTGGTTCTCAGCCATCCACTTGGTGGCTGAGGTAAAGGCACAGACAGACTGCAAGTAAAATGAACAAATGTCAAGAGGGGCCGAGGGAACAGTTAGTGAGAATGAAATTAAAGGTCAAGACCAATACCTGAGCAAGGGAGTGCAGACCGAAGTCGTACACTTTGGCTGGAGGCATCTTTGCCAAGAACTCGAAGTCAGAGGCCGATGGTGCAGAGAACATCGAGCCCTTGGCCGCCCTCAAGTTGGCAATAAGGGATGAGGGGTCGACCCTCAGATGGGACAGATTCTGAGACCAGAAGGCCCCCATGCTGGACGAAGAGGTCGTCCCCTCAGAGGCTTCGACCCTTGCCCTCGTCCTTGGATCAGGCCGATGCTCAACAGGAGTCTCAGGCTCCTTCCTCTTGTGGCTATCAGATGTCGGCTCAACAACCGTCGGCCCTGAGTCCCTTGTCTTCTTTGGAGCTTGCTGAGGCTCCTTCCCCTTCTTCTTTGACAAACCAGCGAGTAGGCTTGGAGCAGTCATTTCCCAGAGGTAGTCTGGTGTACCTGCAGGACGATCTGATAAGAGGACGACATGTCAGAAAAGTTCAGAGATAAAGAGAGAACACTTCAAAAATAAGTAAAGAAGGGAAAATGTTCAGTATAACTCACATAGTTCTGTCAGAGGGCCGACCCTCAGACCAGCTTCTTTAAGGAAGCGTGGGGTCATCAGATCTTCGAACTTTGGGATCTCACCCTCTCTCCCTCGTCCCCTCAGATACTCAACAATATCCCTTTCCTCCAGGCTAAGTCCGGGGTCTGACCTAGCTTTCATTGAGGGATTAGACCATCTGTTAGGGACCCTCGGACCATCGGCAGAAGGGGACGCCTCGGCGGAGCGCTCCCACGCCCCAGATATGAAGAAGAATCTCTTTTTCCAATCATGATTGGAAGTTTGAGACACGTGAAGAAGTTTCTTCTCAAACCTTCTCGCCCCAAGATGATAATATCTGGGCTGTTTAGATGAAGAGGTGATATTATAGCAAGCCAAGAATACGTCGGACGAGGGCTCATCAGTAAAAGAGTTTTTCCACAAGGAAATGTAACCCAGAATCGTCCTCCAAGAGTTGGGTGGAAGTTGAGAGGGGGAGGTGCCCAGAGCCGACAGAATATCTACAATGGCAGGGTGGAAGGGAAGTCTGACACCTACCTTGAACATTTGCTCGTAGACTGCAACCTCCCCCTCTTCACCCTCAAAAACCCTCTCAGTCTCAGAGGGAACCCTCATGGTTACCCTAGAGGGCACTCCGTAAGTATGCCTCCATATCAGAAGGTCCCTATCCCTAACGGAGGAGATAAAAGACGAGGCGTGGGAAGTGTCAACCTCATAATCTGTATCATCGTCCTCGTACTCATCCCCCTCCATCTCATCACCTGCAGGAGGACCCTGAGGGAAAGCCACTTGGAAGGCATTGGGGGACAGGGTTATCACAGGGACAGCCTCAGAGGGGATCGTACCCTCGGCCTCTCGGGGAGGGATAAGGTCAGACGTGTCCCTTCTACCAGACGTTCTAGCACCAGTTGGAGAGGAGGTTCTCTCGTCCATTTCACTTGGTTTGGGAGTGTCGGCAGGACGAGACGACGACCCACAAGACTCAGAGGGTTCAGATGGTCTTATGGTGGCAAGAGGAATGGGAAAGATGGGTCGTACCCAATTAGGGTCGGCCCCTCGTCTCCTCTATTCCTCCTCCTCTATTCGTCTGATCTCGATAAAGAGTTTCTCTCTCACAGATGGGAATTCAGACACTAAGTTGTAAAGCCTCCTAAGCATTAAGGGGAAGACCCTACACTTGGAGAAATTATACTAGACTTGGCTAATTCAACTACAAACACTTGGGGGATTGACCAGGTTTGACTTTTGGATCAAACCAAAGAACTAAAACGTTTTTCGTCAAGAATGTTCAAGAACTACCAACCGGAGAAGACACCGAAAAAAGGCAATAGGGGAACTCTAAGAAACTGCCGACCTACGACCCTAAAAAATATACAGAAATGAAGACAAAAGAAGGCACGGGGAGAAAAAGGTTACCTGATGACGAGAGAACAAGAGCGCAGTGAGGCCTGAAAGATTGAAGGCTGCAAATGGCAACTGGTTCTAGAGAGAGAAAATGGTTAGGCGCAAAGAAGAAGAAGTTGGAAAGAGAGTTTAAAAATTTCTTATATACATTGGCAATAAATGGGCACATTTGCCAAGAAGGGAATAGTCAGGGCACAAAGCCCCAGGCAAGTGTGCAGCCGCCCTGCCTTGGGAACTTAAATAGCAATGAGTACCTGCCCATGTGTCACTCATCTAACTGGTCATACACCCATCTCAATTTTAACAATATCCCTCAGCCATCTCAATGTCACCTATGGCTAAGGGCTGGGGGGTGATTGATATACCCGTTTATATCCTCAGCCCGGATGAGGATTACCTCCAATACGGATGACCCTACGAGGGGACGACCCTTCACCAGGCCCCAGCTGGCCACCACCGGGCCCAGACGACCCTACGAGGGGTCGACCCTCCACCAGGCTCCAGACGACCCTACGAGGGGCCGACCCTTCCTCAGGCTCCAGACGACCCTACGAGGGTACGACAGTACGAGGCCAGAATCAAGCCAGGCTCCCTACCGGAAGAAACTTTGCCCTCGGCCTCGGCTCATAGGCCGAGGGTGACATCATGACAGCGCGTGGTCCGGGACACGCGTGGAACAGTGCGCGTCAGGCTCATATGACACGTGGCAGACCGTTATAACCGAATCACACCCTCACGTGAGGGAATATTATGTCATCATTTGGCATCTACAGGTGTCAACAGGGGATTAGTTATATCACCATTCACATGCACCATGCTTACTTGGGGGGGGGGGGGTACACTACACCCCCCAAGACCTATATATACTTGTCACCCCCAACCCTACGGGGGATCGAGCAATGAACAGTAGCCCTAGCTAAAACTCTACTTGTACACACACAGCAGAGAGAGAGAGAGTGAGAGGGTTATGTGCATTGTATCCAAGGCCATTAGTGCCCATACTTAGTGGATCACACACTCACAGTGGATGTAGGCCAAATTGGCTGAACCACTATACATCATTGTCTTATTTCCTCTTATACTCATCCCCTTCTATACACTTATACACCTCTATGGCTGCCATGGCTGCTACTGCTTGAGCTCACTATCACTTATCTGGTGGTGCTAAATCCAAGCCTCATCAACTCCCATCGCCATCAAATTGGATTTCCCTTGCACCAACAACATGACGGAATACGAGGCATGCATAGTAGGCCTCAAAGTTACTCTCAAGAAAGGTATTAAATACCTTGATGTCTATGGGGATTCCGCCTTCATCATAGGTCAAGTGCTCAGAAAGTGGAAAGTCAAGGACGAAAAGCTCCAACCCTTCCATGCCCACTTAGAAGAGTTAGCCTCTCGATTTCGAGATATCACCTTCCACTACCTACCTCGAGCAAAGAATAACCTATCCAATGCTCTCTCTACCTTGACCTCCATGGTTGACATGCCCGAAGGAATAACAATGACCCCCTTCCTAGTTCAAAAGAAAGACAAACCAACCCACTGCTACCATATTGAGCTTGTCTCCACCGAAAATCCCGAACTAGACAAAATCTCGGTACTATGATATCTGGTGCCTCCTCAAACATGGTCGGTATTCGGAGGGTCCCAACAAGAAAAACCAAATGACCCTCCGAAGACTGGCCACCCAGTACATCATCTGTCATAAAGCTCTACTCAAGAGGAACTTCGATGGAACTCATCTACACTGTATCGCAGGGGCTGAGATTGAGAAGATAATACAGAAGATCCACAGTGGTGAATGCGGGCCCCACTTGAACGATCACGTTCTTGCCAAGAAGATCATCCGATAGGGATACTACTGGGCCTCCATGGCCCAAGATTGCACCGCCTATGTCCGTAGATGCCTCAAATTCCAACCGTTCTCCAATCTTCAACATCTGCCTCCGCGAGAATTATACAACATGACCTCTCCCTAGTCGTTCTCCACTTGGGGTGTCGACATCATAGGGAAGGTTACACCAAAGGCTTCAAACGAACATGAGTTCATCCTAGTTTCCATTGATTACTTCACCAAATGGGTCAAAGATGAGTCATACGCAGTATTCAATGCCAAGAAAGTGGCTAAATTCCTCGAGAAAAATATCATCTGCCGATATAGAGTCCTGCACGAGTTAGTGTCAGATAACGGGTTGCACTTCGAACCAGAAGTCACAGAAGTAGTCAACGAGTAAGGGATTCATAGACACAAATCTTCTCCCTACCAACCTTAGACCAATGGTGCAGTTGCAGCCGTCAATAAGAATCTCAAAGCCATCATCAGTAAGATGATCGGAAGCTATAAGGATTGGGCTGACCGGATCCCGTACGCCCTCCGGGGCAATTAAACCTCAATCTGAACCTCTACTGGGGCTACACCTTATTGTCTAGTCTATGGCATGGAGGCCACCCTACCTGTGGAACTGGAAATACCCTCGCTAAGCTTCATGCTCGAAAGCAAAGTTAGTGAAGAAGACTGGAGCCAAAGTCGTCTCGTCGAACTAACCCTCCTAGATGAAATGAGATTGAAAGCTCTTCAACACATACAGGGTTACCATCACCGAATAATGCGATCATTCAACAAGAGGGTCAAGGACCGCGGTGTCCGGGAGGGGGATTTATCCCTCAAGGAGATAATAGAACCCACCTGGGACCCCAGAGGGAAATTTAAGCCCAATTTGAGCCGCCCGTACATTGTGAAGAAAATCTTATCTGGCAGTGCCATCATGCTCACTAACCTAGATGGAGAAGAGATGGCTCTTCCAGTCAACCTGGATCGTCTCCAGAAATTCTACCCCTAGTCCAAAATCTCGGTGCGCTATGAATCTTCTCATATCCCTTCTATTAAAAAAAAACTCTTCACTTCCCTCTGCCCAGAACTACGCGAGCCTGATCCTTTGCAAAAAACCATTTTTCAAGAAAAACAAAAAAAAAATCAAAATCCACAGATGTACGTAGGCAGCTCATACATCTTACAGGAGCACGACCCTTTCTTTTTCACAAAATACTATTATTTTCTTATCTCCGAGAACGACAGTTCATTCTAACAAAAACTTGAACAAAAGGATTATGTATGCCTTAGCGATTAGTATAGATAATTTAAAAATACAAAATTCATCGAAAGGCACAGCTGGATGATCAGAAACTTGCTTATTTCATTAATAAGAAATTACAGCACATATTACATAAGAAAAGGAACGGATAACTCCCTTCCCCCTACTGCCATAAAAAGCCAAATAAAATCTCCACATCTATTCCTTATTCCATAAATAAACTCTCCAAGAGTCCTACCCACAGCTACCAGAGGAGCCTGCAACCTCATCATCTACATCCTGGGGTCCCCAAATTTCCCCTGCCTGAACAAAGTGCTGTAAACACTCCATGGACTGATAAGCCTGAACCAGCTTCGAAGAAACCACAACACCCCCTTCCATGGTGTTAAATAAAATAAACCACCTTTGTCCAGTCTCCACTGCCAACATCTTGCTGACTACTCTCCTCCATAACCACTTAATATAATCCCCAGGGACATGCCAAACTCTCCCGAAAGACAGAGAGGGACGAGTCGACGGACGTCGATTCTCCCACAGAGATCCAAGCAATAGACGCAGGCGCTCGATCAAAATGTCTACCATAAATAAATTTAGTGTTCGAGGTGGCACGACCTGTGCCCAGCCAAATTGGTGCAGAAGCCGCCAAGGGAAATAAAAAGAGGTTTGTCTGAGACCAACCAACTGCACATATGATTACTCTCCTAGATCCAAAACAGGTTGCAACTTCCCCCACCAAGGCACTAACCAATACAGATTCCGAGCCCCATTCTCCACAAACCAATTTTCCCAGCTCTCAATATCCAAGCCAACGTTGAAGAAGTAACGCGAAAAGAAGTCGGGTACAACCGATAAGGGATACTCTGGAGGGGACACCAAGCGGAATCTTTCAGACAACCACATGAACAGCATCATGAGGATACCCTTCAGAAAGTCAGAATGACCTTCTCGCTAGGCATCTAGACCATTCAGCATCTTCGCCAATATCACCGTCATAGGATTGAGATAATATGACATCCAGGAAGTAATGTCTGCAAGTTATGGGTCCACCAGCAGTTCCCCAGTCACCAGCACTAATTTTGAAACCATGCCCGAAGCAATGGCTCCAGCATAGCCAGCATCACCTACTTCCCATAAATGCACGGACTGAAGAAACACCGAGAGGGAGATCATTCCTCTAGTAACCCGTGATCTGGCTGCCGAAGGCAAAATATAAAGAAGCCTGACTAACAAATCCCTGGGAGAACGGTAAAATTCAGGCAAAGCCGCAGCTACACTAGGATTTATACCCAGCATGGAAAAAAATTCCTCGTAGGTAGGATAAATTTCATACAACCCAAAGTAGAATACATGGTCTTTGGGGTACCAGAATTTCACCGCCGCCATCAGCATGTTCCATTCAATAGGCTAATTGCGCCACAAGGAGACTCGACGCATGTTGAAAGCATCATAGTCGACATTATAAGAGCACATTGCTTCCAAGGCTTCGAGGTAGTTAGAAAACTCAATGATACTAGGGAGATCCATCTTGCAAGGCTTCGAGTAAGTAAGAATGCGAAGGTGTGATGAAAACACTCCACCCTTACCCCTTTTTATACTTGAGAACCCTCACAAGAGACATAATCCCTGCAAAAATTGGAGGGAATCCTACCCCACAAAATACAAAAGGCTGAAGAGGGTACCAATCAAAGCTTTGAATTGATGGGACTGTACTGAACTGCCGATAGGCAGGACAGGGTGCTTGCGGATCGGCAACCCCCCATTTTTAGAAATTTCTCTTTTTTCCTCTTTTGTCAAATCAGAAAACTCAATAAAAATATATTGATATTCTCAACAGAATTTCAAAATCCATACTCCTCCTTATATAAATTCCCCTTTTAATTAAAAGCTTTCCTTCAAAAATTCCTAAAATACCCCTTTTTACGGTCTCAACAGCAAATTAAAAAGCGTATGTTCATGCATTCATTCATCATTAATAAAAGATAATAAAAAACTCCATTGTATTGCATCTATTTATTTCTATGATTACATCAATTTTACAGGAAATAAAAAAAAGCAAAAAAATTGGGACTCAGCCCGAACCCACATTCTCTCCCTCTCTCTCACCTACCTTTCTCTTTAAGACTTCCACCCCTGCGACGTGCTCTCTTTCCCCTACAGTGAGACGATGCACCACCACTACCCGAGACAGAGTCTTCTCCGGACAAAGTAGATGGCACCAAGCAAGAAGGAACAGGAACCACATACCGAATATGAGTATTTGCCGCAGATATCCAGTCTCTGATGTCTCTTAGCCAAGTGGTCGACACTCGAAATTGCTGCAAGAAAAAGGAAAAATTAGTATCAAAGTAAGAGATGACCAAAACAAAAAAGAAAGAAAGAGAAGAACAGAAAGGTACACCGTAGGTCGAAGGACCTCCTCTGTCAAACCCAACTCCTCTGGATCCATCGCATGAGGATGATGCAGCATAAGCACCATCCCTCCATCATCTCGCCGGATGTTATATGAAGGAGTGTGCAATCGCACAAAAGGAACCTCCGAGGTCTCCACTGCCGCAGATGCCCTCGGACCGTCACCACTATGGGAAGATCCCAAATCCCAAATCGAACCCGTAGGAGGGAAAGGAAAGGCATCATACATGCTGGGTGCCATCAACTAGCTCGTCATAAAGTCCATATAGTTATACGGTGCAACCGTATCAGTGTACAACAAGTAGGACTCGCCGATCATCGCCGCAATCGTCGCATCCTCCGATAGCAGTCTCTACCGCCTCATAGATGTAGGAGGCTACGTAGTTTGAACCACCACCTCCTCCTCAGCAATCTGGAGAACCACCCACTCTCAGAGATACCAAGAATGTACGACCTTATACGCCAGCAAACGCCTCATCTGCGCATTCACCCCGATCGTCCCCGCCTCCTGAATGACTTTCCCCTAGGGATAAAAGGTCACCTGAAAATATCCAAGCAGGCTTAAATCAATACAAGATAAGAAGGCGCAAAAACCAAGAATGAAAATGGAAAGAGTCTTACCCTACCACTAGTTAGGTCATTCAAGACCTGACGCATCGCCTCCAGAGAGAGAGATCCCTTCGACTGCCGATTGGCCTTACGACATCGATACAATCGGTAAGAGTCCCCAACAGTGTCGTCCTTCAGAGAAATCAGCGGGGTATTGCACATAATCACCTCATAAAACCACGTCTATCAAAGATAATAATTCACAAACAAAATGAGACGCATAAGGAAAATGCAAATGCATGAAAGGAAAATGAGAATGCATGCAAAGAAATGCACAAACTGAAGAATACCTCAAGAAGGTACGTGTCTCCAGTAAAGGTTTATTGGAAGCACTGGCTGAATGCATCCAGATAAGAGTAAAGAGTCGCCAAAGTCAGACTCCCCCACTCATAGAAAGGTATGTTTGAAAAACATCCTCAAGTACAACAAGAACCACAAATGGACGACATCGCCGCTCGACGCCACCATGAAACCTCCCAACACCAGTAAAATAAATAACCGGGCCATCTGCCTCACTTGCAGCCTGTCCTCCACATCAATCACCCTTCCCAACAAAACATCCTTCAATAGGGACATCCGGATAGAATCCCCATAAACTATCCTCCCTACATCACCAAGTGTCTCAAGCATTGCCTCCGATCTCACCTACAACAAGTGATCCACCTTTATCTACTCTCCATAACAATCCAACCCCAACGGCTACTGCATGTCTATGGGAGTCACAGTCATCTCCTCGAAGTCAAAATGGAAGGTGTGGGTAGTATCCCACCACCTCTCCCCCAAAGCGCATAGGACTGCTGTCGAACGAGGCGTCTCATCCAGCGCAGATGTCAACCTTCCAAAACCCGCTAATGATATCACCCAACGCACCACAAGTGGGAGATGCTCCCAGACATCCCTGAACCCCGTCGTTCCGTGGGCGCGCATGTTCTTCAAAGAAATATCAGACTGGCAAAAAAGGAAAAATCTCATCAGAAGTCAAGAAAGAAAGAAAATTCACCAAAAAGAAAGGAATGCCAAAGGTCGGGTTAATTACATAACCACCAGGATTCACTCTTGAAGAGAGATGGCGTGATGGCTCCCATAGCAAAGTTCGCTCATCCGCGATAGGATCAAACGCATCAAAGGAGTTCTCACTCCCCAAAGCAAGAGGCTCCCTGGCCCTCCACTCCACATTTGCCCAGTCATCAACGGTCAACCACTCCCTGTGGACTACAGTACTCACAAAATCATCCATTTCTTAAAGATCAGAATGCTAGAATGATTTGTAGAGAAATCGCAGAAAGAGAGAAAGCAAAGAAGTTGTGAAAAAATGAAGGGATTCGCCCCCTTTATATAGGATGCCAAACACCATGCCGATGGGCACTTACCCCAACCATACCGATTTTCACTGAATCCTTACCTTTCCAAGGCAGCCCAAAAGTCCGTACCACTACTGAATGGCACCCCTTATACCATGCCAACCGGCACCCCCATTAAATTTCATGCAAAAATTCCCAGAAAAAACCAAAAAACCCCGAAAAATCCTCGAAAAATTCCTAAAGGATTTAGAACATTTTCACATGGAAAATTTCGCATTCCCTCAAGAGAAACCCCTTTTTCCCAGCGAAATCCTCAAAAACCAAGTAGATCCCCTCCTGACAAAGCCCCGGAGGATCTCTAAGGATCGCCTGATCACTTCCCCAACGGAGTTTTTTTATAGCACCAAAATTGGTTGTTCCACCCCCTCCCCCCCTGCGAGGCCTCCTAAAGAAACAAAAGCTTCCCCAGCTATCAACTCCTCAACTCAGATCAAAATCACAAGGCACTTTCTCCAGTAGAATCAAAATCCAATCTTTATTCACTCTTAGGTCAAAATTGTCCTCGGGCTTGGATCGTCACCTAAGTTAGGTCAGAATTGACCTCGGTCCTCGGTCGTCACCACTCTTAGGTCAGAATTGACCTCGGTCTTGGATCGTCACCTGAGTTAGGTTAGAATTGACCTTGGTCCTCGATCGTCACCACTCTTAGGTCAAAATTGACCTCGGTCTTGGATCGTCACCTGAGTTAGGTCAAAATTGACCACGGTCCTCGGTCGTCACCACTCTTAGGTCAAAATCGACCTCAGTGTTGGATCATCACCTGAGTTAGGTCAGAATTAACCTCGGTCCTCGATCGTCACCACTCTTAGGTCATAATTGACCTCGGTCTTGGATCGTCACCTGAGTTAGGTCAGAATTTACCTCGGTCCTCGATCGTCACCACTCTTAGGTCAGAATTGACCTCGGTCTTAGATCGTCACCTGACTTATGTCAGAATTGACCTCGGTCCTTGGTCATCACCACTCTTAGGTCAGAATTGACCTTGGTCTTAGATCGTCACCTGACTTAGGTCAGAATTGACCTCGGTCCTCGGTCGTCACCACTCTTAGGTCAGAATTGACCTCGGTCTTAGATTGTCACCTGAGTTAGATCAAAATTAACCTCAGTCCTCGGTCGTCACCACTCTTAGATCAGAATTGAACTCAGTCTTGGATCTCCACCCGAGTTAGGTCAGAATTGACCTCGGTCCTTCGTCGTCACCACTCTTAGGTCAGAATTGACCCCGGTTATTAGATCTTCACCCTAAGCTCGCAGAATTGGCTTTGACTCGCAGAATCCATCACCCTCATCACTTAAGCCCGCAGATTTGGCTTTGACCCACAAAATTGGTCATCCTCTAGCATCACTTCAGGTCCTCACAATAAGCCTAAACCTTTGATCTTCATTCAAACCATTCCCCAGCACACCCATCATATGGTGTCTATTCGACGTTTATCATTTCTTCCAAACTCACCCATCCAGGGGCTCTATAAACACCCAATTTTGTTACCCCCTAACTCTCCTTAGGTCCCTAGTACCTCCTTTCATCACTACAAACCCAATTTATACCCCGAGTACTAACCTAGAAGCCATTGGGCACTCCTAGGCTCCATTTGACCAAAAAGTCAAACTCTTCATCTCAACTGAGACTAAATTAATCCTCAAAGGGAACTAAAATCCCTTTCCAACGGTCCATCCCGTGCGTAATTCCAACTTACCATGCGGACAAACGATTCGTTTGCGTTCGAAACTTGATCGAGGGCCACCGGGCGCTCCCAAGCTCTGTTTGACCTAAGTCAACTCTTCAGCTTGACCGAGGCTGAATGAATCTTCTAAGGGCACTAAAAACCCTTTCCAATGGTCCACTCCGTGCGCGATTCTGACTTACCATGCGGACGAACGACTCGTTTGACCCCAAGAGGCGACTGAATGCTTCCAGGTCCTGGTTGACCAAAGTCAACTCCCCAAACTAGGGAAACTCTTTGGAATGTCTAAGTACATCTCTTAACCTTTTCAACAGTCCAATCTATGTGCGATTCGATCTTACCATGCGGATGAACGATCCATTTGCGTCCAAATGATTCCCCGTCCAATAGACCGACAAACGCTTCCGAGCCATATTTGACCCAAAGTCAACTCCTGAACCCGAGAGAGGTTCAAAGGACTTTCAAAGGTCTCTGAATTACCTTTCCAATAGTCTATCCTGTGCATGATTCTGACCAATGGTTTACCCTCAGCGGCTAATTTTCAGAAAAGGCCTGAAACATACTACCAAATGGCAGGTTCCAGACCCTCCCTATTGGCAGGACCAGGTCTATGCCGATCAGCAGTGATCTGGGCCTATAAAAGGAGGCCTTAACCTCATTTACAGAGGGAGCCCGAATCTGATAGAAATCGCTCTCAGCGAATACCAAAAACCTCTCTCAAAGACAGCGCGATTTCAACATCCAAATCCCTTTCTAACTTCCACTTTCATCATCCTTTTCATCAAACTTGGTGAATTATCCACTCTCCATCATCATTCAAGTGAAAGGGCTTCTCTCCAACATTCAAGATCAAGCTCAATATCTTCAATAAGGTCCAAATTTCTCAACCGTCTCTTCAAATTCTCAATAACTTGTTTTATTACCTAGAACTTTTATGATCTCATCTCACACATCCTAATATACTTTTTATTTAGTATTATTGCACATATCTTATTTTCATATAAATAAAACCCAAAAAATAAGAAAAAGAGGGTTTTCTCATAAATTCCAAATAGGGATTCTCATACTTTTCTCACAACTAAACACTTTTTCTATACACACACACACTCATAAATAAGAGATCCCCCATTTGGATTTATGGGATAAACCCCACCCCTTGTTTTGTATGTGATCTACGTGGACTTTGATGCCTTTATAGGCTACGTAGGCGTCTCGGGGTAAAACTCGAGGCTCGAGTTCTATTCTCACTTTCTCTCTCATTTTCTATCTTCTCTAAATCCAATTTTCTTATATTCTATATACTTGTTCTTAGTGACATATTACTCCATATGCGTTATCCCTCCATTATAATGTTCAACATAAGGGTAATCGCGTAAATCTTATTTTCTAATATTATTTTTATACCTTCCTACGGATGACTCGCTTTATCTCTCCCATGATACAAGTCGAGGATTGCTATATCCACTATATATATACACATGCACACATATCACGGGGAAAATAAAAAAGGAAAATATAAAACATCCATGAGAGATCGAAAGGGTGGAATGGGTGCCTAACACCTTCCCATTTCGTAACTTAGCCTCCGAACCCTTCTCGAATCATTTTGATTTCGTATGCACCATTATATCTCTGGATGCCGTCCTTCAGGATGGCTTCCCCTTTTTCTTTTGTCTATTTTGAGTAAAATAGACTGACGACTCTAAATCTCTCTACATTTTTACACCTCATCTCAAACGACGTCGGCCGAAGCACTCCCGAGAGGGACGCACGGGACCCAAGGATCCTTCCTTCATGTGCCTCCCGCGGAGAGGATCGGGGATGGCCACATTGTGTAAAAAAGTTTGCCTTACATTGCTTTCAATTGCTAACCCATTCAGTGTTTTTGCCAGTATGGTGGCCTTGGGGTTACAGTCATAATACATCAACAATAAAATGGTGGTAACCTCATGATCAATTATCATATTTCCAATCACTAAAATTATCCTACCAGTTAATCCCAAAGCTACGGTGCTAGAAAAATCGTTATCACTATACCCTCTCTAATGCACAGAATTCAGCACTGCAGAAAGGTTGATACTTACCCCATGCACCAATGGTTGGGGAAAAGAAGGAGAGACATGCAGAAATTAGCCAACGATAGCCAAAGATAAAGGAAGATGACAGGCATAGTGGTATAGACACTTGAATTGACACTCATCATGATAAAAATATTCATGGTAGCTAGGACATACCTCATCCAGGCTAAGGCGAAACATATGCTATTCAGGCTATCACAATTATAAAATCGCTTAAAAAAACTAGTCAAATGGACAGTTATGCCATAAAGTATCCGGACGCAAGTTAAATGTATCATAGTTGACATTGTAAAGCACATGGCCTCCAAAACATCCAGATATGCTTCAAAGGCTTCGATCATCGGAATGGCCATCTCAAAGAGGAAAGAATATTGGAGGAATAAAGAAAGAAGAAAAGAAGTGGAAGTGTGGTTTAAAACTTCACCAAAAAGTCCCCTTTTATACTTAAAATTTAATAAGAAAGGTGAAGTAATTAATCTACTACTGCAACAATAGTTTCCAAGTACCAATGAATGCAGAAAGAGGACAATTATGGTTGAAAAGTATCCTCAACTATAGGAGTATGCCAATAGTGAGGCCAAGGAGTATGTCGATCAGTACACCCCATATTTTGGGAAGATTCCCTTTTCCTTTTTTACCCCATTTATTTCTAAATAAATCCCTCTTTAATTTAACTTTTTGTAATAAGGGTTTCCTGAGCATTTCTTCCCAAGAAAATTTCAAAAATATTTTGAAAAATATCTTTCTTTACTTTTTGTTATTAAATAAATCCCCATTGGAAAATTAAAAGTGCATGTAGACTTGGTCATTAATTTAATATAAACCAAAAATGAAACATGCATCATATATCTGTCATTTTTTTACATTTTTCACTAATAAAAAAATGAAAAAAAAAAAGTAAAAAAGGCCAAAATTGTCAGGATGTAGCCCGAACTTTCTAAATCGAATCAAGATCCACCATCAATAGGATTCGAGCACACTCACTTCCCACGATAAAATCTAACCTAATCACTCGTAAGGGTATTTAGAACCACCCTCACATCCTTCAGCACTAAGAACTCCTTCGACACCTTATTTGATCTCGTCAACCAACTCTTCCTCGGGAACTTCCTTGCCTTATTCACCTTCAGAAACACCAACCTTGTGTTATCATTGGTAACCTCGTAAACCATGTCAGTTAAATCAACCCAAGTCTTTCAATAAATAAAATCTGAAAAAAACATTAAGATGAAAATGCAAAAATAATAAAGGTTACCTTCAGAAGGTATGCAGGCCCCGTGAAAATCTATCGACAGCACCGACACAAAATATCCAAAGAATCATAGAGGGATGCCAATGTGAAGCTCCCACAGTCCTATATGGGAATATGCAAGATGACCCAAAGAAAGGGCAGGAACCACAGGTGAATGACATCATCGCTCGGTGCCACCATGAAGCCTCCCAACAGAAGTTGAATGAACATGAGGGCTGCCTACTGCACTTGATGATCATCCGTGATGTCTATGTAATGAACCAAAAAGCTATTCTTTACCATCGATATCCTCACAGATTCTCCATAAATAATGCACCCAAAGTCCCCCATGGCAATTCTGATCGTAGCCTAAAAAATATGCAGTGTCCAATCCACCATGATCTGCTGACCCTTACACTCCAAACCCGTTAGCTGATGTATATCTAGCAAAGTGAATTTCATATCACCCATGCCTAGATGGATCGTGTGGGTGGTGCCCCACTAATGTTATCCCAAACCACATAGAATATCTGGCGATCTCGGCGTGTTATCCAAATATTCCATTAGAGGACTAAACCCCCCAACTTCACTTATGTGAGGAGTTTCTCCCATACCTTCTTAATCGACGTCAATCCTTGAGAGCATATACCAGATGAAGCTATGTCTACCTCCAAAAGAGAAATAATCATTATTCCCCAGTAATTCAAAAAATAATAAAGAACACTCACATAGCCGTTGTGGTTCTTCACCCTCACAAAGCGATAATTCCTAGGCTCCCTCAATAGAATCCTCTCCCCATCCAGTTCTTCAATATCGTGGTACGTGTTCTCAATACCAATTTCCAGTGCACCTAGTTAGTTCCACACAATGCCATCCAATCTTCGGTGCTAATAAAAGGGTTGTTATTGTTATAAATATTGTATTTATCCTATTTAAGTGGATGTCCACTCCTATTGGGACTCTACTAACTTGTACTATAAATAAGGGGTGACCCCCCCATTTGTTAGACACCAATTAATGAGAACTCTTTCTCTCTCTAAAATTCTCTCTGTGCCCTATTTTTCTTAACACGTTATCAGCACGAAACCGCCATTCTCATTGTAAAATTTCTGGCCGAAACGTCCCGATCAAAACATCAGCTATTTTTTTTTCTTGCAGTGATCGAGGTTTGATTTTTTTTTTCCTTTTCTCTTTGATGCTCGTGATAACTCCTATGAGACCAGTTAATGCTTTCGTATTCTAATTATTACATATACAGAGTTATCAAATCACATGTGTGGAAGAACTTTAAGTCGTATGCTATTCTTTTCATGTATACTACTTTTCACACAACTATAGCTTGTTTTATATTATCAACATCATAGTACTTCTAATACATGATTTTTTTTTATTGTCTATACCGATCATCATAAATATATATATATATATATATATATGCCGATCATCAAAAAAAAAGTTATGATTTATTAGCTATTGAACCAGAATTATATATATATAGAATGAAAATATATGATTCAACAAAGTAATTTTTTTTTTAATTATATGTCGTATTTAAATATAACAATATCATAAAGCCTCATTTTTTTATATATATATAGTATTTAAGGTTAGGAACCGGAAGTTCCTAATTGGCTTATAATTATGCGGCCTGAAGTTCGCAATTGATATTTAATTTTTTTATTGGGCATGATAATAACATGTGCCGTAAAATCAAACCTGAAGTTTTGATTTTTTTTAAATTTTGGACCCAAAGTTCCAACAAAATTTTTCTTTAATCAAACCTGAAGTTTTGATTTAAAAATTTGAAACTTGAAGTTTCTAGTAATTGGGGCCTGAAGTTCTTAATTACCTTTAAATTTGGGACTTGAATTGTTATTTAAATTATGGACCTGAAGTTCCAAATAATATATACCCTCAATCAAAATTCGAAGTTTTAATTATTTCTATCATAAAGTTAGGGACATTAAATGTCCCCAAATAATTCATAATTTGGACCTGAAGTTCCAAATATATATATTTTTTTAAAATCTGATCAAACCTAAAGTTTTTACACAATAAGGTAAATAAAGTCCTTATAATCAATAAAAATTGACCCGAAGTTCAATTATTTTATGTATTAATCTGAAGTTCCGACAAATAAATAGCACGGACCTGAAGTTCTAATTATTAAATCAAGGACTTAAAGTCTTAATCACACACATGATATTCCAATCAATATTGAATTATTAATTTTTCTTTATTATACATTACATATTTCTGATTGTAATTTATTTATTAAACAGTTTAAAAATGTCAAATATTTCTAAACTCTAATTTGAAGCACTTGAAATTTCTAGGGTGAATTATCTGAATTGGTCTCAAGACGCTGAACTCCACCTTCAAGCTCGAAATTTTGGTGATGCAATAACACTTGAAAATACTATGTCCCGACAGGACAAATCTAAGGCCCTAATATTCCTTAGGCATCACATACACAATGATTTGAAAAGTGAGTACCTTACAGTGAAAGATCCTCTTGATTTATGGAACTCCCTGAAGGAGCGTTATGACCACCAGAAATCGGTCATACTTCCAAGTGCACGCCATGAATGGCTCAACTTGAGATTTCAAGATTTTAAGACTGTATCTGAATATAATTCTGCTATGTTCAAGATTACGTCCAAACTAAAGCTATGTGGAGAAAAGGTAGAGGATGCAGATATGTTGGAGAAAACATTCTCAACTTTTCACGCCTCGAACATGCTCCTGCAACAGCAATATCGAGAGCGAGGGTTTAAAAGGTACTCGGAACTAATCTCATGTCTCCTAGTTGTTGGACAGAACAATGACTTACTGATGAAGAATCATACATCTAGACCCACTGGATCTGTAGCACTCCCTGAAGTGAATGCTAACTCTGTTCAGAATAATGAAAGAGGCCAAGGAAATATGCGGCGGGGCAGTGGCAACTCCAGAAGAGGTGGCTACAATAATCATGGCCCTAGACAAAATATGAAATTTAAGAACCACCAGAAGTGGAATAATCACGGCAATAAAGGGAATCAGAAGTCAAATCCACAAAATCCAAATGATATTTGCCATAGATGTGGCCGCAGTGGGCATTGGACACGTACATGTCGTTCGTCCAAGAAATTGGTTGAAAAATACCAGGCTTCGAAAAAGAAAATGGAGACAAACATTGTGGAAGGTCCTGAAGACCGTTGGAAACTTGACGATACTGATCTCAATTTCAATGATTTCTTCGAAGATGAGGATGAAGATGCTATTAATGATGAGACATTTGATAACATGCTTGGAGAACCATCTCAGACGGTCCTGAAGACCTAAATGATTATGATTTATTTATTTATTCATTTATCTGCTTCATCTTTCCTATTGAGACATTAGTAGTTTATCCTTAGAGCTTAGACAATTTTATATCTTTATTTCGAGATTTTAGTTGTTAATGGAATGGTTTTTGATCATTTTCTATACTTATATGATTGGTGGATTGAATTTCAATTTATGTTTAATTATGTTAAAGGTATGGATCCGAAAGTAAGCGCAAGCGATGATACTTGTCTAGTAGACAGTGGGACAACCCACACCATTTTGAAAAACCAGAAGTTTTTCTCAGACTTGGTATACAATACAGCGAATGTTTCCACTATAGCTGGTCCTGCTATGATCATTGAAGGCTCCGAAAGAGCCCACATGGTGTTACCTAATGGTACCCACTTATTCATAAATAATGCTATATACTCAAGAAATTCCAGAAGAAATTTATTGAGCTTTAAGAACATAAGAGTGAACGGATATCATATTGAAACATGTAATGAATATAATAAAGAGTTTCTTTGCATTACATCTAGTGTTGGAAGCCAGAATCTCACGCTAGAGAAATTGCCTGCATTATCCATTGGGTTATACCATACAACAATTAATGTTGTAGAATCACATACTATCATGAGCCGGAAGCTCAATGATCCTTATAATTTAATATTATGGCATGACCGATTGGGTCACCCTGGATCAAACATGTTGCGTCGAATCATAAATAACTCATACGGCACTCGTTAACAAACAAACAACTTACCTTACTCGAAGATCATTTTTGCACCCCTTGTTCTCAAGGTAAACTAATCACTAAACCATCTTTTCTCAAAATTGCCTCTGAGTCACCATCCTTTTTACAAAGAATTCAAGGGGATATTTGTGGACCCATCCACCCTTTTAGTGGACCTTTTAAATATTTTATGGTTTTTATTGATGCGTCCACTCGTTGGTCACATGTTTGTTTGTTATCTACTCGTAATTTGGCCTTTGCAAAATTTCTTGCTCAAATCATAAAACTTAGAGCACATTTTCCTGATCAACACATTAAATCCATCCGTTTAGATAATGCGGGAGAATTTACTTCTCAAGTTTTTGATGACTATTGTTTATCACAAGGTATTGATGTTGAGCACCCAGTCCCGCATGTCCACACTCAAAATGGTTTAGCTGAGTCTTTGATTAAACGTTTGCAACTTATTGCGCGACCTTTGCTTATGCAGTCTAAACTCCCTGTCTCTGCCTGGGGACATGCCATCCTACACGCTGCTAAGTTAATTAAGCTTAGACCCACGGCTTATCACCCTTTTTCATCTTTTCAACTTGTGTCTCGATGTCAACCAAATATATCCCACTTGCGTAAATTTGGTTGTGCAGTGCATGTACCCATCCCTCCACCCCAGCGTACCAAAATGAGTCCCCAACGTCGTTTGGGAATATATGTTGGTTATGATTCGCAATCAATTATTCGTTATATTGAGCCACTGACAGGTGATATATTTACCGCTAGATTTGCGGATTGTCATTTTGATGAGACACTCTTCCCACCGTTAGGGGGAGGAAAGAACGTACCAGAAGTACGGTCCGTTCCTGAAGAACGGTGAGAATTAACATGGAACACTTCCACTTTGTCTCATTTAGACCCTCCTACTACTCAATGTGAGCATGAAGTGAAAAGGATATTGCATCTTCAGGAAATTGCAAATAAATTACCCGATGCATTCAATGATGCTACAAAAGTAACCAAGTCTCATGTACCCGCTGCAAATGTGCCTGCAAGAATTGATGTACCAGTGGGACAAACATTGACATCAGCAGCAAATGAATCTGTTACACGCCAGAAGCGTGGAAGACCTGTAGGTTCCAAAGACTCTGCTCCCCGGAAGCGGAGATCAAATTAAAAATCATGCCCTAATCATCCTCCCGAAGAGGTTATGAATAAAAGATCCATTTTCTCTGAAACCCCTGAAGAGGTTATTGTTTGTGAAAACACACAAGTCACTGAAGTGACTATACAAGCCCCTGAAGAGGCAAAGGTACCTTATAATAATAACGAGATCTCTGTGTTTTATACATATTCGGGAGAAATGTGGGATCGAAAAGAAACTGTCATTGATGACGTTTTTTCATATGCAGTAGCTACACAAATTTCAAAGGGAAGTGATAATGTTACTGAACCACGTACTCTAAATGAATGTCGACAAAGAGTAGATTGGCCAAAATGGGAAATTTCCATTAAGGCAGAACTCGAGTCTCTAAATAAACTTGGTGTATTTGGACCTATGGTACAAACCCCAAAAGGTTTTAACCCGGTAGGTTATCGATGGGTTTTTATAAGAAAAAGAAATGAGAAGAATGAAATCACTCGATATAAGGCACGACTCGTGGCACAAGGTTTCTCACAGAAACCTGGGATTGATTTTGAGGAAACATACTCCCCTGTTATGGAGAGTATAACTTTCAGATATCTGATTAGCTTAGCGGTCTCTGAAAATCTTCATATGAGACTCATGGATGTTGTGACCGCTTATTTATATGGGGACTTAGACACAGAAATATACATGAAAATCCCTGAAGGATTTGCTTTGCCTGAAGCAAAGCCGAGGAGTACGTACTCGATATGTGGTACAATCATCTTAGTGAATACTTGTCTAAGGAAGGGTATGAAAATAATCAAATTTGCCCTTGTGTATTTATAAAGAAATCCTCAAAAGGATATGCAATAGTAGCAGTCTATGTGGATGACATAAATTTAATCGGAACTCCAGAAGAGCTCGAAACAACTGCTAACTATTTGAAAAAAGAATTTGAGATGAAAGACCTTGGGAAAACTAAATTTTGTCTCGGCCTGCAGATCGAGAAAACTTCTAGTGGGATTTTAGTCCATCAGTCTAATTATACTGAAAATGTATTAAAACATTTTAATATGGATAAAGCGCACCCACTAACTACCCCCATGGTTGTTCGGTCTTTGGACATAAAGAAAGATCCATATCATCCTAAAGAAAAAGATGAGGAAATATTGGGTCCAGAAGTACCCTATTTAAGTGCAATCGGTGCATTATTGTACTTGGCGCAATGCACTAGGCCGAATATCTCATTCTCTGTAAATCTTCTTGCTTGATATAGTTCTGAACCAACCAAAAGGCATTGGACTGGTATCAAACATATCCTAAGATATCTGCGTGGAACCACTGACATGGGTTTATTTTATTCATATAACTCTAATAGTTCCAAATTAGTTGGGTATGCAGATTCTGAATATCTCTCTGATCCTCATAAGGGTCGATTTGTATTTCTTTGTGGTAATGATGTTATTTCCTGGCGTTCTACTGAACAAACTTTAGTAGCTACTTGTTCTAACCACTCTGAAATTTTGGCTCTTCATGAAGCTAGCCGTGAATGTGTATGGCTGAGATCTTTAATTCAACATATTCGTAGTTCTTGTCAATTGTCTTCTATTACAAATATTCCAAGTACTATCTATGAAGATAATGCAGCATGTATATCACAAATTAAAGAAGGATTCATCAAAGGAGACAAAACCAAGAACATTTCACCAAAAATTTTCTTCACTCATGAGCTTCAGAAGAAAAATGAGATTGAAGTCATGTAAGTTCGTTCAAGTGATAACCTCGCTGATCTCTTCACAAAGTCATTGCCAAAGGCAACATTTCAGAAGTTTGTGTACGAGATTGGAATGCGTCGGCTCCACCAACGGTGAAATTGAATATATCTATCAGGGGGAGGATACAAGAACATGTAATTTGGGACATTTGTGCGCTGTACTCTTTTTCCTTTAACTAGGTTTTATCCCACTGGGTTATCCTTAGTAAAGGTTTTAACGAGGCCGCATTAAGCACGTCCAACACCGACTCAATGGTCACAATAAATTGTACTCTTTTTCCTTCACTACGGTTTTTTCCCAATGGGTTTTCCTTAGTAAGGTTTTAATGAGGCAATAATCATTGAATGGTGGATATGGTTTACATCCAAGGGGGAGTGTTATAAATATTGTATTTATCCTATTTAAGTGGATGTCCACTCCTATTAGGACTCTACTAACTTGTACTATAAATAAGGGGTGACCCCCCCATTTGTTAGATACCAATTAATGAGAACTCTTTCTCTCTCTAAAATTCTCTCTGTGCCCTATTTTTCTTAACATTTATGTCTTTTATGAATATCTTAAAGGAAAAAGCACGTAGAGTTATTTTCTAGAGAAAGAAAGAGAAGAGGCTCGTTTTGAAGGTGTGAAGAAAAAGAAGTTATCACCCCCGTTTTATAAGGAACCAAGAGGTATGCTGATCGGTATTCCCCTAGCTATGCCTATTGACAGAGTCCCTTGGTATGATCAAAAGGCCTCCATATTCCGTGCCACAGTAGGTAGGCACACCCTTGCCTATCGGCAGGCCCCCCAATTTTTTGTTATAAAAATGCCAAAAAAATCTAAAAATTGCCCATGAAAATTTATTAAAAAATCCTCAAAATCTATCAAATGTCAAAAATCTATGAATTAATCAAAAATGCTCTTTTTCCTAAAAATCTTCCACTTTAAAAAAATACAAATTTCTTTAAAGATTTCTGAAAATTCTAAAAATTTCTAAAAAGTAAGAATTAAAATGCACCAGGATTAACCAACATTGGAATTCTCAATTACATCATGCACTCGTGCTAGCGTACTCCCCAAAAGAAATAAAATATAAAGGTGCACCGCCTATCGTAACCACCAACCATCAACTACATCTATCAACCTGTTCATCCCTTTAGGTCCATAGAATTTACCTTGACCCTATGAATTGGTCGCTTACACTCTTGTGACTCATAGAATTGGCCTCATCCCTCTGAGTTGGTCACTCACATTTCTTAGGTCTGCAGAATTGGTCTCAACCCTCTGAATTGGTAACTCACACTCCTTAGGTCCATACCTCAACCCTCTGAATCGGTCGCTCACACTCCTTAGGTCTGCAAAATTAGCCTCCATCCTCTGAATCGTTCTCTCACACTCCTTTGGTCTGAAAAATTGTCCTTGACCCTCTAAATCGGCCTCCCACACTCCTTAGGTTTTCATAATTGACCTCGACCATCTGAATCGATCACTTCCACCCTATATGTATGGAGAATTGGCCTCGATCCTATGAATTATACTCTTCCACTCTTTAGGTCCACGAAATTGAGCTAGGCCTACATAATTGACCTTAACCCTCTGGAAACTTCCACTCTTTAGGTCTGCAAAATTGACCTAGGTCTGCAAAATTAGCCTTGAACCTCTGAGTCGATCACTTTGACCCTTAAAGTCCGCAGAATTGACCTAGACCTGAAGAATTTTCCTTGACTCTATGAATCGGTTTCTCACACTCTTTACGTACGAAGAATTGGCCTCAACCCTCTAAATTTATCATCCACACTCTTTAGGTACACATAATTGGCCTCTACCCTCTAAATCAATCGCTCATAATTTTTAGGTGTGCGAAAGTGCCACGACCCTATAAATTAATTTCTGACACCCCTTAGGTCTATAGAATTGGCCTTGAACCTATGAACTAGACGTTCACCTATAATAGGTTCAGATAATTGGCTACAACCCCCTAAATTATCCCTTACCCTCCTAAGGTTCTCAGAATCAGACCTTTACCCCCTATCACTCTCTTTCCTAAAGGTATCCATCTTATGATGACCTTCCATTATCCTAAGATCTCTTGTTGAGGGGATTAATGGACACCCTCATCTTAGTACCCCTCTTGCACCTTCATAGGTCCCAAGTACAATCCCTTTAACCCTCGGACCCCGATCTTCCTTTTGAAACCTTAATGTAAAGACTACCGATCGCTTATATGCCTCGTTTGACTCTGGTCACATCTTAGAACCCAGGGTAACTGAATGAATTTTCATAGGTATCTGAGTACCCTTTCTAACGGTCCATATTGTGCATGAATCTTCCTTACGGTTCATATTTACTTGTCTTTTTCCTTTAAAACCCTAATCTAGAAACCACCGGATGCTTCCAAGATCTATTTGATTCCCACAAACTCTCAAAACCAAGGGTATCCAAATCAACATTCACAGGGATTTGAGTTCCCTTTATAATGGTCAATACGATGCATAATTTTCCTTACAGTTTGCATTTACTTGCCTTTTCCTTTCAAAACCCTAATTTAGAGACCATCGGACACTTTCGAGCTCCGTTTGACTCCGTTGATCTCTCAGAACCAAGGGTAAGTACATGAAATTTCATAGAGCTCTAAAGAAGATTTCTAACAGTTCATATTTTGAATAAATGTTCCTTACGATTCATATTTACTTGTCTTTTCTCCCCAAAATCTTAATGTAGAGATCGCTGGCCGCTCTTGAGCTCCTTTTGACTTTGGTCAACTCTTAGACAAAAAACTTTTCCTATAACCTTTTGAAGAGACATAAATTCTCTTTCCAATGGTGTCTACCATTCATAATATGGACTTATAGTTTTTTTATGCTCGTTTCTCCAAAAGTCCTTTTTCAACTGCCTATAGGCACCTCTGAACCTTTGCCTATCGGTATAAGGTTACTTTACTTAGCTTGCGAGTCAGGGGGTATGACGATAGGGTAGCCTAGTCCTATGTTAATCGGCAAAGATTCTAAACCAAGGTATTCCAATATAAAAGGGGCCATGATATCATTCAAAAGGACCCCCTTTCTAGATCCTAAGAAAATGCTGCCTTGAAATAAGTGCGTAGTCTTTTACACATCACTTTCAAAACATTCTTCCCTCATTCCAATACATCACCCATATATCTCGCCTTTCTCCCATCGCCTTACCACCATTACACCACCACCAAAATTAGCCCACATCACCATCAAAGTCATATTTCAAGGTTCATAATAGGACCAAATCTTATTCATTCAAACTTGTTATTTTAGCGATAATCTTCACTTTCACCTATTTGTATATTGTTTACATTTAATTATCATTTTCTCTCCGTAATCACTCTTGTTTGATTTATATATTCACCAAACTTATTTTCATAACAAAAAAACAAAAAAGAGGATTTGATCCCTAAACCCTAAATTATTACTTTGCTTCGAGTTTTACTATACTTATCGCAATTGTGCACATTTATCAACAAATCAAAATAAGAAAATTGTAGTTTGGGGTCATGGGTTAAATTACTGCAACAATCCACATTTTTATTTTTATTAAAAATGTAGAGTTGAATTATTTATGTGTCAAAATGCGTTTTTATTTTTCGTCGACACGTGAAATAATAAATTTTAATTACCGAGTAGACATATTTTTATTCTATGTGTCAAATATTATTTTAATATACAAATTTATATTAAAATAAAAATATCAAAATTTAGTTTTTTTATGTAATTACAAATAAAATTTACAGGGAAAAAATAGAAAGTTCTAAAAATAAAATTTAGGGGGTGAAAATTGGAAATGACAAAAATAAAAAAAAATCTTGGAAAAAGACAAAACAAATAGACCCAATTTTTTATCCATACCTGTTACGTGGGGATAAGAAGATAAAAAACTTAAGCCGCTAAAACATGGAGGAGAAAAAAATAGAAGATAGAAAAAGAAAGGTTTAAACGACTATATTAGGGTATAAAAACCCAACCAGTATTAACTAATTCCATCTTTTCCTATTTTAAAAACCCAAAGCAGGTGTGTATTATATGTCCTTTTTTCGTCCCTCAACTATATATAAATACTAGGGTTTACCCATGCGATGGCATGGTGATAACTTTGTTCTCTTCATCTTTTGTACATGTGCCGATAGCACGACAAAAAAATTGTTTTCGTGATAAATTTGTTCCCGTGATATTTTGTATTTTAAACGTGGCGCCAATAGTGCAAATATAAATATTGTTGCGCACGATTCATTTGCTCGTTATGTCTAGGTGTAAAACTTGTACTTTGGAGTGTCCTTGTGTACAATATGCTTTGTACCTAACCACGCAAGGTGAGACTACAACTAAATTTTATAATATTCACATTCTAATAATTTAAGAAGAAGAATAATTGGTAAAATCTGATTACAACTTACGTTTAAAAAATAAATATAAAAATTTACACAACTTTAAAACATATATCAAGATTGAAATGATTAGTATAATATAATTGCAACTTTACATTAAACATGTAAAGTTAAGATTAATTTGATTTTGGGGTTAAATAGTAATGCATATTTTGAACTTATAATAAATGTAATTTTAATAGGAACTTTTAAAGTGTATTTTTGTTTCCACTGACAATATAATAATCATTAGTGTCTTAGACAATTACCGGTGTAGCCCACCTAAACGTCATTAGTGTATCAGAAATCCCCATCCCCATGGTGGTGGGCAGTTCAAATTTTTTTTTAACTGACAATACAAAGCTCAACCAACCATATTATGCGTGTAGCAGGCAAAAATTTAGCTATATTTTAGTTGCGCCAACTCACATTTTTTCCAGTCAGTGGCCTATTTAGGGCACACTTTCGAAACCTCACGCAACCAATTAGAGATCCTTTCTGTCAAAGAGAGATAGAATGGTGCGTTGTGCCAAAGAAATTAATTTTTGTCTTCATTTTAGTTTCAGGTTCCCATACTACCATGTCGATATACACTTTTCCTTATTTAAAGTACATACACTGCCCTTTTGTACAATCCATGTTTGCATATGTTTCTTAATTAATTAAATAGGCTAACAACTTGAGGAAACCAATTATGTGTTGGTTTAGGTATACAACTCAGATATAGACTTGTTGCATTTAATGCTTTGGCCTAATGCTAGCATAGGATTCCATTTGCCTTTTGTTATTTATTTACAGTTACAGGTATATCCTTATAGAATATCCATTTAAATATTGTGTTAATCGGCTAGTCTAATTCCTTAAACCAATAGTGTAATTAATAAGTTTCATTTTATTAGATTTATTTATTAGCCGGTTTTCTAACTTTAGACCAATTATAGAATGTTACCATTAAAAAATTTAAGCTAATCTTGTTAATAGCCCTCAACCATCACATATCTTTGTCTTCATTCCTAGTTGCCGGATTAGCTTCTTTAGATGTAGGGTACTTATTTTGATTATTATAGGTTAATTAAATATGTCCCTTGTTCTTGCATCTTCTTTAAGCATTATTCCTAATTAGTTTCCATATCCACTATCATTCACTAATGGGTCACAGAATAAATATAGATTCTTACTAAAAGTTATAACATAACCACACAAATATGACCATACCTCTATCACTTTCACACCCTAAAACTCACAGTAGTTACGACAAGAAAGAAGAATTTTTTTTTCACACCCCCGGCAACTCACTCATTAAACCAAAAAATATGTTAAAAGCCCTAATCAAACATCAATAAATCGAGTTATAAAATAAATGTCAACATTAAACAATTAAGGCAAAAAATAGTCAATTCATGCTTAAACTTGGAGATAATTAACTATTCAAGGACTAATCGTAGCCACATACAAAATTAAAAAAAAATATCCCATGAACAAACTAGTACAACGCATATCCATTTATAAACTATTATAATCCACAACATCTATAACCATTTACAGCCCATGACATGTCCGGAGTGACCAATCCAAAACGATAACTATCCAGAGTGATCAACCCAAAACGCTTGAACAGTAGCTCCCCTAAAACATAAAAAAAAATTATCAGAGATCTATTGTTTGTGCCGGAGTGAACAAAACGCTTGATAAGTTTGTGCCATAGTGAACAAACTCAGTCTAAAGTTCATTTTCATGGGGACTGGAAATACACAGAGCAAAATTCATTAACACTCAGAGTATTGTGTTTAACAAACAAATTAACACACAGTATATATAAATACCACCTGAACATTGGAGAAAACCCATCCATGGGATTCTCTATTCCAATATGTAAAAACTTGAAAAGAAAAATATAAATCTAAAGCGGAGACACGGAGAAGAATATGGGGGTGTCTACTTTTACGTATGTAGAAATATAAAGTAGGCAAAAACGTTGATGGTGGTAGTGGAGGTTTATGTGGAAGAAGATGGTCAGCGTGGGAGGTTTAGTGTGAGGGACTGGATAAGGGAAGGGGCAAATCCTCTACCCAATAGGTGGACATCATTATATACAAATGGTGAAGTGGGTTTTCATTGTTCAGAGAGAGAGAATGAAAGTGGTGAAGATTGAGTATAGGAATGGGTTTAATGAATATTGGGTTTTGAAAGAAAAAGAGTACTGAGCACTTGTTTAGCACTAATGATACTTTCAGCGGTATCCTAAATTATTCTTAATAAAGGTACAATCCAAATAAATGTATGAGGGATTTCTTTCACAAAGCAAATCATTATCATAAACAAAATCATTTAGGACCCTTAGATTAAAATTCATGAGATTTAATATCAACCCTCAATTGATAAAGAGCAAACTCATCAAATTTAATCTTAGCCATTAGTTAGGGGAGACAAAAAACCCCTCATCCGTAATTATATATATATATATATATATATATATATATATATATATATATATATATATATATATAAGTTGCTAGGTATATGTGTGTGTGTGTGTGTGTGTGTGTATGCGTATGTTTTTTAGTGTGTGTGTGCGCGTGTGTGCTACTCGTGTATGTATGTGTGTGTATAAACACACACTAGGGTATTCCCTTGCCTTAAGACACGACAATATTCGAGAAAGCTAACATAATCACAACAAAATAATGCTTATGCTTGAAGGAACGAAAATTTTATTCCAAAGTATTGAATCGTTTATGATTTAAATCAAAAAGTTCTTTTTAAAACACAAATAAGTGTAAACAATTTAGAAAATTCGGACAAAATTTAATTTGTTTACTATCCATCCTGTTTAAGAAATAAATAAAAATTTCAACAACAATACTAATAGCAATTAATTAGGCTAAAAGTAAAATTATCACATGGATACAATCAACAATCGAGGTTAATCTCTTTGTAAACATCAATAAAAAGAAAATTAACGAACAAAAATCACCGCATTATAGCATTCAACCACAAAACTTTGAATTTACAAATAACTACAAAGTAATCTATATGTTAGGGTGGGGGGAGGGGGGAATTGTAAAAATGATACAAATAGACAACCAAAGCTTGTTTTTTAAATAGAAATTTGTAACTATAATTCTCTTTTTAGCATATTTTCAAATAGAAATCTTTCATAATACAATCCCATAAACATATAACAATGGTTCACAATCACACTCTGATGGTACAAAGTTGCTTTGAAGTTAAGAATTAGTAATGAATTTAGTGTCAATAATATATAGATGATTCAGGAAATGATTGTAAACTCATATTGCAAAAATACATAGCAGAATTAACATAACAAAAGGTATGTTACGAAATGACTGAACATATGTCTGGAGTAGTGGGAAAATCCATTTACTTCTTTCCAGAAGCATCGTGTACTGTACAAAAAGCAAAAGGAGCAATTGGAAGCACTGTGATTAACACAAATAAATAAGTAATATGCGAAACTATATCAATTACAAATTAAAATAAGTACAGTCTATAATAGCAGCAAAAAAAATCTAAAAGCGACATAAGTTTTAGAACTATAAAGCACTCGCCCAGTATTCACTATTACCCAAAAACTTGTGACCAAACAAAGTTGGTATTTGGGACCCAAAAGTTGTTGAGGAATCCTTGTGTTATTTTCGAACTATTATGCAAAAACTCGGGATTGCATATATGTAAATTACACACATGGATTAGTAAAACTAGTATATATATAACCAATAGTTTAAGGACTGTATGCACTAAAAAAAAGGACCCATCATATAAAAGTATGTGAAGGAAATTACGTGTGGTTTGAAACCAACTATACATCTAGAAACGCAGTTGACGTTACAAAGAAAAAAAAAATGCAATAATTTTATAAGCTTAAAAATCAAATGGGGTTTTTGATAAATGCCAACATTAATATATTATCTTAAATATGGCATAAAAAATATAAAAATCAATAATCTATAAAAATTTCATGTAATAGCAATATGAAAAGAACATCATGTTAAGAACACATGAAAAGCAGTGCTTCAAAACAAAATGAATAGGAAAAGCAGATCATGTGAAGAACACATATATGGGATGGTGGAAAATATAATATGGAATAGTTAAACATCATAAACAACTTCATTAGTAAGCAATTAAAAAAAAACTCATTAAATTATAGTGAAAAATAAAGAACTTGAAAATTCCACCAATATTAAAGTTAATAGTTGATCCCTCTTTTATGACAAATATCCAAAAGTTAGACAGTAGCTGTTGATGTAAAAAACTAGATCGCTCTAATTATTCAATCACAGATAAATAAATAAGACAAAGATTTTTAAAGTGGTTCGGCTAGGAATAAAGCCTACGTCCACTGTTATGTTATTGCTGAGTGTTTCTGGAATTCTTGATTACAAGTTCTCTCAAGAAATTCCGGTCCCCTTTGAATGGGATTGATACAAGGTATTTATAGCCTCAAGGCTGTACATGAAAGGTCCAATACATTAAATGATATACATATGAATAGGTAATACATTTAATGCAGCGTGTGCGTCAAGAATCTAATGAATAGTTGAACAGTTGTCCGTCTGATAATTGATGACACGGCCGAGGTGCAGTTCGGACCGCCTTAGTTGCTCGTTGATTAAGAGTTCCTCGGAGTGCTTAGAGTATCTCGGGATGATGGAGTTCCTCGGATGGAGTTCCTCGGCATGATAGAGCTCCTCGGTGTATTCTCGTTGCTCGGTACCAACCATAGTTGTTCAGTAAATGATCTTCCTCGCTGTTATTGTGCCACATAGATTGACACGTGTCTTCATACTATTCGTCCACATCAGCATATTAATTTTGGTATCAACAGAAGCCCCCAATGTTTCATATTTCGAACTTTGAGGAGTATGGGACATTCTTTCTCGGTATATGGTAATATTAAATGACCTTCCTGGGTTTTAGGAGCATTGTATTCAAATTTCCTTCTCATTTCGTAGTTTCCGCCTTTTTATAAGCGCTTCGATCTTCGTGCAACTTTTGTCTTTTTAGCCGCCGGAAGTTCAGTAGTTTCTTTTTAGTAATCATTTCTTTCGCCGTTTCCCAATGTAAAGTATTTAAACCCCTTTGGTAACCATACCGTCGTCTACACTTTCCATTTTTCTGCCTTCAAGTTTTCTATTCTCTTCCTCTCTCTTGTGTGTTCATCATTGTTTCCGTTCGTTGTCAACATATCTCCTTTCTTTCTGTAAGATTTTCTTCCTTTCTTCTGCATCTCTTTTATTCAATATGGTTTATATTGTTGAATCTGCTGAGAAATTTCGTTTTGACTTTTCCATTCCTTCTTGGGTAACTCTAGAGGTTCTTTCTGAGCCTTTAGATTACTTTCGATTGGCTGAGGGACATTGGTTCCCCAGTCTTTTCATTGCTGAATGTGGTTTTTCTTTTCCCCCAAATCCATTATGTCTTGAGTTTTGTCAATATTTTGATCTTGTTCCTGCAAAAATAGCCCCCAATTCATGGAGAATAATTAACGGGGTGCACAAGTTAAATCTAACTCATGGGACTCGTATAGAGATCCCAGAAATCATGTACTGCTATAAATGGGCCACTTTAGATAATATTTATTATTTAAAAACTAGGTTTTTAAATAGAGCCCTTGTAGTTAACCTCCCTGATTCAAATAGAGATTATTTTGAGCATGGGTTGGTCATAAAAAATTGGCAACACTCGCCTTTATCTGGGAATGAAGTATACAACGGTCCCAGATGCCCCCCATACGGCAATGGGATAGGTTTATTTTTCATTTTTATTTTACTTATGAAATTGCGTATTCATCATGTTTGACAAAATGTATGACTGAGATTTATGTATTTATTTGCAGTTGATAGTAAAAGAAAAACTCCAAAAGAGTCGGAAGTGAATATCAAGCATTTAAAACTTATCTGGAATTTGCATAAGACGATTGCAGACGAGCATATTAGATCTGCATCATATTTGCTGCAGTATAAGAGCTACACAACCTCTTATACTGCTCGCCCTGTTGAACCAGCCTCAACACCAGAAAGTTCATCTTCAGATTCTCATATTCCCCTATCTCAGAGAATGGGCAAGAAAAGAGCTCCTCCTGCTCTATTTGGTGAAATTTCTTCTGCTGTTGAAGCAAAGAAAGGTAAAATTGATGTCCCAGAGGGGACTAAAAAAGTAGATGTTAGTTCCTCCAAAGTTGCCGAGAAGCCCCCAGTGGCCCCGAGCAAGAAAGCTGATGTAATTACAATCTCTCCGACCAAGACCTCTTCCTTGGTTGATGCTGCTGACCCTCCTTTGAAGAGATTGAGGAAATCATCCTCGGTTAATCTTGCTGGAACTGCATCTTCTCTACCCGCTGGTGGTAGTAGTATTTCAAAAATCATTCTTCCGAGCTCTTCAACGAGCTCAGTTATACCCGAGGTTCTCGGGGTTGATGAAAAGATTCCTAGGGATACACTGACATCCCTAGCTGCTCGCCATCTTTCTTCAGTAAATTTCTCATACCTTTGGTCTTTCTTTTCTTTTTCCTGAACTCTTGTATTTGTGTTGACTCTATTGTTTTTCTTATCTTTCAGCTGGTGAATTGTTTCAATACCATCGTGAAGAAAGATCAAGCTATTAAAGCTTCTAGTTCCTCGTCCGATGTTGACGATGCCCTCTTGGGTTTAGCCCAATCTGTGAAAGAATCTCGCCAGCAGTACGTCGAGGAGAAAACTGCCTGGGAGAAAAAATTGGCTGCAGCTGAGGCTGATAAGATGAAGATGGCTGAAACCTCCAAGAATTTGGAGAAGAAGGTGAAAAGCTTAGAGGTCAATCAGCAAAAGTGCGATGACCAACTGAAGAAGGCAGAAGAAGAACTGTCTATCCTGCGAGACATCAAAATCCAGAAAGAACAATTGGATGTCAAACTCTCCTCAGAGCAGTTGAAAAGAAAAGTTGCAGTTAGGAAACATTTCAGTGCTGGTTGGGAAAAAGGATGGGATAAAGGGATTGCAGCTATGACATCTCAAGTCAAATATGGGGAGTTGAAATACTTCCATGACGGTTGGGTAGCTGCTCTACAAGAGCTAAAAATCCAAGACAATTCTGAGCTATTCCAACGGCATCTCCCTGGTCCTCCTCCACCAATTATAGAAGAAGAAGAAGATGAACCTGCATCAGATGAATCTTCCATGGCTGTGGATGTCCCCATTTCTGCTTCTCAACCCTCTGTCATTGAGGATATTTCTTCTATGCCTCCTCCTGCCGAGAAGATTTCTGCTGATCAAGCTGTTGTTATCACCGAGCAACCGAGCTCCTCGTCCCAGCCTCCCGAGAAAGTCTTGGGAGACAAGGAAAAGGTGTGAAGTTGTTCGGTATCATTCTTATCTTTTATCATTTGTAATCGAACACTGTAATCCTTTTATGATCTAATAAAATACTTCTTTACTCATCGCCGTTATTGATGATTCTTTGTTGATTGTTGTCTTTTTCTTGTCTTTAGTTTGTTGCTAGAATGGAACTAATCTCTTCTCATGATACCGAGCTGATGCAGCAATGTCACCAATACTATAGGGCTGGTCATACAGACCTTAGTTCTTCTGAAATTGCTGACATTCTTGGTCATGATGCTTCAGAACAGGCGACTGAGGCTTATCGGTATTTGAAAAGTTTACTCGACCGAGCTGTAGCTAACAATGTCGCTTATTATGACTTGATTGAAGAGTTGCATTGTTCCTTAAAGGATCTCCAAGGCCAGCACAATGAATCGATGGCTTCATTACACGAGGAATATGAAAATAGATATCAACAACTTTCCTCTGATACAGGTCATAAAAAGATCATTGCTGCATATGATATTAGGGAAAGGACCCTAAAAGGTGAAGCTGAAGGCTGCCGACAAATTGCCGAGATCCTGGAACAAGAAAATAATAGTCTGCAGAAAAGATTGGCTCAATATCAATCTGTTGCCTCCTCTTCCACTGCATTAGTACCAGTTACTGATGAAGGTTTTTCGTTTCTAGAGGTTGAAAACGCCAAACTAAGGCAAGAGTTGGATGACTTGAAAAAGTCTATTATCCCTGTGAATGCTCGGGGGCGAGGAAGGAGTTCTCGGGGACGAGGAAGAATCGTCGAGGAGCAAAGTTCTCCAGTTGTTTCTCGGAGCCGATCAAGAGTTCTTGGCCGTAGTGTTGAAGAATCTCGCACCCAATCTACTCTGGAAACTCAAGCATTCCAACTGAATGTTAAGGATCGTGCTCTGTCTGATTTGTCTAAGAAAAATTTATCTTTAGAGGATCAATTGGCTGCGATGAAGTCTGATCTGAATAATAAAGATGCTCTTATCAAGAACTTTCTCGAGCAAATAGATAGATTAACTTTCCAATTCCATAAACAGCCTCGGGAGTTCTGGAATGCAGGCTATAATGAAGCTCTTTACCATTTGGATGATCGCCTTGAAAATGCTAACAACGAAGGTTATAAGCAGGGATGGTTGAACGCCCTGGGTGTATTAAAATTGGAACAAGGTCATTATTTATGGGATTATCATGCTCCTGGATTGCTAGACTTGCCTGTTCCTCCCTATAAATTGGATATGGCATGGATTCCTGCTCGCTCCATTCCTCGGAGTTTGATCTCTAAATATCTTGGTGATTATAACCTTCATTCTCAAGTTGAAGTATCTCGTCCTGAGCACCTGTTGGACACTCCTACAATAATGAATGTCAGAATGCTGAAGGACATGAACTTTATTAATTCTCCTCTTTGTCTAGAGGATCCTCCTGCTGGCGAGGAACCTGTCTCAAAGGACAAAGGAAAGAAACCAATAGAGTAGGAATCTTTAATGTAATAGTTAGCACATACATGTAACATGTAATACATTTTTATCTTAATGAAAGAGTTTCATTTTCTGTTTTGCCAATAGCTATTTTTCTGTTTGCAAATTATATGGTTCATCAACCAAATTAGAATTTATAATAAGCATAAATTGTTCAAAATTGTTTCCAACCAACCAAGGTGGATAAATAATGTTTGTCGACCAAACACAGTTGATGGGTTTCTATCCCTGACCAACCATACTTGGTTCAATTTTCAAATATAAACATGTGTCCGACCAACTAAGGTCAATACTTTTATCCTCGTCGACCAACTACAGTTAGTGGGTTTTTATCCCCGACCAACCATACTTGGTACAGTTTGGAATATTTTGTTCTTTAAAGAACTTTTTGTAATAATGTTACCTCCCGACAAACATAAGCTGTAATGCGAGAGTATATAAAGTCTTACCAACCGTAGTTGATCATGCTGGTCTACACCTCCTAATCAAAGGAGTAGTAGGGTTCTTTCGAACTTTTTGGCTCCTTGGAGCATGTCCTCCTAACCAAAGGAGGTTGGCTACTTATAGCACTTTTGCTCCATAGAGCGCTCCGGAGAGCTTATCCTCCTAACCAAAGGAGGTTGGCTACTTATAGCACTTTTGCTCCGTAGAGCGCTCCGGAGAGCTTATCCTCCTAACCAAAGGAGGTTGGCTACTTATAGCACTTTTGCTCCGTAGAGCGCTCCGGAGAGCTTATCCTCCTAACCAAAGGAGGTTGGCTACTTATAGCACTTTTGCTCCGTAGAGCTTGACTCCGTAGAGCATGGCTCCGTAGAGCATGACTCCGTAGAGCAGTCTTCTTCTTGTCAAGCAGTGTAGTGTTCAACACTAATATTCCCCGAAAAACTTTCAACAGAAAGAAAATGGTGAACCATCCTCGTTTTATTCATAATGAAGGAAATACTTTACATTTTTCATTACTGATAATACTTTCGCAGGTGTTCAGCATTCCATGCATTCTGAAATTCTTCTCCTTCTAGAGTTGCTATTCTGTAGGTTCCAGGTCGAACAACCTCTGTAACTCGGTAAGGTCCATGCCAGTTTGCTTCCAGTTTATTCTGTTTCTGAATGACTTTCTTCAGCACATAATCACCCTCCTTCAAATCGCATTTCTTCACCCTTTTGTTGTAGAACAGAGCTGTTCGTTGTTGATAAGCAGCATTCCTAATGGCTGCCTCTTCTCTTACTTCTTCGAGCATGTCCAAATCCATTCTTCTCATCAAGTCACTGATCGGAGAGTTGAAATTCAGCACTCTATGCGTTGGGAGACCCAACTCGGCCGGTATCACAGCCTCACTTCCAAATGCTAGCATATATGGTGATTCTCCAGTTGCTGCTCGGGGCGTTGTTCGGTAGGCCCATAATACTGATTGGAGCTCATTAATCCAATTTGCTTTAGCTTCACTTAGCCTCTTTTTCAACCCATTTAGTAATGTTCTGTTCGTCACTTCAGTCTGTCCATTGCTTTGGGGATGTCCTGGTGCTGAATGAAACTTCAAAACGTTCGACTGATGACAATAGGCAGCAAATTCTTCATTATCAAATTGTGTTCCATGATCTGTGATGAAAGCATGAGGGAGACCATATCGACAAATGATATTCTTCCACATAAACTGGTATACCTTCTCGTACATCATATTGATAAGAGGCTCAGCTTCCACCCACTTAGTAAAATAGTCCACTGCAACTACGAGATACTTGAATCTTCCTCGGGTGGTCGGCAGTGGTCCAACCAAATCAATTCCCCACATGGCAAATGGCCAAGGGGAAGTTATTGGTGTTAGCAATGCTTGTGGAGTTCGTCGGATGGAAGAAAAACGTTGGCACTTGTCACATTTCTTGGCATAGGCTATACAATCAGCCCTCATTGTCGGCCAGTAATATCCCTGTGTCATCACTCTTTGTAAAAGTGTTCGACCTGCTACATGAGCTCCACAAGATCCTTCATGGATTTCTTCAATCAATTCTTTCACCTCGGTGGGATGTACACATCTCTGCAAACCTGCCATAATTCCTCGTCTATACAAAATACCATTAGTTAATACATACCGAGCAGCTTTATACTTCAGTTTCTTGGCAGCGAGTTTGTCCTCCGGCAATTCGCCCTCTTCAACATATTTCCTGATTGGATCCATCCAAGATGGTCCGAAATCAAGGGTAATCACATTCGTTGTCAGATCTTCATCTATGCTCCGACCTTCTAATACTTCAATCGGTATGGTTCTTCGCATCTCGGTACGAGTAGCTGATGATAGTCGGGCCAGTGCATCTGCTTGTACATTCTCCATCCTCGGTATTCTCACCAATTGAATGGCCTCAAATTCTGTCAACAATTTCATCACCTTTGCATGATATTTGATCATTAAATCTCCTTTAACCGCATACATTCCCATCATCTGATACACAATTAATTGAGAATCACTGAATACCATCATTTGTTGTGCTTCCATAGTCTTTGCTAGATTAAGACCTGCTATCATGGCCTCATACTCCGCTTCATTGTTAGAGGCTTTGAATTGGAATCGCAAAGCATATTCCATGTCAATCTCGTCTGGAGTGATCAAAACAATTCCTGCTCCACAACCAGCTGTGCAGGATGATCCATCTACATATAATCTCCATGTAGGTATTTCGTCTTCAAATTTCTTATCTGTCAGAGTTCCTCGATAAAATATCTGCTGTTTTCTTCCATCATCCCCCGGTATCTTTCGCTCCTCGTCAGTCATCTGCTCGTACCCTTTTACCAACCGTGGCTGGTCTGAGTTTGAATATAATGATTTCTCTACATCCACAAGTCCTTTTACCAACCTTGGTTGGTTTGGACTTATTTCTGCTGATCCTGTATCGTCCACAGGTAGATCAGTAAATGTTTCTGTTGATCCTGTATCGTCCACAGGTAAATCAGCAGGCATCTTTTGCTCCTCGGGGGTATCAGGGTATGTGAACTCTGCTATAAAATCTGCTACAGCCTGCCCCTTCAATGATGATCTGGGCTCATATACAATATCATATTCACCAAGTTCTACTGCCCAGTACATCAGTCTCCCTGATTTTTCTGGCTTATGGAGGGCTTGTCTCAATGGCATATCAGTATAAACGATGATGGTATGGGCTTGGAAATATGGCCTCATTCTTCTGCTTGCTTCAATTAGTGCCAATGCCAATTTTTCTAGCTTTGGGTACCTGATTTCTGCACCTCGGAAAGCCTTACTTGTGTAATAAATTGGCTTCTGGACTCCATTCTCCAATCTGATCAACGCTGAACTGACTGCGTTCTCTGATACTGCCAAATACAAATACAACTTTTCTCCTGTTATTGGTCTGGACAACAGTGGAGGTGCTCCCAAATATTTCTTCAAGTCTTGAAAAGCTTTTTCACATTCCTCATTCCATTCAAAGGTTTTTCGAAGTGTTTTGAAGAATGGTATGCATTTATCAGTTGCTCGAGATACAAATCTGTTGAGCGCTGCAACTCGTCCGGTAAGACTCTGCACTTCTTTCTTCGTCGTCGGAGATCGCAGCCCTAGAAGAGCTTTGATCTTATCTGGATTTGCCTCAATACCTCGCTGATTGACAATGTATCCGAGGAACATTCCTTCTCGTACTCCAAAGGTGCACTTCGTCGGGTTAAGCTTCATTTGGTATTTATCCAATTGATCAAAAGTTTGACTCAAGTCAACCAAATGATCAGCAGCTTTCTTGCTTTTAGTGAGCATGTCATCGACATAGACCTCCATGTTGCGGCTGATTTGTTCAGTAAAAACCTTGTTCATCAACCGCTGATATGTTGCACCTGCATTTTTTAAACCAAAAGGCATAACATTATAACAATAAGTTCCCCTAGGGGTAATAAAAGAAGTACTTTCCCTGTCTTCAGGTTTCATTTTGATCTGGTTGTAGCCAGAGTAAGCATCCATGAAGCTGAGTAGCTCGTGTCCCGAGGTAGCATCCACCAGTTGATCAATTCTGGGCAATGGAAAATGATCCTTGGGGCATGCCTTATTGAGATCGGTGAAATCGACACACATTCTCCATTTGTTGTTTTTCTTCTTTACCATCACCACATTAGCCAACCAATCTGGATATTTTACATCTTCAATGAATTGGGCTTTCTGGAGTTTCTCGACTTCCTCTTGTATGGCTTGATTCTTCTCGGGACTAAACACCCTTCTTCTCTGCTTTACAGGTTTAATCTCCTTATTCACATTGAGTTCATGACATAAGAAGTTTGGATCTATTCCTGGCATGTCTTCATGACTCCAAGCAAAAGTATTTTTCCTATTCTTCAAGAAAGTTATCAACTCCTCTTTTATTGACATATCCAACGATGAACCTATCTGGGTTATTCGTTCAGGATGTTCGTCGTCCAAAATAACATTTTCTGTAGATTCCATCACCTGTCCTTTTACAAGTTGAGATTCATCCCTGGGATCAAGAGTTTCAATTTCTGTACCTTCCTCCACCTGGTAAGTAGTAGTCTTTTTCATCGATCCTTCTAGTTCTTCTTGCTCGGCCGATGAATAATAGCATTCCCGAGCTACTTTTTGATCACCTTTCACCACTCCAACTCCAAAATTTGTTGGGAATTTCAAACATTGATGTACTGTAGAAGGAACGGCTTCGAACTTCTTCAATCCAACTCTTCCCATGATGATGTTGTAGGCTGACTGCACATTCTTATCCATCACAAAGAATCGTATTCTTTCTGTTCGACAAACAGGCCAGGTTCCAATGAATATATCCAACTTGATCGTCCCAAGTGGAAAAGCTTTCTCGCCAGCAAAACCCAGAAGGGGTCTGTGATAAGGTTCTAATTGGGATAATTTCAAATTCAAGCTATCAAAGCATGAATAGTACATGATGTCTGCCGAACTACCATTATCTACCAACACCCTTGAAATGATCACGTCCTTCATTCTCATTTTGATCACCAAAGGATCATCATGAGGGTAAAGAACACCTGCCAGGTCATTTTTTGAAAAACCAATTACTAGCTTCTCTTTGTTTACCTTCCTCGGACGATCATCCTCGGCCAGGTTTATTCGCTGAATATATGAGCAAGCTTGAGCCTCTCCGAGATAAGCTTTTCTTTCTGCAGTAAGGTCTCCTCCTCCTGCATCTCCCCCTGTAATAACGTTACAATGAAATGATCCAAAACGTATGGAAAATACCTCTCGTTCAGGTTTTCTTGGCTTCTTGGGAAGATCGGGGTCATCATCTGGATCCTCTTCATGGTCCCTCCTCTTTTTCTCCTCTGCACGACGAGGAGATCTAGATCTCTTTCTAATTCTGTCCTCATTTGTCCTCTCACCTCTGCGATCTACATACTTTGATAATTTTCCTCTTCGAATGAGTGTTTCAATCTCGTTCTGAAGGGCTATACAATTTTTGGTCATATGGCCATGATCTTTGTGAAACTCGCAATATTTGGTCTTATTCCTCATGTCTGGATCTGTCTTCAGTTTCTCTGGCCATTTGATTTCCTCGTTATTCCTGATTTCTTCTAAAACATGATTAATACCCATTTTCAATGGAGTATAATTATCATACTTCTTTAGGGCTTCCAACTTTATCCTGTTATTCCTAGAATATTTGTCACCACCATTACCTTTCTGATCTTTCTTTTTAGAGTTGTCGACCTCCACTTTAACTTCTTTATCCATATTCTTCTTCGCAGTCATAGCCTCCTCGGCATTCATGATTTTGGCCGCCTTTGCCATCAATTCCGACATATTTTTAGGCGGATCTTTGGCCAGAGTATAGTATAGCTTGTTAGGCAGCAAACCACTCATCAAAGCAGTGATTGCTGTCTTTTCTTCATAATCTATGACTTCCAACTTCTCGTTATTGAAACGAGTTATGTAATCTCTAGTACTTTCTCCTGATTTTTGTCTAACACTTAATAAGTGCGCTACTCGCTTTACTGGTTTTGCTCCAAAACAAAAATTACCAATAAACAGCTCGGCTAACTGAACAAAAGTTGAAATCTTACCCCGAGGAAGATTATTGTACCATATCTGTGCAGATCCGGTAAGAGTTCCCGAGAATGCTCTACACCTCATCTCGTCGGGGACAGCGTAGATATCTGCAGCAGCTTGGTACTGTTCTATATGAAGTACGGGATCTGTCTTTCCATCGTACTTGGGGGTCACTACAGGTGCTTTGAATTTCGACGGTGTGGGGAAATCCACAATGGCTCGCACAAAAGGTGTCCCTTGAACAAAAGTTCTCTGTAAGGGGTTCCTCGCCTTAGCCATTTCTCCCAGTCTATCCTCCAATCGTTGAATGGAACCTTTCCATGCTTCATTCCCTTCCTCGGGCCGCCTAGTCCGAGCAACTGATTGTTCTGACGTAGCTTCCTGAGATTTATCTCGACGAGTAATTGGTCGTGATTGTGCAGATCTTTCTCTCGAACCTGGTGGTGGTCGAAAACTTCCTGATGGAGCCCTAGGTGGACTCATGTTCCTCCTTGGTCCTAACCGACTGAAAGGAGACACCCTGCTTAATCTTTCTAAAGCGCTAGTTCTCTCAGGAGAAAGAGAGATATGTTGATCAGTATCCGTAGCCCGTATTGATGAAGTTCGCCCAGGTTGATAAGAAGAATCATTGGATTCCCCATTGCGATATGATCCAATACGTCTGGATCGTGATTGCCCATGATCAGTCCTTTGCCCTGAATGAGTAGGTACACCGCCTTGAAGAGTTTGAAGGAGTTGCCTCATAGATTCTTGCATGGCGGTTTGTCCCTGAGCCAGATTCATCATAATTCCGGCCAGATCTGGAGATGCAGATGGATTTGGAAGATTTCCAGTATTTCCAGCATTTCGATTACTGGATTCTGGATTATCTGCCATTGGTGACAAATGATTTTTATGAAAAACGATAACAACAGTCGTTTCCCACAGACGGCGCCAATCTGTTGATGTAAAAAACTAGATCGCTCTAATTATTCAATCACAGATAAATAAATAAGACAAAGATTTTTAAAGTGGTTCGGCTAGGAATAAAGCCTACGTCCACTGTTATGTTATTGCTGAGTGTTTGTGGAATTCTTGATTACAAGTTCTCTCAAGAAATTCCGGTCCCCTTTGAATGGGATTGATACAAGGTATTTATAGCCTCAAGGCTGTACATGAAAGGTCCAATACATTAAATGATATACATATGAATAGGTAATACATTTAATGCAGCGTGTGCGTCAAGAATCTAATGAATAGTTGAACAGTTGTCCGTCTGATAATTGATGACACGGCCGAGGTGCAGTTCGGACCGCCTTAGTTGCTCGTTGATTAAGAGTTCCTCGGAGTGCTTAGAGTATCTCGGGATGATGGAGTTCCTCGGATGGAGTTCCTCGGCATGATAGAGCTCCTCGGTGTATTCTCGTTGCTCGGTACCAACCATAGTTGTTCAGTAAATGATCTTCCTCGCTGTTATTGTGCCACATAGATTGACACGTGTCTTCATACTATTCGTCCACATCAGCATATTAATTTTGGTATCAACAGTAGCATTTGAGATACCCAAGAATTATATCCAAAAATCAATGATTTAAATCTAAGATAGTATTTGTATATCAACAGGTAGAATTTTTATACCCAAACATATCAACAACGATGTAATGCCATCGGTGTATGTCAACATGTGTACATCAACAGGAAGATTTAAAACAATGTTCATATCGGGATCGATGTATATCAACAGGTAGATTTATATATGGGATAGTATGTGAGATATAAAAAATTTAATACCCAAATAGTGTGTATATCAGATAGAGATAAAAAAAGCAAACCAATAGATCAAAAACATCATACCAGATGTAGCATACCATGTTTATTGAATTATAATTGACATAGATGCTGATAGAATATGCAAAAAATTGTTGAGCAATATGTGTTCATATATAGATTAACAACTGGTGAAATAAACTATCTAAATTTATTTCCTTGCAGTCTTAGAATCTTTATAATCAATATTCAAAGAGAATACGCATGGGGGATTGTAGAAGTTCCAACGAACTGTATTATTCAAACACAAATAAACTATTAAGATTCAAAAACTATTGATTTTGGATGATATGTAGAAGTTGATTTTGTGTTTGGATAATATTACATGTATTTTGTATGTAAGTTCCTACGAACTAGAGAAACAGAGCTTACGCATCAAAAAAATTATACGCACAATGGAAGTGCAAGTAAGTTTCTACGAACTCTAGAAGTTCTGTAGAAACATTTATTGGAATATTTAAAACCTTTCATATTTTGTTGAACTAGTTGGCTCAGAACTCAAGCTTTCCTCTCCACAACCAGTAAGTTGTTCAATTTTAAAAGAAAAATACCCACTCTAGGTTTTGTACATCGGCTATTACTGATCGCCGTAACTCTGTTTCTTCGGTTCTTGATGGCCTTGAGCTTGAGCCGACTCGTTGAATATCGTGGCTCAACCTCATTTTTCCCTTCGCTGTGGTTACGGGAACTCGATCGGCGACTTCATGGAGGGCTTTGTCGTGAGGCGCCGCGATTTGAAATGAGCTGACCCAAAAATTTTGTAAAGCTTGAAGGATTTTTGAAGAGTAAACTTTTTGCTGAGTTTCATATTCCATGGTATAGGTGTGTGGTTGTGGTTAGGGCTTGTGTTTCATCTTATACTCTGCTCTGTCTGAGTTCCTTGACATGTTTAAGAGAAAGAGAGAAGAGTGAAAGGGACCAGTGAGAGTTGGGCAGAGAGAGATTACTATTTTTTCTACATATCATGGGAATGGGTACACAACAATGAAGTGTAAAAAATAAGCAAACTTATAATCTGAGATACCCAAACAGTATTACCTCTCTCTGCTCTCAAATCTGAGATACCCAACGAAGATGAACACAAATCAAATCTGAAGATGAAAACAAAGAGATATCAGATCTGAAGATGAAAATAAACACAAATCAAATATTAAACTGGATGAAATGGTTATTCATGTACACTATTCTCCAAACAGAAATCAAAATCAAAACACTCAAACAATATTATCCAAACATAAAACCAAAAATTACAGCCCTCAAGCAATCTTACCGGGTGCACGAGGGTTTGTGAGCATAGAGAGAGGAGGGGCAGAGAGTAGGGTTTTTAGATTGTCATGCGTGTGTGTACATGGTAGAGACAAAATGAGAGAAGTTTTGGAGACTCCAACCAATTTGCATTCTTACCCATGTTTTTGAATTTTGAAGATAGGGGGCAAATGAATTATAGTGTCAAAAGAGGGAAATTCAAAATTTTTAAGGGCAAAATAGAAAGTGTAAAAAATTTATCTTTTGACATCATAGTTCAATCTTATGACATACATAAGCTTTGGAACTTATTATATATATATATATATATATGTGTGTGTGTGTGTGTGTGTTTAAGTTAAACAAAGTTAGTGTGTGTACATTTTAGTTTCAAAACAACGTAGTGTATGTGTAGGTGGAACATTGTGTGTGTGTTGTGTTTATTATATACATGTATGTATATAATTATGGGTACGTGAGTGTGACGAAGAAATAAAATAAATCGAGACCAAGATAATGCATTATTTATGAAAATAACTCTAGTTATACATATATGTTATGAAGGAAATACAACTAGTGTCTTTTAAAAGAAACGATGACTATAAGTCGACATGTTAAAATGCCACCTATTTACATTTAACAAATTCATATCTTTTAAACCGTTAATAAGAAAAATACACGAAACGTACCATTGGAGTCGCAATGTCGAATATAATATTTTAATATATAAATATTTTTATTTCGATACTATTTTTTACAACATCAAATTTGGGTCATTGGGTGACCCAAATAACCATTAAAATATTATTTCATGACATAATCTTAAAGAAATTATTTGATAAGTTATAACTGTTCAACAGAGATTGTTACTCAAATCGTATATAAGTTACTTGCAAATACAAGTTCACTACCCGAATATCAACGTCAGTCTAAGTTAAGTACGAACCAGAGCTACGTATAAAGTAAATCACTTATTTTAGATTACTCGTAGTAACACTTGCATCAAAATTCACAACCAAATATGGAAAATAAATTGAGAATCAACAAAAATAAGCATACTCTTTAATAGTAAATTTTGCATATATGTTTAACTGCTTATTGATATCATTCCATCATAGCCTATTTGATTCCAAGTATGTGAAAAGATTACCATACCCATATGTTACTATATCACTGATTGCTTTATTTATGATCAATTTGAACCCTTCTTATCTAATAACTGATATCATGACAATTCGTAACGATTCAGTTCACCTTGCACCTTTGTGAATTATTATTTATTTTAAAAGCATCAGTAATAACTAGGGAGTAGACTGTCGTGTTATCCCACAAAATTTTCTACTTGGCCCATGTTCTCAGCTGATTGAGAGCCCGTAGTTTATCTACATACATATAAGTAACACTTTAGTTTTGAGCCTAACCGGTTACTTTTTCCCAAAGGTTTTGGGTTAATATTATTTGATTTTACTAATATCTTACCCATTTTTATAACCCCCCAGTGAGCTGGTAAGTATGGGATTATCAGTTCAAAGATCCTTGATTTTCTTTATGCCGCCCTTAATCAAATGGTAAGTATAGTATTATCACTTCAAACTCCTTGATTTTCTTTAATGTTATTATGAGAAAATTTTCTTCCACTTCGTTTGATAAACACCAAATTCCATATACAGTCCAACCTCTCTCTATATATATACTAGTTATATAACTCATAAAATCTTATTCAACAGCTTTGTTGATTCGTATCCTTCCATTTTTTTGCACAGGTATCCATAGGAAATGATGAACCCTATGGGATTCATATTATAGTAGTAGGAGATATGCAGAAATAGTGATAGAAGAATAATCCTTTTGAACCACAGTGTAAGACAGTTCATCTTTCACAAATTCTTAGTTAGCCTAGTATAGATAGCTCAATTATGATTTAGCATTATGTAAAAATAACACTCGCTCAGGGTGTGATAAGTTAGTATCAGAGCCAAGCTTAAGTTAGCTTATACAGGACATAAGTTAAGATTACGATTAGGAGAGTTGCTCACGTTATAAGAATAGTGAGGATAAGACAGTAAGACACGAATTAAGGAATATTGATCTTTAGCTTACATGACCGATATTTGGATATTAGGATATTGCCAAGGGAAATATCTTAACGACAAAAATATAGTTGTAAGCCTGAAATATCTATATATGGATTACGAAGGACATTATGGACCTATAACGGTAAGAAAAATGATACACTGAGATACTAAGATTTTATGTGATGAACATAGTCATTACGAATTTCAGGATTATCAAGATACAGTTATGGATTTAGAGGCATACTAAGGAAAATTATCTTAGGAATGGATTAAATACAATATAATCCACAAGTCTATTAACAACATAATTCTTTTGTCTGAATTATTCAATTGACACTCTCCTTAAGAATGAACTACTTCATTTGGAACTCCAATTTTATCTTTGAGAGTTGTTTCATATTTCTATTGACCTTTTATATTCATCTTCTGCATTGCACTTTTGTTATACTGTATGCATTTTCCATTAGATTTTAAGAGTAGATTGCTTATGTTAGAATGGTACCTGAATCGGATTAGATTGGTGAAATTGTAAAAGAATTCCTTGATGAGAATTAGGAATGTATTTAATAACAAATAGAAGTATAAGAAATGTTAAGTTGAACCGTTATACTCTTTAGAACATAACATCATCACTTACTGAATCCTATCCCATAAATACAATTTTTCCATGTTCTACACAACCTTAGAATTGAATTATGATTCATAAACCACTGCTATATACCTTATAACCACTGTAAATTATTTTTTGAAGTCACCATGATTCAGGATATCACTGAAAATTTAATATTTCCAAAAAAATTATGGGTTTCGTAGTGAAACATAACTTGTTATTTATAAATAACTAAAATACTTGTGATGTAATGAAATCTTACATAAAGTCTCTGCACTCCCTTTATACCACAAATATGGTATTCTTTATAAACCATCTTTCTAAAAAAACTCCACCTGTAATCTTTGTTAATGAAAAATATTTTTTCACCCATGGTAGGTGATTTTGACTATGTATTATTTCATAAAATGCTTATATCGTTATATGATAACCCTGGATACTTTATGAACTCCTTTGTGCTATTCATAATATGTTACGTTGGATTAATTTAAAACCTCTATGTTGATCTTGAAATAGTAAGTTCAAATTACTCTGATTCTATTGATTTTTTCTTACATAACATACAACTAGGAAATAAAAACTGTTAGAATATGACAATATTATTTTCCAGTAGGACTCAAAATATTGAGTGCTTAGTTTTATTTGCCATACGAATGCCTCTCTTCAGAGTTTTGTCTTGACAATGTTACTTTATCTCCAGTTATCTAGATTGAGTATCTCCAATTATTTGGAGTGATTTATCTCCAAAAGTTTAGAATTTATTTGTTATTTGTGTTGTTATTAACTTTAAGCCCCTAAAACATATAATTTTGGGTTATATTATTGTAGAAATCGCTCGCAACCCTAAACCTTGTAGACCTTATATTTTTAATTTAGTAATACCATTATACTTATTATTAAATACTACTTTCGATGGATTGTTGTTACTTTAATCCTTAACTTCCTATATTCATTTAAGTTTGCTAATATCCTTATCTTAAATAAATAATTATTGACCTTAATAAACAAGACCTTTATACCATATAGTGTCATATCTGAAACCCTTAGAATATTGGTTCTTTTTCTTATTTAGTAACTCAATAAAATACTAAGAAGATATGATAGATGTGAGAAAGAGTCGAAACTAGCACCACAATACATTAGACCCTCCATTATGACTTATCGGTTATAATTACCCGTAAAATTTTCTAATATTCATTATGTGTTCTATATGTTCCAGTTACGTTAATATATACCAAACCTAATACATCTCAACTTTATGACCACGCCAACTACTTGCCTTTTATAATTAAATCTCTTCCGGAACATTAGATTCCCGTTACTCCTTAAATTTAGTTGCTTCTTGATTTTATATAGTTCATTTCACTTTCAAATTATACGATATTGCTTTGTGAATGTTTTCAGACTCAATAAGGAATATTTTGGATAGATAATTGATTCTGAACCCTATAGTAAGTGTGTTTACACTATCTCCTGATAAACTTCTTCAGCATATAGTACCCAATGACCCTCTAGAGTTCTAAGAAGTGTACTATAACCATTGAAGTTAATAGAAATTGAACAAAGCAAACATTAGTTCAAACCCCATCCCAATTATTTATATTAACCCTATTGCAAGTTCTTAAATAACCAATCTGTACATATTCAAGAGAAATTCATATGCACTCTTTATGTTTATCTTCTACATAAATATAGGAAACCCTAAAGTCCTTTATTATATAATAAGAAATCCCAAAGTGAATTGAGGTCACAAGAGTCGAGATACGTCTACATCCAAGGGAACTTGAATTTAAGACATAAATGTTCACTGGGATTTTGAGGATTACTAATTCAAACCATCTTAAAAAAAGGAAATGTTGTAGAGAAAATCTTAAGAGATAAACTAATCGAAAGATTTAACAACCTATTTGCTACGATGTTGTTGCTACCATAGAGCAATATGATCCTTAGTCAACCCCTCTTTTTTCAAGTTAACAAAATGCTATTTCTCACTCAAACCTGAGAAAGAAAATCTTATAACACACTCCCAAATTCCTTGTGATGCAACGACAAACCAAAAGTAACACTTGAGAGTTAGATTTTATATACCTAATGAACTGTCACTACAATAAGAAATATTACAGGAAGTTTATCATTTTAAATTCAAGATACAACTCAACATTTACAAGTATATTATATATTAAAGACACGGTATTAATAGCCAACATAAGAAGTGATGTCGACAACCTTATAAGAAGATGCCCTACTTGTCAAGAAGTAAGAACAGAACACCAGTGTCATTATTGACTTCGCTAACCTCTTTCGATTCAAAAATGGAAATGAGATCACATCACCATAGATTTTATTAGTAAACTACCTCGAACGTACTAAGGATGAAATTCTGCGTATGGTTCATAATAAATCGACTCACTAAATTTCCCATTTCTCCAAATAAAAATTGTTAATTATTTCCCAAAAGCTTAATATTAGGATTCATAGTAGGGTTATAAACATGGACAACCCACTCAATAGGCATAGAATCTCAAATTACATCAAGTATTGGAATAAGAACATGTTTTTAGATTGTAACAACCACTCAAATGAGTTAGATTAAAAATCATTATGACTCAACACATCCTACCTTGAATACACTAATTATTTCTAGGAAGGTTTCAAACCTTATCATTAAGATAAATATGTGGATTCCCAATAATAGTATTATCCCATTAAACAATATTGATGATAGTAATATCTTCCACAAAGTTAAGTATAACTATATTTAAATTCCTATTAGTAAACCCGATCTATCTATCTGGATATGTCTGGAGTATCACCGATGTACTTTAAGTAATCTTATCACCTTTATATGTCTATGGTAAAATCCATGATATGAATTCTACAATATTGAATGACATACATGTTATGATCTTAGTAAGACCATGCAAACCTGAGAACCAATCGAACCAACAAGCCTTGTTGAAATACCCAAGACTATCATACATTATCTTTTCCCCCAAAATATTAGATTAAATGAAAGTCAAATCCTATAGATGGATTATTTTAATATGTAGAAAGCTAAATAAACCCCACATCAAGATACCAGATACAACTTATTTCAATGTTAAAAAATTCTCAATAAACCTCTTTACAAAATTATTAACAATATTAAATAGTCGTTATATTTTACCGATTTAACCAACGCTTTACTTCACAACTATAGTAAAAACTATCTTATATTCCCTTGGATTTCCCTCTATCTTTAGAAATGTCAGTAGGAGGAACAAGAATAAAAAAATGTACCACAAGAATAAGAGTGGGAATTACTTTAATAAACTTGGTAATTGTATATAAGGATTTCGTTATACGAGAATCCTAAGTACTTTAAAATCGTGAATTACCAATCGGTTAATTTAATCGTAGTGTTAATCGAATAAAAGCAGCTAACCTTTAATAGTTTGAGTGCAAACTGTCAGCCTACCCTCCTTAATTGAACGTATACTTCTACTCACCTATGATGCAAACAAATATAAAACATCGTTAGTACGAAACCTATGGTATCCTTTTACTAATACTACCATCTTTATAATATGAGATTTTTATATATGAACTAACTTCATATAACCAGGCAATATGTAAAACTTAGTTACACGTGATATTTGCAAAGCTTGTAAAAATGGCAATTAATTATCAGAAACCCACTGTTTCATTAATCTTCGTTACACCAGTATTCGTTATAGGTTGTGTTACATGAAATCCAAATCCCGAAAGAATGACTTTTTTAAGCCATCATAGTTACATGATAAATCTATGAACCCCGAAATTTTTAATTATTGTTTTAAACATACTATGTAACCTAGACGAGATAAGTACACAAATAATTTAAAACTCTACGAATATAGTAATTTCAAGGATGAATTTTTTTTAAGGTACGTAGATTGAAACAACCCACATTTTTATTTTTATTAACAATGTAGAGTTGAATCATATATGTGTCAAAATGATGTTTTTACTTTTTGTCGACACATGAACTAAATAAATTTTAATTATCGAATAGACATATTTTTATTCCACAAGTGTCAAATATTATTTTAATATAGAAATTTATAGTAAAACAAAAAGATCTTAATTTAGTTTTGTTATGTAATTACAAACAAAATTTATAGGGTATAAAATAGAAAGTTCTAAAAATAAAGTTTATAGGGTGAAAGTTGAAAGAGAAAAAAATCAAAAAAATCTTGGAAAAAGACAAAAGAAACCACCCCACCTTTTTATCCACACCTGTTATGTGTGGATAAGAAGAAAAAAAAAAGAAAAAAAAAACTTAGGACGACAAAACAAGGAGTAGAAAAAAAAGAAGAAAGAAAAATAAATGTTAAACTGACTATATTGGGGTATAAAAACCCCACCAATGTTAACTTATTCCATCTTTTCTTATTTTAAAACCCAAAGCATGTATGTATTATCTCTCCTTCCTTTGTTTAAATAGTTAGGAAGCTTAATATATATATACACTATGTGTGTATGTATATGTGTGTGGGTATATATATATATATATATACATGCACACTCACACACACACAAACACACATGTTTGTATTAATATATACACACACATATGTGTGTAAGTTAAACGAAGTGAGTATATGTATGTTTTGGTTTCAAAACAGTTCAGTGTACGTGTAGGTGTAATATAATATGTGTGTGTGTGTGTGTGTGTGTGTGTTGTGTTTATTATATACGAGTATGTATATAGTTATGGGTACTTAAGTGTCACGATGAAATAAAATAAATCGAGACCAAAATAACGCATTATTTATCGAAACAACACTAGTTATACGTATTTGTTGTGAAGAAAATAAAACTAGTGTTCTTTTAAAACAAATGGTGACTATAAGTCGACACATTAAAATGACACCTTTATGAAGTTAAAAATTCATATCTTTTAAACTGTTAATCAGAAAAATACACGGAACATACTGTTCGAATCACAATGTCGAATATAATATTTTAGTATATAAACATTTTTATTTCGACACTATTTTTTACAACATCAAATTTGAGACACTGTGTCAATTAAGGGACCCAAATAACCATTAAAATATTATTTCATGATATTTTCTTAAAGAAATTATATGATAAGTGATAACTGTTCAACAAAGATCGTAACTCGAATTGTATATAAGTTACATAGTAATATGAGTCCGCTACCGAAATACCCACATCAGTCTAAATTAAGTACGAACCAAAACTACGTATAAAGTAAATCTCTTATTTTGGAGTACTCGTAGTAACACTTGCAGTAAAATTCAGAGCCAAATATGACAAAGCAAGAGAGAATCAATCAAAATAAGCCTTCTCTACTCAATACAAAGGTATGTATTTTTACCTCTTTAATAGTAAACTTTTGCGTATTTGTGTATCTGCCTATTGATATCATTCCTTCATAGCCATATTTGATTCCAAGTATATGTAACAACCCTCACTTTTGAGAACTTATTTTATATTAATTTACTGTGTGAAGTAATTATATAAAATATTGGAAAATGGAGCAAATATTAATTGAATGACTTGAAAGATAATATTTACTAGACTGTTGCAGATTTACTATATATGTATGTAAATATCATCATGTTACGTTTTATAGTGTCATATACTTTCAATGACATTTATGGATAAAATGAAACCGGAACTTGAAATGATTTATAAAATTATTGGATGCCAATTTAGAGGGCGTAGTTAGTCCCGAAATGTGCGAGATAGTCAAAATAAGTGCCATATTGTATTTTTTGGTTTCGGGCACTTTTGACTGGTTTTGACTTAAATATCTAGTTGTGAGTCATTTTAATGTGGTGTTAACCATTTAAGTTGAGAATTTAGACAAAACCCATGATTTAGTCTTACATTTCATTTTATTCTCTTAAGTGTATTTACTAACCTAGAGAGAAAGAGAGACGAAGAAAATTGTGGATAATTGAGGAGAAAATGAAGAGATTGAAGATTGAAGATTTGGGATTCTTGATACCATAAGAAAATCTGAGATTTCAACCTCAAGGCAAGTTTTCTACTTGCTAATATGTGATTTAAGATGAATAAATTGTATTTATAGTTGTGTATTGGAATTTATGGAACAAATATGGATTTTATGGTGTTTTAGCCCAAATCATAGTTTAAGTTGATGATGTTGTTGGTTATGGTAGTTAATAATCATGTAGGATGATTTTGGGTAGATTAATGTTGGTTGATGTGTGTAAAATGGAGGAGATTTTTGTTTTGGGGAAAAACTAGGGTTCATAACCCGTAGCCCCTTTCTTGGCAAAATCGCAGGGGCGAATCGATTCGACCCTAGGGCGAATTGATACGATTAGGGTCAGCTTACAGGTGTGGGGACCCGAATCGATTCGGGTTAAGGCCGAGTCGATTCGGCTAAAATGGAAAGTTGGGTTTATCATCCGAATCGATTCTCTTTTGGGCGAACCGATTCCGAACTAGGTTGTTTTGAGTTATTTTTCCAACTCAATTTTTACCCTTTTTCTTTTGGCTTAGGACTTATGGTCCTTCTTGTATGAAGTAAACTTAGAGTCCTAGAGTCTTAGATGAGTTAGTTAACTACTTTACATTAGAAATGGATTAAATGGGGCTTATTCCGGGGCCGTACAAATAGATGTTAGGGCATTCTTTTCCTTTAGTTAATTATTATGAGACTAGGGATTGTAAGGTCATATCGGGAGACTTTAGAAGCTCATTTGAGGTATTCTAGACTTGGTGGTTTATAGTGACATCATAAATTCTTATAGTATGAATAAGAGGCTCATTAATTATTGAAGTTATAATGATGGCATGAAATATGTATGGCTCCGGATAAAAATGTAATTTATATATTGAATAGGAAATGAATATGGTAAATGATAATTTACTTAAACATGAATATGGTAAATGATAAATTACTTAAACACACCTCTCTAAATTCTATCATAAGGGAAGTACGCGTATGATATGAAGTCCCCTGACTAGTGAATGCAGGGTGAATATAGTCCTCGGCCATATGACCGATTATTATGTTTTTTGTATGTATTGTGCGACTTTGAGGTAATTCCGGGTGTGGTCATGACTCACTTGCAGGTATATAACCCGGATAGGCAGTCTTAGAATCGTTATATGTACATGAATATAATTATTCTTATTCAAGTTGGGCTTGATTTATGATAAATGCCATAAAGAGCATATAAACTGTGATTATGTTTCATAATGAGATATGGAGCAATGAAATGAAACAGTGAAAAGAATGGAGGTTTTAATTAATGATAATCACTCATATCCTCTTTCATAATTGAATAAATCTTATGATCATTTAAATTGCTTTAGTCTATTATTTGAGATTGAGTAGGAAGATTCTCATCTATATCCATCATGATTAACTGTTCATAACTGTCATACTTTCTATTCATCTGGTGATCATATAAAATCGGGCCCTGACCTATTCCTTGTTGTGCATGAATCTTATTCGCTCAGGTGCTCCACCGTAAGGACGCCTGTACTGACTTTCCTATTCCGGTGTTTTTGGGGAGTCGTGATACTTTGTAGATATTACGGGATATGTTGTTATAGACGCCTTCATTTTTGTACTCTAGTGATGATCGGGTCTTTTACTCGGGCGCGTGGCCCAATCTTTTGTATTTGCTTATTATAATGTATTATGTAACTTAATTTGATTACTTTAACTACTTGTAAGAGACTGTTAATCGAAAGACTATTCGGTTATTGTGTGATATATGTATTGTTCAGTTTTATTCTTGTAGATTTCATCCACCTTATTTTTAAATTGGGTTGTTTAAATGTTTTCTTTAACTTATAAAATAAAAAAAAATTGGCAACCTGTTTTTCTAAAATATAGGGTGGTTGTCCCATATACTTATTTTATTGTTTTGATACTGAGAACGATCCATCCATGATTCCTGTTATTATTGGAGTATCGGGCTTGCCACTCCTTATTTTGGTGAGCGGGTAGTCACATATGGTATCAGAGGATCGGATTCTAGAGTCTTTTGGATCTATGCGGACTTGTCACGTTCTACCGTAACATTCTTTGATATAGAGCTTAATGTTAGGACTGCTTTGTTGCCTATGATTGCGATCTTCTACAAAATAGATTATTTTATATAGTGTTCTAATTCTATTGGTTCTTCATCTCAGATGCCGCCTAAGAGAGGTCACCCCGCTAGAAGAAATAGAGTTGTGAAAGATGACTTATTTTATATTAATTTACTGTGTGAAGTAATTATATAAAATGTTGAAAAATGGAGTAAATATTAATTGAATGAGTTGAAAGATAATATTTACTAGACTCTTGCATATTTACTATATGTGTATGTAAATATCATCATGTCACGTTTTGTAGTGTCATATACTTTAAATGACATTTATGGTTTAAATAAAACCGGGACTTGAAATGATTTATAAAATTGTCGGATGCCAATTTAGAGGGCATAGTTAGTCCCGAAATGTGCGAGATAGTCAAAATAAGTGACATATTGTATTTTATGGTTTCGGGTACTTTTGACTAGTTTTGACTTAAATGTGTAGTTATAAGTCATTTTAATGTGGTGTTAACCATTTAAGGTTGGAATTTAGACTAAAGCCAAGATTTAGTCTTACATTTCATTTTATTCTCTTAAGTGTATTTACTAACCTAGAGAGAAAGAGAGAAGAAGAAAATTGTTTAGAATTGAGGAGAAAAGGGAGAGATTGAAGATTAAAGATTTGGGATTCTTTCTACCATAAAAAAAATCTGAGATTTCAACCTCAAGGCAAGTTTTCTACTTGCTAATATGTGATTTAAGATGAACAAATTGTATTGATAGTTGTGTATTGGAATTTATGGAACAAATATGGATTTTATGGTGTTTTAGCCCAAATCATAGTTTTAGTTGATGATGTTGTAGGTTATGGTAGTTGATAATCATGTAGGATGATTTTGGGTAGATTAATGTCGGCTGATGTGTGTAAAATGGAGTAGATTTGGGTTTTAAGGAAAAACTAGGGTTCATATCTCGTAGCCCCTTTCTTGGCAAAATCACAGGGACAAATCGATTCGGCCCTAGGGCAAATCGATTCGCTTAGGTTCATCTTACAGGTCTGGGGACCCAAATAGATTCGGGTTAAGGCTGAATCGATTCGGCTGAAAAAGAAAGTTGGGTTTGTCATCCGAATCGATTCTCTTTTGGGCGAATCGATTCGGAACCAGGCTGTTTTGAGTTATTTTTCCAACTCAATTTTTACCCTTTTTCTTTAGGCTTAGGACTTAGGAACCTTCTTGTATGAAGTAAACTAAGAGTCCTAGATGAGTTATATAACTACCCTACATTAGAAATGGATTAAATGGGGCTTATTCCGGGGGTGTACAAATAGATGTTAGCGCATTCTTTTCCTTTAGTTAATTATTATGAGACTAGGGGTTGTAAGGTCATATCGGGAGACTTTAGAAACTCGTTTGAGGTATGCTAGACTTGGTGGTTTATAGTGACATCATAAATTCTTATAGTATGAATAAGAGGTTCATTAATTATTGAAGTTATAATGATGGCATGAAATATGTATGGCTCCAGATAAAAATGTAATGTATATATTGAATAGGAAATCAATATGGTAAATGATAATTTACTTAAACATGAATATGGTAAATGATAATTTACTTAAACACCCTTCTCTAAATGCTATCATAAGGGAAGTATGCACATGAGGTGAAGTCCCCTAGCTAGTGAATGCAGGGTGAATATAGTCCTCGGCCATATGACCGGTTATTATGTATGTTGTATGTATTGTGCGACTGTGAGGTAATTTCGGGTGTGGTTATGACTCACTCTCGGGTATATGGCCACTTCCCGATTTCTCTTTAGGATCCCAAGTTGTCTTGGTTGATAGGCCCTGGAAGATGATAGTCATTTAGGGGCACGCACAGTGGGAAACCCGGACGGGCGGTCTTATAATCGTTATATGTATATGAATATAACTATTCTTATTCAAGTTGGACTTGATTTATGATAAATGCCATAAAGAGCATATAAATTGTGATTATGTTTCACAATGAGATATGGAGAAATGAAATGAAATAGTGAAAAGAATGGAGATTTTAATTAATGATATTCACTCATATCCTCTTGCATGATTGAATAAATCTTATGATCATTTAAATTTCTTTAGTCTATGCTTTGAGATTGAGTAGGAAGATTATCATCTATATCCATCATGATTAATTGTTCATAATTTTTATTCATCTGGTGATCATATAAAACCGGGCCCTGACCCGTTCGTATTTCTTTTATGCATGAATCTTATTCGCTCAGGTGCTCCGTCGTAAGGAAGCTCGTACTGACTTTCCTATTCCGGTGTTTTTGGGGAGCCTTGATACTTTGCGGATATTACGGGATATGTTGTTATAGACGCCTTCAATTTTGTACTCTAGGATGATCGGGTATTTTACTCGGGCACGTGGCCCAATCTTTTGTATTTGCTTATTATAATGTATTATGTAACTCAATTTGATTTCTCAAACTACTTGTAACAGACTTTTAACCGACAGACTATTCGGTTATTGTGTGATATATGTATTGTGCAGTCTTATTCTTGTAAATTTCACCCACATTCTTTTTTAAATTGTGTTGTTTAAATGTTTTCTTTAACTTAAAAAATAAAAAAAAAATTGGCAACCCGTTTTTCTAAAATATAGGGTGGTTGTCCCATATACTTATTATATTGTTTTGATGCTGAGAATGATCCATCCATGATTCCTGTTATTATTGGAGTATCGGGCTGGCCGCCCCTTATTTTGGTGAGCGGGTTGTCACAATATATGTAGATATTTCAATACTAATATGTTACTATATCACTGTTTTTTTAAATACGACCAATTGGATCAATTTGAAGACTTCTCATCTAATAATTGATATCATGATAATTCGTTGTAATGATTCAGTTCACCTTTCACCTTTGTGCATGGTTATTTATTTTAAAATCATCAGAAATAACTAGGGAGTAGATTGCCTTGTTACTATACAAAATTTTCTATTTGGCCTATGGTCTCAGATGATTGAGATCCCTGAGTTTATATACATACGTACGAGTGCCACTTTAATTGTGTTCTTAGCCGATTTTCCCTCTAAATATTTTAGGTTGATATTATTTGATTATGGTGATGGATTACCTATTTCTATACCCCCTTAGTTACATGATAAGTATGGGATTATCATTTCAAATATCCTTAATTTTATTTATGTGACCCTTAATGAGCGGGTAAGTATGGGATTATTAGTTTAAAATTCTTGATTTTCTTTAATGTTATTATGAGAAACATTTGCCTCCTCTTTGTTTGATAAACACTGAATTTCATATACACCCCAACCTCTCTCTCTATATATATACTTGTTATAGAATTGGTAAAAACCTATTCAACAACTTTGTTGATTCGTTTCCTTTTAGTTGTTTTGCATAAGTACCTATAGGCAATGATGAACCCCACATGAATAATATTACAGCTGTAGGTGATATGCAAAGATACTAATAAAGTAATAAGCCTTTTGAACCACAGTGTAAGACATTTTAGCTTTTATAAATTCTTAGTTAGTCTAGTATGCATGGTTCACTTATGATTTAGCATTATTTTAAGATAACACTCTCCCCCGTGAATTTAGGGTCTGAAAATTCTACCGTTATGTGTTTTTGAATTATTTGGAATTTGGTGCCATTTCCAGTTGCGTAGGCATCTCGAGTTTGCCTAGGGATTAGAGTCCAATTTTTTTTTTACTTTATTCATTCTCACTTTAGTTACTCTCTCTCTCTCTCTCACACACACACACACATACACTCACACGCACACACTATTTTATATGTTCTTAGAAATCCCATTAGACATGCATATTATCTGTCTGATAGTGAATCATGATCCGGTGTGTTGCTCATATTATATTATATTTTCACATTTTTTATTCTCTTTCTTTTTTGCAATCCTATTAGAAATGCATATACTTTTCCTCATAATGGATTATGAACCGTTATATTACATATAGCTTAGCATTTTCTCTTTATTATATTTTAGCAGCCCCGTCACACATGCGTATTCCATTTTTGCGATGGATTGTGATCCAATGTGCTGCTCACATTTCGGGTAACTTTTAGATTATTTGCCTTCTTTTTATTTATACTCCTCAGAATGACTCATTCCCATCTTGGAAAGCCCCAGCCCGGATTTATAGGTTACCCGTAGTCAACCTAGTCCATCCCGAGCATTATTGAAGTGTAATAAAACAACCTATATAAGGTTGTCAATCCAGTTTTATTTTAACTAGTTTTAAACCCCGTGCTATGCGAAAGTGTGTTATAATTTAATTTGTAAAGTATATACGACATATATATTATTATTCTTACATTTAAACTAATATTAATATAAAAATAAGAAAATGAGTAAAATGTTTGGGACAAACGAACATGCCTCAATTTTATATTGATAAATTAACTTCATAGTTATAGTTTTTGAGTAAAAAATATTATACTATAATATTAGTATACACTAAACATCGAGAGATTTTTTTATTTAAGACATAATTATATTTTTATGTCCATTTAGCACATTATATAATTACTAATAATAGATAGAGACAAAAAGGAGACTCTTTTGTTAAGCATATATAATTATAATAATTACTATAGTATATATATATATATATATATATATATATATATTTCAAAATATTTTATTTAAACACTTAATCAACTTCAAATATATTATACTTTAACCTTTAATTTTTTTTAAATCATAATGACTTAGTGTCGTGGACACGATAGACGGAACATTTAAATGACAAAAAATTAGAAGTTGTGTATTAAGATAATAAAGAAAAAAATAAAAATATCAAACATATATCAAAGTACAAAAATGATTTTCCAACCCAAAAAGGAATACTATATTTTTTATTTAAAAGGCAATCATATGAAACATGGAAGCATACCTCAATTCCTTTAAAACAATGCAACATACACTATATTTCTCACTAATTAAACCCACATTTCAGTGTGAATTATGTATAAATTCATTCAAAGTTATTCCCAACAAATAACACTATTACAGTCCTCACAGAAGACATTTTGAACAAAATCAAAATGTACTCTATAGCTCATGTCAATTTTTTAAATTTTAAAATATTTTATTATGTCATTTCACCACCTACCATTTCAAGAAACTAACCCCAAAAGAGGAAAATGAAAGAGTTTAGTCATAAAAAAATGAGAGAGAGAAAAGAGATGTCAATGATTTTTTTTTTTATTGTACGGGAATTATGTATTTTCGATTTTGGAGACAAAGGCTTGTATTTTAAGAGACTTTAATGCATTAATTCTTAGACACGTGGCAAAATCACATACAAAGACACAATTTTTATATTATTATCTTATATTAGTGTTTCACTTGCTTAGCATGCGATCCGATTTCAAATCAAACGATGTAAGGGACCCATGGGGAGCACCCCGGAGTCCAAGCATACAGTGATACTAACTTAAAATAAAAGAGAGTACTTACATGTATAACGCTCCCAAAATACGGAACCGCACTCAACCTGCTATAACAAATGAGAGAATGACCCGAATGCTCAGTGAGAAATATACAAAATGCAGTTTCGAATCGAACGGCATAAAAAAGACTCTAACACATTATACATACGTGCATATTCATCTACCGTGTATATATATATATACTTATAGTTAATGCATGAAACAACTTTACTTCTGAAAACCTTATTTATATCGATTAATTCACCTTAATTTTATAAAAGATTTTCTTTTTCTTGTTTTGACATTTATCTCTTTATCTAACACACGTGATTAAATATTTGAAGCAACTCCACCTGGTTTGACTGCAAGTCGTTTTTTTTTTATCGAAATTACCCTTTTCATTTCACCCTATCCACATTAGTATTTTTATTGAAAATCACCCTTTCAACACACGGGAACATCGTATGAAATACATATTTAGCCATTGGAAACCTTTCACAACACATCCTTGTTATAATTGTGGGTTTAACCACTTAGGTTGCTTAACTACCCATTTACTCACTTACTTTATCTTTTCTTTACCTTATGGACATTAATCAATTTACACATTTACTTATCCATTTCACCTTTACCAGCATATTTACTAATTCAGTCATCTTAGATTGTCTTAACACATTTTCACCACCCAACCCATTTCTTGATATGTTCCTTATCTCTTTATCTTTTTCTCAAAATCTTCCAATAACCACATATTTTAACGGGATCCACACTACCGGTTATGCGTGCCTTATGCTCTGGCTAGTGTTTTGGGTCTTTCACCCCAGGGCTCTGGATATTCCTTCATTTTTCTGGTGTCATACGAGTTCCTTTTTTTACATGGATTTTAACATTTTGCTTATGTCCATATTATACCACTTTTCCTTTTACCCGGCTGAAGCCAAAACCTAGGGTGCCACCCCAATTTGTGTTACACTTTAAAAATCATCAAATCATGTCCTTTACACCTTAGGCTTGATTTTATTCCAAAACTAAGGTTCATTAGTACTATCATGTGTAACAATCCTTTTCAACATTTTTATTTCATAAAAACGTTCCACTTTACGTAAAATTACCATTTTACCCTTTTGTTTCCAAATGCACCTTTTACTCCATTTTACAAATGTTAATTTTTCAAATACCATTAGGTTACCCGCACTAACTTATTAAGTGTTTTTAACACTTTAACACCTTTTAACCGTTTGGAGTAATATTCTTCTCAATTGAAAATATCTTTATTTCAACACTTTTATTGCTAAGAATCAATAAATATATAAGACTAATTTATAAGAAAAAAACTATTTCTTTGTTAACACTTGTAGTCTTACAACCTTACACCTATCACACCTACATTTCCTTTTTCACACACTTTAACGACTAGAATTTTCACTTTGTTTATTTCATGTTTAAACCCAATAAAACCTTCCTTAAACTTGTTTATATGTTCATTATCAAAATACTACAAGTTTATATGCATGGGAAGATGGATTTTAATACTAAAATCCTATTATATGGGTTGAACATACGTCGAATCCTATTCTTCAAAGATTAAACGTGGAATACATCATGAATTAATTGTAGGTGTTCTAGCAAAGCAAGTCGATATGCCACGGGGCCTATCCTTTCAATAATGGGAAAAGGGCTTGCATATTTTGGCGTAAGTTTGACTTTCTTCCTGAATCGCATAACACCTTTCATTGGAGACACCCGCAATAAAACTTGATCCCCCACTTCCATATCCACATGCCTCCGATTTTCGTCGGCATAGTTTTTCTGGCGATCCTGTGCAATCCGTATGGGATTTTGAATAAGCTCAATCTTTGAAGATGTATCTTGGATCATCTCAGGTCCAAGGAGCTTATTATATCCTACTTCCAACCAACAAGCGGGCGATCGGCACGACCGGCCATACAACGCCTCATACGGTGCCATACCTATTGTGAATTTGTATGAATTATTGTATGCAAATTAGACCAATGGAAGGTATGGATCCCATCCTTCTTTAAAATGAAGTATGTACATTCGAAGCATATCCTCCAAAATTTAGTTGAATCTCTCTGTTTGCCCGTCTGTTTGTGGATGTTATGATGTACTCAATCGTAATTCGGTTCCCATCGCCTCTTGGAAGCCTGGCCAAAAATGGGATAATTTCTTTTTTATCTCGGTCGGATACTATATTGATCGGGACCCCATGAAGTCTCATAATATTTACTATAAAAAGCTGAGCATAACGTGCCGTATTATAATCCGTCTACACCGGTAGGACGTATGCCGATTTGGTCAGGCGGCCGATAATGACCCAAATAGAATCATGCCCACTTTGCGTCATCGACAATACTGTGATAAAATACATTGAGATACTCTCCAATTTCCATGCTGGTATTTCCAACGGTTGCAACATTCCAGTCGGTCGCTGGTGGTCCACCTTCATTAATTAAAAAGTTTCGTATTGGGAGGCAAACTCAGAAATATCCCTTTTCATTCCTGCCCACCAATATTTACGGCACATATCTTGTTACATTTTGTTCCCATAGGGATGTACTGCAAATATCGAACCATGGGATTCTGTCATGACAGCACGTCTCAAGTCTCCGTCGCCTGGGACTATAATTCTTCCATGAAAACATAACCCACCCACAAAACTACTAAAGTAGGACTCTGCTCCCTCAGTCAATAGTTATCGTACCCGGTCTTGACTGTCTTTATCCCCTACTTATGATTTTACTACTCGCATAATTATATCGGGCGTACTGGTTAACACCGACATGCACGCTCTAGCTACAGCATCATCCTGGCCAAGTTCCTTCCACTTATCTTTACACACTTCCGCTAATTACCCCATGAGTGAATATCAAATTGGTAGTCCTTCACAAACTTTAACCATCGACGTTGCCGTAAATTTAGGTCTTTCTGTGTGAACTGATATTGCAATGACTTGTGGTCCGTAAAGAGACTAAATTTCTCACCCGAAAGGTAATGCCTCCATATCTTTAAGGCAAACACTACTGCGACAAGATCTAAATCATGTACGAGACAATTCTTCTCATGGGGCTTAAGCTTGCGAGGCGCGTATGCAATGGCCCTATGTTCCTATTTTAACACCCCCCTAATCCATATAGAGATGCATCATTAAAGACTAAATAATGTACTCCCGATCTTGGCAATGCGAGTATATGGAAAGAAGTCAATTTGTCTTTTATCTCCTCAAAATCTAGCTGACAGGAGTCATCCCAAACACATCGCACTCCCTTCTGGGTCAATTTCGTTAAAGGGCCAACAATATTAAAAAACTTCATAATGAAAGGGTGATAATATCCCTCCAAACCCAGAAAGTTACGGATCTGAGTAGGTGTCGTGGCCTGACCCCATTCCCTTATCGCTGCCACCATGTTTGGGTCTATAGAGATACCTATAGCCTCATAAAAAATTGCACTTCCTGTAACCAAAAACTTCATTTCTCAAACTTTGCATATAGCTGATGATCCCATAGTGTCGACAAGACTAATCTCAAGTGTTCATCATGATCAACTTTAGTTCGAGAATAGACTAGAATGTCATCAATAAACATTACCACAAACTGGTCTAAAAAGTCTCAAAATACTCGATTCATAAGGTCCATAAATATTGTAGGAGCATTGGTTTTCTCAAAGGGCATAACCAAAAACTCATAGAACCCATACTTTGTCAAGAATGCAGTTTTGGACATGTCCTGCTCCCGAATTCATAGTTGATGATATCAAGACCTCAGATCTATTTTAGAGAAATACAACGCCCCTCTCAAATGATGAAACAAATTATCGATTCGAGGTAACTTTCATTTATTTCAGATGGTTACCTTATTCAATTCGCGATAGTCAATACATCATACTGTAACACCCCGCCCGCCCGGGGAGAGGGAACGGAGCGCTAATGCGATAAAATAAATCCAAATCCACAAGTGACAAGGTATAGAGCATCTAAAACAAATCCCACAATATAAACGAAACCACTAATCTCAATTCTTCAAATTAAATACAAAATCTCTCGAATTACATACAACAACTAACTCGAAAATAAAATACAAACCTCCAAGGCTCTATACATCAAAATAATACAAATCTTTCCTAAACAATCCTTGCTAAAATCAATCTCCATAACACCCCAAAATCCGCGCTAACCTGCCACTAAAAGAAAATATGGGGAAGTACACAATATGACAGGAAAGATGCTCAACAAATATATATTAGCGATGAATAAAACGTAACAACACGAGAACGAATATTCAAATCAAAATGCAAATCTCAAAGCATTTATCAATATAATTTCTCAACAACACTTTAACTGGGTCACCAGGCCTCACCACATTCGTATATGCTTTATCAAGCCATAGCCCGGGAAATAGGAATTTTGGCGGGTGCCCAACATCTGTGCCATATTAAAATCTCATGACAACGTGCTCAACAACAATATAATGATACCACATGAATCAAAATAATTTCAACAATTATTTTCCAGATTTCAATGAATTTAATAATTCAAATGTGAGTTCAATTAACAAGAATTCAAAGAGAATGACACTCGCGAGATTTAAGAGCATATTGTGTAAAACCCCATACCTAAAACCATGATGAGAAACCAATGATCACATCCTCAAGATCAACACAAAATATCTACAAAAGCTCCTCCAACAAAATAGCCCCAAGCACCTCTAATCTAAGGTTGGAACTCACAAATCTCAAGGGCCAATGTGTATATAAAAAGAAAAGGAATATAAAATATATTTGCTGCCAAAAGTTGTGCCAAAAGTAGGTTAAAAGGGTTTCCCACGACTTCCTTTTATAATGCAAAGAAATGAAGAGTTGGAATCCAAAAGACTACTTTAAATAAGGCAAAGAAATGAAGAGGTGGAAGTCAAAACAACTCCAAGAGTTAAAAACATTTAAAAATCATTTTAAAATTCGTTTTAACTCCGATTTCAAAATCGTTTGAAATTCTCGCCTTTAAAAATAATAACCAACATATTTGAGCAATATAAATAATTTTATCAAAAACTTTATTTTCCTCCATTTTCCAGAAATTAATTAAAATTGCCCAAAATTACGCGGGCTGTTACAAATACAGGGGTACCCCATTGCGATGTACTACGCCGAATCAACCCTTGCCCCAATAACTGCTGAATTTGATCTCATAACTATCGCATTTCCAAAGGATCCATGCGGTATGAAGTTCGCACAATCAGCCTAATCTCCGATGCTAAGTCAATTAGGAACTCAATCTCACGACTTGGAGGTAAGACAGGAATTTCCTAAAAGATATCCTCAGATTCTCGAACAACATAAATCGAGTCTAAGAAAATAATTGTACCTTGCAAAGTCTCTACCTCAATGCTCTATAAGTGAGTGCTCGAACCTCCTTCCGGAAGAGTCATGCCTACTAAAGACATCTCCTTCCCCGGAATGGAAAAGACTATACTCCTCCCATAACAATTAATCATGGTTTGGTACTTCGCTAACTAATCCATGCCCAGAATAACATTATAACCGACCATATCCAAGACAATCTAGTCTACTTCAAACAACTATCTACCAAGGTCTATTCTCACCCCTTTACAAATAAAGATTATAAGTGATCCATCGCCCATAATAGAATCTACACTCACAAGAGCACTATTGGTAGACTCTAACAATCTCGCGGAACGAGAAAAGTACGTATCCATAAATGAATGTGCCGCACCCATGTCAAATAACACTCGACCCACAACCCCATTAATGGGAAACTTAACCTCAATAGCTAGCGGTGTTGGAGGCAACAAAGCATTTTGGACATTATACATATGCCCAAACTGAAGTTGTCCCTGTTGTAGTGGGACTGCTAAAATAGGTGCTAGAGGTTGTAAAGGTGCCTACTAATTATAAGGGCCTCCAGGCAATTGCCCCCCCCCCCCCCGTTCAACTGTAGACAGATTCTCTTCATGTGACCCGTCTCACCACACTGAAAACAACGGCCTGCATAATTCTTTAGATGTCGGCCCCGATTATTATTCTGAAATTGCCCCGCACCTTAGCCCTGTTGGCCTCGACCTCCATTATTACCTCGATCGGCTTGGCCCTGTGGGACTATTTGTTGCTGCTGCTGATGAGCTCCCTGATAATTCCTAAAACCACCCGGCCAAAACTGAAACCCCCCAAAGTATTGTTTCTTAGCCGGATCCCCCTGCTGAAGGTCCCACTCTTTCTGTTTACGTCCCGACTGTTGTGGTGGTGATAGTGATCCACCCGCACCATTTCCTCCTTGTTTACTAGATTGTCCGAAATCCCCTATTTTCTTACTCACCTTCAAGTAAAGGCAATGATCCTGGCAATGAAGTAAAGTTGCATTCATCACGTCACCAAAAGTTTATAAGGAAGGGTTTCCTAACAGGTGCTTCTTTATCCTCCAATTCAAACCCTAACCAATTTAGAGATTCTCTTCTCTTCCGTACTTACCTTGTCCGGCACAAAATTCACCAAACGGGTAAATTCCTCTTCAAACTCTACCACTATTCGCTCCCCTTGAGTAACATCCTGAAGCTTCCTCCTCATCTCCTTCTGGACTATTGGGGGAAAAAACTTTCTTTAAAAAAAAATCCAGAATTCCGATATAGTAATAGTATCCCTTTGTTCTGGAGTTGTCACCGACTTACACCATTGGAAATCTGCTCCCACCAATTTAAAAGTAGCGAGAATATGTTTCCTCTCATCACTACATTCCACCATTCGAAGATGGCGTTGAAAATATTTCCTCCATTGATTTGCCAAGATCACATCAGCGCCACCCTGAAATTCTTGAGGATGACCTTTCTGGAAGGATTCTCTAAATCTTTCCCACGCGGAGGGTCCCGTATGGGCTTGAGCCACTGGTGTAGCCGATTGTTGAGCTTATGGAAGCTGTTGTGCCATAGTGGTCATTACAGCATTGACATCCTTGGCAACCATATTAGCCACCTCTGTCGCATTCATAGTTCCATGCGGTGGTGGGGGCTCTACATCATCTGCAACTCTATTTACCTTTTTTGAGCGACCTTGTCTAGGCGGCATCTCAGATAAAAAACGAATGAGTCAATATACATTTAAAATAGTTTATCCTTGCGGAAGATCGTAAACACGCATAAACAAAACAGTCCTAATGATAGCGCTCTATATAAAAGAACGCTACGGTATAATGTGACAAGTCCGTACAGATCCTAAAGATAGAACCTGATGCTCTGATACCATCTGTGACACCTCTCTTATTATAATAAGAGGTGTTCATACCGCTGCTCCAATAAAATAGGAATCTTAAATGGTTCATTCCTAGCATCACTGTCGCATAAAAGATAATATGATACGACCACCCAATAATTTAAAAACGGATTGTCAAAATATTTTCCAATTTAAAATGAACTATTTCAGTCATTAACTTCCATAGCAATAGGGTTATTATACAACTAACCGTTTGATAGCATTTACAAAGCATAACTGAATAAGTTGTCGGTTAACAGACTAATAAAAAAAGGTCACACCAATATAATAGTAGCTATGAGATATACACTTGGGAAATATGCCCAAATAGCACTGACAAATCATAACTAGAATATCCAAAAATAATTTGATGCGTCTAATATAAAAATCCTACATCATCCGTATTATGTCGTAGCTCCTTAACACTGGGAGGGAAGGTCAGAAGGGGCGCCCTTGTGATGGGACACCTGAACATAAACAACAACCATACCAAGAGATAAAATATAAATGGGTGAGGTCCGATTTGATATGATTTAGAAGTGAATAAAATGCATAACAGTTATGAATGCCAGATTTCATAAACAGGTTAAATTTGCTCTTCTATTGAAGAGTCATACTCACCTCTCTTCTAAAGTGCGCATCCTAATGCGTATGATTCATTTTTAAGTTAAGCTACCCGACTACTTAATAGGAATAACCTAACTCTATCTAATATGCCTTTTTACCAATTTAACATTTATCCTCACAAGTCAGTTAATCATTAATGATCACATATAATCAGAATTGATTCATAATTCCATTTAGTCATTTGCGTTAAAACACAATTTGAATAAGAACAATTATATTCATACAATAACATTTTGAATACAATCCTTTAGGTAATTACTCCACTGGACGCGTTCCCTAATTTTTATTATCTTCCAGGGCCTAATTTCATAACCACTTGGGTACCCTAAATCACAACGCATGGGAAACGGCCATATACATTCGACAGTGAGGTGTAACCATACCCGAGTTAATTCACTTTGAATAAACAGTCACACAATGTAATAATAGGTACTATACCCTGAGGACTATACTCTCCCTGCATTCATTAGCTAGGGGATTCACCTCTTTCGCGTAACTTCCCTTATGATAACATATAGAGAGGTATGTGCATCGATGCCAAAATCACAAAATGTATGTATAATGAATTAAAATGACAATTCTTATACTCGAAAGCATAAATATATAATAGATTAAGTCTACAATGTATAAACATTTCTGTACTAGCCCTCAAAAGTCAAATCAACAAAGTCCTACTATACACTCGTCCTACTATCATTTTTCTTAACTAACTGAGGTATTATACTATCGTTTTTTATCCCCAAAATAGGAATCAATGCCCCCTTATCATCCTAGGGTGTTACTCTCCTCATCTAAGGTCATATTTATACATAATACATCTCATAATAAGGTTCCAAATCTTTATAACCAAAGAGAAAAGGAGTTAAAAAAGAGTTAGAAAAGTTTTGTAAAACAACACTATTTTCGAATCGATTCGCCCCAGCCAAATCGATTTGGTCGAGATAACCAAACTTTCTACTAACTTGACGAATTGATTCGGTCTTCCCGAATCGATTCCCTAACTCAGACCTATATACTACCATTGTACCGAATCGATTCGCCTGGGTCGGATAACCTAGTTTTGGCTACGGGTTTATATGAACCCTAAATACCAAAACCCTTCTTCTTCCATATAAACCCAACATCATCAGCCAACATCATCTACAAATCATTCCTATATGTTAACCCACCATTATGAACCCCTCAATCATGTTTGCATCATATACATAAGGGTTTAAATATCAAAATCCCAAAATGGTTTAAACTCAAGAACACAAACAATTTATACAATATGTTCACACATAATTATACATTCATGAAAGTTAGAAAACTTGCCTCAAGATTTAAGTCTCATATTTCTCCTCGTTAATACGATTCCAAGCTCAAATCACAAATTCCTCTCTTTTTCTCTTCTTTCTCTTAAGATCTTCTCCTCTCTCTTTCTCTTTCTAGGTTAAACACAAATGATCTTTAATTGCTCTTGCAAGAATAAATACCCAAAATATCCCAAATACTTTTTAAGTCTTAACGTTAAATGCTACTACATACTTAAAATGACTTGTAAAATCATACTTGAGTCGTAACTAGCCAAACGTGCCCCGAAACCCAAAAACACACCCGACGCTTATTTTGACTATCTCATTCGTTCCCGAACTAACTGCACCCTCTAAACTAACATCCAAGACATATTTTATAATTTCCTATCCCAACGTCATATTACCTTTCTTAAATAATCCGATTGGGATATAAGCCATAACCGTTGCTTTAATGCTCAATGACGCAAGATAACATAATATTACACTATTTACATTCATGTAACCGTAAATATGCAATACTCGTAAATATTAGCTCTTAAATTATACAATTTAATATTTAATTCGATTTTCATTTATTTTAAATGACTAGCCCACGTGGCAACTTATATAAAAATATTTACTCAAAAGTAAGGGGTATTACATTATGTTAAAATATCAAGTCCAAGTCAAATGAGTAAAAGATAAAGCATGTAGGACTTAACTCATATAAATTAAGAATGAATAAAAAATAAATAAATAAATGACATGATTTAAAGTCCAGACACTAATTAAACCCAACGAAATAAAGTGAACACACAAAATTTCAACTTAACTAGTTAGAGGCAAAAATCAAATTATATTTAATCCCAGATAAATTAAAATAAATCAGATTTAAAATAAAGGTATTTTAATAAAAAACCGTGCGGCACAAAAAAAACTTAACTTAAGATAGTTTTTGAAAAACATGTTAAGTCTAATTTTATATATCCACTCAAGTAGAGATGGGTGTAAATAAATCTCGATAACAAAAAGATAACAAACCTGGTACAAATTTTTTTTTGTTACACGAACAAATAAACCTCAAAAAATGTACCCAGATAAAACACTCCAAAAAAAATGTAGTTGAGTCCCAATGCAATCACAAATGATTTGGGATTCAACACATCCACAGTCCCAAATGATTTATACAGCAGATCACAAATATATATATATATATATATATATATATATATATATATATATATATATATATATATATATATATATAGTGTGTGTGTGTGTGTGTGTGCCTGAACATCGCCACTAGAAAGAAGTGGAAAAGAGTGTGCCTGAAAAATGATTGTTTGGAAGCCATCAACCTCATCAATCAAGAGTCTGCCCAGAACCACCCGCTATCTAACATAATTGAAGACTGCAAAGATTTGGCTAGAGACCTAAAGGCAAAAATCATTCATATTCCACGAGCTAGCAACCTCACGGTTGACTGCATGATGAAAGTTGCGAGAGGACTGGACACTACATATGTGGAGTTTGATAAGGTGCCTGAGATATTTCTCCAGATGATGGAACGCGGAGGAGGACTTTTTTATGTAATGTTGTGATTTGCATTTGCTACTGCTTGCTGGTTGTTTCCTGTTTTCTACCAAAAAAAAAGTATATAACTACCTGTATATATTTACAAATATATATATATATATATATGGAGAGAGAGTGAGAAAAGTAAAGTTACCCGGACCGAAACGTCCAAACCAAAAAGACAGTACCTCCGAACACCAGTACGATCGGATCAACCACCGGTAAAGCTCGTACCACTGGAACACGTACCACCGGCTCAACATAGAGCAACTCGTAAAGATCAACTCGTAACCCTTCAAATCATAACAAACAAAACCTAAAAAATAGTCACCGGACCAACAACGAAGTACACCTTACAGCAAAAGAATCATATTTTAGCCGGAGAACGAAATTGACCAGTTCAAGCCTGAGAACGAAAAATGACCAGCATGAAAATGCAACCCTGACCAGGACATAAATGCGCTCAAACGATACAGCAACAAAACTCCTAAAGAAAAAATCCAAAGCTTCAAATTAAGATTCCCAAACAAAAGCTCAAACATACTCAACAAAAGTTCAGATCAATACTAAGATTTCAGCAAACAACCCAAAACGATCTCTCAAACAAATGTATATATAATTGTGAGAAAATGTAGAGAGAGAAAGAGGGTAAAAAATGAAATGTTGGAATCTACACTTTTTTTTAGAGAGAGAATCAAAAACTATTAGGATCCGTTTGATAGCATTATTTGTCATGGAAAATGGTAAATAAGTTGGCAAATATGACATTTGCCTACAATTTAGTGTGTTTGATAGCAAAATTTGCCTACAAGCTATTTGCCAATGTACAACACCTCTTATGCATAACATGTTGGCAAATTTTGCTTCGCTATATGGGTGAGAAATATTTGCCAACAAATTTGCTAACTTCTTAAACGCTTTTAATATTTTAAAAAATAATTTAAAAACTATTTTAAATAATTAAAAAAACTGTTATGAATATTTTAAAAATTGTTATGAATATTTTAAAAATTATTTTAAATAGTTAAAAAAATTGTTTTAAATTAAAATTTGTTTAAAAACTGTTTTTTCATAAAAATCGTTTTAATGTAAAAAACTGTTTTAATGTAAAAAATGTTTTAATGTAAAAAATTAAAAATTGTTTTGATGTGAAAACTGTTTTAATATAAAAAATTGTTTTAATGTAAAAACTGTTTTAATGTAAAAAATTATTTTAATGTAAAAACTCTTTTAATGTAAAAAAATATTTTAATGTAAAAACTGTTTTTTCGTAAAAACTGTTTTAATGTAAAAAATTGTTTTAATGTAAAAATTGTTTTAATGTAAAAAATTTAAAAATATTTTAATGCAAATAATTATTTTCATATAAAAACTGTTTTAATGTAAAAACTGTTTTTAGCAAGTAGTTTTGGCGTAAAAAACTTTTTTTTTTATATATAGTTTGTTACTTTTTTAATAAAAAAAAAAGGAAGTAAAAAAGAAAAGAAAAAATTATTTTTTTATTAAATAAGACATGGGACGAAAATTAAAAAAAAAAACATATTTTTTATTATTATATATGTTAATATGGACGAAAAATGTGTTATTAAAATGTTTTGCTTAAAAAACTTGTTTTACCTTATTTGGTGTTTGATAGTCTAATGTGAGAAAAAAATATTTGTCTAGGCAAAAGTTGCCGAGGCAAAATTTGTCCTGGCAAATTTTGCCATGCTAACACTTTTGCCCAATATGTATCAAACGGACCCTTAAACCCTAAAAATACTCATATCCAAATCAGATTATAAGGGCTAAAAAAAACGCAAGCCCCAAATGGCTTCAAAAACTAACCACAAAAAAAACGAAACACTTAACTGCCATTTTAATTTATGTTAACAAGTGATAAATTAAACCAAAAGATATGGTTTAATTAATGTTTTTAATGTTAATAAAAATAGAAACACACAAAAAAAGTTTTATAAAGTCTAAAAATAGTAAGACTCATAATTTCAAATATATAAAGTATTTAAGATAAAGATACACAAGAAAAGGTATTTTAACAAAAATAATTTATGTATTAAATCAAAGATAAGAAATTATGTTATAAGGGTTATAAAAATAGATTTTAATAAAAAACATGCAAGAGTACACAAAAAAATGTTTGTCTAAAAAATGAGCCAACACAGAAATGAGATTTTCAATCTCCACCTTTGACCAATTTTGAGACAAACAAAATCGAGTCCCAAAAACAAGAAATAACACAAATTACATAACTCAACTACAGACATAAGTTCTAGAAATCAATAAATTACATGACTCAACTAACAACAAGAGTCCTAACAAAATAGAATAGTACATAACTCAACTAACAACAAGAAATCCTAAATGACTCAAAAGAATTGTGAAACATAATAATAACAGAGTCTCAAATCCCCCCCTATTTATCTCAAAAGGACAAAAGGTAGGGAAGAATCCTACAAAATAAAGGCAGTACAACATAATATGCAAATAAAAAGTACTAACAAACAAATTAAAAGGAAATTGGCTTGGAACACTGGAACAATCCATTTGACAACCTAAGTCATATTTCTTAATCCATTCATATTTATCATTAGGAAAAGTAGTCTTAAAAAGGGCAAAATTATAATTAAAATGGGAACGATTCTCAACAATGTCTGATTTTAAAAATGATCCTGGGAATATTATCAACACCACTTTGTTGTCTATTTAAATTTAAACGCATATGATAAAATCATCCCAAATGACTCGTTTTACGACTAAAGTTACACCCATACACATGCCTAGCATTGGATTTAACATTAAAAGTCTTGTTAAAATGTTCAACATTCTCTTTTTTTTTTTAGTTAATTTCAACTTTTTAAAGAAAATTTTCTCCAAGTGTCCTTTCTTAGAATAAAAACTACAATGAAAAGTAGGTTTGACATTTTGAACATTCCCAACATTTTGAGGTTGCCTAAATTTGCCTAATTTAGTTTATTTTGTCATAATTTCTTAAATTAAAATTATACTAAATGGCAATTTTATGATAAAGGTTACAAATAAATACCGGCTTAACAAATGCGGTAACACAATCCTCAATTTTATAATATTTAATATTCATTTTAATTTCACTTGACTTAGAGAAATGTTCACTACAACTAACAAAATTAGTTTTATCAAAAGTTTCACCTTTAAACCTAATAGCTTTCAAGAGAACACATTCATCAATACTTAAACTCGAAATTTAAAGACCATCTACCTTTTTCAAAGTGGCCTTAAGATCTTTTTGACATTCGTCATATTTATTCAAAAAAATTTTAAGTTCAAATTGAGATTCAGTAAATTTATTTAAAGCACCCTTGTGTTGACTTTCAAGTATGAGATTAATTTTGGTCAACATACAAATATTTTTCTCAAGTAAAATAATGTTAGATTCAAAATCATCAACATGCGTGGAAGATTCTTTACTAATAAATTTGATTTGATCATTTAAAGCATCAATCTTAGATAAATGTCTAAAATTTACTTTGCCCAAATGTGTGCTGTCATCATGAGTGCAAATATCAATAGAATTATAACACACACACACACCCTTTTTAAACGGTAGAATCTTTTATATCAACACATTCATCAACATCATAAAAAACACTCCTAATTTTAGACAAAAAAAAATAGAAGATTTAGAAATGTTCCAAGCTTCTAAAGATGTGGTGCAAGACGAAATACCTTTAAATTCGGTTGCACCCATCGCTTGGCCGATGACATTTTTACTTTTAATAGTATATTGTGAACAATGCATTGCCTCTTTATAACACTCAGAAAGGGATTTTCTAAAATAAAATTTTGCATCACCAATTTGTTTACCCGTTTAAAAAAAATAGATTTTAAAAATAAAAAAAATAGATTTTAAAAAAAGTTTAGGATCTTTGCGGAATAAAAACTTTTATGTAGTGAATCTTAAGACTCCGATACCACTTGAAAAGTATGCTTAGTAGTTTGAAATTTCTTTCCATTTCAAGTTTGCCTTAATTTGCAAAAAATAGCTATATTCTATCATAATTTCTTAAAACAAAATTTTTCTAAATGTCCACTTTTATGACAAAAGTTGCATTTAAACACAGGTTTAGAAGAGGTAGAATATCCCTCACTTTTAACATGTTTGTAAGACATCCTAATTTCATTAGACTAGGAAATTATTCTTTTGAATTAACAAAATTGGTTACATCAAACTCCCCGCCCTCGAATTCAAGCCCTTTTGTATGAACAAAATCAGAATAAGAGTTGGTTGTATCATAGCAAGTATTTTTATTAATAGTTTTGACTACATCACCATCATTCCAATAACTTTTTAATTTTTTGGAGGTGGCCTCTAGTTCCATTTTACATTCATTATAATTATTCAAAATATCCTTAAGTTCAATTTAAGATTCATCATATTTAAACAAAATTTACCTATTTTTAGTCTCAAGAGAGTGATTCAAATTAGTTAGCATAGTAGTCCTCTTTTTAAGTAAAACAACATCTTTTTTCAATTCTTCTATGTGAAAAGCAGATTCTTTAGACATAAGTCTAATTGACAATTTAAGGCCTCAATTTTAGCTGATAACCTAACATCTATCTCCCCTAAGTGTGTTTTGTTATCAAGTGAGTCATTGCATAAATATCATACACACTCTTCAACATTTGCAGGAGACTCTAAAAGATCAGATTCATCCAAATCAGAATAACTATTCCCAATGTCAAAAAGGGAAGCTGTGATAGTTGGGTGATTTTAAGTAAGAAAGATATGAGATAAATTTACAAAGTCTAAATCATAATTATCTTCATACAAATAAGAAATTTCAAATATACTAGATAAGTTATCTAAGATGTCCTTCGATATGATAGTACATGTGGAAGTAAATGCCGAAAGATTATCAAAAATTTCTTCATTGTCACTATCGGAACCATCATCCCATGTTTTAGACAAATGTGCTTTATTTGAAGGTTCACATTTAGAATTAGAAAGGAACTATCAACATAGTGACCATATTCATTACACTTACGACACTAAATGTGGCTCAAATCCTTTTTAGGTCCAAATTTTTTAAATCCTTTCTTCTCAAAATATTTTTCATGGGGTTTATCGGAATAACTATGTTGGCCTTGTTTTGATGCAAATATATTCCTAAACTTCACAAATTTCTTATAGTGGTTAGTCAAGAGAGAAATTTCATTATCCAAAGAATCTAAACAGATTCCAGATTTAAATAAATTGGATATGGAGGATACAAAAGCAAAACTAATTTCAGTAGTTCTAAAATTAACCACATTTTGAGTTTCTGTGTGTGAAGGTGCTTTGCTTCTTTCCTCATCTCTCAAAGTATTTTGATATTCAAATGTTTAAAGTTTACTACATAAGGGATGAGGAATATAACTATCCAAATTATCAGATATAGTGTGAACAATTAAATCAAAACTCTTAGGAAGAGACCTGAGGATTTTATCACATATTTTGGAGTCGGCATAAATGACACCATTAGCATGGGATTGATTTACAACATCTTGCAATTTTAAATAAAAGTCATCAAATTTTTCACTATCTTCCATCTATAGAAAATCATAAAGTCTAACTAGCATTTGGGACTTTACCCTTTTAACTATACATGGGTAGTCATTAAAATGTCCCAAGCCTCTTTAGATGTAGTGCAGGCTGAAATTCTTTTAACTTTAGTTACACCCATCTCTTGGAAAATAGAATTTTTGCCTTTGTTATTAGACCGTGAGTAAAGATTTTCCTCTTTGGACCATTTTGAAAGGAGTTTTCGAACAAAAAATTCAGCATCATCATCACTAGGTTTAATAAGAGTAAAAAAACTAGTTTCAACCATATCACATATCTCATCTCCCATGTGTTGGAGGTGAGCAACCATTCTTACTTTCTAGTAAGCAAAGTTGTCACCATCAAACACGGGAGGACGTGCGAAAGACCTATTATGGTCACCCATGATAAAAAAGTTGGATATTTTAAAAACAAAAGAGTTCAGGATCTTTATGAAAAAAAACTTTTAAAAAGTGAGCCCTGATGCTCTAATAAATGTTTTGGGATTCAACACATACACAGTCCCAAACGATTTATACAGCAGATCATAAATGTGTGTGTGTGTATATATATATATATATATATATATATATATATATATATATATATATATATAGAGAGAGAGAGAGAGAGAGAGAGAGAGGGATGGAGAAAATAAAAGTTACCCAGACCGAAACCTCCAAACCGAAAAGACAGTACCTCCGAACACCAGTACGACCAGATCAACCACCGATAAAGCCCAAACCATCGAAACATGTACCATCGGCTCAACACAGATCAACTCGTATAGCTTAACTCATAAACCTTCAAATTGAAATAAGAAAAATAAAAAAAAAGGTCACCGGACCAACAACTAAGTACACCTCGTAGCAAAAGAACCGTGTTCTAGCCGGAGAACGAAAATCGACCAGTTCAAGCCTATGAACGCAAAATGACCAGCATGAAAATCCGACCCAAAACAAGCCACAAATTCTCTCAAATGATACGTCAACAAAATGACCAAAGAAAATATCCAAAGCTTCAAATGAAGATTCCCAAACCAAAGCTCAAACATACTCAACAAATGTTCTGATCAATACTAAGATTTCAGTAAACAACCCAAAACGATCTCTCAAACAAAGGTATATATGATCGTGAGAAAATATAGAGAGACGAAGAGGGTAAAAAATGAAATGTCGATTTCTAATTTTTTTTAGAGAGAAACCAAAAATATCAAACCCTAAAAAAAACTCATACCCAAATCAGATTATAATGGATAGAAAAACGCAAGCCCCAATAAAAACTAACCCAAAAAATGACACACTTAGCTGCCATTTTAATTTATGTTAGCAAATATTTAATTAAACCAAAAGATATGTTTTAATTAATGTTTTTAATGTTAACAAAAAAGAAACACAAAAAAAGTTTTATAAAGTCTAAAAACAATAAGACTGATAATTTCAAATATATAAAGTATTTTAGATAAAGATACACAAAAAAAGGTATTTTAACAAAAATAATTTATGTATTAAATCATTGATAAGAAATTATGATATGCGGGTTATAAAAATAGATTTTAATAAAAAAAACATGCAATAGCACAAATAAATGTCTAAAAAATGAGCTAACACAACAATGAGATTTTAAACATATATCATGAAGCACAAATAGCGTATAACAAACAAAATAATGCCAGCAACAATCCATAGGAAATAACATGTAATGCATCATATGCAAGCATGTGAGAATTAACCAATCTAACATTTAGCTTCTCCAAAATAGATTTTCTAACCCAATCAAGTGAATACCTAATTCGAGGGGTTATGGGAGCCGACGGGACACTATCCTTAAACTTTCTAGGATGTCTTCCTAAATCATAAAAAAAAGCCTAATGTGATATTTCCTATCACAATGTGAACATGTGCAAACAAGAGTAATGTTACCTTTAATTTGATCTTTTATAATGTCCTTGGTTTTGGTTTACCCTCTAAAACAAGCTATGATTTTGACTTTAACATTCGAAGCATCATAACAAGATGATACATTATTATCACTAGTCAAACTACTCGAGTCTTTTAAATGAACTTTTAACTTCAAAATTTCGTACTCAAGCAAAGAATTCGACTCTTCTAATTTTAGGGACTCCTTCTTCATATTATCAATCATTCATATGAGGTTATCTCGCTCACCCTTAATGAAAGCAAATTATCACTAAGAGTCTTCTCACGTGCCATATAATCATCAGTTAAATTATTTTTATCCTCATTGGCACAAACCCTAGAATTTTTAAAAGTCCTCTAACCTTTTCTCTAAAACTCAGACTCTATTATCACTCTCTTCCTTAGATACATTTAAATATTTAAAGTCATCATATAAATCACTAAGCTTCTCACGAATAATATCTCTTTTGGTATTGAAACGTTTGCAAATATTCAATCATATTTTTAAACTGAGAATTTTCATCTTCAAGAATTTCAATTCTTTTTTCAAACTTCAAATTCAAATTATTTAATTCGTTAAAACTAGGAGAATCCATCGAAAGAAAAACAAACCAAGACAAGAGAGAGGAAAAATGAGGATTCACACAATAACTAAGTGTAACCCACTCTGATACCAATTTGTAAATGCAAAATAATCCTAAGTGGATGAAAATAAAAATTACAACACCAATTTTAAATGCAGAAGCCAATTTTAAATCGATTTTATCTTTTTATCCTAAGCATGCATCTATCGTGATAAAACAGATAAATCAAACAAGCTAATATGACAAGCCAAGTTTCAAGAAAAAAATTCTTTTTGGGTATAAACCTTTTATTCACTTAGAAATTTACAAGAGAGTTGACTTATAAACTACTTGATATCCGCCACAAGCATAATATGCTATTCTTCGAAAATCTTTAAGGAACAACGATGATCCTCACAAGAATCACATCACCGTAGTCCTGCATCAACCTTAGGCTTTGACTTCAGCAGTGAATCCTCGCTTGTATCACAAGTCAGCAATAGAGGTCCTCTCCACAAAAGATATATGTAAAGATAAAAAAAAAATTCTAGGGTTTAACCAATTCACATGAATAATATTGCAGGATGTTTTGTTGTTAATTAAATAAGCGTTCTTTAACATAAAAAGTGAATTACTTTCTCAAAAGTTAAGCAGTTTCAACTCTGGCAAAAGTCTTAAACGTTATTAACATGAAATAGATATTTATACAAAAATTAATGCGATGCGTCGTTCGAAAGAGATTAACAAGTCATTTTAACGATATAAGCATATCGTTCGAACGAGATTTTATCTCATTTCTAATGACCAAAATAAAATCAAACTGGTATGCTTCGTTTGATCCAAATAAAAAGCATTCTTTCAAACGAGGGATCTAATGCATTGGGGATGTCATTTGAATGACATGGGGATGCCATTTGAAGAACATAAACCAATTTTTTTTTTAAACTATGCCTACAGTAAACTTCGAAAACATATTTTTGAAAAAATAACTTCCAAACTGATTTTGAAAATAGAAAACATTTTTTCTTTTTGAAATTAAAAGCCTTGTCTCGGATTATATAATCTAGTAAATTAATTAAACTCTAAATCATTTTATACCTCATCGAGATCTCGGGAAGTCTTCAAACTTGGAGATGCTTGAGTTCAATTCATGTTGATGGTGCATGACAAATCTTGACGGGATACTCCAAACTAGCCTAAAGCTATGCTATGAACAATCATAGAAAAATTGTTCTTACAATAATCAATATGCACTATTGTTGTTCTTATAACTAGTGAATATGCAAAAAACGATTTTTGGACCTATTTTAAACCTTTTTAGGGTTGGGAACCAATACCTTTTCAAGATACCCACACACTTTTAAGTATTTGTAAGAAGGTTTGTGATCTTTTCAAAATTCATAGGGTATCCTTTTTTTATTTCTTATGAATCAATTTTTAATGAATATAATTAGCGAAAACTAATACTTCCCCACACATGTTCAGAGGTAGCCTAGATCTTATCAACATAGAATCCATTATCTCTTTTAGAGTAAAATTTTTGCATTCGACGACACCGTTAGATTGAGGTAAGTGAGGAGAAGTAGTTTGGTGACTAATGCCATTTTCAAGACATATTTGTTTAAACGGAGATTCGTATTCACCACCTATATTGCTTCTTAATTCCTTAATAATTTTTACCGAGATGATTCTTAACTTCATTCTTGTATTTATTAAATATTTCAATTGCTTCATCTTTGTCCTTATTAGGCAAATGTAGTAATATTTAGTGAAATCATCCACAAAGCTAATAAAGTACTTTTTTCCACCTCTAGTTTAAGCATATTTTAAATCACATATTCGGTGTGAATTAAATCTAAGGGTTCATTTCTCCTTTCAATTGATTGAAAAGGTGTTGTCGTTAATTTAGCTTCTACACATGTTACACATTTATGATTTGTGTCAATGCTAAATTGAGGAATTAATTCTAAGTGAACTAATGGCTAAAAGTATTATAATTAACATTTCTTAGTCTACCATGCCACAACTTCATAGACTCAAGCATATAAGCAGAAAATATCATATTATTATTATTACCAATTTTTGGTACATAAGTCACGATGTTTATTTTGAATATCCCATCACACATATAGACCTTCCTTACATACAGTCCGCCTTAGGAGGGCACAAATTTATCTTCAACAAATAAAAGCTTAAAACCTTTCTTGCTTAACACGACGTGAAAAATAAGATTTTTATGAATGGTCGGTACATGTAACACATCGTTGAAGGAGAGATGCTTTCCCGATGTCATTTTCAACACGACTTTGCATTGGCCTTCAAGCTTCGATGTTGAGAAGTTTCCCATAAATAGTTGGTCTTCATTTGTAATTGGTTGGTATGTTGTGAACATATTTTTATCCAAGCATACATGGCATGTAGCATCTGTAACAACACCCCATTCTTTGGTGTTAACCATCAAATTTACTTCAAAGACAACTACATATAGATATATATCTCCAAGATCATCTAAAAAGTTATCAATTTCAGCCATGTTAACTTGAAATTCCTTCCGTTTGAAGTTCTCTTGCTTTTTTGGTTTGCGACAGTCCTTGGCCCTATAACCTTTCTTGTGGCAATTATATAACTTTCCCTTGAACTTCTTTGTAGCACTGCCTCCTTAACTTGTGCATTTATTGTTGTGCTTCCTCTTTTTGTTGAATTTGTGTCCATCCTTTATCACATTAGTTTTTATCGGCATAGCATGATTAAGGATTTTATTTTCTGATACTTGGTTATCCTCTTCTATCCGTAATCGAATAATTAAGTCCTCAATCCCCAATTCTATTCATTTATATTTCAAATAATTTTGAAAAATTTCCAAGATGGTGGTAATTTTCAATGGCCACTGCAACTTGGAATGTTTCACTTACAATCATATTTTCATAAATTATTTCATGAAATATTAATTCAATCATTTGAACTTGTCTTATGACAGTCTTTGAATCAGATATTTAAAATCTAGGAATCTACCAACAACGAATTTCTTTATGTCGTCATCCTCTATTTTATACTTTTTATCCAAAGACTCACATAACAACTTGGCGGTTTTGATTAGGCTATATACATTGTATAATGTATTTTCCAATCCATTAAGGATATAGTTTTAGCAACTGAAATCAGAATGCTTCTATGATAGCCAAAGTAATCTTATATGTTTTGTTATCATTTATAACAAGAGCATCCTCATTAATGAATTTTTTCAAAATTCGTGGTGGTTAAGTAAAATAGAATTTTTTGTTGCCACCTTTTAAAATAAGAACAATTAAAATTTATGATTTTTCTTCATGTGATATATAAGTAATAGAAATGGTATTAGGAATATTAATAGACATCTCATTGGGAGGAACATTAGCAGGAACATTTTCAAATGATGATGTAGTCATTATTGCTGTTAAAGATTTAATAGAATCCATTTATACAATATGAAGATTATAAATATTCTAGAATATAATTATCTACAAAAAATTGTACAATAATGAAACAATTTATAAAATGTTATCAAAACAGCTTGTGTTACATTTAATAAAATTCTTAGTATAAAACAAATATTATTTTCATTATAATAACGTTACAATTATGTAATTAATTTATTTAATAAGAAGATGAAAAGCATAGTTAAATTAAAAAAGAATTTTTTCTTAACAATCAATAATATACTAAATAATTGTCAGAACAGTAAATGAAGAGAAAATTTATAAAAAAATATAGTATTGTATAGTATAAAACAAAGTAGAACTTACAGTTCATGCTTTCTAAAATCAAGTAGTTTAATACCCCATATCGTTATGTCATTTAATTTGGTAGAACTATAAAAACTAATTTCTATATTTTTATTGTGCATGACAATATGATCCAATTATACCGAATGCAATGCAATGGTAGAATAATTAAATTTACATGCGACGTGAATGATTGTTAATGCATGATTAGTGTCACTAATATCTGGGATTTAATTTATACTTATCTTGAGTAGCTTCTAGTGTTATTTAAAAGCTCGTTTAGGTGTTAAAAATCCTGGTTTGGTCCCGGGGATAGTTATACCCTTAAGGGAGATTTTGGGCCATTTCGGGTGACATTTGGGGGTTATCTGGGCGTCCAAAATTAGGCCTTATGGGGAGATACATGATTAGGAAGTGTAATTATAATATAAGACACCTTAATTAGGTTTTCCATCCATTTATTATTAAACCTAATAGTAATAAATATTCCGGGGGAGGTTAATAAGCTTGGAGAGGAGAAAAGGAGAAAAAGCTCAAATAGGGAGTCTTCAATCACCTTCTAAGGCGAGAATTTTCGTGTAAAACCTTAATAATATACTTCTTAAGGATGCTTCTCATACAATACCGGGTTTATAAACTTGTTGAGGAAATGAATTATAGATGGATTTGGGTGTAGGGATGTTACCAACTAATTGAAGTTAATTAGGCCTTGAAAGTTAAGGACGTTGGTGACAAAACCCAAAATCAATATCGCATAATGAAAGAAAATACTATTAGAATCCATGGGATAGGATTGAATTTCATTTCTGAATTAAAATATAATTTGAATTTATTATTCTTGAAATTTTGGGTGAGTTTTATGAGTTTTATGATCCAATTACTTGAACAGTTTGAGACTCTCATGTGTAAATTGGTTACATATAAGTGTAGATGCATTCCCTTGATTGTGATATAGTCACGATTATATTATAATTGAGTTTTATGAAGCCTTAAAAACGTTAATAGAAATTAAGTAAGAAACCCCATTTTAATTATAAGAAGGTTTTGGGCTCATGGTCCGGCGCGAATCAATTCAGACTGGGGAGAATTGATTCGGTTGCAAGGGCAAATTTATTCAGCTCCTCGACTTCGATCGGATGAGATCGAGGAAATGTTCATGGGATTTCTACTAGTTCATCTGAGTATATAGGAGATTTTCCAAGTATGGGGTAATTGGTTTAATGATGGACTAGTATCGTTATCCAATAGGGGCTAATTTTAATAATTAACTAGGGAGAAAATATTCAAGACAAGGAATTGTATTTCGAGGGCTATGAACTCAAGTTGAATTTAATTGGCATATGAGAGGTGAGATAGCTTATGGGGTAATTACATATATATTGCGTGTTATAAGAGTGTATTTTATACTTGTGTGTAAAAACTTGTATTCGCGTTGAATATATCAGTTGGGGATCATATTCGACGCAAGATTAGTACCACATTCCAGCTGAGATGTTCTAGGACGTAGTGGAGATCATTATTTTTATCATTTGGTAAGGGGTCACTGTGGCCATCCCTCCCCATCTTTTGGGTGTTTCCTGATCAAGGGTGAAAAGTAGCACGTGTAAAGATGTTAATCGTTGTTTTCGTTTCGCCTACTCAATACAAACAAACCTAAATTATTACTACAATTGCCAGGCAAGTGGCAAACCCCATGTTTGAATCTCATATAAATTAGCTTTACTCAGAACCTACTTATACCCTACTGGTTCTTCTCATATCCCATTAAGATATTTAAATCATGACCAAAGGTCCTTACGCATCGGGATTGGATTAACATATAAACGGAGAAAAGTTTCCATTTTTTAGGAAGAGTCGATCGATCGATAAAGGGAGTCGATCGATCGATCTAGTCGATCGATCGATCAAGGAGTTATTGCCCAAATTTCTACAAAACAAACCTATGGGTTTCCTCAACATAAATCCTCAAAACCTCTATTAATTTGTCCCACACTCCCAAACAATTTAACCAACAGTTATATCACCATACATACATGATTTCTAATGTAAAATATATACCAATTCATCAAAGCCCATCAATTAAAGGGTTATTTCAACTTAATACATTAAGAACCCTATTTTTATCCTCATGATCAATATCTTCCTAATTCTTACAGAATTTAACCTCTATTGGACATCGATTTCATGGCTAATCATCTACATATAACATTAGCATAATTTATATTCAGAATTTCAATGTGAATGTCCCAAATATCTTTTATCTTTTATGAAAACATGAAATTATCATCTCATACACTAGCATGGATGTGTTATCAACTTAAAGAATAGCAAGTTAGATACTTTCTTGGAAATCGAAGGTCTGATCTGATGAATTAGAATGGTATAAGAACGATTCCCTACTTCCGATCTACACGTTGGTGGTGAGAGTGGTGTAGGGATGGTGGCTCTCCTCCTTGGAAGCCTTCTTTCTTCTCTCTTTCGTAGCCTCTATGCAACTCTAAGGTTTCTAACCCTTGAGGATTCTAACTCTCATCAGATATAACCTCACAATTTTCATCCATAATTAAGGCCTAAAATGGGTAATTACCAAAATGTCCTCTCGGGTTACCAGTTAGGCCGAAAAACATCTCGAGATCTAAATTCAACCCCGGGTACACATTTCTGACTATCTCGACCCTTTCGGACACATTGACGCACTCCAAATGACCATACGGGTGACTTATAATTAATTTACTTTTTATTATATTAATTTAGTCCCGACACGACGCATGCGCATCCTGACTTAATTTCCATGATTATCGTAGTATTCACTCGCGATAATTTTAATAAATACAATCTCGTATATTACTAAATTGTCTTGTAATATTCAACATAATTCTTACCAATAATTACTAACTCTCGTCACGTTAATAAATATTAAATTTAAAATTCGGATTAATATTAAATTAATTTATCCCAATTAAATTTAAATAATCCCATAATTAAATGCCTTAAAAATATGGGGTATTACATACTTCCCCCTTAATAACGAAATTTCGTCCCGAAATTCGAAAAATAAGGCCTACCTGGTGACATAATTCTGGATACTTAATCAGTACGCAAAACTAACTTTAGAGTAAGGTGCTCAATCACTATAGCCCCCGCCTCACAGCAAGCTTGTTTAACACTCTCAATAATTTATCAGTTATAGGGTCACACCTTAATAATGGCACCTCAATTGTGCTCCTACCACACAACATTCGAATGAAACTAGCCTATACATCATTGGCCCCATTGTCTCAATATTATTCGGAGGCCTCACCTCACCTCGTATCAACTCCCGTATTTATTTAAACAGAGAACCCCCATCTTGGGAGAAATTATACGAACATCTGACTACTCTTGTCAGTTATTCAAATATCAATTCCTGGTAATGTAACTCTTATGATAGTTAAATGGTTACCTAAGATAATATGTCGTTATTCCACTTTAGTCATCGGATTCTAACTCTTAACCAATCCAAAATTCTGATTATCCGCTCACTTCTAAACAACTCGAGGGAGAATAGTTAAGGTTTTTCCACACAAAACTTCAATGAGAAGTTTGTCCATAATAAACAGGTACGAGTGTTTACATACTACTCTACCATTAGGTAATAACTTCTCCCAAGTATCGTAATATACTTTACTAACTAGCTATAATTGTTGCGGATATGAAGTGACCACAATGAGTCCAAAATTATATTCATACCGCTCCATTAGTCATTTATCACCTTTCGCTTACTCCTCGGGCTATAGGTGATGCAACCTGCTCAAAATGACATGGCATCCTCACTACTCCTGAAATCCTGTATTGAAGGTGGGCTTCAAGGATCTCATTCTAGTTCAGAGCAATACCGGGAAGGACCACTTACCGGCGCGATCCTTCTATTCAAAGAAATATTGGGGCATACTATCTAATAGTGAAAATCACTCGAAAGAATAATAATTACTTTCTTTTAGGTTAACTTTTCCCACACATTCGAAGGGACTCATGACCTTATCATGAGATTGGAAACCCATCAAAGAAAATGAACAACTTGACTACCCTCTTCCATTATAGGATTTGTCGGCTTGCTATAAAATTCTCAGGCTGATCCTCTTGATTCAACCATTTTTGTCTATGAGTGGTACATGCAGAGACTACTCACTATGTCCCGCTCAACATCGACTTTTACTTTTATACCTTACCAACATCATCATTCTTTCTACGCGCAAATCGCTCTCAACATTTGACTATGTAAAACTCCGCTCCAAGTGTTTTCCCATAATAGTTAAATTTTTATTTTCTCAATGAATACCCATTTTTAAATGGCTTCCCATAGACTTTGAACCAAATTCGGGTGTGCTATCATGATTGCACATGTGTATATGGATTATCATCTTTCCTACACGGCGTTTAATCCACTCTACCACTTCCACTTCGTTATATTAGTCCCATAGGCATATATTTCACACCTCTATTCTAACGCCCCTTTAACTCGAACGATTCTGACATCATCCAACCTAGATGGTCACACACCATATAAATCGTGTCTACTGGCATAAATATCACATACGCTTCACACATAACACTCAATTCTTTATTTCCCTTGTATTCACAACGTGGCTATACCACTTGGGTATTCCCAATCACCCCAGAAATCGAAATTTTAAATCCTCCTTAACATCGTTACACCCTTCAACTTATGGTGATAAAATAAAATTTCCAATGCTTCCTTACCACACAACTGGCTCAACTGGCCTTAAATCCTAATTTAACTTCCAAGTTATAGTTACAACTTCTTTCTCCTATAACGATTGACGTATCAGACTCATGTACTAATGACCAAACATCTCCCTACTTCCAACCTTACTCTAAGTTTCATGTCTGGGATGTCTCGTAAAGTAAAATCCAAACAAGGAACCCCCCGATACACCACTACCAAGCGTCGTCGGTTATTGAAATCCGTTAAGCCCTCCGTCCATAACATATACCCCTCCCGTCTCTTGGCATAAAAGCTACGTCTCGCCACTTGTACTATCGCTCTGCCTTGGTGGTAATCATAATCCATAAACCTCGTACAGATACAATCGGGACTCTTAAAATCCTACCCCCAAACATATAAATATCAGTCTTAATTCCCATGTAAAGGATAGATATAACAATGTGCTCTTCCTATCACCAAGTCATGAGCATTAACATAATATTGGGTTAAATCTTTCCGCTCAACAGTAATCCCATTACTCACCGAATCAAGACAATAAAGTCTCTACACACCCGGGGACTAAGAAATTTCATACCACTATACCCTTTAAAGTCTCTATAATATATGGTATACATGAGAGCCCTACCTCCTCGTAAGTGAGGCTTCGCCAGAACAAAACATCATGCACTATGATAACAATCCCGATAGACTTATGATATCCGCCCACTATCGATCTAATTATAAGTATAAAATAATAATTAAGATAATAGCATACTCTCATAACACATCACTACAACTAGTAACCTCAATAAGGTATATACCACTATCAATATACCCATTCATCCTCCGCGGATAACACTAAAGATAACCCCTCAATACCAGGCAAAGAATTCGCATAATAATAACATTATCGATATACGCATTAAGCTCGTCTCACGTGCAAATCTAGTAAAAAAAATCAAAATATAGTGACTCGTTCGTGTCACATAAAACACGATTCATCATCCGAGGGTAAAACTCATACTTCTACTTTTCCAATCGCCCTGGTTGCTCAGATGGTTTCCAGACATAACACGCCAGTCCGAACCAAAATAAAAACAAATTTATTCATTGTCCCTTTCTAGGCACCATGCTTTTGTCCCTTTACTTTCTTTGGGAAAATTAACGCATGTGGTTTCACTCCCCACAATATACCTCTATGTATAATACACTTATCACCGGTCATACTGACCATATTAGGGTTGTCCTTCTCTTGGACTTTAGTAGGTTTGATCTTGATGGCTACCCCCATTATTTACTTAGTTTTGTTGTCCTTAAGGAACACAGTACTGGATTCAACAGCCCTTAATGAATTTACCATCGCTTGGTAAGGATTTAACTACCCGAATATTTTAAATTGGTCTCCCCCTTGCGGCGTTGCCCTAACTTCCTTTCATCTAGTCTTACTCCCTAACTAAATCTTTCGATTCCTTTAACTCCCTTCACAAAGAAGCGTTAACATCTTTATGGACAATGTGTGACATTGCCACCATATGGATCAACTATCTAGTAGAATTCTCTTTAAGTGTTGAGAAATTTTCTTATGAGTCGATTTCCTACTTGAAATCCTTTTCTCCATTTGTATCTACTTTATCCGGCACAAGATTCGCTAAATAATTAAATTCATTTTCAGACATGGACCTCTGTCCGGCCCCTCCTATGATGAGTTCCGTACCTAATATCCTTTCATTAATGCTGCATTAAACTTCTAAATGTGGTGGTTGACCCCCACCATCATAACTTTTCTCCACGAGTCAAGAATATTTTTTTACCCCAATTTTTCACTTCCGGTTAACCACATTTTGCCATATGCCCAAGCCTTTGAATATTTTACCTTCGTCGATTAACACATACAATTCCCGCATTTCTGGATCTTCCACTTATGGTTCTCCATAATGCTTCATCTGACCCTCTCCCAGTCCTAACACTTGGGTGAGTCTAATTTGGCACTACTTTCGACCATATTATCACCTGGAAATCATATACTGTGCCATACCCATCTTTACCGTCCTGGCTTCTCGTGACATAATAGGGGTGACCTCGACTACGATCATTATCCTCGAATATACTTTACAACCTCAACTAAGCCCTTCCTATTGCTGTCCGTCCAACGTCCCTTGCCTATTATACTTCATTATTCGAACACGCCCGAATGCAAATAAGATTTTCTAATATATATACGTCAGAGCGGAAGAATGAAATCTCGCCATAGAAATCAACAATCCTAAACATAGGGTTCTATATCAAAAAATGCAACGCTGGAATAATAATAAGCCGCACAGATACTAAGTACACTAGAACCTGGCTCTGATACCACCTGTGACACCCCGCCTAATTAACTATCGGGTGATCTGTCCTTTATTAAATTAATTCAAAGTTCCCGGTTGGTTCATTCTTAGAATCACTGTCGTAAAAGAATTTTGTTTATTAATCACCGAATAAATAATTAAGCTAAGTGTCAAAACATTTAATTTAATTTAAGTTCGATTCTTATTATTTACCAAGAATCCATTTTTCATGAATACAACCGATAATATTAAAACCCAACCATCTGAATGAAATGACCAAGCTAGATAAATCAATCTTAATAATTAATCCCAATCGCAGGACAAAGTAATAAGTAAAACAATCTCAACAATAGCTAAATACTGAAATAATAAAGAGTACAAATCTCGCTGAACTAAAAGAAATATGGAAATGGGCGACATATGCCCTAACTAGAGATTACTAAATGGGACAATGACAAGACAAGCATGAAGTCATCTACTGAAAAGACCTACAACTTCCACACAGGCTGCAGCACGTCAATGGTGCAAAGATCTAGGCCTGACACCCCTGTGATATTACATATATGTTAGTATTTCGACACTCGCTTGACAATTCTCACCTCCCAACTAATGTGCAAGCCAAACGTACCACTGAATTACACTAGATGGAGCTTACACAATTCACTAGTTTAACCCAAATCTCTCTTTAACAATCCTAATTCATGTGACCGCGTAACTAGGATTTATATAAGCTAGCCTTACTTATGAATTTACTAAGTTGGCTATGTACATGACAATATAGCTTTAAGTTCCCAAACACTTAATTTGCTTGATATCAATTATTCCATTATAACTACTTACAGGCATATTAGATGAATCACATGTATATATATATATATATCGGGCACCCCACATAAAATCTATGGTGTTGGAATACTTAGTTATCAAGTCCCCGCATCTCTCGTACAAAAAGGGAAATACTAGTTCGTAATCACTATCAAACTGTATTGACACAAAACACACATATTAGAGGCGAAGCATAGTTCCAAGTCACTAAGAGGTCAGCACATACCCTCACGTCTCTTAGGACCGTCTTACTATCATTCTCAGATAGCCTGAACCAAGGAATCCTATATTCTAGGGTACGAGTCAATATCCCCCCATAAAGGTCCCATCGAGAGAAGACTGTCCTGGCGCGGCAACCTCTGTGATAGCAAGCAGAGCAGGTATAATTACACACAGATATTCACATACTCTCTCTCTATATATTTGTACATGCACTCACACACACACACACACACGCACACACACACACACACACACACACACACACACACACACACATATATATATATATATATATATATATGCACATTATTCAACTAGGTACACCCACGACCAATAATATATTCTAACCATACGTGGCACATAACACACGAATCCTACGTATAATTATGTCATTCTTTCTATTTTCATAATTACCGCAAATCCTTAAGTGCTCCTTGACTCTCGAAGTGAATCGTATGGATAAACATAATATCAGTAGGTGTACCCTCACTACCCTACTGGTATAAGTCTTTTTAATTCTCACAAGACCTACTATAACGTACGCTCGATTTCCCACTCAATTTATATTCCCGAAACCCCACATTTAAATCTCATATAAATTCATTTTACCCGGACCCTATTTATACCCTACTGGTCCTTTTCATGTCCCATTAAGATATTTAAATTATGCCCAAAGGTCCTTACACATCGGGATTGGATTACCATTTAACAGGAGAAAAGTTTCCAATTTTCAGGAGGACTCGATCGATCGATGAAGGGAGTTGATCGATCAATCCATTCGATCGATCGAAATTCTTGAGTTGATCGATCGATCAAGCAATTATTGCACAAATTTTTGCTAATCAAACCTACAGGTTTCCTCAACATAAATCCTTAAAACCTCTATTAATTTGTCCCAAACTCCCAAACGGTAAACCAACGATTATATCTTCATACATACATGATTTCTAACGTAAAACATATTCGAATTCACGAAAGGCCATCAATTAAAGGGTTAATTCAACTTAATATATCTAGAACCAAATTTGTATCCTCATGATCAATATCTTCTTAATTCTTCTAGAATTTAACCTCTACTGGACATCGATTTCATGGTTAATCATCGACATAACACAATAGGGTTGTCCTAACATGATTTTTATTCATAATTTCAATATGAATCTCCCAAATATCTTTTATCTTTTATTAAAACATGAAATTATCATCTCCTACACTAGCATGGATATGTTATCAACTTAAAGAACAACAAGTTAGATAGTTTCCTGGAAATCAAAGTTCTTATTCGACGAATTAGAATGGTATAAGAAGGAGTCCCTACTTCCGATCTACACGTTGGTGGTGGAATTAGTGAGAGTGGCGTAGGGATGGTGGCTCTCCTCCTTGGAAGCCTTTTCTCTTCTCTCTTCCTTAGACTCTCTGCAACTCCAAGGTTTTTAACCCTAGAGGATTCTAAATCTCATCAGATATTACCTCTCAATTTTCGTCCATAATTAAGGCCTGAAATGGGTAATTACCAAAATGTCCTCCCAGTTTACCGGTTAGGCCTAAAAATATCCCGACACCCAAACTGAACCCCCGGGTACACTTTTTTACTATCTTGACCCTTTCGAACACATTGATACACTCGAAATGACCATACGAATGCCTTATAATTACTTTATGTTTTATTCTATTAATTTAGTCCCGACATGACACATGTGCGTCCCGACTTAATTTCCACAATTATCGTATTATTCGCTCGCGACAATTTTAATAAATATAATCTCATATATTACTTTACTCATCTAGTAATTTTCAACATAATTCTTATCAATAATTACTAACTCTCTTCACGCTGGTAAATAATCAATTTAAGATTCGGATTAATATTAAATTATTTTATCCCAATTAAATTGAAATAATCCCATAATTAAATGCCTTAAAAATATGGGGTATTACATAGGGATGCTTTGGCCGTCATAGATGTGGGGCGATGTAAAGCGATAGAGTCGTCAGCTTATTTTGTACAAAACATGCAAAAGAACATGTCTCGGCCTCGATAAAATGGCATCAAAGACTAAATGATGACTGCAAAATCAATTAGATAAGAGGTTCTGAGGGCTATGTTATAGAATGGGAAGGTGTTAGGCACGCATCCCACCCTTTCAGTCTCTCATGGGCTTATGTTCCTATTTTTCTTAATTTCTCCTTGAAGTGTGTGTGCATGTATATATAAGTGGAGATCCGAATCGCTTAATTCACATCATGAAAACTATGGAGTAAGGTCATCCATAAGAATGTTCCTAAAAATAATAATTAAAAATATGATATGCGTGTTTATCGAGATATTGATCATTATGATGAAATGATAATATGTGTTAGATAAAACGCAAGCATGAATCACAACTATGATACACACACACACACACACACACACATATATATATATATAGGGATAAAATAGGGAAAATGAGGTAAATGGGAAGATAGAACTTAACTCTCGGGTTTTAACCCATTACACCTACGTAGCCTATAAAGGCATCAAATTCCAAGTAAACTGAAGTTGATGTTTCGATGTTCCCTAGAAGGTGAGCTCATTCTATCCTTATATAGAGTTGGGAGATTGCCGATCGACAATGTCCTTACCTTGCCTGTCGTCAGGTAACCCCTAGATACACTATTGATAGGTAGGGAAATAGACCCACCAATTGACAATCTCGTGCACATTTTCCAGAAAACGGTCATATAACTTAATCCGTAAGTCCAAATTTCACACGAAGCATACCATTGGAAATGTTATCCAGATACCTTTGAGAATCCTTGGGCTCCTCCTAGTTTTGGCATATGAGTTTGGGTCAAACGGGGATGGAAACTCCCATCAATTCTTTAGACATGAGATTGTCGGATGACGATGGATCATTCGTCCAAACCGTTAGTCTGAATCACGCGTGGGGTGGATAATTGGAAAGATTATACAAGGAACTTCGATGTTCCAAAGAGCGTTTCTCAATTTGGAGAGTTGACTTTGGTCAAACGACGACCAAAATTACCAGATGACCTTTCAGAGTAAAACGGGTTGTTCGTCCATACTGTAAGGTTGATTTGGACATGCGATAGACTGTTTGAAAGGGTATTTAGTGCCATTTGAAGATTCATTTAGTCTCATTCAATCTAAAGAATTTACTTTGGTCAAATTGAGCCTAGGAGCGCCTAGTGGCCTCTGGATCAGTTTTCGAGGGAAAATGGATCGTTCATCCGAACGATTATATCATTTCGAGCACGGGGTGGATTGTTGGAAAGTATTTTTAGTACCCTTTAATAATTCGTTAATTTTCTCTCAGATGATGAAGTTGATTGAAGTCAAATGGGGCTCGGGAGCGCCCGACCTCCAGATCAGTTTTTAATAGTAAAATAGGCCATCCATCCAAACTATTATGACTATTCATGCATGGGGAGGACCGTTGGAAACCGGATTCAGATCCCTTCAAAGTTTGGTTTAGTTTTCACTCTAATGATGAAGTCAATCAGCGTCAAACGAGGCTCGAGATCACCTGATGGCCTTTAAATCGTTATTTAAAATATGACCTAGGGTTTGTGGTAAATGGGGAGGTTCTAAGGACCTAGGGAAGGACTTAGGGTGTCCTAAAATGTTGTGTCTACTAATCCCCTCGACGGGTGATCTTGAAATAAGTGAAAAAAGTCGAATAGACACCGCATAATAGTTTGGGAAATAGGTCAATTTTGTGGACTAAAGGGACGAGGATGATCATTTCAAAGGGTCCAGGATGATTTTGAGGACCTAAGGTAGTTCTTAGGATGGACAGTTCTGCGAGTTGAGGTCAATTCTGAGGAGCTAAAATTGGGGCGAATAATTCTGCAGGGCGAGGTCAATTCTGAGGACCTGAGGTTGGGGTGACCAATTCTGCGGGTCGAGGTCAATTTTAAGGACCTAAGGTTGGGGTAACCAATTCTGCGGGTCGAGATCAATTCAAAGGAAAAAAAATTGGGGAGACCAATTCTGCGGTTCAAGGTCAATTCTGCTGACCTAAATCTGGAGTGACCCATTCTGAAGGTCGAGGTCAATTATGAGGACCTAAAGTTGTGGCAACCAATTCTGTGGGTCAAGGTCAATTATGCGGACCTAGAGTTGTGGCAACCAATTATGCGAGTCGAGATAAATTATGAGGACCTAAAGTTGTGGAGACCAATTCTGCAGGTCGAGGTCAATTATACAGACCTAAAGTAGAGGCGACCAATTCTGCGGGTCATGGTCAATTGTAATGACCTAAAGTTGGGGCGACCAATTCTGTAGACCTAAAGTTGTAACTTGGGGGGTTTGTTCTCTAGGGAGTCTTTAATTTACTTTTTTTATACTCTACTGGGGAAGAGTCATCTGGATGAGGATTATGTCCTTTTGAGAGGAGATAGTTTTGTTCGAACAATTGATCTTATGGTGGATGGGTATGGAAATTACGTTAGGGAAATAGTTGATGACTTCAGGTTTTGGGATTTCACTGAGGAATGTGTTTCTCCGAGACACTACCAGGGAGAGATATTTGACTAGCTTTTAGTGGGGAAGTTGGACTGGGAAGTTTCGCTGGGGAAATAGTTGATGACTTTTTGGGATTCGGCTAGGGAATTATACTGGACTCCGAGGATGCGGGTGCACCATTTTAGTGTTTAAATTGGGGCTAAGTATGTAGTTTTAATTTAATGGGGGATTTAGGGAGTTTGAAAATGGTTTTCTTAGTGAATAAATGTTATAATATTTATTTGGTAATTTTAGGAATGTTCTAGAGAATTTTTGGAATTTTCTGTCATTATGTGGGATTTTTTGTACAAAATTTTCTATGGGGTTGCTGATCGACATGTTGCAAGGGTTATCATTTGGCAATGGCACGGTATTCTGGACTTCCTAGGGAACGGGAAGATTTAGGTGCCGATCGATGGGTGTCAGAGCACTACCGATCGTCATGCCCCTTGGCCTCCTATAAAAAAGGGTGAGTTATCCTCATTTTTCATAGCTTCTAGCATTCAGATCTTCTTCTCTTTCTTGCTAAGATAATGTAACACCCCGCCTAATAAGATACCGGGCGATCACTCTAATATAAATTAAAACAGGAGTCTCATATGGATCATTCTTAGCATCACTGTCGAAAATCCATTTAATTACTAATAACCTATTAGGCCGGTGTCAAAATTTTAACTTAAGTAATCTTTTTAACGACAAAAAGATAAAACATCCACAATTTAATGCGTAAATGAAATAAAAAGGAAAATGAAATGAACTATAATAACCGAACACTCGGTTCAAATAATACAACCATATCGAATAAGTGCGAAGAATAAATAAAATCAGTTGGACCATTGGCTCGAGTGTTTATACAATACCTCCTATCTAGAGTACAAGGAAAGAAGCGTCTACTGAGAACCCGCAAGCATCCACAGCTGCTGCAGCAGACATCTGACTCGAAAGAATTTCCATCCAGGCGTCCCAGTGTCTGGACACCTATATATATATATATATATATATATATATAATATATATATAGAAAGAAAGGAGAGCACCTATGACAGTCTAGCTAGATATGATGTTACTTAGCTAGTGGGTTGTGTCATTTTAGATGGGTACTTACGTTAGGAGTGCACAGTTAGACGAGAGGTGGGAATTCCATATGAGTGCACGTCCTAACATGTACTTTGCATTTAATGTTTTAAATGTTTTTAAAGAACTTGCAGTTTTTTAAAATATCTCCACATTCGGGCTCTGACCCGTTTGCTTTCAAATCATATTTAAATTGGTATCGCACTCCCATGAGATACCCCTCACCTCTCCACTAACAGTGCACTCCTAGCGCATCCCTCTATACATCCTAGTCAAGCTATCCTGCTAAACTAGTCTATCCCAAACCCACTATCAATCCTAGATAGTCCAAGCAATGTACTAAGGGCTAAACTTAACCCCAGTCTCAACGCTATGCCATGTTCGTGTGTGGGGTGTCTCGCAAAGCGAAATCCAAACAAGGAACCCCCCCGATACACTACTATGCAGCAAGGTCGATCGTCGAGATCCTTCAGTCCCTCAATACAGAAAGATATATATAAATATATATATATATACCATAAACACTTATAATATTAGAGCACTAAGGATTAAACTTCTCCCCCGTCTCAACACAATGCCATATTCGTGCGTGGGGTGTCTCGCAAAGCAAAATCCAAACAAGGAACCCCCCCGATACACTACTATGCAGCAAGGTCGATCGTCGAGATCAGCCAGTCCCTCAGTACTCGATTCATCCAATTATATACATATACTTATTTTACCATAACCATCCGGATCTATCTCCCGGGCTGAGGATTCATATACAAAGTATTTATCAATACTTATCATTTCTCAAAACTTCCCATTTCCCTTTTTATACTCAGGAAATGTAAATATAAACGCCAATTCATTATCATGAATTGCTTTAACAAATCATATACTTTTAAAAGCCGGTTTTATTATCATAAAAATGCTTTACCTTTATGCCATCCCATTTCCCTTTCTATACTCAGGAAATGTACCCAAATCCATTTCCATTATCATGAAAATGCTTTGATCAAATCATGCTTCCACATCCCTTCTTCCATCCGGGAGTGTTACCGAAGCCAAACCATTATCCCATTTCCCTTTTTATACTCAGGAAATGTAAATTGAAGCCAATCCATTATCATGAATTGCTTCAATAAATCTAAGACCGCCCATCCGGGTTTCCCCACTGGACGCGCCCCTAAATGGCTATCATCTTCCAGGGCCTATCTATACAAACAACCTGGGAACCTACCAACGTCGGGAAGCGGCCATATTGCTTGCGGGAAAGTCAGGACCACACCCGAAATCCCCTAACCAGCGCAGTAATACAAATGCCCATATGGGCTAGGGACTATATCCAACCTGCTCAACAGCCAGGAACGCTTCACCACAACGCGCGCAACTTCCCTTATGATAGCGATTTAGGGAGGTGTGTAGCCATAATTTATTAATTATGAAAATCATTTTTCTTTCCATTTTGAAAACATTTTTTTTTATATTTTCAAAAACCTTTCCATCATAACATATATATATATACCTAAATCACATCGTATATACATATCCTATATATTCTTCCTAGAATATATATAAACGGCCATAGTGGCCTATAGCATCTAGCGATGACCAATAATCCCAAGGATTCCCTCCAGGAATCATAATCATGCATTCATATTAGCATGATTCTAAATCCATATATTTCTTAATTTAGTAATCACTATATACATCAATCCCATCTAAGGATATATTGGATATCTCCAATGATACCCTTCACTCTAAGTGAAATCAACACATACCTATATTCCCAGTTTATCCTAATTATCTTCTAGGATACACTTAACAAAAAAATCTATATAAATATTCTTTCTATAAGCATAGTTATATAGGCCTCTATGCCTACGAGAAATATCCTCGGGACTTATCTCACCCGAACAACCTTAAATCCAACGAGTTAAGGATTTCATTTCCTTGAACCCCCAATACTATACCTAGTCCAATTAATCATTTAGAGTCCCCAATATCATTTAGGAACCGTAATCCATCAATTTCAGAAAATACTTTATTTTCCTCGAAAATATAGATTAAGGGTTATATACTTAAAACCCTTACTCTACCCTCCTAAATTGCCTTAATTTATGGACCATAAAGTCCAAAAAGGTCCTTTAGGTTATCACCTAATTAACCTCAAAGCAAGATGAAATGGAATCTATCCCATCCAAATCATCCTAGAAAAATTATCCAATTGCAGCAAGGGTCGATCGATCGACCCATGGCCGTCGATCGATCGAAGGCTTCAATCGATCGATCCCTTATGATCGATCGATCGATCAAGTCGGGCAGCTTCTTCTCCGAGAAGTTGTTTCGGCCATGGAAGCTTCCCCCAAGCTTCCATCTCTACACCAAACGGCCTACAACTTCAACCAACTACAAATACACCTATAATACGGGTTCTAAACATCCTAGAACCCGGAATCACCCAATATTTTTGGTTAATTTCTAAATTTCTCCAATTTACAAATTTTAGGGGTTTATTCGTTTTAACTCCCAAAAACCAGTTTTATCCATGAATACCCAACCCAAAATCATTAGGGTTTGTTATACCAACAATGATATGAGATATTTATGCTCTAAAATAAATAAAGCAAGTAAACACTTGCCTCGTGGATAAAATCCGACGTCCTCGAGCCGAATCCCGCGGAGGCCGGTCGGAATCTCCCCCTTTTTCCTCTTTTCTTCCTCCTCTCTCTCTTCCCTCTTTTATTTATCTTTTCTCTTCTCTTTTCTCCCCCTCTCCCTCCTTTTATAAGGAGAAAAAGGTTTAACCCCTTAAAAACCCAAAAACGACTCGTTTACCCAATTACGAGCCTATTTAACTCCAAAATTACCCGGAACTCAATTTCGACAATCGGACACTCTTTTTCGACTATCTCGGACATTCTGAGACTCATGGCGCGATCAAAATTTTCATCCGAGGTACTTGACCTCAAATCACTATTCTACCCCAAAATAATTAAATGCGGGTTTTCTACTCAAAATCTTACCTCTTTTGTCGCTATACACCACGGCGACCTATATAGTCCCAAAATAATTTATAACACCCTTCGAAAATATTTAAATCCTCGAAAATCCCAAATATTACTATTTCGAGAATTTTTCCAAATTCTAAATTATACTTAATTATGGAATTTAATTGTCTCCAAAAGGGCGGGTTGTTACATACTCCCCCCCTTACAACGAAATTTTGTCCTCGAAATTCAGATACAACTTACACCCTCTAACTAGGATTACTACAAATCCTTAAACCTCAAGGGAAAGATACTAACCTAATGGCTCCCAACCAAGTACTACGCGGCTACCTCGATCATGAAGTGACTCTAATACGTCACTTAATACCCATCCTCTAAAATGCCTCTCGGCATGGATTTCAACCTTATATACTACTCCTACCTTAACTAGGCGGTATACTAAACCATCTCACCAAGGTGCCCATACACCTTCCTAACTTGTGCATATCTGCACAAACATTACGAACGTCTGACACGTAACACTCTCTCCCAATAAGGGTCTCCTTTCCTCGGTGTAATACTCACCTATGGGTCCTTCCAACCCGCGAAATCCAATCCTCCTAATCTCGGCCTTACTAACTCTATCGAACCTACATCTTACAATGCTACTATCTATGTGTTACCCTACCTACGCGAAAGTAATATAATTCTAAGTATGTCCCTAGTGCCCAAGGCCTCTCTCAACTCCCGACAATTGCTTGGTTTCATGCGTGGGATGTCTCGCCAAGTCGAAATCCAAACAAGGAACCCTCCCATTACACTACTCCCTCGCGTAATCGGTCATCGAGATATAGCGACCCAAGGCACCTAAGCGGGACTTCCTAAATCCTACAAGGCTAGCCTATGAACGCATTTCTACTATCTTATCCTTCCTCCCATACAGAAGGAAACCCAATCCATCGAAGTGCCCACTTTCTATAGAAAGTGTCACGAACATAATACCCAAATTGTATCTCCTCAAAATTTGCCTTTTCATTAAGGCTGGTTATATTCCTCAACCCAATTTCTCCAAATTTGCCTTCTTATTAAGGCAGGGATATCATCCTCAAATCAAATTCTCTAAGTCCCACTCCACCCAACTACTTGTGGTGAGAGGACCACTTTAGTGATTTTCCATAGCACAATATTTCCATAAATATACCATCATCACAGGGCTCGTAGTCTATAGTGGTTCATCCACACTATAAGACTAACCCACATCCTTGCATCCTATAACAACTCTCCACGCCCGACGCCGTTAAGAGTCATGTGTGGAGTGTCTCGCAAAGCGAAATCCAAACAAGGAACCCCTCCACACATTAACACTTGACTTCTTTGGTCACGGAGTACCGTTAATTCAGACATGCAATCGGGATAATCCTATCCCTAAACAACAAAAGGTAGTCTGAACTCCTATCTCTAACTAAGAGTCACACCACCCAGCGCTCGCACTATTTCTAAGTCCTTGCGCAAACCGATACTGAGCTAAATCTTACAGCTCAACAATGATCCTGTGGGCCTTAAATTATATCTGTAAGGTTGCCACATATACCAACCAAAAATAAGGAAGCCTCTGCTCATCGAGGTTCCATCAATCCATAACAATAAAGGAGAACTCAACCTTTATCAAGGTGAGACACCACAATAACATCATGTCCCCTTCAGGAACTGCGGACACGATAGTCTTGCCATCATTAGCCTGCTATCGCTCCGATCAACCAAAATACATTATACGTATATATACAAAATATAATCACCTGCCTCTATGGCGAGTGAAAGAAAACAAAATTCCGCTATCGCGGAAAACACACAAGCCTGCATTATTATGTTATCGTGACCTCCACAAAACTCAAAATACACACACGAGTCTAGGGCTAAATAATACCGCGACTTTATCTAATCACGCCAAGTATACCTCTTCCTTCTGAGGTAAAACTCATAACAACATTCTTCTCATACCGACTAAATTGTGGGGATTCACGGTTAAAACTATCCGTAAGATCCCTTTTGAACCCTCAACTTCAATGAGGAATTCAACTTTAGTACCACTCTCAACTTCAGTGGTACTATGGTAATCCTAACTACCATTCTTTAGTAGTTGCCGCCAAAATCCTTAACAATAACTATAAGGAGAGTGACCTCTACTAAGGCCCTCGTCCCCAACTTCCACCAGCTTCCCCAACTAAGCCTCACCTCCTGCTACCACCCAAGCTCCGCACACGATTCTCAAACGAGAGTGCAAAAGATTTCTATAATCTTCTAACATGGCAGGAGAACGAAATCTCACAAGAGAAATCAACGATCTTAATCCTGAGGCTCTACAACAATCGAGAGCAACGCTGAAAGCGTAGTACGTCCGCACAGATTCCTAAGGACACTAGAACCTGATGCTCTGATACCATCTGTAACACCCCGCCTAATAAGATACCGGGCGATAACTCCAATATAAATTAAAACAGGAGTCTCATATGGATCATTCTTAGCATCACTGTCGAAAATCCATTTAATTACTAATAACCTATTAGGCCGGTGTCAAAATTTTATCTTAACTAATCTTTTTAACGACAAAAAGATAAAACATCTACAATTTAATGCGTAAATAAAATAAAAAGGAAAATGAAATGAACTATAATAACCGAACACTCGGTTCAAATAATACAACCATATCGAATAAGTGCGAAGAATAAATAAAATCAGTTGGACCATTGGCCCGAGTGTTTATACAATACCTCCTATCTAGAGTACAAGGAAAGAAGCGTCTACTGAGAACTCGCAAGCATCCATAGCTGCTGGAGCAGACATCAGACTCGAAAGAATTTCCATCCAGGTGTCCCAGTGTCTGGACACCTATATATATATATATATAATATAGAAAGAAAGGACAGTGGATAGACGGGTCAGAGCCCGAATTTTTGAAAAAAATTTCAAGTGCATAAATGCTTTATTTTTAGAAAAATAGTTTTATCTCATATTTAAATTGGTATCGCACTCCCATGAGATACACCTCACCTCTCCACTAACAGTGCACTCCTAGCGCATCCCTCTAGACATCCTAGTCAAGCTATCCTGCTAAACTAGTCTATCCCAAACCCACTATCAATCCTAGATAGTCTAAGCAATGTACTAAGGGATAAACTTCACCCCAGTCTCAACGCTATGCCATGTTCGTGCGTGGGGTGTCTCGCAAAGCTAAATCCAAACAAGGAACCCCCCCGATACACTACTATGCAGCAAGGTCGATCGTCGAGATCCGCCAGTCCCTCAATACAGAAAGATATATATAAATATATATATATATATACCATAAACACTTATAATATTAGAGCACTAAGGATTAAACTTCTCCCCCGTCTCAACACAATGCCATATTCGTGCGTGGGGTGTCTCGCAAAGCAAAATCCAAACAAGGAACCCCCCCGATACACTACTATGCAGCAAGGTCGATCGTCGAGATCAGCCAGTCCCTCAGTACTCGATTCATCCAATTATATGCATATACTTATTTTACCATAACCATCCGGATCTATCTCCCGGGCTGAGGATTCATATACAAAGTATTTATCAATACTTATCATTTCTCAAAACTTCCCATTTCCCTTTTTATACTCAGGAAATGTAAATATAAAAGCCAATTCATTATCATGAATTGCTTTAACAAATCATATACTTTTAAAAGTCGGTTTTATTATCATAAAAATGCTTTACCTTTATGCCATCCCATTTACCTTTTTATACTCAGGAAATGTACCCAAAGCCATTTCCATTATCATGAAAATGCTTTGATCAAATCATGCTTCCACATCCCTTCTTCCATCCGGGAGTGTTACCGAAGCCAAACCTTTATCCCATTTCCCTTTTTATACTCATGAAATGTAAATTGAAGCCAATCCATTATCATGAATTGCTTCAATAAATCTAAGACCACCCCTCCGGGTTTCCCCATTGGACGCGCCCCTAAATGGCTATCATCTTCCAGGGCCTATCTATACAAGACAACCTGGGAACCTACCAACGTCGGGAAGCGGCCATATTGCCTGCGGGAAAGTCAGGACCACACCCGGAATCCCCTAACCAGCGTAGTAATACAAATGCCCGTATGGCCTAGGGACTATATCCAACCTGCTCAACGGCCAGGAAGGCTTCACCACAACGCGCGCAACTTCCCTTATGATAGCGATTTAAGGAGGTGAGTAACCATAATTTATCAATTATGAAAATCATTTTTCTTTCCATTTTGAAAACATTCATTTTTATATTTTCAAAAACCTTTCCATCATAACATATATATATACCTAAATCACATCGTATATACATATCCTATATATTCTTCCTAGAATATATATAAACGGCCATAGTGGCCTATAGCATCTAGCGATGACCAATAATCCCAAGGATTCCCTCTAGGAATCATAATCATGCATTCATATTAGCATGATTCTAAATCCAAATGTTTCTTAATTTAGTAATCACTATATACATCAATCCCATCTAAGGATTTATTGGATATCTCCAATGATACCCTTCACTCTAAGTGAAATCAACACATACCTATATTCCCAGTTTATCCTAATTATCTTCTAGGATACACTTAACGAAAAAATCTATATAATTATGCTTTCTATAAGCATAATTATATAGGCCTCTATGCCTACGAGAAATATCCTCGGGATTTATCTCACCCGAACAACCTTAAATCCAACGAGTTAAGGATTTCATTTCCTTGAACCCCCAAGACTATACCTAGTACAATTAATCATTTAGAGTCCCCAATATCATTTAGGAACCCTAATCCATCAATTTCAGCAAATACTCTATTTTCCTCGAAAATATAGATTAAGGGTTATATACTTAAAACCCTTACTCTACCCTCCTAAATTGCCTTAATTTATGGACCATAAAGTCCAAAAAGGTCCTTTAGGTTATCACCTAATTAACCTCAAAGCAAGATGAAATGGAATCTATCCCATCCAAATCATCCTAGAAAAATTGTCCAATTTTAGCAAGGGTCGATCGATCGATCGAAGGCTTCGATCGATCGATCCCTTATGATCGATCGATCAATCAAGTCGGGCAGCTTCTTCTTCGAGAAGATGTTTCGGCCATGGAAGCTTCCCCGAAGCTTCCATCTCTACACCAAACGGCCTACAACTTCAACCAACTACAAATACACCTATAATACGGGTTCTAAACATCCTAGAACCCGGAATCACCCAATATTTTTGGTTAATTTCTAAATTTCTCCAATTTACAAATTTTAGGGGTTTATTCGTTTTAACTCCCAAAAACCAGTTTTATCCACGAATACCCAACCCAAAATCATTAGGGTTTGTTATACCAACAATGATATGAGATATTTATGCTCTAAAATAAATAAAGCAAGTAAACACTTGCCTCGTGGATAAAATTCGACGTCCTCGAGCCGAATCCCGCGGAGGCCGGCCGGAATCTCCCCCTTTTTCCTCTTTTCTTCCTCCTCTCTCTCTTCCCTCTCTTCTTTATCTTTTCTCTTCTCTTTTCTCCCCCTCTCCCTCCTTTTATAAGGAGAAAAAGGTTTAACCCCTTAAAAACCCAAAAATGACTCGTTTACTCAATTACGAGCCTATTTAACTCCAAAATTACCCGGAACTCAATTTCGAAAATCGGAAACTCTTTTCCATCTATCTCGAACATTCCGAGACTCATGGCGCAATCGAAATTTCCATCCGAGGTACTTGACTGCAAATCACTATTCTAACCCAAAATAATTAAATGCGGGTTTTCTACTCAAAATCTTACCTCTTTTGTCGCTATACTCCATGGAGACATATAATTAAATTACTCCGACCTATATAGTCCGAAAATAATTTATAACACCCTTCAAAAATATTTAAATCCTCAAAAATCCCAAAAATTACTATTTCAAGAATTTCTCCAAATTCCAAATTATACTTAATTATGGAATTTAATTGTCTCCATAAGGGCGGGTTGTTACAGATAAGTTCTCAAGACTTTTACTTTCTTTGAATCTTAGAAATTTTGGATTTCTCGGGTAGTGTTACCCACGTGGCGTGATTGGGTGCCGACGATTGGGCGAACCTAGAGTGGCGGGTTAGGGGGCCCTAGAATTAGGTGACAAAAATGCCTTCGAGTTCATTGAGCTAATTATTGATGATCATTTTCTATTAAGTGAGCCTTCTCATCATCGATTGTCTAGAGTGAGGAACCCTAGTGTCTACGTAAGTATTAATGATGTGTAGGATCACCTTCTGATGGTAGAGCACTGGTCTGTTCCTTCTGTGGGTTTTGGTCGCCTAGAGTCTGCGTTGGACTAGACACCGTGCTCTACGACTGTTCTATGCACATTGGGGTAAAGGTGGTGAGACACTACCCACACAATTCATTTAGGATTAAGGGAGATGATGGTGACTCCCATCGACTTTCGTCAGGTTCTGGGAATTGACTGCGAGGTCATGCAGATTGAGGTGGAGTAAATTTTTAGGGTAACACCTGAGGCGATTGATGCTACATCGGGAGATGTGGGGAGGATAGTCTCCTGTGATTTGATCTACATTTTTTATGAACGGGATATTCTATTAATTTGGAGAATTGACGAAACAAATGGGCAATAAGTGCTTAAGATGGCCCATTTATTGATTCTTCTTCTATTGGGGTTTCTTGGTGGCGTCGAGGGCGACGTCATTCACTATTATTTTTACCATTTTTCAAGGTATTTCGAACATCCCTCTCTATGACTGTGGGAGACTTACCTTGACGACCCTTTATTCTTCTTCGGAGGCACTCAACCGGTGGGGTTGACAGACCTTTATTGGGGCCACGTATCTTCTAGAGGTAATCCTCTCATTTTCTCTATGTTTTTTCTTGCATTTTTCCTTTTAATTTTATTCTGATTGCTAGCTCTTGTCCTTTCTACATATGTGGTGTTATATGGTGATTGGGCTCAATGCTTGTTTGATTGGTTTACATGATAAGGAGGTAGGGGAATTCTGTCGGATGTACCAATGGCAAAAGTCCAACCGATGATCAAATCAACCTCATTCTCTATCGGTAGTGCGTCGGGATTTGAACACCCTCACGAGCGACTAGGTTATTCCCTTTTCTTTTGAATCCTTTTTTGCCAGTTTCATTGTTTGTGAAAATATTTATCTTTATTGGGAATTGCGGATGACTTTCTATCCCTGGGGGACGATTGTTCAGTAGACAGGGGTGACTGATGTGCATGGCCAGATGATTCGGTTACTAGTACACGAGTTCGTCAACTCTTGGTATCTAGGGGAGAGAATAGTCCGAGAAATTATGGAGGATGAGGTATTGGTCTCAATGGATCCACCCTCGATGTACATGAGGCAGGTGCGGAAGATAATAGGGGAGGCTAGGATGATGGCTATGATTGGCGAGCCCTATTTGTCATATACGAATACGGTGGAAACCTATGACTACCTTGAATTTGTGACGAGCTGGTTGATGCCTTCTTGGATCTACGATGTGGTGAAAATTCCTCCCCCTCTTATGGATTCGAGCAGGGGTACGAGTAGGCCAGTGGGGTCTACCCACAGTACAGGTGGTGCGTCATTGTCAACGGTGGCAGTGGAGGTTCCATTCATTTAAATTGATCCTCCTTCATATAATTTTCTATTGGCTAAAGGGGATCAATGCATATTCCACATCACCCTAATGCGGTCGATCTAGGGGTGTTGGGACTGACAGAGGATGTCCGTCATCCAGAGGTATATTGTTTCTCTTTCTTTGTCCTTGTCTGGTTTTTTCGTTGCTTTAGATTGACTGACTTGCCTTTTGTTTCTACTTCTTTAAATGTAGAATGTCCGGATCTTGACTACTTGTCTCAGGGACATCTGGGACTGGGTGGGCTCAACAACTTCCTACATCAGGGACTTGGTTCTGGTCCTTTTTGTCTTGTGTCGTCTGCTACCTCGGAGGAGGGATCTGGATTGGGAAGCGAAGGTTCCACATCTCGCCATCAGGTGAAGTGCGCTCGTCGTGGGGATGAGGGGTCTTAGAGATTGGGGTTCTCGAACTGAGTCCCGTTGTCTTTTGCTTTTTCTATTTTTTCTTCTTTTTCCTAAAAAAATGTGATGAAGCAAGTGGCAATGTATATAAAATGAATAATATTTTTGTTTATTTATCTTTGCTTTAAATGACTTAATCTACATGCACTTTTTACTTTGTTGATGAGACCGTAAAAGGGATGGGATATTAAAAATAACTTAAGAGAAAATTTTGTTTAAGAAAGGATGGTTAAAAATGAATATAATATAGGAAAAAGCAACATAGATTTTTTGAAATAAGGATTTATTTTTTATATTTTTTATTTTGACAAAAAAGGAAATATTAAATAAGGGGGTGCCGACCGGCATGCCCGTTGTCATACCCATCAGCATGTGAGTCCAGTCAAATCACCTTAAGTCTTTTATTGCACTTTGTGCATCTTCAAAGTACTTGGTGGGGCAGTCATTTATTCGAGTTCCTTATATTTCTTGTTGCGTAGCCAAGGGTTCCATGTATAAAAAGGGGTAAGGCGGTGTGGTTTTTTCTCCCATTTACATTTTCTCTTCTTTCTATATTCTTTTTTGCCTTACGTCTTATTATTTTTGAAAATGGCCCTTCCCATGAGTGCAGAATTTGCTTCGTATCTCAAGAACTTAGAAGCTATGTGTTTGTACAATATAGAATACGACGCATTTAACTTGTCCCGTGTATCTTTGTGGCACAATCGACCCATCGACTAGAACATGGTGGCAGTGGCGACACAATTTTTGTGTCCTGATAATCATGTTTTCCTCTTTGGCTTGGATGAGGTCTATCCGACCTATAAGGACTTTTCAGTTATGTTGGGGTCAATCCTAGAGTGGCGGAGACCATAAATGAATTCTCTCGATCTCATCGGGAGTTGTTAGCAATATTTTTCTAAATCTCTCCTTCGGTGGCTCGGCCATTAGTCACCGAGGGAATGATGTCTCTCCCAGCTATCTTGTATTATGTGCATCTCCAGAACTTCAATAATGAGGGCCATGCCGGAGCTATTGCCCTGGGCTAAACTTCGAAACTACTGCTGACCTAATGGTGGACCCTCAACTGGCTGCCATTACAGTGTGGATGTCATGTCATCATAATCCTACAGTGGTTGTACTAGTAAAGACTCTGAAAACTCAAAATGATTGGCGAGAAGGCCATCTTAATTATCTGAGAGGAAGCCCAATTATGTTTTTCATGTGGCTGGATGAGAGATTCCTTTTGGCGGTCCCCCTGAATATCCCTTGGCACCTATGATGAATTTCTTCACTCGTTATTTCATCAGCTTTGGCCCATCTATAGAAAACGGGGTAAACTAGTTCATGGAGCACGGGGCTCGATGTCTGTGCTAGTCGATTCCGTGGTGGGGGGAGTTGAAATCCAATTATGGAACTAGAGTAGTATTGGTATGTTCAGTTAGTTAGCCTCCGACAGACCTCATACTATTTCTCCCGGAGTTTCATACATCAAGTCGGATGGGAGAAAATTATGACTTCACGGACCCTGAATTTCTTTCCTATAGAAGATTTGACTGAAGGCTTGCGCATGCAATTGGGTTCTCAATGGGAGAATCTTCGACAGTTAACTCGTCCTTCTTAATCTATTGGTGGGGTTTGGCATGTTTCTTGGGATTATATGAAATGGTTTTGGAAGAGGGCAGTGGCTAAGATCTTGGTAGAGGAGACTAGACATATATGGTATTTAATATTCGATACTATGGAGGGGGAGTAGTGGTTTTCTCTAAGTTGGCCCGGGATTATTGCTCTATGGAGCGCCTTCGGCATACCAACTAAGCAGGGGAATTTTGGGGCCTCAAGGAGTAGATGATTATAGGGTTGGGTCTTTTGACAGCTGTGGATAGGAACTTTATGAAGCTGTTGTTTATTTGTGAATCTTTTGTGATGGATGTGAGTTTGGATTGAATTATGTTTATGGGAATAAATTTTGAAAGGTTTGGTAAGTTTCTTTTAGGGACAACATGGTTTGCTGGGGGTAGTTGTTTGACTCCCTACGCTAATATTTCATGTAATTGTGCTGAATTTTCCCTTTTATGGAATCAAAAAGGATTTTAATAATATTGTTGTGCCTCTTAATGTGTTTTACATTTGAGTTATCTAAACCAATCGCTAAGGCATACATAATCCTTTTGTTCATGTAAGTGATAAAATGAATTGTCATTCTCGAAGGTAAGAAAAGAAGAACATTTTGTGAAGAAAAGGGTATCGTTCCCAAGTAAAGCTTATGATATGCCTACGTACCTCTATAGAAGTTTTGAATAGTTTTTGAGTTTAATTTTAAAAGTAAAAAGTTTTTTCAGAGGATCAGGCCCCACGTAGTTATAAGTAGAGGGAAATGCAAACTTTTTTAGAATAGAAGGTGGATGAGAGGAGTCATAGTGCGTCGAGATTTCAGACTAAGGGTAGAATTTCTTTAGACATTCCAGGATGACTAGACAAGCCATATTTTCTCCATCAAGGTCAGTGAGCATAGAGGCGCCACAATACAAGATCTTCTTCATGATGTACGGGCCACTCCAGTTTGGCTTGAGCTTCCCTCGACGGTCCCAGATGGGTTCTATGATTTCTTTGAGGGATAAGTCCCCTTCTCAGACACCACGGTCCTTGATTCTTTGGTTGAACGATCGCACTATTAGTCAATGATATCCTTGTATATAATATAGAGCTTTTAGCCTCCTTTCGTCTAAGAGCAAAAACTCGTCAAAACATCTTTAATGCCAGTCTTCCTCTCTTACTTTGTTCTCAAGCATAATGCATAATGAGGGTATTTCTAGTTCAACGGGTAAGAATGCTTCCATACCGTATATTAGAGAATAAGGGGTAGCCCCAATTAATGCCCAGATTGAAGTACGGTAACCCCAGAGGGCATAAGGGATCCGATCGGCCCAGTCTCAACAACTTTTGGTATCTTAATGATGATTGCTTTGAGGTTCTTATTGGTAGCTTCAATAGTACATGTTAGTTTATGGTTGGTAGGAAAAAGATTCATGTCCCTGAATCATGTATTCGTCGAGCAATTATGTGACCTCTTCCGCGAAATGTAACCCATTATCTGACACTAACTCATGCGAAATCCCATATCGGCAAATGATGTTCTTCTGGATGAACATGGGTACCTTTTTAGTGTTTAGTAATGCATATGACTCAACTTTGACCCACTTGGTGAAGTAATCAATGGAAACTAGGATGAAGTCATACACATTGGAAGCTTTGGGTGTGACTTTCACTATGATGTTAATGCCCGAGGTGGAGAACGGCTACGATGAAGTAATGTTGTACCATTCCCGAGGATGAAGATGTTGGATATTATCAAACTATTGGAATTTGAGGCATCTCCATACGTAGGCGGTGCAATCTCGAACCATGGTGGTCCAATAATACCCTTGACGGATAATCTTATTGGCGAGCATATGACCATTCATGCGGGGTTTTCATCCCTGCTGTGGATTTTCTGCATCATTCTATCAATGTCAGCCCCCTATAATACAGTGAAAATGGGTTCCATTGAAGTTTAACTTGAACAGTGCTTCATAACTGGCACTGTATTGGGTAGCCAATTTATGAAGAGTCGCTCGGTCTTTCTTATTGGCATCTTGGGGGTGCCTAATGTGCTTGAGGAGGCGCCAAATGTGGTAGTACCAGTACTAAGCCATATAAGAATCCTCTTCTATGGCGAGCTTAATATGGTAGCAGTAGGTCAATTTAGCTTATTTTTGAACTATAAAGAGGGCCATCATTATTCCCTTGGGCATGTCGACCATGGAGGTTAAGGTAGCAAGGGTATCCTCCAAGATGTTCTTTGCTCCGGGCGAGTAGTGGAAGGTGATATCTTGAACCTAAGAGGCCATCTCTTCTAGGTGGTGTTGGAAGGGTAAGAGATTTTTGTCTTTCCATCTTTTAAGGACCTGGCTGATGATGAGGGAAGAATCCCTATAGACATCTACGCACTGGATACCTTTCTTGAGAGTGACTTTGAGGCTTACGGTGCATGCCTCGTATTCATTCATATTGTTGGTGCAGGGAAAATCTATTTTGATGGCAATGGGAGTGTGAGAGTCATAGGGGCAATTAGGAGTATCCCAATGTCATATCCTTTTTCATTGGTAGCGCTGTCAAAGAACATTTTCCACCAGAGGTCTTCCTGAGAGGTGCAAAGGATATCTCCATCCGAGAATTCAGAGAGCCAACCCTCGACTTCTTCTATAGGGTAGTTGACAAGGTAGTAATAGATAGATCTTACTTTCATGGATTTTTGTGTGACACACACAATATCAAACTCAACTAGCAGCATCAACTATTGGTCCATTCGACTAGACATGGCATATTTCTCGAGCAGCTATTTGATAGGATCCATTTGGGACACAAGCCTAATGGGACACAAGGGTGACACATACTTTCTCCAAGGCAGTGTAGTTGACTTTGTACCCGACCAATTTGTGACTGGCGTAGTAGATAGTCCTTTCTTTATGGGATTCTTCAAGGTATTGGGCTAGCGAAGCCCAAGCAATGGTGTCTGCTACAGTTAAGTATAGAAGTAAAGGGAGAACATGCTATGGTGGCATGAATAGCGGAGGTCAGGTAAGGTACATCTTTATTCAATCAAAGGCTTCCTGACATGACTCATTCCATACTTTAGTGGAATTTATTCGAAGGAGTTTAAAGATGGGCTCACAAATAGAAGTTAACTAGTTGATGAACCCACTGATACACTATAATTTTCCCAAGAATATCCGAACTTCCTTCTTTGTTAAGGGTTGTGGCATTTCGAGTATGGATTTCAGTTTGGCAGGGTCTACTTCAATCCCCTTGTCACTAACCAATAATCTCAAAATCTTTCCTTTGGTAACGCCGAAAATGCACTTCACGAGTTAAGTCACATCTGGTATCATCGTAGTCATTCGAAGAACTTTCGAAGGGAAGGAACATGACCTTCTCGATATTTAGAATTAATGATCATATCATCCACGTATACCTCAACCTCTTTCTGTATTAGATCATACAAGATGGTTCTGGAAGCCCTTGGGCATGTAGCCCCTACATTTTTAGACTGAACGCCATAATTTTGTAATAGAAGGTTCCCCAAGAGGTGATAAATGTGATTTTTTCTTGGTGATCAAGGTGCATCTTGATCTGATTATATCTAGAAAACACATGGATAAATGACTTGAGAGCGTGACTAGTCATGTTATCCATAATCATGTTGATATTGGGTAGTGGGTAATCACCTTTTGAAGATGCCTTGTTCAAATCTCGGTAGTCAATGCACATGTGAACTTTTCCTCCTAATTTTATCATGGGTACAATGTTGGCTAGCATGTGGGATATTCGATCACTCGGATGAAGTCGACGTTCAACTGTTTGGACACCTATTCTTTAAATTTGAGAGACCATTTGGTGTAGAGCTTTTGCAGTTTCTATTTGACTAGTTTACATTCTGGGAGAGTTCAAATCTCATACTGAGCTATTTTGGGATCGATTATGGGCATGTCATCAGAGGACCATGTAAACACCTACACAAATTCATTCGACAGTTCTTCACGTTGCACGCGCTCATGATAGTCAAGGTGGACCCTATCCTAATTTTACAAAAATCTCTACTAGAACCGAGATTGATAACAATAATTTCATCCTTATTAATTTGAACGCGGTTATATTGGTTGTTATTAACCTTACTAAGATCAGTTAAGAATTATTCATTTTCAAAATCATCATCATTAAGATTTTGATTTGAATCAAGATAATTAGTGTAAGGCACCACAAGATACTCAAAGTCTTCATTTATTTCATTCTTGGGGAAAATAGCATTGAGAATCTTATCAAAGGAGGTATCTATTACATTATTATTAGAAAAAAGGAGGAACAACCAAAGAGGAAGAGATAAGATAAACATTTAGGTTAGGTTGCATTTTAGCAGGTGGAACTGGTATAGCATTCAAGTTAAGAAGGGGTTCATTAGCGACCTTGATGAGGGATCCGACGATGTTAAGCCTGAGTGGATCATGCAGAGTGTCAACCCCAATATCTTTAGATTGAATGGGTCCTCGGAGTCATTTCCTTGAGAAACCTCGGTACCAACTATAACTTTCAGAACGAGTGGTTGCCCATGATGTTGGGAGTACTTGACCCAAGAGTAACTGTCTTGAAAGAAAATATCCATTCCTGGCTTTATCTTTTTATCCACGTGATCTTACCATGATTCGAGAAATACATAAAAGGGAAAATATTCACCCTCTTTAACGAATCTTCCATTTAAGGAATTCCTCGACACAGTCTTGGCATTTTATAAACCTCTCTTCAACCTTGGTTAGAGGAGCATTTGAAGTTCCTCTAATGATGGTTGATAACCGAGGCCTTATAGAGAAAAGGTATTCTTCAGTAATATGGATTCAAGGATACCCTATTATAGTCGTCTCAGCCCCAGGTCGGGGTGCATATACTTAAACATCTATATTACGTTGACATTGTCGTAAGGGTTGTGCTATGGACAAACTCGATTTTTAAATTATCCCCTGTTGGGAGTGCAAGTGGTTCGACTCGAAAGTCGAAAAGAAGCATGTCATTTCCCCCATGTTGTATTTCTAATGCTTGCATTCTTAGTATTATCATAATCGCCCAAGATGGTGATGACCCGCCCCTTGGAGAAAAACTTCAGTTCTGACGGATAGAGGAAGATACCCCTTTAATGTTATGAAGCCAAGATCAACCAAGCAATAGGTTAAAATAAGCAGCTATGTTGATAACTTGGAACTTGGTAACGGGATTTACAGGGTCAACCCCTATTGTGAGTGTTATGGATACCTTATCTCTCGGTGAGTGTTGTCATAGACACGCACTGCGAAAGGTCACTTATTTTCAAACCCAGGTAATTGAAGGTTCTTAACGAGCAAATATTAAGTGTTGATTTGTTTTCAATGAGTGGGAATGGGATTGTCTTCCCCATCACCTCAACGGAGATATTGGGAGCATAATTATGATTAGGATTAAACCTTGGGATTTCTTCTTAAGAGAAGGAAAGAAATCTAGTAAAGGTTTGAACCCGACTAGGTTCATGACTTATTCTAGAGTGGTGGAAGGAAGGATTGTGGGCCTAGTAAGCAATTTAATCAAAGTATATCGATGTAGATGGGAAGACATGAAAAGTCCACACAAGGTGATGTTGGCTCGAGTTTACTTGAGCTGGTTGAGGATCTTACTTTCCTCGATGGTCATTTTTGGCATGGGGAGTTTATCGATAACACCCTTTCTTTTAACTATCCCTGCTAACTGAGGATTCGAACTCTATTAGTGTCTCCCAGATCTAGTCATATGGTTCACGAAGTAGGGGAAGAATAGAAACCCCATTTCTTCATCTATTTCGGGTTATACGACCACTTTGTTGATTTCCCCTAGCAAATATTCAAAAGATATCATCCTACACACTAAAACTGGACTAATATTTTCTTGGATTATTTCTTCATCTAAGCTATCAAACTCATCCCCCCATCTAGTTGGAATGATGTCATCTTTCCATGAGAAGTCAATGCATTCCACAACCTTAATGCTTCTTTATATACATCCCCAAAGTCAATAGGGAGGTGTATAAGTGAAGGGACCAACCACCCATATATCTTTAAGGCATCGGGTAATTCGGACATATTATAAATATCATTAGTCTTTCAGAATAAGCTTGCCATAAGATGTGCTGCATCATCTAAAGTAACTTTGTCAATGGATACAACCCAATTATCTGACTCTCGAGACCACTTTCGGGCTTCCATGAATAGGATGTTGAACTCTCGGCAGTCAATGGTCATTTTCGAAGGCAATTTCAACCCAAACTCAAGAAGTTAGTTCATGACTGCTGACAATTCCATAGCTTTCCCTTCGGATTGGGTATGAACGGTAATACACGCTCTTATAAGAAGTAATAGAGCTTGGTTGGTAAAATAGGTAGGGTGTAAGAGAAAATATGGGCAAATGATTAAGTATAAATTCTTCCAATTTATCCCCTTAATTTAGAGGCTTTTATCGCTCCGCAAAGTGTAAATCGAGTGGATTTATCTCATATCACTGCTTTGGACATTTTCTAATTAGTACATCAAGTTTCGTGTATGTCCTATTTATTTTTCATGTATTCATTGCACACAAGGAAGGACAGAATCAAAATGAAAGTCGAAGACCTCGCGCCTACAAGTGTTTTGGGAAGAATCAGCATCCAAATTTGAGTTCCGGATCAAAAGTTACAAGTCTTCAAAATTACATGGAGGAAAAGTTCCTGAAGAGATGGAACCAAATCGAAGGGTTTGAAAAATGAACTGATCCTATACTGGGGAAACTTCCTATCAAGCACGAATAGATAGAACCGAATCGAAGTGGAAATAAAGGAACCAAACTGGTTTAGGGAAAAACTTCTGTCAAATATGGAACCGAACCGTCTCACCTTCATAGGATTGATTCGGGTGTCAAAGATTTGGATTTATCCACTTGAAAAATAAGAGTCTTTTATGGTTGAAACTCTTAGAAATTCGTAGAGTATAAATTTTACACACCTCCCAAACATTGAGGGGGGCTTCTAATTCGTCAGAGAAGCATTGTAATTAATTTAGAGAAGACAACAACAAGAAACCCTAGTTTGATTCCAGTTTTGCAGTTTAAGTAAATTTGTTTCAATTATTTCTTTCATTATCATAGTAGTTATTTATTTAGTAAGTAATTTCATTCTTCTTCATCTTAAGTTTGTAGTTAAAATATTTTCTTTCATTCAAAACATGTTTTCTTCTAGTTTTAATATGTCAGGCTAAGTTTTCAAGGGTTGGGGTGCATGAACCCCATCCGATATAATTCATGATAGTGGAAATAGAAGATGGAATTAAAACCTTAGATGAATTGTATTGTAGTTAATACGATACTGCTTTAGTTCATCCTTTGCTTACATACTGTGTGAGCTACGATCCCACATATATGTAATACTTAGGAGAAATAAAGTTCAGGTTTTAATTAATCCTTTGCTTACATATCGTGCCGGCTACAATCCCTCATATATGTAATACATAGGATCATTAAAAATCGGATTCATTTCAAGCTTTAATTCTGAATCTAGTATCCTACAAAGTGAATTACTAGGGTGTGGGGGATTGTAACCCGACCTATCTTTCTCATCTCATAGTTAAAGTTTTAATTAAATAATCATTAGTCTTTCTCTTAATTTAGAGTAATTGCATTTCATTTTTTCATAATTTCATTCATTAATCAATTTCAAAAATTGCATGTAGTTGTAGTTGTTTCACAATTCAAATCACCTTTTCGTTCTTTTTAGAGTCAAAGTTAGGTTACCTTCATGTTTCCAACATCGTTACGACTTCCTTCGTCCTGTTTCCCTGAGGATCGATACCCGACTTATCGGATTATTACTTGAGCAACAGGCTCGCACTTGAGCCTAAATAACATGTACACTAGACACATTTGTGGTCGCATCAAGTTTTTTGGCGCCGTTGTCGGGGAATTCACGTAGACTTAGGTTAGATCAAGTCAATTTAAAACTTTGTCCAAGAAAATTCAAAAACATAATATATATATATATATATATATATATATATATATATAAAAGAAAATTTTTCATCCTCTCGCAAAAACCTTTAATGAACAATCCTAAACATACTCAGACTCCTCACAATACTCCAATAAGAATCCATGAAAATCCAATCGTTAAATATAACTCTGAAAGCCCCCACACACCTCGCATTTCATAATTCTGGTTTCCAACTCTACTCTTGAGTACTCTATCAGTAGCTACACCCTAAGCCAAACTTTGAGTCACACATCTAGGCCACCGAGTGATTACACATAATCATTTGAAGAGAGTGCGAGTGTGATGTCTGACGCAACGAGTTTCGGTATTGGAGAGGGAGATCTCCCCTATCGTCCTATGAAAGACTTACTCTTTCCTGAGCGAACTATCACCTCGGGTTGCATTTTACTTCCGTATACTGTTGGTCAGTTCCACTTTCGTAATGGGATGATACATATTCTCCCTATGTTTCATAGCATGGATTCGGAGAAACCATACATTCATATTCGTGAGTTCGAAGAGGCGTGTGACACATTTAGTGATCAATCTTGCACGTAAGATGTCGTTCGCCTAAAGTTTTTTCCTTTTTCCTTAAAGGATAAAACCAGTACCTAGCTATGGTCTTTACCCCCGAACTCCATCACTTCCTGGATAGATATTCATTCTAATTTTGTCTCAAAATTCTATCCATAGAATAAGACCAACTCTTCCAAAACTTAAATTCAAGCTTTTCGACAACACGATAATGACTCTTTTGACAAATGTTGGGAATGTTTCCAAGAGTTTGTAAGTGCATTCCCAATCATGATTTTGACAAATACCTAGTGATATTTTTCTTCCATAATGGGTTAAAAATAGATTCCAAACAACTTGTGCAAACAATGTGTGAAAGACCCTTTTGGGATTTAAACTCATGTGATGTCGAGGCCCATCTTAAATATGTTGCAGAGACTACTCAAGCATGGGACCCATCTGATCCCAACCAAACTCGACCTAGACAACCATCTATCAATCAGACTGCTTCTGGTCTATACCATTTTGATAGAAATACCTTAATAAACCATCGATTCGATCAGTTTCACAGAGATATGAAAGAGTGGTTTGATGGTCGATTGAGAAACATCTCTGGATCCAACCATAGTTCGAAAGAAAAACTGTGTGCTATCTATGAGGCGGGACATTTCATAAAGGCATGCCCGACGATTTTCGCCTATAAGGCCATGAACATTAAGCAAGTGGATGCTATAGGAGGATTCAAGGGGAATTTTAATGCCCCGCATGGGAAGTCTCAAAACCCTTCGTGGAGAAACCACCCTAGTTTCAACTATGGACAACCACAAGCTGTGATGAACCCATATTCACAGGTTGTCCCATATCCACCACCTCCTTATTACCAACAAGAACCACCACCTCCAGCTCCATATGCAGCTCCACTGCAAAGGAGCCTCGAGGATACAATGAACCAATTCATAAATTCTCAAGGTGCAAATAATGATTGATATGAATGTTTGTTCGTCGAAATAAATGAAAATATCTCCAAGATGCAACTCGCATTGAGCATCCAAGAGAATGACAAGTTTCTTACCCAAGGCCAAAGACGTCCCCAAGGTCAACCTAGTGTTATCTCCACCTCTACTGAACAGCATGAGCATTGCCAAGTGATAACCACTATTCGTAATGGAAGAGTTATTGTTCTCACCTCCCCCACACGACATTTCAAAAGACAAGGAGAATTCTCTTGGCACGAAAGAGGCCGAAGATATCTCCTCCCCCGCTTCACCATTTCCTCAAAGATTAGTTCCTTCCCATAAAAGGACCATAAGTGAAGAAGTATTAGAAGTTCTTAAGAACATGAAGTTGAACTTACATTTCCTCAATGCAATAAGGAAAATTGCGTCCTATGCAAAAGTCATAAAAGTTTTATTGACACTCAAGAGGAGGATGAAGGTAAAGAAGAACATGTTTCTGGCACAAAATATGAGCTCAGTCCTTCTTAATGATCTCCCAACTAAATATAAAGATCCCGGTGACCCCACCATTTCCTGCACCATTGGAGAGAACAAATTCGAAAAAGCCTCACTCGATTTGGGGGTAAGTGTAAATATCCTCCCCTATTCAATTTATAGGAAACTTGATCTGGGTGATCTTAAGCCCATAAGGATCACTCTCCAGTTAGTGGATCGAATCGTGAAGATACCAAGGGGAATAGTTGAGGACGCGATAATTCAAGTAGACACTTTCTACTTCCCGGTAGATTTTGTCATTTGGGACACGGATCCCTCCTTTGTCTCAAAAATATATTCCCATCATCCTTGGATGCCCATTCTTAGATACAGTTAACGAGGTGATCAATACTAGAAATGGGCAGATGCAACTCACTTTTGGGAATATGACTTTAGAAACAAACATCTTCAATATAGACCAACAAGCAGCGGAAGAAGATCATCTTCACATGGTGAGATTAATTAAGGAGATCGTAGAAGAATACTTTGAGGAAAATTACTGTGGATACGCCTTAGAAGCTTTCCTAGCTTCTTGTCATGAGAGTGAGGGAGCCTACACCGAGTTTGAGAGGGAGATAGAGGAGTTGAGAGGCTTACTCGATGAGAGAGTGTCAAACGAGGACCCAAGAGATGTTAATTGGATTTATCGATTCGAGGAGTCACCGCCAAGGGAAGCACGCATAGTGCCCTCTAGCGACACATTCCCGACTCTCGAATTCAAGAAACTACCCTCCAATGTTAAATATGTTTTTCTAGGTGAAAGTGAGACATTTCTTATTATTGTCTCCTCTAGCTTACATGAAGAGCAAGAGGGTAAAATATTAAAAAAATTGAGGAAACATCAAGGTGCTTTTCATTGGTGTATAGCTGATCTAAAGGGGATAATAACTCTAATTTTCACCCATAAGATTCACCTCGAGGAGGACGTTATGCCTTCGAAAGAAATGCAAAGACGGCTAAACCCCACAATAAAAGATGTGGTAAGGGCTGAAATTATAAAATTGTTGGATGTTGGGATTATTTATCCAATCTCGAATAGCAAATGGGTGTGCTCCATTCAAGTCATCCTAAAGAAGTCGGGCATGACTATGATTGAAAATGATAAGGGAGAGTTAGTTCCTTAACGTACCACCACTAGGTGACGCAATTGCATTGATTACCGAAAACTCAATGTGGGAACTAGGAAAAATCATTTCCCCTTGCTATTTTTAGATCAAATGCTTGAAAGAGTAACGGTCCACCCATATTATTGCTTCCTAGGTGGTTATTCTAGATATAACCAAATTGAGGTATATGTACTTGATCAAAAGAAAACAACTTTCACTTTCCCCTTTGGAACGTTTGCCTACAAATGTATTCCATTTGGTTTGTGTAATGCACCGGCGACCTTTCAAAGGTGTATGTTGAGCTTATTCAGTGACATGGTTGAGAGAGGGCTAAAGGTGTTTATGGACGACTTTAGTGTTTTTGGCACCTCTTTCGACCTATGTTTAGCCAATCTTGAGAAAGTACTAGCCCGATGTGTGGAAAATAACTTAGTACTGAATTGGGAAAAATGTCATCTCATGGTAACTAAAGGTATAGTTCTTGGCCACATCGTGTCATCCAAAGGGATCGAGGTTTATCAAGCAAAAATAGATGTCATAGTTGACCTACCCCCGACCTAAATTGTTGAAAGACATGCGCTCCTTCTTGGGCCATGCAGGGTTTTATTGAAGGTTCATTAAGGACTTTAGCACCATCGCTAGACCCTTAAGCAATCTTCTTATGAAGGATACCCCATTTGAGTAGACGGAAGCAAGCCAAAGCTCTTTTGAGAATTTGAAAAACATGCTTGTGTCCGATCCCATTATGCAAGCTCCAAATTGGTCCTTACCATTCGAGCTTATGTGTGATGCTAGCGATTATGCGATAGGGGCTGTTTTGGACCAAAGAAAAGACAATAAGGCTCATGTCATCTACTACGCTAGTCGGAGCCTTACCAGACCACAACTCAAATACTCCACTACGGAGAAGGAGTTTCTAGCGGTATTATTTACTCTTGACAAGTTTCGATCCTATCTTATCGATTCCCCCATCAACTATTTCACCGACCACGTAGCTTTAAAATATTTACTTGCAAAGAAAGACGCAAAGCCACGCCTCATAAGGTGGATCCTGCTCCTGCAAGAGTTTAATCTCTCCATTAAAGACAAAAAAGGAGTAGAAAATGTCATTTTCGATCACGGATTTCGTCCGACGTACCTAGTGATCCTACACCCATAGAAGAGTATTTTCTAGATGACCAACTCTTTGACATCTCGTCTTTGCCCTATTTTGTGGATATAGTGAACTATCTTATCATGGGAGACGTTCCTCCCGATTGGACACCAGAAGATAAGAAGAGGTTCATCACTTGGTCGCGCATGTTCTTCTATAATGATCCATTCCTTTTTAAATATTGCACTGACCAAATCATCCGACGATGCGTACCGGATGACGAAATTCCAAAAGTCATCCAATTATGTCATTTGGAAGCATGTGGACGCCACTTTTCTGTGAAAAAGACAACTGCTAAAATTCTCCAAAGTAGTTTTTACTGTCCCACAATGTTTCGGGATGTGAACAATTATTGCAAATATTGCGACAAGTGTCAATGGATGAGAGAGATTACCCGACGAGACATGATGCCATTAACCCCGATTCTCATCATTGAGATTTTCAATTGTTAGGGTATTCACTTCATGGGACCTTTTCCCCCGTTCTTTGGATACCTATACATCCTAGTAGCAATAGACTATGTTTCTAAATGGGTGCAAGCTATAGCTACCAAGACTAATGACAATAAAGTGGTGATAAAGTTCCTGCACGAACACATACTTTCTCGCTTCGGTGCACCTAAAGCGATAATCAGTGATAATGGAACCCACTTTTGTGACAAGCCGTTTGAAAGACTTATGAAAAAGTATGGTGTCATTCATAAGGTTGGAACGACATATCACCCACAAATGAATGGGCAGGCCTAGTTGGCTAATCGTGAAAGTAAGCACATATTATAGAAGACCATCAATCCCGTCGGAAAGATTGGTCCCTTCGATTGAATGATTCGCTATGGGCCTACTGTACCGCATACAAGAACCCACTTGAAATGTCCCCATTACTCTTTGTGTATGGAAAACCTTGCCATCTTACCATTGAGCTAGAGCAAAAATCATATTGGGCAATTAAGAGGTTAAATTATGATATGGACAAAGCCGGTGAAGCTCGTAAGCTTCACCTAAATGAGTTAGAGGAGATACGCAATTATGCGTATGAGAATGCCAAGATTTCAAAAGCCCGAATGAAACTAGTTCATGATAGGATTATTCAATGAAAAGAGTTTCAATCAGGACAAAAGGTACTCCTCTATAACTCCCGGCTTCATCTATTTTCGGGTAAATTGCGGTCTCGATGGACTGGTCCATTTGTTGTAAGAAGCGTTTTCCCCCACGGAGTAGTATAATTAGAAGATCCAAAAGGGGGGAACGCATTCAAAGCCAATGGACAACGTCTAAAGATATATGTTGAGGCGTCCGTAGAAGTGATCGACACCATTTGGTTGTCGGACCCCGTTTACGAGGTAGAGTGAGCTTGAACTGAGAGGTCGTCACACCCCCGATGCCTATGGGGTGATTTCTTCTGTATAGTAGTTGTGCGTAGGTAGAATAGTTAGAGTCTGTAGGTAGGTTACGAGAGGGTAGGGTTATTAGGCACACCAGCACGCACTTTGTAAGGGTGTCAAGGAAGTCCAAGTGTGACTATAAGTAAGAAAGTGTCTGGAAATTCGAGGGTGCGAGATTTTATTTTCAGCATTCTGAGTGGAGAGAATTCTTCCTGAGGCAAACCAAACCGAATCCCCTTAACCGGATCGGTTCGGTCGTGATAAATTGAAAAAATAAAAATCTAAGAACCGGATCGGTTCTCCCATGTACCAAGATTGGTTCGGTTCTGCAGTTTTGCCTCCTCCGGAGATACCTCCCCATTCCCCAATCCCCCCATTTCCCTCCGTTCACACCCTTCTTTCCCTCCAAATTCTTCCCCTCAAACCCACCCCCACCTATTAACTCCACCTCTATATTACCATTCCTCCACACCTACATCACATATTACATCTCTTAACCTTTATCTCCCATTTCACCCACCCACAGAATTTCCCATGGAAAATCCCGGTCTGCCCCTAAAATACATGTCTACCGAGGTCCTTCCTAATGGTAACGGGGAATACCTCTCTCACATGGAGTGAATTTGGTGTGAATTTTTTTCAGAATATCCCGCCAACTTAACATCGAGCGCATAGTTAACTGGGACGAGCTGCCCCGCTCAGTCACCACTCTTTTCAGTCGGCGGGGGTGGATGAAATATCTCGGCAAACCACACGATGTCGTGTGGGCTGACGAGGTTCGATCTTTGTATGGCTCTCTCGTTCTCACGGGAGAGTTTGAGGGACGAGCTTTTGTAGATGGCCGCCCATCCCTTTCTCCTTGGTTATTCTTTCCCGTAAACTTTCTTCCAAGGGAGTCCCAAACCCGGACGTCTTTGACTACCCCGTTAATGCCCCCACCATCCTGAAACAGCCATACATCGACCGTTTTTCCCCCAATGAGATTTGGGAAAGGGGCACCTTCCCCGTGGGATGCCTCAATGATAAGGCGCGCATTACATTTCATATCATTTGCGCCAAATTGCTTCAAACCATAAACGACTCCGCGATGCGCCCTCGCCAAGCTATCCTCGTCTACCACCTTTTTTTTTATCCCGACTTCACTATCAATCTCGCCCGCGTGTTATACACCAATATGTTTTATGCGACCTTGGAGCAAAAAGGTGCAGTTCCCTTACCATATGCAAGTCACATCACCTCTATTCTTGCCGATGCCGGTATCCAGCCACTTTGAGCCTCTCCACGCCTCCCGGAGCCCATTGGGAAAGAATCACGCAATAGGAGTGCCCGACAAAGGGCAGCCCTTCGAGAATCAAGGGAACTGGTTGATGTAGATGAATATGAGGTGATCAATGTTGAAGAGCATGAGGCTGCATATGTCGTGATGGGTGGGTCAGATGAAGAAGAGTACGACGAAGACAACAAGTCAGATTTTGAGCCATTGGGTGAAGACTTTGATAGGTGCCTTTTGGCAGTGGAAACTTGATTTGACGGCTTCCTCACATAATATCAATGGGATCAAGAGGCCTACTGAAGGGATGCGAACATGATGCATCGTATCCAAACTCACTTGTACGAGCTCAACTTCGGTGGACCCCCTCTAACCTTCTTCTATGACCCGTATGATCCCAGTGCGTCCGGACCCTCCAATCCACCTCCCCAGTGAAGCCCATTTCTGCTGTTTCTCTTTGTTTTTGTTGGTTGTGTCATGTTGGTTGTTTAAAAATGTTAGTTGTGTGTTTGTCCCCCTTCCCTTGTAACACAGGTTCTCAGTATCTACAAAAATCTGCATTTCTTTTTTATTTGTTCGCTTTATTTATTCTCTCTTTTCATTCACTTTGAGTTAGATTTTCATCCTTTTTGCTCGAGGATAATGTAAAAGTCTAAGTTAGGGGGGGTCACAAGTGCGTCTTTCTAAAACTTCAGAAATTTCAAAAAAAAATTGAAAATTTTGAAAAATTACAAAATATTTTTCTTCAAAATAAATAAAAATTGGAATTTAAAATTTTCAAAAATATCATTAAAATTTGGTTTAAAGTCTCAAATTGTAAAAACATAATACACAAAGCCGAAATTGACCAAAAATGGAAATTAAGCGAACGTAGACGACTTGCCGAATAAATGTGTAGATTAACAAACCTGATGAGATTCGAACCATTCCCTATTATGAGTTTATAAATAAATTCGAGTTAATTGTTAACTCAATGTTCATTTCAGCATTTTAATAAGTCTTCAAGGATCTTAATCCTTACACTTTGATCGGTTATGGGAAATGTGTGTAATGTTGCCTTGAAAAACGTGCTAAGTAAATATCTAAATTAAATTAATCTCGAGACACATATGGTAATGCAATTAGTATTTCGGACAATGAAGTAGGCCCTCGTTTGTCACCCAAAAATATTGGCCAGAAAAAGTTGCAAAAAATTATCCTTTTTGTAAACCAAAAATTGAGCCAAAGAAATTTTTCCCTTTCATTTGACAACCCTAAGAACCCCAAAGTGGCACGGAATTGTGAAAATTGATAATCCCAGAAATTAAGTCCGAAAAGTGAATAAAAAGGGGCAAGAAAAGAATAGATATGTTCAACAAAAATAGCAAGAAAAGAAAAGCGTGGAAAATAGAAACAAATAGAAAAGAAGAAAAAAAATGAGCAAAAGCCTGAAAAAGCACTAATGAATATCATAAGAGTATTTTCCAATTCCGAAGTTCCCAACCATTCCCATATTACCCAATACACCTTTAACCCGAAAAAGTCTTAACCGAGTCCAAATTGCGAAATTGGTTACCGCGTGGAGAGATAAAACACCAAAAGATAATAAATGAGATTAAAGATATGAATTAGAGGCAATGTTCCCGTTTTCTTAAAATCGTAATCCAATGACGAGATCTGTTTACCATAAAAGTTCACCTTTCCATTTGTGTACGTGAACTTGGTTCCAATGCATTTACTCTTATAAATCACGCATATCAAGAAAAAATAGCCACCCTTACAAGCGATTCATTTGTGAGAGCATCCCGTGAGATTTTGAAATCAAAATGACTTTTTGGATAAGTAACATAATGGTCAATCGGTGGAAATTCGCGGTTAAACTTTTGGCTTCGCACACACGCACTACGATTTGAGACTCTTGAACATGAATTGATGATGACTATTTTCTGGAAAAGTTTGAGTTATAAAATTTTTGCTTATTTTGAGTTTTCTTTGAGTCGAATTTTTGTGGGTATATTTGCTGTAAACCCTCACGAGATACAACTCGTCCTACTAGGGTAACCTAGTGGTTTAAAGTCTTGTTGCATATGCTAAATGCAATCGCTCACCCGTGAAAGAGGTATTCTATCCCATTTTAGAGTTGGACCATATTTTGAATCTTTTACATTTCTCAGAATGATCAAAATTCAAAGTTAGGGGGGTTTGATTAGGCATAAATTCTTTCCATTTATCCCCTTAAGTTAGAGGCTTTTATCGCTCTACAAAGTCTAAATCGAGTGGATTTATTTCATATCACTTCTATTGACATTTTCTAATTAGTACGCCAAGTTTCGTTTATTTATTTTGCAGGTATTCAGTGAACACAAGGAATGAGAGAATCAGAATGAAAGTCGAAGACCTCATGCCTACAAGTGCTTAGGAAATATCGACATCCTATTTTGAGTTCTGGATCAAAAGTTACAAGTCTTCAAAATTACAGGGAGGAAATGTTCCTGAAGAAATGTAACCGAACCGAAGGGCTTGAAAAATGAACCGATCCTATCCTGGGAAAACTTCCTATGAAGCACGGAGAGATGGAACCGAATCGAAGAGGAAATAAACGAATCGAACCGGTTTAGGGAAACACTTCTGTCAAAGATGGAACCGAATCGAATCACCTTAGCATGATCGGTTCGGGTATCGAAGATTTGGATTTATCCACTTGAAAAATAAGAGTCTTGTATGGTTGAAACTCTTAGAAATTTGGAGAGTGTAAATTTTACACACCTCCCAGACATTGAGGGAGGCTTCTAATTCGTTAGAGAAGCATTGTAATTAATTTAGAGAAGACAACAACAAGAAACCCAAGTTTGATTCTAGTTTTGCAATTCAAGTAAATTTGTTTCAAGTCTTGTTTTCATTATCACAGTAGTTATTTCTTTAGTTAGTAATTTCATTCATCTTCATCTTAAGTTTGTATTTAAAATGTTTTCTTTCATTCAAAACATGTTTTATTCTAGTTTTAATATGTCCGGATAAGTTGTCAAGGGTTAGGGTGCATGAACCCCACCCGATGTAATTCACGATAGTGGAAATAGAAGATGGAATTAAAACATTAGATGGATTGTATTGTAGTTAATACGATACTACTTTAGTTCATCCTTTGCTTACATACTGTGCGGGCTACGGTACCTCATATATGTAATACTTAGGAGAAATAAAGGCCGGGTTTGAATTCATCCTTTGCTTACATACTGTGCGGGCTACGATCCCTCATATATGTAACACTTAGGAGCATTAAAAATAGGATTCATTTAAAGATTTAATTCTGAATCTAGTATCCTACGAAGTGAATTACTAGTGTGTGGGGGATTGTAACACGACCTATCTTTCTCATCTCATAGTTAAAGTTTTAATTAAATCATCATTAATCTTCCCATTAATTTAGAGTAATTGCTTTTCATTTTTTCATAATTTCATTAATTAATCATTTTCAAAAATTGCATCTAGTTGTAGTTGTTTCACAATTCAAATCACCTTTTCGTTCTTTTTAGAGTCAAAGTTAGGTTACCTTTGTGTTTCCAATGTCTTTACGACTTCGTTCGTCCTATTTTCCTGAGCATCGATACTCGACTTATCGGATTGTTACTTGAGCGATAGGCTTGAACTTGATCCTAAATAGCATGCACACTAGACACATTTATGGTCGCATCAGCAGACTTTAAGGATTTTGGGTGAAAATATGGGTATGATGGGTGCTTTACTGAGTAGATGGATCGAATTTCAGGTCATTCTCTAGGAAGATGGAATTTTTTTTGTTTGAAAGTATATTATGAGTGGTGTTTGGTTTGGGATTGGACGGTGGGGCAATGACACCCCAGTCAATTAAACCTTGGGTTTCATTCCAGAGATAGAAGCACTGATCAGTGGTATGGCTAGCAGTATGGTGAAAATCACAATGGGCGTCGGTTTTAAAATTTTTGGAAAGTGGGTTTGGTATGGGATGAGGGTCCAAAGGTTTTATGAGGTATCGTCTCAACAAGTATTGGTAGACTTTAGAGACGGTAGCGTGAAGCTCGGTGTACTCTTTTCTGACTGGGTTGCCACAAGTTTTTAGCTCCCAAGTGGTAGCGGGTGGTGAGATGTTGTCAATGGTTGAGACTGTAGCAGGCTTCTCATATTTTCATGGAGTGAACTGTCTGGATACTTTCTTTGGCTCAGCTTTTTTCTTGATAATACTTTATTCTATCTCTACTTTTGCTTCCCGGATGGCTAAAAAATGTGGGTGATATTGTCCTCCCATCGTTGCTAGAACATGGGTGTAATACCCCGTATTTTTGGCGATATTTATTTTTGGGATGAATTAATTAAATGAGAATTAATTGGGAATTAATCCGGATAAAATACTAGCGAGATGTGAGTTGGTATTTGACTATATTGAGTATATATGATGATATATGAATATTGAATTATGAAATTTGTCGTGAGATTGATATACGGCAATTTGGACATTTTATTGGGACGCGTGAGACAGTCGCGTCAGGATATAATTATTTTAATCATAAAAGTGAATTTAAATTATATTAACTGTATGGTCATTTTGAGTGCACCAACGCGTCCGAAAGGGTCGAGATAGTCAGAAAACACTAACCGGGGGTTTAGTTCGGGTCCCGAGGTATTTTTAGGCCATACCGGCAACATAAAGGGTATTTTGGTAATTTTGTACTTTTCGGAATTAAAAGTGATGAAAATTAGTAAATTATATCTGATGTGGATTTGACCCACTAAACCACTAACCAACCCATGTTAACCCAATAGGCTACGAAGGTTATTAGAATTTAGGTTTCTAATTTTTTCCCAAAACAAACCCTAGCCACCATAGCTATTGGAGAAGAAAGCTTGGAAAGAGAGAGATAGAGGAGAAAAGCTTGGAGAGAGAGAGAGAGCTTCATCAAATCGTCATCAAAATCTGAGATTGAATCAAGGCAAGTGGTTTAATTTACGTTTTTATGCAGTAAATGCTTCTTCCATGCTTAGACTATTCAATAATCATAATTAATTAGGAGATAATTGAAAACCCATGAAACTGGAGTTGTTAATAAATTTTGGAGATAGGTTTGCATGTAGAAATGTTATTGGAAGATCGAATTAAGAGAATTATAAGTTTATGTGTTATAAAAAAGGATTTATTTCTGGAAATTGATGATTTATAATCTTAGGGTTTATGTTCTTGAAAAATTGGGGAAAAGTGATGAGACTTGTGATTTAGTGATGTTTAGGATGAATGATTCCCTTAAAACACGTTAGTAGGTGACCTTGATATGTTTAGGATTGATTAGAGACCTTAAAACTTTGTTGGGACGAATTTTAGAGGAGAATTGAGGAGTATAAATTGGTGAAAAATGAAAGTAGAAATTTTGGGCACGAAACTGGTCGTTCGTTAGAAGGCCTCCCGAGGTCGTTCGAACGAGCTCGTTCGAACGAGTTGACCAGTTGCTTCTAACGAGGGAGAATTCTTTCGATACCTTCGTTCGAACGAGATGTCGTTAGAAGGCTCAGTTCGTTCGAACTAACTGAATCTCGTTCGAACAGTCTCGTTCGAACGAGACTTCTAACGAGCTGGCAGTTTAGGCCTTTTTGGCCTGTTTTGATTTTGGGAGTCCCGTAAACTTGTTCGATGATAGAGATAACATTCCTTTGATGATGTATTGGTATACTTGGGACATTTGGGATATAATGAGGAGTAAATTATATAATTGTGGAACGAATCAAATAGACATTTTGAGTTGAGACGTGAGTGCCTACTACGACGTGAGAATAAATTATGGCGTGTATGATTATGAACCAGGATTATATAAATTGTACAAATTATAAGTTGGTACGAGAAGGCGATATGTACTACAATTAAACTACACTGATTACTAAGATGCGTGTTTACTTAGTATTGATATATGATTTGTGTGTATGACATACCTACCATACTTGCTATTACGGGAGGTTTGCGTTCGCTTAGGGTCCTCTAATCCTTGTGTTGCCCGGATTTAGACTGGTTACCTCAAGAACATAGGTCAGAGAAGGACTTATTGGGATGTTGATAAGTCTGCTGATCGTGGGAGCGTAGGTATGTGCGTGACCCATGTGATGTGACTGTGTTCGCCTCCACTGTTTGTGATTTGTGTTATCTGAACGATTCCTGAGAGATTCGGAATGCGTGATCCTTATGTACGTGATTTACCGGGATGGATAGCATAGTATGTGTGCACCGCAGCTTAGTCTCGGGGTGCTTATATTGCATATTTATGTTGTGGAAAATATACACTTTATTATGGGAACTTTCATATGGTATTGTGTGTATAAATTTGGAAAATATAAAAGGGATAATCTATAATGAGTTGTGTTACTTTTATGGGAGAAACTGAATTTACGTTAATCCCCTATTTAAATGAGATCGTTATAATGATAATGGGAACCGAGTAATAAGAGTAGAACCTATGACAGTCTAGCTAGATATGATGTCACTTAGCTAGGGATTAGTGTCATTTTAGATGGGTACTTACGTTAGGAGTGCACATTTAGTCGAGAGGTGAGAATTTTATGTGAGTGCATGTCCTAACATGTACTTTGCATTTAATGTTTTAAATGTTTTTAAAGCACTTGCAGGTTTTTAAAATATCTCCACATTCGGGCTCTGACCCGTTTGCTTTCAAATTTATTTTCTTGTTAAACCATTTTTAGGTGCCCAGACACAAGGACACCACGCATAGGATTCTCATTCCGATGACGAGCTGTAGCTGTTTGTCGAAGTTACTGGGATTTTCTTTTAGACGCTTCTATCATTTGGATTCCATTGTTCAGTATTCCTCAGTTGTAGGGCATGTTGCCCAAATTCTATTAGAGACATTTCCATTTCAGTTTTTCAGACTTTGGCATGTATTAATTCAGTATTCAGTATTTCGTTACTTATTTCAGTTGTGGGATTTGTTGTGAGGAGTTTTTCCTCCGAATTTATTTATATCATGTGATGGTTATTCTATTATTTCGTTATGGTGAATGGTGATATTATTCTTGCTTTAAATCTTTTACTGCATGTTAATCAGACTTTAAGTAAAATTTGACAACTTACTTTTTAAATACTAGCTGGTTAGTAATAATAAAAATGTTTTCGACAGTGATGCTATTAACTGAGCCAACTTGGCATTTTGATTTAATCTAATAAAGGAGTAGCTACCCGGTATTTAATTAGTCGGGGTGTCACAATGGGGTAAGAAGTTTTTCTTTACAATACTAACTTGATCCTCTTTGAAAAGTCAGTTGGTCAAAGTAACAGCTTTCTCGTTCCACCATGATATAAAATTACTAACAATTTATTCGGGGTTCTTCTTGAGAACTTCTAGATCACGATGTGTAACCTCCAACTCCTCGTGGTATTTATACTGTGACATGAATTCACGGGCAAGATCCTCCTAACTACAAATTTTGAATTCCTCAAGGGATAGAAACCAATGAAGAGCGTTGTCCTTCAAAGTCTTTGGGAACATCTCAGCCATTATTTCCTCAGAGGTCATTGCTCGGTGGTATCTTTGAAGATGAACAATTAGGGGCCCTCTACCTTAGAACTTCTCAATGCTAGGTATCTTGAACCTTTTCGACAACTTTTCTTTTGGGTAGGGAGACATATGGGTGTAATCCATGTAGTTCTCAGAGATTCAGACTTGGTCAAACTTCTCCTTGACCTTGTTTAACTCTTCCTCCTTCGGATCAATGGGTACTGGTAGGTTAGCCTCTGGATGGGCAAGATTCAACATAGGGAGTTGAGATTAATGGTGGACCATTGGCAGGAGGCGCATGTGGGACATTATTCTTTCAGGACCCAAATAGGCTAAGGTGAGGGTGGACCCATAGAGCAGGGGAAGAGGACCTCTGGCTCTTCGAGAATAGGTACCTAGTTTCACTTCATCTCATGAACCTCAATTTGAAGGTTGTCAATCTTAGAGGTAAGTTGTACTAGTACCGTCGTCAAATCAGGATGCACATTCGGTACTTGGTCTGCATTTTCCATGGAGGTTTGGTGAAGGTAGATTCTGAACTCGGAGGAAGTAAAGGGATTACTGATAGAGCTTTGGGGCGGTTGGATGGAAGATCGAAGACAATAAGGCCAAAGGTTGGGTATGTAATCGACCTGAGAAGTAAAATGATTCGAATTTATTTTTGAAATAGAAAAAGAAGAGTTATTTTTATTGAAAAGGGGGAAAATATTTTTGACATCCTTTGTACAGGGGAGGAAAAAAATATTTTTGATTTTTTTTTTATAAAATGAGGGACAATGTTTTTGGTATTTTGATAAGAATGAGGGAAAATGTTTTTGGTATTTTGATAAAAGGGAGGGAAAAATATTTGTACACTTCCGGTAAAGAATGAGAGAAAAGCGAGAGAAGAGTCTCATCATGATTATTATTATGTTTATGTTTTCACTTGTATTAGGTTTACCTAAATACAAAAGAAATGTTGGACGGGACCTGAGCCTGGGAAAAATTGAGTTAAAAAAATATGTAAAACACGGTTTGACTTCTCGCCAGGCTAATGGATAAGGTTCCATTTTGAAAAAAGATGAAATCACACGAAAATTTGGGCAGCATGACAACCCGACATTTTGGCACAGTTTTGTATAATAACCGACAAACTAAGTATGAGTGCCATAGATTTGATGCCTATATGAGGGTACGCAGTTGTTGGGTTAGTGAAAAGGTTCCCCCCTTGGCATGACTTCTACGATATACGTCTTTCTTTTGAGGGAAGTCAATACATGTTTACAAGCCATTTGATATACCTTAGTGTACGTGAATTGCCCCACTATATACATCGTGGGGATAGTATGTGTGAGAGCAAATTCGATATACTCAACGTATGTGAACAAGTTCCTTGCTATATACCTCTCGTCGTGAGCTCGGTCAAGCGATACGATGTGGGGGGAATCGTTCAATATACATTAAAGGTAATAGTCCAATACAAGGTGAGATTCATATTGCTTAGGCTAACTGCGCCCTGCCAAACCAGTGCCCATCACAAAGTCCCCCCCGGGTACTGGACAATTTTTGGTTAATATAGCAATGCTCTGTGATGTAGTGTGCAAAATGCATGATTTTTCATTAGTATATTATGGAGTGATTAATTTATTTGGCATGATGAGCACTTATACTAATAAGGAAGAATTTAAAAGTATCATGAAAAGTAAATATATCTTAGAGAATGAAGATTACACTAAGAATGGATATGTGAGGATAAGTGATATGTGAATATCTATAAATGAGTGTGTGGTGGTTAATCTAAGAATGGATCAACTACAAGTGGTGTGTGATAAGAATAAGTGATCATGGATACATACAAGTGTGATAAGTGGAGGTGTGTTCTAGTGACACCTACGCATGGATATTCTAAGTGGGGTGTACAACACGTGGATATAAGTTAACCGATATACAAGTGTAGGTAGTGTGAGGTGTACATGGAGATTATTTACAAGTGTGTGAAGTTAAAAGTGAGTGAGAGATGATATAAACATGAGATAGATATATACAAGAAGTAATAGAGAAGAAAAGGGAACATACAGGTAGGTGCATGTGCACACAAGCAGAAAATGATAACACCCGTGCAAACAGAGTCTAGCCCTCTTAAGTAAGTAAGTCCCCAGCAAAGTTTCCAATGCGGACATCCCTCCTCAGCTTTTGTGTTTTTCCTTTTCTCCTTCTCCATCTTGGGGGTTTACGCTAGCGCGTGTGGTGGAGAGACAAAGAGCGAGGTCTCGCGCGCTTTCTAGGGATGCTTTGACTGTCGTAGATGTGGGGTGATGTAAAGAGATAGAGTCTTCAGCCTATTTTGCACATAACAGGCAAAAGAACATATTTTTTCCTTGAGAGAATGGCATCAAAGACTAAATGATTCTTGCAAAACCAATTAGATAAGAGGTTCGGGGGGCTATGTTATAGAATGGGAAGGTGTTAGGCACCCATCCCACCCTTTCGGTCTCTTATGGGCTTATATTTCCATTTTCCTTAATTTATCCGTGAAGTGTGTGCGCGTGTATATATAAGTGGAGATCAGAATCACTTAATTCACATCATGAAAAGAACGGATTGAGGTCATCCATAAGAATGTTCCTATAAATAATAATTAAAAATATAATATGTGCGTTTATCGAGACATTGATCGTTATGATGAAATGATAATATATATTCGATAAAATGCACGTATGAATCAAAACTATGATATATATGAATAATATAGGGATAAAATAGAAAAAAGGAGATAAAAGGGAAGATAGGACTCAAGTCTCATGTTTTAACCCAAGACGCCTACTTAGCCTATAAAGACATCAAAGTCCACGTAGCTTGAAGTTGATGTTTCTAAGGTGCCCTGGAAGGTGAGCTCATTCTATCCTTATATAGGGTTGAGGGACTGTCGATCATCATTGTCCTTGCCCTGCCTGTCGATAGGTAACCCTAGATGCACTGCCGATAAGCTGGGAAATGGACCTGTCAATTCATAGTCCTGTGTAGATTTTCCAAAAAAATGGTCATAAAATATAATTTGTAAGTCCAAATCATGCACGATCTAAAGAGTTGACTTTGGTCAAATGGAGCTCGATAGCGCCCAGTGGCCTCTGAATGAGTTTTCAAGGTAAAACGAATCATTTGTCTGAATGGTTATGTCGTTTCATGCACGGGGCAGATCGTTGAAAAGGGTTTTTAGTTCCCTTCGAAGATTAATTAATTATTTCGCTCTGACAATGAAATTGATCGGAGTCAAACAGGACCTGGGAGTTCCCGGTGGCCTCTTAGTTTTCGATGGTAAAATGTTTCGTTCGTTCGAATCGTTATGCCAATCCATGCATGGGGAAGACCGTTGGATAGAGGATTTAGAGACCTTCAAAGTTTCATTATCTTTCACTCTGACGATGAAGTTAGCCATGATCAAATGGGCCCTGTTCCCGAGAGCACCTAATGGCCTCTAAATCGGTACTTGGAGTATGACCTTAGGTTTATGGTAAAAGGGGAGATTCTAGGGACCTAAGTAAGGACTTGGTGGGGTCATAGAATGTGGTATCTATAGTCACCGCTTCATGATGAGAGAAGTAGAATGACCCATTCCATCTACTTTGTCGGGGTATGGACAAGTAGGTGGCGGTGTTGCCTTGTGATCACTCGGTCTTATGTGTATTTTGTTTAAGTTCGTTAAGTGAGGGATTACTCTAGACTTGTTGATAGAAACATGAGATTAAAACGGAGGGTAGATACATTATATATATATATATATATATATATATATATATATATATATATATATCAGTGTGTGTGTGTGTTCATTGCGTGATAACTAATGTCTTCTAATGAAGTATACAATTGCTAAAGGACCCAATTCTATGTAAAATACATTGGTACTGTGATTATTTTCTATCGGGGTAGTATTGTAGGGCTAGTCTTTGTAACTGTGATCATACATCTATAGGTAGTTACATCCCGATTACGTGATAGTTAGTTGCCCTTGACATTTTTATGGTAGCATAGAGACCAGTTATCATGTTAGGGCATAGGTTTAAAATTTTTATAATATTACATTTAGATGAGGGGTGAGATACTTATTGCATGTGAGAGTGGATAGGTGGTGTGAGTGCAAGAATTACCACAATAATTTATCAAGAAAGTAATATCGAAATGAAAGCAATTAATCACACATACAACAACATATGTACATGGTTCGGCGACTTATCTACATCCACGAAGTGGTTACTATGTTCTTATTAGTATCTCTCAATGATCGATCTTACATTCTTTTGCCCCGGGCCGAAATTTACTATTAATAGATGTAGAAAATAAGATATTGAGATGTACAAGTAACTCAATTAGCTAATGGATAATTCGTAGTGTCCCTGAATATCTCATCTGAGATTTTTGGTGACTAATTTGAGTATATCCTTGTCCATTTAAGTGCATGTTAAATACACGAGTCTTAATGAATAATTGATTCGGGTCGGGCAGTTCACTGTCCATGCTGTGCTGGTCGACTACTCCCTTGGGCTGAAATAAATAAGCCCCCATAGGTGGCATATATTGCGAATAAACTGTATTATTATCTATTAGTTTTGATAGTTAATTCTTGCAACATTAGGCCTCTAACCCAAATTGTAAAAATTATTTTTCAGCGTTTCCTAAACAATATCAACAGGACTGACAGAGGATCAGACTTGCAGTTTCAGTTTCTTAACGGATTCAGCTATTTGATTCTAGCTTAGGTTGCTAATCTGTTTCATTTCATTTCTTTTAATTTCAGAGATTGTATAGGCATAAGCCCGAGACTTATTTACTTCAGTCCGTTCATTTCAAATCACTTTAGACAGATATTCATGTTATTAAGAGTCCCTAAAGAAAAAATTCCTCAAGTCCGTTCATTTAAGAGATCGTTAGGAATTACTTCAGTCCGTTCATTTCAAAGTTGTGACTATTTAGAACAGTCACAACCGTTCAACGTTGTTGATTAAATCACGAACAATCATTACCCTCTAATGGTTCTAATTATATCACGTTTGTAATTAATTAAAATAATTAAAAGGACGACGTTTTAATTAGCGCAATTTATTAATTAGTTAATATTGGTTCAGGTTTGGGATGGTTCTGATTAAATTATGTTCTTAATTAATTAAAATAATTAATATGTTGATGTTTTAATTAGCGTAATTTATTAATTAATCAAAACTGATTCGGATTGGGAAAACCAAAACAAGAAAGACCCATGACCAGGGTAAGAACCGGACGACGACGACGACGCATGTGTAGGATTTTGGCCCAAAATCAAATCATAAATAGTGTAAGTTATTTCCCCTTTAAAAAGTTGGGAGACCTCCAAAGCATCCAATACCTAGTCCTAACTTTTGAGTATATTAACTTTAACACTTTCTCACATTTTTACCAAACTTCTACATTAACTATACCAACTATCTTGTGTTCAACTGGGTTATTTTGAAACCAAAATTTTCTTGCATCCCTTAATAGTTTTACAGAATTGAATATACTACGCTATACTCCTCTCGATGAGGATCACATAAGTACTTTGACCCATCACATTTGTCATATGGATCCCACCTAAAATTAGTTTGAAAGTTACCTCAATCAAACTAAAATTATACAATTTTTTCCTTCTTATTTTCCCCAAATCAAGTAGCGGAGAGAGCGTACTTGTTATTGCTCATTTTTTTTTTTTTTGGCCAAAACCGTAAATGTGTAGAGAGAAAACGTTTCACCCATTTTGAAGCTTGTCTTTACGAAGAAACCTATGGTAACCCGATGATTTCATTGCGACCTTTAAAATGCAAGTGATTGTACTTGACCATTTGAGACAAGCATTGTAAGTGGTTGTATTGGTGGTGACGATGTTAAAGTCTTTTTGAGTAGCACCAGTTGCATCCCTCGGTTAGAGAGAGAGAGAGAAGTACGTTGCTTTTGAATTTGAACAAAATGGATGACCCAATGTGTAAAGACTTTAATAGGTATGGTGTATATATATATGTGTAGTCTATGAATGGTCCAACTACTGATGTTGAAACTTGATTGCTACTAATGGTAGCTTTTCCATTTGATTGTTCGCACTATTATAACTGTGCTTGAAAACCCGGTTGAAGAACCCTAGACAGTTGACCCATTTAAATGCCTATGCCCAACTGTGTTGAGACGGGAGAGAGAGAGAGTAGCTTTGCCGTTGAATGTGTCCCTGCCGCCAATTATTAGTTGCTTTGACTTTGCATGTTGCGAGTTTGCTGATAAAATCACGATCCCAGCTGACTTGTTTGCTGATTAGTATTTGAACCCTTTTCCATTTTGAACTTAGTTTAAATTTATGTGAAGTATAGTGCCTGGGGTATTCATTTGAATGATCACCAAACCCTAAACCTCTTAATAAACTCTCAATCCCTAAAATTACTTTTGAATAGTTTCAAATCCATTTTATTCAAGTAAGAACCAGCACTTAAAATTAGATACAAATAGATATTATGGGCACCACATTAAAACAAATATACTCAAATACAAATGTTATATTTTCACTCATAATGGTCAAGTGTATATGAAATTTAAGTTTGTCATGAAATATAAGAGGTCATAAAAGATATGTAAGTAGTGCATATATTTTTGCAATTAACATTTTTGTGACAAAACCCGCACCTTAACCTTCAATTTTCCGAGTTTCCTGTTCCGGAAATTTGGGTAAATAATTCCTTGTAGTAATGGTGAAACTGAGTCCTTCAATGCGCTTTTGTATGTTCCTGGGCAAGTTTCGTGCTTTCAATTAATAGAAGTAAAAATCTCGTCTTAAAACATGTTTAGTTTAAGCTCTTTTCAATAAATATTATACGTTAGCCTCACTGAAATACTCTTGAAACACGGGCTACATGTAACTTAAAAACGACAACTCAAAATAAATGACCGGTTATAAACTGTTACCATAACAAAACCTTTATTATTTACACGTGTATTGCAATTTCAAAATTTTGAAGTGCTCCATAAAGAAAAAAAAAGTTATGCCTTGTTGTACCTAAAAATTTCTCAACAATACCATTTTCATACAAATCGCCAGTTATTCCGTTTGAAAATTGAAATGTAAGTTCGTGATATATTTTTCAAGCTGCTAAATATCACTATTAGTCTTTTAGTTTTTCGTCTTAGTAGGCAAGGGAAAAAATAAGTGAATATACTGAAGAGGCCCTTTAACAAGTGCTTTAGGGAAAAATGACTTAATCAATTATTTCCAATTTTATATTCTTAAACCCTAAACATGCATCAAAATGATTTGATCCATCAAACAATTAAAGCATGAGGTAAAAGAAACAATTTCAAGAAAAAATTCCCGAAGGGAAAAACCTTTTATTTCATTATAATTAGTAAATCACAACTTACTTCGGATTACAATTAAATAGATTTTTTACACACGAATACCTGCAGGTGTCGGTCGGTTTCGTCAGCAAAGGAACAACCACATCTACTCCTTAAGAACACAGAGTTCTATTTTAAGCAAAGATCTACACGGAGCGAGCCTCAAAGATCGTAGTCCAATCATCACCAAGGAATACACTAAACACTCCCAATTACCTCGGTCAGCAATTTTCTTCAAGTGTAAGTGTTCAAGATCACAAACCTTTGGAATTAAGCAAATTGGATCTTGAATCAACTTTGGATGAAACTAAACAGAATGAGAATTTTTAAAATTGTTCATCTCTGTGAAAAAAATCGGTGCAGAGTTGTTTTTATAAATGAGAAAAACAGAGTCCAAGAAAACTGAAACACACAATTTGAGGCGGTTCTCGTTCCAGCGACAAACGTTGTCATTTAAACGACAAGCGTTGTCGTTATAACGACTTTAAGTGTAATTGGAACAATAGTGAACAAATGTCCCATTTAAACTTTATCCTCGAATATTTTGAAAATAATTTTGCTCAGATCCAATAAAAGTGTTTTTCAAAACTTTAATTGTGACTCCCATTAGAAAAAATATTTAATTCATCCAATATTTAAACAAAATTCTAAATTTTTAATTCATCCATTATTCATACCTGTGTGATCTTAGAACAAATAAAGTGTGAAATTGCAACTTGAATTGATTTGTTCCTCATGGCTTTAAATTGCAACTCCTTCAATCTTGAATCTTTGTAGACTTTGAATATTATTGAATTAATTACTAGTCTCGACTCAATTTATTTTTTCCAAAATTAAGCCAATTAAAAATAAATTGACAGATTAGAAATTTGTGCTTACAAATCTCCTCATTTGGCTATTCCGGAACAAAACTAAAAATATAAATGTGAGTTGTACTCAAATGTCCTATCCCAGAAACCCAAATATGAAAATACCGGACATGAATAAATTATAAAGCAGCATCTGGGTCTAAGAAGTCTAAAACTGTCTATGAATCTCTGAAATTGATGTAACAATGAATATTTGTATCTCGAAACAAGTACCTACACACATGAGACATAAAAAAATGTACCCAAGTGAAGTATGGAGGAACAGAATAATATATCAATAAAATATAAACTCAATTTGCACTTAAAATTCCATTTTTAATTAAACTGAATTTTTAATTAAACAGCATAAACACAAACTACCCCTACATCACATATCTTTCCCCCCTTTTGCATGGAATAGACAAATCACGGGACAGATAAAATGATTAAGTAAAAAAAGGATATCAATAATAAGCAGGATAAACAATGATCGTCACTATGAATAAATAGCAGAAAGTAAGTATTAGAATAAGTAATATCAGAACTACAAAATATATCCAATCACATACATAAAATGTATCATCAAAAGTCCAAGAGTATATCATATCAGATAAATAGTATAATACATAAACTGTCAAAAACTCAAATACAATGTTTCCAAAAAAAATACATCAGCATGTATCCTCATCAGCATCATCAGCATCAGAATCAGCATATGTGGCAGCAATTTTGCCCAATCCCGATGAACCTGCTCCTCCGCTCATCTTCTACCATCTCAACTCATCAAAGAAGGGAGTCATCTGTGAGTCACTCTAAGCCCTAGCCTCATCCTATGCATCAAAACGAGGCATCATAGCATCGTACATCTGTGATCGTGACGCCACATATGCTTGTAATGCATTGAACTCCTCTATAGTGGGTCGTCTAGATTTAGAAGGACGAGACCTATAAGGTATAAAACTAAGCTCAGCGGGAGTAAATGGCTCCTCTGAAAATGATGTATCATTCGGTGGAGGTCTCGCTCTCGCATCGGCTGGTAGATGACTCTCAGATCGAGTCAAAGTATTGCGATCAGTAAAGGAAGGTGACCGGGCATAAATATTGTATCTTTATCCCCTTAATTTTGGTACCTTTGTGAACCCGAGCGGTGCAATTGATATGTGTTTAACTCGTAATTATGCTACTAACCTTCGTTGGTAAGTATTTTGGATTTTGGATTTCTCTTATGTGTTTTACAAGTAAATTATGCAAACGGTGCGAAAGAGAAATTGAAACAATAAAAGAAAGTTTAAGAAGGTAAGTTCAAGGGCATTTTCATAATTCTGCATCCCAATCCCGGAGGAGGAGCCAACTGGAAAGTAGAAAACCTGAGAACAAAGACAACACTAGAAAAAATAGCACCCAAATCCGAGCTACGGTTAAGGAAATATGATCCCTTGAAGTTGAAGAAAAATCCTAGAAAGAAAAGAAGAAAGCTTAAAAAATTTCTTAAGTGTTGGAAAGTAAAGAAAGAAGGGCCAAACCAGCAAGATCCCCCAAACCACAGGGTGAATCGGTTTGGGGGGAACCAGTTCAGGGTACATCCAGAATCGATTCAGGGTACCTGATGCGCAAATTTTCACTTGAATGATGATTGGTCCAAAAATTCCTATTATGTTATAAACTCTTCTAAACGTATTTGTATCTTTATAATAACTTAGAAAATAGAGTTCTGAATAGTTTTTCATAGAGAGGAAGGTAGGAGAGTAGCTTAGAACCATAGAAAATAATTCTCCATCAAGTAGGTACTTTTATTGTTTGAATTACAAGTTTTCATTAAATAAAGTTTGTTCATTTCTTTCTTAATCTTGTAGTTAATTTATTTACAGGCTTTCTTTATTTTCTGGGTTTCTAATTCGTTTATACATTCTTAGAGATAGTTTTCTTATTGATTCAATTACATGCAACGTAGGATTCATGTTTTTAATTAATTTCACCATGTTAGGCTAGATTTCTAAGGGTTGGTCTGCATGAACCCAACCCGATGTAATTCACAATGTAGAAACTAGGGTATGAATTGAAATTTGAATGAATCGTGTTGTGTAGTTGTCACAACCATCATAGACCTTTTTACCTCGGTTGACCCTAGGTAACCGTGGTGTTTAAGGATGTGATGGGCGTGTAGCTATTGCGACACTGCTTTACTCATCCTTTGATTATGTATGATGCGGGCTTGAACCTTATATATGTAATGCTTGGGAGTACTAAAGACCGGATTCAATTAAATTTGTAATTCAAAATTCGAGCATTCTATACGATAAATTTACTAAGGTTTGGGAGATTGTATTCCCAACCTGTTTTCCATTCATTCTTATTTAGTTAATTTTGCTCCCATAGTTATTGCAGTAGTTTAATTTAGTGTGCGTTTAGTTAATTAGTTATTTCTCATCTCAATAATCTTTTTGTTTCTTTTTAAAGTCAAGTTAGGGCTAACCCTCTTACCTTTGTCATCACGTTCACTCGTCCTAGTTTCCTGAGGATTCGATACCCAGACTAGCCACTATACTCCACAAGAGTGTTGTTATAGTTTAAGTTTTTGTATTATGGTTGGAAGCCGATAACAATGATTAGCTTATTTATACGGACACTCGGTTTCCACTTCGATCAAAATGGCATCGTTGTCGGGGAATTAGGTAGACGTAGGTTAGATTCCGTTAATCTAAAACTTAGCCAAAAAAAAAAAAAAAATCAACAATAAAACAAAATAAAAAAATTCAAAAAGCAAAAAAAAGATATTTCATCTCTCAAAAGCATGTTAATGCAAAATCCTGAACGCACTCTAACTCCCCAAAATACTCCAAACAACATTCACGAAAGCCTGATAGTTAAGTATGACCCTGATAGCCCGCACACTCCAAACGTTCCAAAATTCTAGGTTCCACCTCCCACACCTCAACACTCAGTTGCAAGTAACACTCCGACATCCCTCTTAGGACACACTATAGAGAACGCTCCGAGCATATGAAGTGAGGATACAGAGTCATCAAGTGAGAGAGCCATGTCACAACACAGTAATGTAGTCAAAGGTGAGGAAGAGGACCCGTATCGCCCTTTGAGAGAAATCTTATATCCCGAGCGAACTGTCACTTCAGGATGAATTTTACTCCCATATAATGCAGGGCAATTTTGCTTTAGGAATGGGATGATCCAGATACTTCCCAACTACCGTGGAATGGAATCAGAAAATCCATATCTCCACATTCGAAAATTTGAGGATCCGTGCAAGACCCTAAGTGATCAAACTTGCACAAAAGATGTGATACGCCTCAAACTCTTCCCATTCTAGCTAAAGGACAAGGCTAAGTCCTGTCTATGGTCTTTAACTCCAAACTCGATTGCATCATGAAATGACTTGCAATATAAATTCCTTAAGAAATTCTCTCCTCCACATCAAACGAACTCCATCAAGGCTCAACTTCAAACCTTCCGACAATCAAGAAGTGAGTCGTTTGATCGATGTTACGAGCATTTTAACGAATTAATCACTTCGTGCCCTCATCATGGATTTGATAAATTGAAAATCATTACTTTCTTCTGTAATTGACTGAATATAAATTCCAAACAACTCGTTGAAACCATGTGTGATGGTCCCTTTGTCGACCTAGACACCAACGATGATGAGCTTCACCTGAGGTATGTCACCAAGACTACCCAAGCATGGGATACATCTGACCCTAATGCTCATAATCAAATGTGCCAAACGACCATCACTCCATCGACAGCCGACCTATTTCACGTATAAAAGGATATCATGACGGCCAGTCGACTCGTTCTACTTGAGAAAGGAATGCGAGAAGTACTTGAGATATGTGCAAGAAGACCAACTGGATCCATCCCAAACCCCATTGAGAAGGTGTACTATTTGTGAGGCAGGACATTCAACAGAGGAATGCCCGACGATACCCGCCTACAAAGATATGTTTCAAGAGCAAGTGAATGGTGTAGGAGGATTTAAGGGTAATTTTGGTGCACCGCACGGGAATTCCTACAACTTTTCATAGAAAAACCATCCTGGTTTTAGCTATGGGCAACAAAATTCTATAATGAATCCTAATTCACATGTTTCCCCTCACCCACCATCACACTTTCAACAAGAACCTCACATGTAGGGACAAGTGCAAGCACCACCACCTTCAGGACCATATATCACTCCACTGCGGAGAAATATCGAGGATATGGTAAACGAATTCATCACTGCCCAGAATGCAACCACTACTAGACATGATCGCATGATCAATGACGTAAATGCGACTATTTCAAAGATGCAATCATCGTTGAGTATCCAGGAAAAAGGAAAGTTTCCTGCCCAGGGCCAACGACCTCTCTAAGGTCAAACTAGTGTTAGCTCCACACCCCATGACCATCCAGAGCAATGTTGCACAATTACCACTCTACGTAGTGGGTGAGTAGTTGACTTGTCACCTCCCCCCCACAATACGTACCTAAAAATAAAGAGGTTTCTCCCGGCACGAAAGAGGCCGAAGATGCACCTTTAATTGAGAGTGATAAAAAAAATAACACTAGCGGACCCAAGGTCATGGTGAAACCCCCCACTGCTGCCCCATACCCTCAACGGTTGGTCTCGCACTCTAAAGAGACTTCTAGGGACGATGTTTTGGATGTCCTCAAGCAAGTAAAGATTAATTTGCCATATGCATCTCGAGATTAATTTAATTTAAAGATATTTTAGTGCGCGCTATTCAAGACAATATCTCACACATTTTCCATAATCGATAAATACAATAAAATAGAGATCATCAATGAGTCTCCCAATCTTTCCTTTATTTATGGGCAAGGGACCAACTTATTCCAGTTATTGGTGTATGATAGGCAGAGGGGAGAGACTAAGAGATAAATGGATCCCGTGCAAGGGGTTGGGTGATTTTTGGAGGTAAATGAGAGGTCGTTGCACCCCGACGCGTATGGGGTGATTTTTGTTGTATTTTTGAGTGATGTATGAGTGTCATATAGTGTCTTGGTGAATTTTGATAATTTTCTTGTTTTATTTATCGCACTTATTCTTTTTTCTTCTTTAGATTTTAGTCCATTTGATTGAGGACAATGCCAAAGTCTAAGTTGGGGGGGGGGGGGGGGGGGTGATAAGTGCGTCTTTCTAAAACTTCACAAATCTTTAAAATGCCAAAAAAAATTGAAAAATTTTGAAAAACCAAAAATATTTTTCTCCTAAATAAATAAAAATTATAATTTAAAATTTTCAAAAATATCACCTTTATTCTATTTGAAGTCTCAAATTGTTAAATCTCAATTGCACTAAGCCGAAATTGACCAAAGATGGAAATTGTGCGAAAATTGACGACTTAACGAATAAGTGTGGAGATTAACAAAACCTGGTGAGATTTCAAGCCTATCGATCTTTGTGACTTTTTAAATCAATCCGAGTTAATGGTTAACTCAAAGTTAGTATTCGGCGTTTTAAATAAGTCGTTGATGATCTCAATTCTTTGTTTTGATTGGTTACGGGAAATAATTGTGATGTTGCCTAGAAAAGCGCGATACGAATCTCTAAATCAAATTAATCTCGAGACGCATATGGTAAATTAATAAGTAATTCGGACAATGAAGTAGACCATCGTTTGTTACCCAAAAACATTAGCCATAAAAAGATGTGAAAAATTATCTTTTTGACAACCCAATTGAGTCGAATAAAAAAAATCATTTTCGTTTGGCAACCCGAAAAATCCATGTAGCCTAGAATTGTGAAAATTGGTAATGTCATCAAGTAAGTCCAAATAGTGCAATAAGAAGAGGCAAGAAAAAGAAAAAAATGATAGAAAAATGCTGAACAAAAAAAAAATAGAGAAAAGAAGAGAAAATGAGCAAATGCCCGAAAAAGCACTAAGGGACATCATAAGAAAAAAATTTCAATTCCGAAATTCCCAACCATTCCCATGTTACCCGATATACCTTTAACCTAAAAAGTCCTACCGAGTTCGAATTGCGAAATTGATTACTGCGTGGAGAGCTAAGATACAAAAAGATAAGATGAGAGATTAAATGATGTGAATTTGAGGCTATGTTTCCTATTTTTCCAATTACCGTAATCCGATGAAGAGATCATTTCACTAAATAATTTTGTTTTTCATAATTGTGTGCGTGAACTTGCATTCCATTACATTTACTCTTATAAATCACGCATTCCGAGAGAATATCCACACTTTCAAGTGATTCGTTTGTGAGTGTATTCGATGAGATTTTGAAATCAAAGCGAATTTTTGAAAAGTAACGTAATGATCAATCGGTGGAAATTAGCGATTCGATTTTTGGCTTTACACACACACACACACACACACGCGCGCGCGACAACTTCAGAATATTTTGAATATGAATTTATGGTGACTATTTTTCAAAAGATTTAAATTGTACAATTTTTAAGTACTTTGATTTTTCTTTGAGTCAATAACGAATTTTGTGGGTATATTCACTACAAACCCTCACGAGACACCACTCGTCCTACTAGGGTAACCTAGGGGTTTAACGGCTTATTGCTTTCGTTAAATGAAATCGCTTGCCCGCAAAAAGGTATTCTATCCCAATAAAGTGTTTATAAGATTTGTGACATTATTCTTTTCCTTTTACATTGCTCGGGATGAGCAAAGTTCTAAGTTAGGGGCGTTTTATCGGGCATAAATATTGTATCTTTATCCCATTCATTTCGGTACCTTTGTGAACCCGAGCAGTGGAATTGATATGAATTTAACTCGTAATTATGCTACTAACCTTCATTCGCAAGTATTTTGTATTTTGTGTTTCTCTTATGTGTTTTATAGGTAAATTATGAAAACGGTGCGAAAGACAAATCGAAACAATGAAAGAAAGGCTAGGAAGGAAAGTTCAAGGGAATTTTCATAATTCTTCAGCCCTATGCAGGAGTAGGAGCCAACTGTAAAGTTGAAAATCTCGTAATAACGAAAACATTGGAAAAAACGGCACCCAAATCCGAGCTACGGTTAAGGAATTATGATCCCTTAAAGTTGAAGAAAAATCTTAGAAAGAAAATAAGAAAGCTTAAAAATTTTCTAAGTGTTGGAAAGGTAAGAAAGAAGGGCCAAACCAGCAAGATCCCCCGAACCACAGGGTGAACTGGTTCGGGTTACATCCAAAATCGTTTTGGGGTACCTGATGCACGAATTTTCACTTGAATGTTGATTGGTCCAAAGAGTCCTATTATGTTACAAACTCTTCTAAAACGTATATGTATCTTTATAATGACTTAGAAAAGAGAGTTTTGAATAGTTTTTCATAGAGAGGAAGGTAGGAGAGTAGCTTAGAACCATAGAAAACAATTATCCATCAAGTAGGTACTTTTATTATTTGAATTACAAGTTTTCTTTAAATAAAGTTTGTTCCTTTCTTTCTTAATCTTGTAGTTAATTTATTTACATGCTTTCTTTATTTTTAGGGTTTCCAGTTCATTTATACATGCTTAGAGATAGTTTTTTTTATTTATTCAATTACATGCAACGTAGGATTCATGTTTTTAATTATTTGCTCCATGTTAGGCTAGATTTCTAAGGGTTGGTGTGCATGAACCAAACCCGATGTAATTCAGCCATGTAGAAACTAGGGTTTGAATTGAATTTTGAATGAATCTGTGGTGATAATTATTGTGCAACACAAATAAATAAGAAGAAAGCATTCACCAAGTGAGAACAAGAAATATAAAATGACAATCACACAACAAAGGATGTACGTGGTTCAGCAAAGATGTGCCTACGTCCATAGTGGTGCAGTCGATATTATTTCTATATACTCCGGAGAGTAATTACAGAGAATACAACTTGTACTTTTGCCCCGAACCTAGGGTTTAATATATACATGTACATGTAGGTAAGTGGAGGTGATGGGTTCCTCCACGTTTTCCATCTCCCCTATAACTTTCCTTCATGAGGACGCGGGGGGAGACCGGATCAATATAAGAGATGAGGGGCCTCGACTTTGGGCCGTCAGGACTGGGCTACTCATCTAGGCCCATAGTTCTAATTTTGGGTACCCACAGTTGCCCCTAAATTTGTTGGTCCATGTGTATGGGCTCAATAGATTTAAATGATTAGCCATAATGGCTGTTTTGCGATTCCTCGAAAGCCGTGGAGTTGATTTTGGCGGCACCCGCTTCGCTTACTGTGCACTATGATTAGAATTTAAAGTCTTGTTGGAATAACACTTTTCTCCCGTCGCTTCAGTCTTTCCAGTATTCCTCTATCTTCTGAGAGCTCTAGCGCCTCGTACCTTCTTCTCTCAATTTCTATTCCCATTACTTCTTAGTTGTTTGAGCTTGTGCTTCTTCATCACTTGAACCGATATTTTATTTTGTAAGTTTCCTGTGCCCTTTATTTGTACTTTCTCTTTGGTTTGTAGCTTTCCTTGGGTCTTCCAATGGCGAAGATTGGAAATAGGTCAATCTCGGAATTTAGGAAGTTTTACAACATCCCTGAGCGGGTAGATATTGAGTGTTGTGCCTCCCCTCCTAGGAACGTTAGGGATATAGATGATGCCCACTAGATCCATGTCTTGTTGCTTTCCCAGGGGGGACTCACTTTTCCTCCTAATGATCTATTTTTGCATTTTTTTGGCTATTTTAATATTGTTCCCGCACAATGCTCGCCCAATGTGTGAAAAACAGTGAATGACGTACATAGGATAAATCAATTGTATGGTACTAGGTTAGGGCTTTCCAAGGTCTGTTTTTGTTATTATTTTTCTCAAAATAGCTCAGGTGTCCTTTACCTCAAAGCTAGGAGCCCTGACAGGGTATTGGTAGTAAATCTACCTGATTCCCATAAGGACTACTGGCAATAAGGTTTCCTTGTTAGGAATTGGCAGTTCCCTCCCCAATTTGAAGGGTCGAGGTCTGAGAGGTTCTCTGTTACTTTTTACGGGGAGGAATACATACGTAGACATTGTACTGTTGTTTCTATTTTTGCTGATTTGTGACCTTTCTAACTCCTCTTTTGCTTTTTCTTCCACAGCGAGGTCAAAGAATTTGGAGCCTGCTCTCAGTGAGATTTGTATCTCAGAATTGGTTAAGGCTTGAAATATCAGGGAGCCTCTGGGTGACGGCGAGCATCCCAGGTCTGCTGCCTTTCTGCTTGAGTATAAGAACGTTGGCTCCAGCTTCATAGCAAGGCCTGTGGATAGTATACCAGAGTTTGACTCCTTCGAAGAGACTGCTGCAGAGCCTATCGAGTTGGACGAGGAGGAGAGCAGCTCTGAAAGTGATCTTGCAGGAGCTGTGAGTAATTTGGGTGGAGGGGGCTTTGATAGTAGCAGTTCCTCTGATCGTGAGGAGGTTTCTGAAGCTTGTGGATCGTCGATTACTTCTAGCAGTTCAAGTGAAGAGATGGTTCCTCTGAGGAAGAACTTGATTAGGGATGATGATGATGAGGACCATATGCTTCTTGCACAGAGGTCAAAGAAGCAAAAAGCTACTTCTGGGGTCGTGGCTACTGGTTCCCGGTCCTCCACTCAGGAGCAGGAGAGGAGAAGGAAGAAAGAGGAGCAGGTGAGAGAGAGAGAGAGAGAGAGAGAGAGAGAGAGAGAGAGAGAGAGAGAGGAAAAAGGAAGAAGAGGGGAAGAAATTAGAGCAGAAAAGGAGGGTCGAGGAGAGGAAAAAGAGAGAGAGAGAGAAAGAGGAGGAGAAGAGGAGGGCTGAGGCGAGGACGAAGGCCGGGCAGGCCTTAATCCCAGTGTCCGCTCTGCCCGAGGGGGCCTATGTGGTAATTTCTCCTCAACTGGCCCCGGCCCTACTCGAGAGAGCTGTCCTCCCTGCTGAACGCTAAAGGGCAGTGGGGTCAGAGCATTTGGCCCTCCAAGCTAGTCAGAGGCATGCTCTGGTAAGGTTTCTTTTTCTTTTTCTCTTATGTTTTTCTGACTTCCCTTATTTTCTTCTTCTAATGCCTTCTCTTTTTCGCTGTTCGTTACTGACGTCGTCGTGCCGTATCGTTCACGCGATGAGCCGGTGAAGAAGAACAGTGAGCTAGAGCAAGAGAATTCTGCCCTGAAGGTGAAGGGTAAAGAGCTCGAGGCTAATTTTAAGGCTGTTAACGCTGCTCAAATTTCATCCGACTTGGATCTTGCCACCGCGAGCAAGGAGAAGGATGCAGAAGTCAAGGATCTGGAGGAGCTGAGGCAGGCCTACGACCTGGTTTGCTCGAGCAAACTTACTATCGTGGAGGAGAAAAGGGTGCTCTCCGAAGGGTTGAAGAAGAAGGAGTCCGAGGCTGTCACTGCCAAGGAAGACTCTTATAATTTCGACTGGGCTGCAGCATACGAAGATGCTGAAGTTCAGATAGGCTATATTAGCCGTCTGAACTTCAAAAAGGATGGAACAAGGCTCTCATAGCCGCTGGGGTGGATGTTGCATCCCCACTCTTTGACGAGCACGATCCAGGGCCGAGGCCAGTTGTGGATGAGGACCCTACCCAAGCCGTTGAAGTTGCTGATCCTTCTCCTCAGGTGACCTCTGCTGATGTTTCTCTTGTTGAAGTGACAGAGACCACCCCTGCCGAGGGTAGTGCTCCTGTTAATGCTGAGAAAGGGCCATCCACCTTTGGGCCACCTAAGGTTGCTAATTGATAGGATTACTTTGTATTTTTGTGCTTTTTCCAGTATGTTAATTTTCTTTCTTCAGTTCGATGTAACCTCAATCTTTATTAATGAAAAAGGCTTTATTTCTTCTTGTACTGATTTGTCTCTTTCTCTCCTTTGTCTTCCTTTCATTTGTAGTTAGTTGATGTAGATGATTGCATTCCTGCTACTTCCCAATTGGTTAAGACCCTTGATCCCAACGCGAGTCCTGAAGTTCGTCAGGCCTTCGTTAAGCTTTGTAAGTCCCTTAGGTATAGAAATCAGAATTATAAGGAGCAATCCGAGATGGTGGCTAAGATGAAGGACAGGCTCCAGGAAATGGAGGATATTGGTGCTTCAGTACAAGAGGAGGTCAATGTGCTGAGAACAAGACTACTAGAGGCCACCGAGATCAACCAAGTTGGGGAGGCTCTTCAGCAGGAGAATGAAGACCTCAGGAGAGAAGTCTTACGACTTAGGGAGCATGCGTCGATCACTGTTCCAGCAGTTTTGCAAGGCACCTCATCGTCGCGAGTTATATCTGGTCATAATGTCACTCCTCCTATGTTGCGAGGCCCCACTCACCCTCCCCTTCCGCGAGCTGGTAGGAGCACCAGGGGTAGAAACAGGGAAGCGGAAGAGCTTCGTGATAAGGAAACGGAGGAGCTCCGCAGTGATGTTCAGCGAGCATATGTAATTGATGCTGGGCTTCAAAGGGATGTCACCCGGTTGCGACATTATTCAAGAAAGGTCCTCGACAAGCGTGGGCTGATGGTTATGATCAAGGCTGGTCGGATGCTCCAACAAGGCTATCTGAGTTCAAGGAGCTTTATTTCATCAGGGGATGGCTAAGTTCCTTGAAGGAGCTGCAAGTCCCGAGGAACTCGATGCTATGGAATCGTCATGAGATGTCTTCCTCCACTCTGATGCCCAACCCATTCAGGAGGGACGATCTATGGATCCCCATCGATGCTATTCCTCGACAATTATTGGAGTCGGATGCGAATGAGGTTGTGGAAGAATTTGCTCCTGCTCCTGATGACGGGCGAAGATCTCGAGTGGCTGATTATCTTGCTCGGAGGCTTCCACCCCCTTGAGATTTTGCCAGTTGCTATTTCTTTTATTTTTGATAATGTAAATGATTTGGGCGAGCTCGCCGACTAAACATGTATTATCATCGTTGTAAGTATGATGGATTAATGAAAAGTTTGTGTTTTGGGCAATTTTGCCAATTAAACGTGTATACCCTACTTTTCATATCCTTGCTGCTTTATGATCTTTTCTGTTTTATCATGCAAGTGTCCCCTCAGTCCAGTATATTACCAAAGTACCATTGTGCCCCACTTTACCTTTTAAGTTGTGTCGTCACACTCCCTTAGGCCTAAGTAGGGCAATTGGCAAGGACACACCTGGTGTTGGATGTCTTCATCCGATCAGGATTTTGTTTAACCAAAGTAGGTTTGATGACTAGTATAAGATTTGGTCGTATTGCCTAAGAATCCTCTGTAGGGCTTTATATATTGCCAGGGGCAATGCTAAGAGGTCTCTCATTTTTATGAAAACGACCTGAGGAGGGGTATTCCCCTGCTGTAGTGACCATCGTGCCTATTATTTGGAAAAGATGTGCGATAAATGCAGCTGTTATTGATCAGAGTGTAATCAATTAAGTAACTTTCATTAGTAATAAGGAAAACGAACTTCTGTTTTCATAACAAATGAATACAAGAAAAATATCTAAAAATATAATTTCTTGAGATTAGCCGCGTTCCATGCTCGTGGTATTTCTCTGCCCTCCATCATTTCCAAGTGATAGGCAGCTTGTAGATCGTATTTAGTTACTTTAAAGGGTCCTTCCCAGTTTGGGCCTAGCTTGTCGTCTGACGACTTCACTGTGCTGCCCAGGACTTTCCTTAGAACGTAGTCCCCAACTTGGAACGTCCTCGGGCTAACCCTTTTGTTGTAATGCTTCGCGAGCTGTTGCTGATAGTTCGCTAGCTTCACCAGGGCTATCTCTCTGCGCTCGTCGGCTAGGTCGAGTTCGACGAGCAATGCTTCACCATTCAAGCCTTGGTCGATAAGGTTGGATCTCATTGTTGGCAAGCCTGCTTCTAGTGGGATGACTGCTTCCATGGCATATATCAGTGAAATTGGGGTTTCTCTTGTTGCTCTTCGAAGAGTGGTTCGGTACGCCCATAGAACATGGGGTAGCTCTGTTAACCATGTGCCTTTGGCTAGTTCTAATCGCCTCTTTAATCCATCGATCACAATTTTGTTGGAAGCTTCAGCTTGGTCATTCCTCTGAGGGTAGGCCACCGAACTGAAGTGGTGTCTGATCCCGTGTTCGTTATAGAAGTTCTGAAAGGGGCCACTTTCGAACTGCGTTCTATTATCGGTGATGATGGTTATGAGGATTCCAAACCGAGTGACTATATTCCTCCATATGAACCTTATCATATCAGTATCTCGGATGTTTGCCAGGGGTTCAGCCTCGATCCATTTGGTGAAGTATTCAGTCGCAACCAACAGGTATTTGCGATTGTCGACGGTGGTAGGCAACGGTCCCACGATGTCCATTCCCCATTGGGCGAAGGGCCATGGGCTGGACAGGGAATTCAGGTCGCTGGTGGGTTGGTGGGCCATAGGAGCGTGGAATTGGCATTTCAGGCATTTACGGACATATACTGCGGAGTCCTTTTGCATATATGGCCACCAATAGCCTTCCTTCATTGCTCGAAAGGCTAGAGACCTTCCTCTGATATGACTTCCACAGATTCCTTCGTGAAGCTCGTATAGCACTTGCTCGACATCACCTGGGTGGACGCATCTAAGGTAGGGACCGGAGACGGATTTCTTATACAAGTCGCCTCCTGTGGATAAGTGAAAGCGAGCAGCTTTGACTCTTATCTGGTGGGCAGTTTTCTTGTCATCTGGGAGCGTGCCATCCTTTAAATAGTCCTTTAAGGGGTCTATCCAGCTGGGGGTTGATCCCACCTAGAGTATTTGTTCCACATTTGGTAACTTTCTGTTGTGGTTAATGCTTGAACAAATGAGGAAATCGATGGGGATGAACCTTTTAAGGTCAGAGTCAACTACTGAACTCAAGGCTACTAAGGCATCAGCATGACTGTTTTGCCCCCGGGAAACTGCTGGATGTTGATCTCTTCAAATCTTAACATTAATTCCCTCACTAAGGCGAGGTAGGCTGCCATTCTTTCATCCTTTGCATTGTAATCTCCACTTATCTGATTGGAGACTAGTCGAGAGTCGCCGAACACCTGTAAATGTTTTACTCCTAGTGTTTGTGCCTTTTGTAGACCGACTATTAGGGCTTCGTACTCTGGTTTATTGTTGGAGGCTGTAAATCCAAGCCTGATTCCTTGTTCGAGGATTGTGTTTTCTGGAGTGATGAGGACAATGCCTACCCCTTCCCCCTTTAAGTTGGAGGTTCCATCAACGAAGAGTCTCCAGGTTCTCTCTGTTGCTTGGTTCTTCTCTTGCCTTGTTGGTTGAGGTTGGTCGGAGAGTTCTTCGCCCGTGAATTTGGCTATGAAATCAGCAAGGATCTGACCCTTGATAGCTGTCCTTGGTTGAAATTGGATGTCAAACCGGTCGAGCTCGACTGACCACTTAGACAGTCTGCCCGACAAGTTCGCTTTCCTTAGGACCGCCTTAAGGGGATGCGATGTAAGGACGATGATGGTATGAGCTTCGAAATAATGCTTCAGCTTCCTCGAGGCTATTACAAGTGCAAATGCGAGATTTTCCAATGGCAGGTACCTTTACTCGGTGTCTAATAAGGCTTGTTCGCATAGTAAACGGGGTGTTGGATTCCTGTAACCTCACATATTAACGCAGATCTGACAGTGTGATTGGATACGGAGAGGTACAGGTACAAAGAATCCATTTGCTATGGTATGACAACCAGCGGTGGGGGGCTTAAGTAGGACTTGAGCTCATCCAAATCTCGCGAGAAGTCTGGGCTCCACTCTATCGGTTTACTCCTCTTTAAAAGCTGGAAAAAAGGCTTGCACTTCTCGAAGGATTTGGAGATGAATTGATTTAAGGTGGAAAGCATTCCAGTGAGCTTCTGCACGTCCCGGATTGTTCGAGGGGGTTGCACCCTGTTGATTGCATCGATCTGGTCTGGATTAGCTTCTATGCCTCTCTTACTGACCAAGTACCCAAGAAATTTTCCTGAATGGATACTGAAGGAACACTTGCTCGCATTAAGTTTCATCCGTTACTTCCTGAGGATTTTGAAGTTCTTTGACAGGTCCGAGAGGTGATTTTCCTTCTTCTAGCTCTTAATGAGCATGTCATTGATGTAGACCTCCACTATGTTTCCCATTTGATCCTTGAACATTTTAGTGACCAGCCGCTGATAGGTTGCCCCTGCATTCTTGAGCCCAAAGGGCATGACCTTGTAGCAATATAACCCAACTGTCGTGATTAATGCCATTTTGTCCTGGTCTGGGGCATACAAGGGGATCTGGCGATATCCTGAGTATGCGTCCAGGAAACTCATTCGCTCGTGAGCTACAGTGGAGTCTACTAGTTGGTCTATCTTTGGGAGGGGGAAACTATCCTTAGGGCATGCTTTGTTGAGGTCAGTGAAGTCGATGCAAACTCTCCACTTCCCATTAATCTTCGGAACTACTACTGGGTTGGATAACCACTTGGGGAATTTCACTTCCCGTATGGATCCTGCATCCAGCAGTTTTTTGACTTCCTTTTCGACCGCTTTAGCCTTCTCGGGTGCAGTTCTCCATGCCTTCTGTGTGATTGGCTTGAATGTGGGGTCGACGTGCAGCTGATGATACACCATACTAGGATCGATTCTAGGGAACTCGTATGGTTCCTATGCTAAAACATCTATGTTGTGTCTCAGCAAGGTCGTCAACTCCTTCTGTTCTTGGTCGGTGAGAGATGATCCAATCAAGAAGACTCTGCTACTGTCACCAGCTTCAGCCTTAACTTCTACCAGGTCCTCGACGACACGCTCGGAGGGGAGGAGCCTGGTCTCCTCTACTCCTGGTTTTTCGTACTTTAATTGCTACTTGGAAGGTATCACATCTTCTTTGACTTTCTCGCTGGGTTGACCAACCTTCTTCTCTGGCTTTGGTCGGATGGCTGCTATGAAGCACTTCCTCGCCATCGCTTAGTCGCCGTGGATCTCCATTACTCCTCGCTCAGTTACATATTTGAGCTTCTGATGGTAGGTCGAGGAGACTGCCTTCATCGTATGAAGCCATCCCCTGCTGAGGATGGCCTGGTACGGTGAGTCGATGTCAACTACCAAAAACTCGATTATCTTGGAGACGTTTCCACCACACACTGGCAGTACTATCTTACCCAGGGGCATGGTCATTTTTCCAGCGAACCTGACCAAAGGAACAGTAGCTTACTTTAGGTCGGCGACGCTCAACTTCAATTTCCTGAATAGGTCGAGGTACATTACTTCAGATGAGCTTCCTTGATCTACGAGCAGCTTGTCGATGTCAAAGTTGGCTATCCTGAGTGTAATGACCAGGGCATAATGATGTGGGGTCCTTACACCCACCAAATCTTCATCCGTGAAAATAATATGCTTGTTATAGTTGACGTCCTCTACTCGCCGACGCTTTCCTAACTGTGACTTTGCTGGATCGATTTGAAAAGCCTGCATTACCGTTGTAAGTTTTTTCATTTCCATTCGAGCTGAGTTCCCTTATATCTGCTTGACATCAGATACTCCGTGGATTACTGCGAACTCATGTCCAGCATCATCCTCCAGCACGTTGTCGGGTCTTGCCTCTCTGTTGGCAGCCACTTTCTCTGCCTTCTTTTCCACAAAGTCGTTCAAATGCCCGGACTGGGCCAACTCCTTGAGGTGAGACTTAAGAGCTTTGCAGTGCTCGATCTTATGTCCTCCCTCTTTGTGAAAAGCGCATCTTAATGCATTGTTCCTCTTCGAGGGATCTCCTCCCATTTTCCTGGGCCACTTGATGAATGGCTCATCTTTGATCTTCGCGAGAATTTTGTAAATTGGTTCTTTGAAGACGGTGTTGACTGCCTGGAATACTTTTGACGCGTCATGGTTTCCTCCGTTCTTGGAGCCATTTTTGCCTCTGTTCTTTCCTCCTTTCTTCTGGTTCTCAATTTTCTCACTTCCCTTAGTAGTGAGCTTAACTCGACCGTTCTCTCCTGTATTAGGGCGGGTGACATCTTCCACCTTTTTGTATTTCTCGATTCGGGTCATTAGGTCGTCAATAGTCATAGCTTCCTTCTTCGTCAGGGACTGGTATAGGAGGGAAGAACTAGAGAGCCCAATTTTTAAGGAGGCCACTGCCACTTCCTCTGCGCAGTCCTCGATCTCATTGAATAACTCCCAGTACCTTTTTCGCGAAGTCTCGGAGTGTCTCTTGAGGCATTTTCTTCATTGTTAGTAAAACACCCATCCTTTTGGGATGGGAGCTACTGGTAATGAATCGGGCCGTAAAAAGTTCGGCTAGGGATTTGAAATTCCTGATCGACTGGTGGGGGAGCCTTTCTAACCACTTCTGCGCTACATCATCCAGGCTCGAGGAAAAAATTAGGCACATTAGGGCATCTCGGTGATTCCAAAGGGTCATGGCCTGTCGGTATTGCCTGGCGTGATCGATGGGATCAGTCTTTCCGTCGTAAATCTTGAACCTTGGAAGGGTAAATTTCTTGGGGGCTTCTTCCTCTTCGATTTCCCTCGTGAAGGGTGACTTTATCTGGGTTTTGAGAGCTCTCCTTGTGAGTTCTCTAGTTGATCTTGTTCCGTGGTGAGCAGTATGTTGGTCCATCTCTCCGCGGACTAGATTTCGTATGTTCTCGTCGCTGCGAGCAGGGCTCTGGTAGTGGCGAGCTCTTCGCAGCTATTCGCGGAGATCATCGCCTGACTCGCCTCCCTCGACCTTTTGAGATTCTCACATAGGGCTCCTTCATCGGCTGCGAGACTTGCTCGCCTGAGGGATAGGAGTGCGGTATGGGCGTCTCCTATTCTCGGGACGAAGCTCCCTCTCCAGTCCTTCCATCCTTCTTCTCAAGCGATCATTCTCAGCCTCGTTATCTGCGAGAAGACTCCCTCTGCTCATGGAGCCTTGCCTCGTATGCATCAATCAATCTGGATATTTTTTTGGACCTCGCTGGTCCCTGACCTTCTTCTGAGGCTGGCCTTTCTAGGCTAGCTCTCTGATTTGAACATCGAACTTCAGACCTAATCCTGCAAGGAGCAGGTGGCTCTTAAATATCTCCTGCCTGAGGGGCATTGCTGCTGTGACCAGACATCTGAAACTCCTTTCTTGGTGTGGGCTCTTCTTAGGAAAAGATGAACGATTCCCACAGACGGCGCCAATTGTGGTGACAATTATTATGCAACACAAATAAATAAGAAGAAATCATTCACCAAGTGAGAACAAGGAATATAAAATAACAAGATGTACGTGGTTCAGCAAAGATGTGCCTACGTGCACGTTGGTGCAGTCGATATTATTTTTATATACTCCGGAGAGTAATTACAGAGAATACAACTTGTCCTTTTGCCCGGGACCTAGGGTTTAATATATACATGTACATGTAGGTAAGTGGAGGTGATGGGTTCCTCCACGTTTTCCATCTCCCCTATAACTTTCCTTCATGAGGATGTGGGGGGAGACCGGATCAATATAAGAGATGAGGGGCCTGTACTTTAGGCTGCCAGGACTGGGCTACTCGTCCATGCCCATAGTTCTAATTTCGGGTACCCAAAGAATCGTATTGTGTAGTTGTCAAAACCATCATAAACCTTTTTACCTCGGTTGACCCTAGGTACCCGTGGTGTTTAAGGATGTGATGCGCGTGTAACTATTGCGACACTACTTTACTCATCCTTTCATTATGTATGATGCGGGTTGAACCTCATATATGTAATGCTTGGGAGTACTATAGACATGGTTTAGTTAAATTTGTAATTCAAAATTCTAGCATTCTATACGGTAAATTGACTAGGGTTTGGGGGATTGTATTCCCAACCTATTTTCCCTTCCTTCTTATTTAGTTAATTTTACTCACATAGTTATTGCAGTTGTTTAATTTAGTGTGCGTTTAGTTAATTTGTTATTTCTCATCTCAATAATCTTTTTATTTCCTTTTAGAGCCAATTTAGCGCTAACCCTCTTACCTTTGTTGTCGCGTTCACTCGTCCTAGTTCCCTTAATATTCGATACCCAGACTAGCCACTATACTCCACAAGAGTGTTGTTATAGTTTAGGTTTTTGTATTGCGATTGGAATTCGATAACAACAATTAGCGTATTTACACAGATGCTCGGTTTCCACTTCGATCAGAAGGAGTAGAAAGGCAGACATCATCCTCTAAACTGGAACTCTAGAATAGGTGCATATATGAGATACAAGGAGTCCGTAAGGAAGAGCGGGGCGTACAAGTGAGGTAATAATAATGGTAACAGAGGACATAACTCTAATAATAAGTGATGGTAGATCAATATCCCACCCCTGACATAATGTGTACATATAGTAAACGATGTCAAAGCCAATCTGAGTGTGATTGTCTCGAGGATAGATGACTGAAGATACAAATCGATTAAAAATTTGAAATACGGTGTGAAACTGACGATGATACATAGTAATCGCTAAGGGATGAATCTCCCAAAAATAGTGTCGAATAATGTCATCAGTTGGAGGAAAATCCTAAGAAAATCCAGTAAAAATCACGTCAGGTACTCGAGGTAACTGAAGCGTCTCGGAAATGAGATCAGAAGTGGCTGACAACTAGACTCCCCTAACTGATGTTTGAATAAAATCAGGAGTGTGCATCACTCGAAAATAGAACTCACGAACTATGTCAGGGTATACCATACCATAAGCATCAAACAACCTAGCCTAACCCCGACCTGACATCCAAGATGGAAGAGATAACATAGAAAATTGATTGACACAAAAGACTTTCTCTCTAACAACAACGTGAATATGAAAACCCAGATGACAATAGTACTCATACTCAAAACCCATGTGCGAACGTACTGGAGTGAACGGGGACATATTAATCCTAGCCCGATGTGCCCGTGATGAGGTGGAGGGCTCATCCATCCTACGATTAGAAGTACCCTACGTCTAGGAGGCATGACGAGTAACTAAGATAGAAAAAATATATAACTAATGCTTACGAGCCTATCTATGTACATATCGAACTGAACCACTAGATTAATCCAAATAAACATCAAACAACAACAAACATCAAAAAGTCATAATTAGAATAAACATAAACTAGCACAGTGTCCAAAAAGGAAACACATTTGAGAGATACGGTTGTTAGCCGAAAAATATTTTTCTTTTGTTTTGACTAAACCATGAACACTCTATTTTTAGAATAAAAAAATATTTCACAAACAAGAATGGTGTCATTGTGATTTAATAAAAAAGATCCAATCTTTTAAGACCTAATAGAATGTTTTTGATTTCAAACCAAAATACTCAAGAACAATACTACAAATCAGCTAATATGACGAGAAAAAAGAAGAACTGTTCAATATTTATAACACATTATCATTTGAGTTTGAAATCAATCAACAGTACCACCCAAAACAAACTACAATAGCTAGGAATTAAAAAAATACCTTAGACCGGAGGCCAAACAACTCTGAAGCATCAAAGGGATGATTTTTGGTTGAAAAATCGGTTCAAATCACAAGCTTTAGGTCGAAAATTGGGTTCGTGAGAAGCTGGAAGGATGAACAACAGAACCAAGGGTTTTTAAAAAAGGGAAACACGCAAACTGAATAGACTTTATGAGATTTAAAACTTATCCACTGTCATTTGAATGAAACCATTCTCGTTTGAATGAAAGGCAATGTCTTTTGAACGACATTTTGCGTGAGATAGAACATGGTTCGAACGAGATGATTATATGATGTGACAAAATAAACCCATAAAATATTGAACTCAAGATGCTACATAAAAAAATACTAATAAAATAAACTCAATTAAACTTTTTGAAAATTTATGCCAACATGTAGTTAATGTCCACAAACGTGGATATGGAGTGAATATCCGTAAACTACGACATATGAGTCACAATTTTAATACATCAAATGGTTCAAGAAGCTCTAAATGATATCAAGATGTCAACAAGCAATGATATAGCCATGTGTGATAATTAATAAAAGAGTTTCATGAACTAAAAGATCAACATACACACAAATCCATAATTTTGATGATTCTGCAAACAATAGCATCATGATGCAATATTTCATCACTTGGATTCGTGGTGCAACCCCATTTTTATTTTCCACCCGAACACCTTCATGAATAATATAGATTTATTATTATTTTTGAGGTGAAACTAAACTAAATGACCCAATTTTTGGCATAATTATCTTTTTATTTCCGTTTTAATTTTTGATGCTCTTTTTATACAGTGGCTATCACGACGAGTCAATATTACACTCTCGCAGCCCTTTCCCGTAAGCAGTCACCATTTTTTGTAATTTAATTCCTCACGGTAAACGGTTCTTACATGCACACCTCCTCCTAAGACTACTTACGCATTGATGACAAAATTGATATAAGAACGTCTCATCAAACTCAAATATGTATGTGAAAATAGTCATAAAAGCCAATGCATGTGAGCAAGAATGGCATATATGCAATGATGAATCTAAATGCATATCAATTTCGAGACAACTCCATTATGACAATGTAACACCCCGCCTAATTAAATACCGGGTGGCCAGTCCCATACCAAATTAAAACAGAATATACAGTTGGCTCATTCTTAGCATCACTGTCGAAAACATTTACAACTCACCCAATACTCAATTAAGCTGGTATTAAAAACTTTCCAAATTATAATTTATCAAAAATCCATTTTCATTTTAAGAATAACACTACACATTTTATTCTACAACACAGATAACACAATAAATAACTCAAAAGAATTTAAATGCAACTGGAATAAACATTCCCAAATAATATAAATCCTTTACAATAATCCCAACAATGTTAAATGTATTAAAAAGTACCAAATACAATAGTATTTGACTCCGACAGAAAATGATAACTGAAATCTTTGGGCGACATGCCCTAACTAAGAATACTGTGAATCAAAAGATGAAAGGCGTCTAAGCAAAAACTCCATAGCTCCATAGTTCAACATAATCCGCTAAGGTTGGCGTCCCTGTTGCTGGACACCTGATATAGAGATACAATAGAAGAGAAAATATGCAAGGAAATGGGTCAGAGCCCGAATGTGTAGATGATTTTTAAAACAACAAGTATTTAACAAGTGCAATAAAGCATTTATTATGTACATGTTAGATCCAACTCTCACTTGCTATTCTCACCTCTCAACTAGAGTGCACACTTAACGTTTCCTATTAACCTCCTAGTTAATGGTTCCTCTTTTCTAGTCTCCATATTATAATTCCATTCCCATATCATAATCCCCGTATGTCCCATACCATACGTCACATTATCATTCATTTACATTTCTCCTTTATATGATTAGTTTCTCATTAACATGAATCATTACTCATTAATATGAATCGTTTCTCATTAACATGAGTCATTACTCATTAATATGAATCTTTTCTCATTAACATGAGCTAAGCTTTTCAATTCTATAAGCATAAACATTCATTAACTTAATTCCATTATCTTTCTCTATTCACCGTTATCTACAATTATCACCGTAGATAGATTTAACCACAATATATCCATTTAATCATTTAATCCATTATATATATATATATATATATAATACGGAACCTCGAGTCACAGCTGCGGTGCAATGCATTACTCTGCTATCATGTCCCATCATCGCAGGTTGCCGAATAGGGAACTAAAGTTTCGGTAAGATTCCACGAACCACAAAAAATAACAAACAAATTGGAGGTGAACATTGTTCTCATATCCATGGGTCACGCACATACCTACGTACCCACAGTCAGTGGACTTATCAACTCCCCGATAAGTCTTTCATAAACCTATGTTCTCGAGCGACAAATCAAAGATCCCATGGATTCATCAGGATATGACTGCCCTCACGCGCAAACCTCCCACCGATAGCAAGTAAGCTAGGTATGTCATACACATAAATCATCAATCAATCCAATAGGTATTATCATACCTATAATATAATATCAATAACGTAATATCACTACCCTAAGATATTTCCCATACGTAGCATTATATCCCTTTCAAATCCCACGTATTAACATATCATATCTTTACTTCATAATTTAACTATCCTCGCATCCTATAACATCTCTCCACTCCCAATGTCGTTAAGGTTCATGCGCGGAGCGTCTCGCAAAGCGAAATCCAAACAAGGAACCCCTCCAATACACTACTACTTAACTTTGTCGATCGAGGAGGTCCGACAACTTCAACTATGCGATCGGGATAACCTCATACCTTCTTTCAACCAAATGTGTTCTAAACTCCCATCTCTATCCAGGAGACACACCACTACGCTCTTGTATTACATTCCGTCCTTGCGAAAACAATATTGAGCTTAAACTTAGTCCTTGATGTTCAAATTGTAATCCTAAGGCTACCCTCACTCAATACACATGATTCAAATAGGTTTTTCCTCAACATATATTCAGTAAGAATTCACTAATATCCTACTGGTCCATAACATCATTTCTCCCGAATTACTACGTGTTTAGCTCTCCTTTTAATTAAGGTCAAAATCGATAGTTTCAAATCTCTTATAAACACATCTTCTTTCACTTAGTATTAAACCCTCTTGTAAACTTAAGGATACCCAGGTGTTATATTAAATAACCCCTACTGGTCCTATCTTTAATCCTCATACATCCCCATTTGGAATTTAACAAATGAATCTAGCAACCAAAATTCCATTTAATATCATTTTCATCATTTTAATCACTTGAATCCAAATCAAATTAATTCAAATCTTATCAAGGGTTTACTGACATTTTCTAAGTCTCATAATATCCAAATAATAATCACCAAAGATCCACAAAAGGTTTAGGATAAGAATCAACATTTAAAAAGAAACAACTTTACATATTCTAGGGAGGTCGATCAATCGAAGGCAGGGGTCGATCGATCGATCCCTCAGGTCCAAGCCTAGTTTTCTACATTTTCTGCAACTACGGGTTTCACCATTTTTACTCATTCAAACCTTCATATTAATCTCCAAAATGAGTTATAATTATTTCTACATGATATATCAACATATGTGAACGATTTCCAATACTCTAAACATCCTAGAATCATCAAGGGATTGGATTAAAAGCATGTTTCTCTCCTTATTTCCAGAAAATCATCAACATATTAACTTCAAGAACACTACAATGGTTTTTCAGATTTTTCTTCAACATATTCATGATCATTTCGTGGATTAATATCATCCTACAATATAAGTTTACTTCCCATATTATTTCAGTTTCTATAAATCCATATAACAACTCCATTATGTCTTCCAAACAAGAAAAATCATCTCTTTTCATAATTTTTTAACATGGACAATATATGAACTTAAGTTGAAATTATCAAACACTTGCTTTTACTGAAGGTATGATCCTTTGGTGTAGTATATCTCAGTTGGTTGTCCCTTCTCCGGTCAAACTCCGGTGGTTGGTGGTGGTGAACCTTGGTTCTTGTTCTTCTCCTTCCCAAGTAGGCTTTTCCCTTCCCAAGCACCCTTTCACTCTCTCTAGGAAGATGACTTCTCTATTTTGTGTAGAGGAGATGAATAACCCCCATACACTTAATCTACCAATACTTATAATAGTACAAAATCCGAAATCACTATTCATCCCCCTTAGAAAAATGACCAAAATGACCTTCCGGGTTGTTTATTCATTTTAAAATGACCCGAGACTCAAAATTAACATCCAAATAGACTTTTCTGACTATTTCAAACCTTCCGGATGCAACGACGCAATCGAAATGACTATAAGGTCGATAGAAAATAAATTTCCTTTTTAATTTAATAAATTAGTCCCGACACGTCCCCTTCCGCGTCTGACTAAAAATCCAAATTACCGAAATTATATCACACCGTCATATCAATGACATCACATTCATATATTACCTAAATATCTTAAAGTAATATTCAGAATCATCCATTTTAATATCCACCGTCCGGATATAACCCGAAATTTTTTAATTAATAATCAAATCCAATTAATCCATTAATTTAAAATATAACCCATTTTAAAAGTCATTTAAAATTACGGGGTATTACATACTTCCCCCCTTATAACAGAATTTCGTCCCGAAATTCAGGAATATAAGTCATACTGGTAAGGTCAACTTCGAGTATAAATCTCACATCGCAAAAAAAAAATCGAAGATGTACCGCCCAAACAGTACATTAACAAAATCCCTATCGATGTTATACGCCAAGCCTCACCATATAGTTTCAACTAAATCAAATTTAGACTTTACCTAATCTTCCCTATACCGTCCTCGTGACAAACTTTGGGAAAAATAAATGATCCTCTCGTATTGAACAAATAAATCCCGAAGCCTCAACTACTTACCTTTTTCACAATTATGAAAAATATTACAATTCAATCATCCAGGGCGCCCATACACCCTCTCGTACCGCTTTCAATATTAAAAGTTTCGTAAAGGTTATAAACTCATTTCCCAAAGACCTAACTTATTTTGACTCCCAACGGTTATTAGTTTCATGCGTGGGGTGTCTCGCAAGCGAAATCCAAACAAGGAACCACCCTGATACACTACTTCCTAAAGTAGTCGGTCATCGAAACTCCTAAGGTCCTTAGTCAATAATATATAAAAATTTGGTTTTAAAAAAAATATCAGGTTTATCTATTTAAAACAAAAATTAGGTTTTATCGATTTCAAATAGAGTCTACGCATATACTCTCTTATAGAAGACAAGATGCAGACATATGCTCTCATATACCACAAGTCAATGCATGCCGATAGTCACATCACGCTCGAACATGCCCAAGGTAAGTAATCCCATAAAAATCAAACCCACGTGATAACAAGTAATATATATAGGTGTCCCACACCCCTCAGTGAGTCTACGTAAATAACGATGCCATAGGCTAAGTTTAACAACCCTTTTGCCCACACAATATCCATCACTACAAAAATCAATACGCCTCATACTTCCTTAGATAGGAAACATACCCTCATTTGTGGGTGATGGTTGTTGAATCCCAATATTATAAATTTGCTCCGATGAGTCAAGAAAAATTTTACCCCAAATTTTCAGTTCTAGTTAACCACACTCCACTATATACCCAAGCCTTTCAATATATTGTCTTCGTTAGGGAACATACACAATTCACGCATTTCAAGAACTTCTACTGATGACTCTCCTCAATTTTTTTTCCATAATAGGGGTGACCTAGACTACGGTCATCATACTCGAACATACTTCATAACCTCCTAAGTACGATCTCCGCTATCCGCCCAATGGCCCTCATTTTCCATATTTACGTAATGAAAGATTCCCCAATAAATGTAGTCGAATTTTATAGTTCAACCCATCAGTGAACATTAGGACTCTCCTCTCCTCAGTAGGTACTTCAGCTGGTACCAAATTAGTTAATCTCGTAAACCCTTCCTCATATTCCGCCACAGTTTTCTCTCCCTGTTTCAAATCAAGTAGCTTCCGCCTCATCTCTGTCTGGATGGTGGAAGGAAAATACTTCCCATCAAACCGTATCCAAAAGTCTTGGATAGTCATTGTGTCCCTCTCTTCCATAGTGGTCGTAGCTTCCCACCATTGCAAAGCTGCCCCTACTAGCTTGAATGTGGCTAGTATTTGACGTTGAACCTCACTGCATTCAATCATTCTCAAGTGCCGTTGGATATCTTTCTTCCATTGGCTAGCAGTCATAACATCTGATCCTCCCTGAAATTCAGGTGGGTGCGCTTTCTGAAAGGCATCCCTCGCTCGTTCCCATGTAGTAGGAAACACTTGCCCTTGCACGGGTGGCACAATCGGTGTCGGTGTGGAAGCCTGCTGAACAGCAGCTACAACAGCATTGACTGCCTGAGCGATAATTGCAGCTACTTCGGCCCCAGTCATCGTACCCTGAGCTGGGGCAGGCTGAGATACACGTCGAGGAGGCATCTGAAACGAGAGAACACTATCACTATTTGATATCTCAAAATAACTGAAGTTTGTACGCGTAAATAGAAAAGAAATAATCCTACGCATAGGGCTCTACATCAAAGAACGCTAAACTGAAAACACAGTAAGCCGTACAGATCCTAAAGGACACTAGAACCTGATGCTCTGATACCACCTGTAACACCCCGCCTAATTAAATACCGGGTGGCCAGTCCCATACCAAATTAAAACAAAATATACAGTTGGCTCATTCTTAGCATCACTGTCGAAAACATTTACAACTCACCCAATACTCAATTAAGATGGTATTAAAAACTTTCCAAATTTTAATTTATCAAAAATCCATTTTCATTTTAAGAATAACACTACACATTTTATTCTACAACACAGATAACACAATAAATAACTCAAAAGAATTTAAATGCAACTGGAATAAACATTCCCAAATAATATAAATCCTTTACAATAATCCCAACAATGTTAAATGTATTAAAAAGTACCGAATACAATAGTATTTGACTCCGACAGAAAATGATAACTGAAATCTTTGGGCGACATGCCCTAACTAAGAATACTGTGAATCAAAAGATGAAAGGCGTCTAAGCAAAAACTCCATAGCTCCATAGTTCAACATAATCCGCTAAGGTTGGCGTCCCTGTTGCTGGACACCTGATATAGAGATACAATAGAAGAGAAAATATGCAAGGAAACGGGTCAGAGCCCGAATGTGTAGATGATTTTTAAAACAGCAAGTATTTAACAAGTGCAATAAAGCATTTATTATGTACATGTTAGATCCAACTCTCACTTGCTATTCTCACCTCTCAACTAGAGTACACACTTAACGTTTCCTATTAACCTCGTTGTTAATGGTTCCTCTTTTCTAGTCTCCATATTATAATTCCATTCCCATATCATAATCCCCGTATGTCCCATACCATACGTCACATTATCATTCATTTACATTTCTCCTTTATATGATTAGTTTCTCATTAACATGAATCATTACTCATTAATATGATTCGTTTCTCATTAACATGAGTCATTACTCATTAATATGAATCTTTTCTCATTAACATGAGTTAAGCTTTTCAATTCTATAAGCATAAACATTCATTAACTTAATTCCATTATCTTTCTCTATTCACCGTTATCTACAATTATCACTGTAGATAGATTTAACCACAATATATCCATTTAATCATTTAATCCATTATATATATATATATATATATATATATATATATATTCATATATAATACGGCACCCCGAGTCACAGCTGCGGTGCAATGCATTACTCTGCTATCATGTCCCATCATCGCAGGTCGCCGAATAGGGAACTAAAGGTTCGGTAAGATTCCACGAACCACAAAAAACAACAAACAAATTGGAGGTGAACATTGTTCTCATACCCATGGGTCACGCACATACCTACGTACCCACAATCAGCGGACTTATCAACTCCCCGATAAGTCTTTCATAGACCTATGTTCTCGAGCGACAAATCAAAGATCCCATGGATTCATCAGGATATGACTTCCCTCACGCGCAAACCTCCCACCGATAGCAAGTAAGCTAGGTATGTCATACACATAAATCATCAATCAATCCAATAAGTATTATCATACCTATAATATAATATCAATAAGGTAATATCACTACCCTAAGATATATCCCATACGTAACATTATATCCCTTTTAAATCCCACGTATTAACATATCATATCTTTACTTCATAATTTAATTATCCTCGCATCCTATAACATCTCTCCACTCCCGACGTCGTTAAGGTTCATGCGCGGAGCGTCTCGCAAAGCGAAATCCAAACAAGGAACCCCTCCAATACACTACTACTTAACTTTGTCGATCGAGGAGGTCTGATAACTTCAACTATGCGATCGGGATAACCTCATACCTTCTTTCAACCAAATGTGTTCTAAACTCCCATCTCTATCCAGGAGACACACCACTACGCTCTTGTATTACATTCCGTCCTTGCGAAAATAATATTGAGCTTAAACTCAGTCCTTGATGTTCAAATTGTAACCCAAGGCTACCCTCACTCAATACATATGATTCAAATAGGTTTTTCCTCAACATATATTCAGTAAGAATTCACTAATATCCTACTGGTCCATAACATCATTTCTCCCGAATTACTACGCGTTTAGCTCTCCTTTTAATTAAGGTTAAAATCGATAGTTTCAAATCTCTTATAAACACATCTTCTTTCACTTAGGATTAAACCCTCTTGTAAACTTAAGGATACCCAGGTGTTATATTAAATCACCCCTACTGGTCCTATCTTTAATTCTCATACATCGTCATTTAGAATTTAACAAATGAATCTAGCAATCAAAATTCCATTTAATATAATTTTCATCATTTTAATCACTTGAATCCAAATTAAATTAATTCAAATCTTATCAAAGGTTTAATGATATTTTCTAAGTCTCATAATATCCAAATAATAATCACCAAAGATCCACAAAAGGTTTGGGATAAGAATCAACATTTAAAAAGAAACAACTTTACATATTTTGGGGAGGTCGATCGATCGAAGGCAGGGGTCGATCGATCGATCCCTCAGGTCCAAGCCTGGTTTTCTGCATTTTCTACAACTACGGGTTTCACCATTTTTACTCATTCAAACCTTCATATTAACCTCCAAAATGAGTTATAATTATTTCTACATGATATATCAACATATGTGAACGATTTCCAATACTCTAATCATCCTAGAATCATCACGGGATTGGATTAAAAGCATGTTTCTCTCCTTATTTCCAGAAAATCATCAACATATTAACTTCAAGAACACTACAATGGTTTTTCAGATTTTTCTTCAACATATTCATGATCATTTCGTGGATTAATATCATCCTACAATATAAGTTTACTTCCCATATTATTTCAGTTTCTATAAATCCATATAACAACTCCATTATGTCTTCCAAACAAGAAAAATCATCTCTTTTCATAATTTTCTAACATGGACAATATACGAACTTAAGTTGCAATTATCAAACACTTGCCTTTACTGAAGGTCTGATCCTTTGGTGTAGTATATCTCAGTTGGTTGTCCTTTCTTCGATCAAACTCCGATGTTGGTTGGTGGTGGTGAACCTTGGTTCTTGTTCTTCTCCTTCCCAAGTAGGCTTTTCCCTTCCCAAGCACCCTTTCACTCTCTCTAGGAAGATGACTTCTCTATTTTGTGTAGAGGAGATGAGTAACCCCCATACACTTAATCTACTAATACTTATAATAGTACAAAATCCGAAATCACTATTCATCCCCCTTAGAAAAATGACCAAATGCCCTTTCGGGTTGTTTATTCATTTCCAAATGACCCGAGACTCAAAATTAACATCCAAATAGACTTTTCTGACTATTTCGAACCTTCCGGACGCAACGACGCCGTCAAAATGACTATAAGGTCGATAGAAAATAAATTTCCTTTTTAATTTAATAAATTAGTCCCGACACGTTCCATACCGCGTCTGACTAAAAATCCAAATTACCGAAATTATATCACACCATCATATCAATGACATCACATTAATATATTACCTAAATATCTTTAAGTAATATTCAGAATCATCCATTTTAATATCCACCGTCCGGATAAAACTCGAATGAATGAATTAATAATAAAATCCAATTAATCCATTAATTTAAAATATAACCCATTTTAAAAGTCGTTTAAAATTATGGGGTATTACTGACAATGGTTAAGATCATTCAACGCATTAATAATTATGACCATATGCCCTAGCCACATAGATAATGAAGTGATGGGGGGTCTAAACACACCAACATGACATATTAAGCATGAAAATACAAGACTTAAAAACAAAAAATATTTTTATATTTTTTAAAAATGCTAAAAAAATCTTTTTGTATTTTTAAATAGATTCAAAATGATAACAAGATAAACGTCATAACTCTAGAGAAAGAATATATCGCAAAGATAAACTAGAGTATGACAAACCGACAAACACGCTAAGTAGAAACATGAGACATGTGGAGATCCACATGAAATGACACGCATATCACCAAGTCCAATCCCTAACACCTCTAAATCTAATTTTCTAACCCATGTCGGTGTGAAATGACGAGTGGGGGATTTTTAAATAGGAACAACCGAATTCTTTGACTTTCTAAGAACTTGCTTAAGATCATAGCAAAAACGCCTAAGATAACCTCTCCTACTGCAATGAGTTAAAGTGTAGATACGGCGGTGAGTGTTTGCTACGGGATGATTAAATTTAACGTTCTTCGGTGGCTCTTTCCTAACAACCCTGGGTGGTTCTAGTAAGCCTGTTGTTACCTTTGTGAATGAGTGGAATATGTTTATCGAAGCCAATACCATATTTATTATCCTTGATTTGGACGGTTCCCAAAATTTTGGCTAACTTCTCGAACCTAGATTCCAAATCAAATATAACCTGACTCGAATCTCTCAAAGTTTTTTCAAGTTAAACTATCATTGACTCAAGAAAATGCCTAGAATCCTCAAACTCAAGTAATTCTTTTTTCATAGCCTCCACCAACCCTCGAAGACTATCTTTCTCACCCTCGACATATTCTAGCCTATCTCGAATTTTCTTCTCACGCACCCTAAGTTGCTCAATTAATGTATTGAAACTATTATTTTCAATTGTACATTCTTTCAATCTCGTTTCTAACTTTGAATTTGCCTTCTTATCTTTCAAGGTTTCTTTATATAACTCATTTAATGCGGTTTGCAAGCCTCTCTTATCCTCACTCTCATCATCACTCACCTCACCCTCACTTTCTAGGGTATCATAACCTATGACTGTGGAAGAATGATGCAGAAGTATGTCGACATCACCTACATGATTAGCCACAAGGGTGGGATGATCTCGCTTAGCTGCATAAAAATTATCTTCTTCAGGGTCACACACACTAAGGGTAGAAACATGATTTAACAGTTTATTAAAATTCTCCCTAAGTTTAGTGGGGCACTCATGTAACTTATCGTCGTACCTTTCGCAGTAACGACACTTCTCACAATTCTCCTTTTTTTTTAAAAATTTAAGAGCAGACTTCATGCAATATTTCAAATTAGAAGTTCCAAACATGTGAGTTTTAAAATCATCAAAATTATCGAAAGCCATACCTAAAGTCACGGGATCACAAACATAATAAAATAGTGCAACAAGATCTGATACCAATTTGAAGAGTCCCTTTAACAAGTGCTTTAGGTAAAAACGACTTAATCATTTATTTCCAATTTTATCTTCTCAAACCCTAAACATGCATCTAAATGATTTGATCCATCAAACAATTAAAGCATACGGTAAAAGAAATAATTTCAAGAAAAAATCCCCGAAGGGAAAAACCTTTTATTTCATTATAATTAGTAAATCGCAACTTACAATGGATTACAATGAAATAGATTTTTAACACACGAATACCCCCAGGTGTCGATCGATATCGTTCGCAAAGGAACAACCGCAACTACTCCTCAAGAACACGCATATCTATTTTCAGCAAAGATCCACACGCAGCGAATCTCAAAGACCTCAGTCCAATCTTCAACAAGGAATACCCTCAAGCACTCCCAATGACCTCAGTCAGCAATTTTCTTCAAGTGTATGTGTTCAAGATCGCAAACCTTTGGAATTATGTACATTGGATCTTCAATAAACTCTGGATGAAACTAAACAGAATGGGAATTTTTAGAACTGTTCATCTCTGTGAAAAACGTCTGTACATAGTTGTTCTTATAACTGAGAAAAACAGAGTCCAAGAAAACCGAAACACACAATTCGAGGTGGTTCTCGTTCGAGCGACAAACGATGTCGTTTGAACAACAAGCGTTGTCATTAGAACGACTTTAACTATCATTTGAATGAAAGTGAACAAATGTCCCATTTAAACTTTATCCTCGAATATTTTGAAAATAATTTTGCTCAGATATAATAAAAATGTTTTGCAAAACTTTAATTATGATTCCCATTAGAAAAAAATAATTAATTCATCCTGTATTTAAACAAAATTGTAAATCACATATTCCTTTGATTATTCATACATGTGTGATCTTAGAACAAACATAGTGTGAAATTTCAACTTGAATTGATTTGTTCTTCATGACTTTAAATTGCAACTCCTTCAATCTTGAATCTATGTATACTTAAATATTCTTGAATTAATAGCTAGTCTAGACTCAATTTATTTTTTTTCGGAATTAAGCCAATTAAAAATAAATTGACAAATTAGAAATTTGTGCTTACATACGCTAACTCTAAAGTAGATTCGTCAGAGAAACCACCAGTTTATAATATAAAATCTCATACTCTATAAGTTCAGTAATTAAATTATTTGTCATTATTTTTTTATTTGAAATGACACTCAGGTATATGTAAGAATTCATTTAATACATTTATAATATAATAATGTTCGTAAAATCAGTCATTCTCATGAAATTGGATTTATATTTATATTTAAATCTAGGAAATATAATATATTATAATACAATTTTTTTACTGTCTTTTTTAATTCTCAATGATATATAGTAGTGTGAAACCGCAATACGAACTATCATTCAAACATGTAAATGTTAGTCAAAGCGAAATGACTTTATTACAGTTCGAATTGCACTGCTAAATGAAATGAAAAATAATAGTATGAAATATCGAATTACACGCCAACTATAATGGTGTGAAATAGTATGTAACAACGGAGGAAAATCAGAAGATTCAAGGAAGAAAAAAGCTTAAACATGTCTAGTGTTCAACATTAGTTGAAATAATAACAGTTATGAACAAGCTAAATCTTACCAATGAACACAAATATACTCTACAAAAAACACCATTCCATCATATTTTCAAAGCGATATGTGAGGGAAGAGAAATAGTTGTATCAGTAAAGAAGTATAATGAAGACATATGTTAGTTAATTCAGACACATAAGGATAAAATAAAAGGGATTGATTGTGGAAAATAGGGTATGAAGGATTGCAAATATCAACCCAAATTAAAAGATAATGAATTATTAAATATATGTTTTATAATTGAGCAAAGGATAACGTAACCAGAACTCAAGAAGAATATTGAAGAGCAAATCAATTCCACTGTAAAAGACGACATTGAGGATGTTGTCAGGTAGTTAACAACTTAACCGATAGAAACTGTCTTGTTTGCAAGATTAGGAATAACAATTGGATGGGGATTTGTTAGCTACTTAACTCACCTTAGTAAAATAAAAATTTACAATTAGGCAAAGGAGATGATTGATTTTATAATGGAACCAATTGTATCATAGCATCATTGAAAGAGTGAAAGGATTCTTACATGCGTTAATGGTATGAAATTACATGCATTTGTTAATTTTGTAATTTTATTGTTTGAAATCCAAATTTTACTAATATGGTTTGCAATTTTCAATATTGGTCATGTGAGAAAACTAATACCATAAAAAAATATCTTCATCCGAAGAACCTCAGTTTCTAAAGTGGTCTCTAGACCTTATTCACAATAGATTCATGAATAGTGAAGGTCGAATTTGCCTTATTCGACCGAAACATGTCCCTAAAATTTCATATTCCATCCAGCACATTTTACTATAAATCATTATAGTAATTCATAGCTCTATTTTTCCTGTTTGAATATAACATTAGAATTGATCACTACGATTTTGCAATATGATTTCATGGTGTGATTTCATAGTGAAATAATTCACAATACGTAAACAAATATAATATGAATTATGTAAATAAAGAGAAAAAAATCAAAGCATGCTGAAGTTGAAGGTGGGGCTGAAGCTAACAACGCTCATGATGGAGTAAATGATGATGAAAAATATCATAATTGGGCAGGTTGAAATGGATTAAGAATAAAGCTCATGCCATGATCATGATTTTGAGTTAACACCAAACTCATTAGGAGCATTATGTGATGCTATTAGTAAGAGTACAATAGAAATTGCTATTGAGGTATACATACCCGAAGATGTAAAAGGTATAATGGAATTGTCAATGGAAAACCAAAAAAAAGACTTTGAAGAACTTTTTTTGTATATCCAATTAAAAACTAGGTTGAGAAAGAAATTCAACAATCTGATAATTCTGACAGAAGTGATGGGGAGAGAAAGCAAAGGAGTTGATTTTGAATACCTCGAGATAAAATATAAAGAGTTGAAAAACGCTCTTAATATGGAAGTTGAAAAACTCAACAATGAGTGAAATCACTTAAAATGACAATAATAAACTTAGATTTCAAAATTAAGTTGATATCAACAACTTCAAAAATGAAGAATGTATAAATGTTGATCTATGAAAAAATTAAGAGAATTGAAGAAAGAAATAGAGGAGAAAAACTGCAAATGATCAGCTAAAATGGCTGAGAAAAATGACTTAATTGAAAGGTTAGAAGAAGAAGTTCTCTATAGTGAACATCATAACACAGAACATGAAGACGCATATGTAAATAAGTCGAAGGAAACCCTATATAAATATAAGGAATGACTTAAAAAGTATAAGCTTTATATTGAATTTTCTATTAGTTAGTATGAAGATTGAATAAGAGAATTAGAAAGAGAAAAGAAAAAAAAAGGAAGAAAAGGATAGGTTATTAGAAGATGCAAAAAATACGTTAGAAATAAGGAATAGTCAGCTGAAAGAATTTGAAGGCATGTTAGAAGTAAAAAATGCAATTGTTAATCAATGAGGAAAATAAGTACAGACAATATGACTAATTTTAATGTCATAATTGACAAGTAAAATAGAGAGTTAGAATGTAGTTAAGTTAAGATTGATTTGTCAAAACAAGATATTGAAAATATCAATAAAAAGAATGAGAAAATAATGGAATCTCTAAAAAAGAATGTTTTTAATAGGGAACTTTTGAATAATTCAGGGGAGGTAGAATTCATGAAAGCAGAACAGGATCTTAATAAAACTATTGTTGTCACACATGAAACAATAGAAAAAAAAATAGTCACGAATAATAAGGTGAACATTATTATTCTCAGGGTGAAAGAGAATCCAAGAAATGATGTGAAGCCAAATGGATATAAATTCATGATAGAGAGATAGCGCAAAAGAAGGAAAGCACTTGCATGTGAAAAAGTCTAAAAAACCACCAAGTAACGAGAAACAACACCATGAGGGTGAGAATTCTTTAGTTGTTAAATTTTAAAAGACATTTCCATCCTCCAATAACATTATCTTCAAAAATCTATGTCATTGAATGAAAAAGAATAAGAATAAATATTATTAAAATATTATCTTCATTACATTACGTAGATATATTGTATTATAAATTTTATTTTGATTAGATGATAGGATAATAATGGGGAGTTGTGAAAGTGTGTCAATGTATATTACTGACATATATCACCTAATAAACAAGGTTGATGTGTCAAGTCTTGTGAGTATTGAAAATGATCATACAATTTTTTATATTGGATTGTAGTAAATAATTTTTCACTACGCCATACTACTACAAAACCACATTGATATTTTGTAGTATGACATGACCTTGTGAATTCTCACCGTAATATAACAATGTTAATTCGCACTACAGAATGACATAATGAAATCCAATTCATTTCACAATGCGAAATAGCATTATTTATTTCGTAGCGCAAAATCACATTAACAAGTATCATTGAGATCTCCTAATGTGAAATTTCTTTTACTATTGTGATTGCAATTGTTTATATAGGGTAATGTAGTTATTGACTAAGAAATGTAGGTAATTTATGCTTTTGAGGATATGTTGTCCATATTATCGAAATAATATAGGATAAAAAAGAGAGAAAGACCAATATGAACCAAAGAAATATTATATGACGATTGCACTATTTAGGGTAATAATCGAAATTTATAATATATTATTAAAATATTTGTATTTTATGTGTTAGTATTACATCGAAGATAATAATTACTTTAATAAGGATTTCCAATATTATTACCATATGACTAAAAAAGTTTGTATGAATATGGTCAAAACGTTTCTTGAGGGCAACTACCAAAACTTTCGGTACATTCTCCCAATTCACTGTAACACCCCATGCAAATTCAACGTCGGTGTGGCCAACCACTGCCGCCGACCTACACCGGGAATCATGAAATAAAATAGCATTTTCTGCATGTGAAAAAAATATAAGACGATTAAAAATTTTCCCACAAGATATTATTTATATGAATCCAATGAATATAAACATACATGCAATAAAATTCATCACCGTGTTTACTACAAAATAAAATACAACTCCAAATGATAGAATAAAAATCTAAATAAATAATCCAACTACAAATCTTGATTCAAAGTCATAAACAACTGTGAAACCGAATGGCCCACCAAATCCATAATAACTGTCTCATAAATAAAAACAACGGAATAGAAAATAAATCAAACTACTAAAGGGATAAAAATAAATTTCTAACTGCAACCCAAAGATCTCTAATCCATACTATGAAGTTATTACAACAACTATACCTGAAATGTTAGTCAACATAATGGGTTAGAGTCCACCGCTTAAATACTAGTTGCTCCTCCCAGTTAGGGTCCCTAAACCCAGACATAAGCAATATACATGATAAACATCACAATAGAGTGATATACATATACATATATATATATATATATATATATATATATGCGAGTAGAATAAAATAACACTATACATGATAGACATAAGCAATATACATGATAAACATCACAATAGAGTGATATACATATACATATATATATATATATATATATATATGCGAGTAGAATAAAATAACACTATCCACCCATATAACTAGGTTAACCCAATATTTATATCCAATTATGATATTTCACATTCTAACATCTTAAAAGCCATTTATTTAATTTAATGCAATTTACCAAGTTTCTAATTAAAGTGACACCACAATATCCAGCTGACCGGTCTATTGATCCTATACATATTCGGATCCATATAAAGTAATCAACACACCACACCCATTCCCCTCACTATAGTCAACCAAGCCAATTTGATTAGCCCTGCACATATTGGTGAGGTTCCACGCATGACAAGTCACTATAGTTAGTCGACCCAATTTTGGTTAGCCCTGTACATATTGGCGATGCCAACATACACCCACGTCGGTATAGCTAGCCGACCCAATTTTGTTAGTTCTACACATATTGGCGACATAAATTCATTTTAATATCCGTTCTTTGTCTTAGGCATTAATTATCAATTTATCCTCAACTTCTCATTATTCTAAATTTTCCCCACCCTTTATTCGAGCATTATGTCATCAAACCATCCCTAGTCCCACATATAGAGATCTCCAAAATAATTAATACATACTAGAGTATCAACTTGGAAAAAAACCTACCAACAATTACCACCTAGTCTCGCACCTAGGCGAACGGATCAACGGAACAACGTATTTTTTAATCCTTCCCAGGAATTACCCATCTTTAAACTTACTCTAACAAATCTCATAATTAGAAAGTGTTAACATCAACCAAGGCATACCTACTAGTCCCAAACCTAGCAAGCAACCTAAAATAAGGTGAAAGCAAAACTACAAAAAAAAAAATCCTATCATCCCCGCGGTATCGAATATTACCCAATTAATGTACATATAAGACATATTTACAATTTAAAATGCAATTCTTCCAACTAATTCACAAGATTACAATTTAATCGAATTACCTTCGTTTAATTATCAATTTAATAGAATAATATATTTTTCAACAATTTATATAATTTTCAACTACATGCACATTACAAAAGCATATGACAACAAATTCAATTCTACAACCTATACGCAAATAGCGTAAAGATGCGAGTCGAAACTAATAACAATTATCATATTTTACTTTATAAACATGCAAACATTACATTATTCTAACAAAACCTAATCATCTAACCCATGCATGCAAGTGTTTTGAGTGTGAAATCATATTAAAGATTTGAAGAAAAATAGTCTCGGAATTAGTTTCACTTTTTTCTAATTAGTCTTCCTAATTTATTTTAAGAAAACATCCATTATTAGGGTTTAGGCATCATTTAAAATGCATAATACTAAAGGGGAACAATAGAAGTAATCATGCCTATAAAAATTCGTTTGAAGAATTTGACTGCACGGTTACGTTCCTCTGGAGAAAATAATAAAGACACGTTCCTGGACGATCATAAAAAAACACGGTTTAAACCTTCAACCGTTTTGTAGTAAAGGATATGTTTGAGAAAATATGGTTTGTACCCTGCCTTACTTACATCTCCTTTCATTTACAAAACGGTTGAAGGTTCAAATCGTGTTTTCTTAAAATCGTCCAAGAACACATCTTTATTATTTTCTTGAAAGGAATACAACCATTATCAGATTCTTCAAATGACTTTTTACAGGTATGATTACTTATATTGTTCCCCTTTAGTATTATGCACTTTAAATGTTGCCTAAACCCTAATAATGGATGTTTTCTTAAAATAAATTACGAAGACTAAATGTTTTTCTTCAAATCTTTAATATGATTTAAGACTCAAAATGCTTGTACGCTTAGGTTAGATGATTGGGTTTCATTAAAATAATGGAACGTTCGCATATTCATAAAGTAAAATATGATAATTATTATTAGTTTCGACTCGCATGTTTATGTTATTTACGTAAAGGTTGTAGAATGGAATTTGTTGTTGTATGCTTTCGTAATGTGCATGTAGTTAGAAATTATATAAACTGTTGAAAAGTAAATTGTTTTATTAAAATGATAATTATACAGATGTAATTCGATTGAATTGTAATCTTGTGAATTATTTCAAAGAATTGCATTATAAATAGTAAATATGCCTTATATGTACATTAATCAGGGTAGTATTTGATACCGCGGGGACGACGAAAAATTATTGGAGTAGTTGTGCTTTCAACTTATTTTTAGGTTGTTTGCTAGGTATGTGACTAGTATGTAGGCCTTGGTTGATGCTAACATTTTCTAGGTATGCGACTAGTTAGTGTAAATTTATGGATGGAAAATTCCGATTTAGGGCTAAAAATTACGTCATTCCATTGATCCGTTAGCTTAGGTTTGAGACTAAGTGGTAATTATTTGTAGGTATTCTTCCAAATTGATAGGCTAGGATGTACTAATGGTTTTAGATATCTCTAGGCATGGTACTGGGTATGGTTTTATGACGTAATGCTCAAACAAAGGGTGGGGAAAATTGAGAATAATTAGAACTTGAGGGTAAATTGATAATTAATTCCTAAGACAAAGAGCGGGTATTAAAATGAACTTATGTCGGCAATATGTGCAGAACTAACAAAATTTGATTGACTGGAAATAGCGACGTGGGTGCAACTTCGTCAATATATACAGGGCTAACGAAAATTGGGCTGGGTGGCTATAGTGACGAATCGTGCATGGAACCTCAGCAATATGTTCAGGTCTAATGAAATTCGGTCGGCTAGGTATAGTGAGGGGACTGGGTGTTGTGTGTTGATAACTTTAGGCAGACCTGAATATGTGAAAGATCAATAGACCGGCCAACTGTCTCTTTAATTAGAAACTTTGTAAATTGCATTAAATTAAATAAATGGCTTTAAGATGTTGGAATGTGAAATATCATAATTGGGTTTAAATATTAGGTTAGCCTAGTTATGTGGGTGGATAGTGTTGTTTTATTCTACTCGCATGTTAATATATATATATATATATATATATATATATATATATATATATATATATATATATATATATATATATATATATATATATATATATATATATATCTTCTAGTTTAAAATACTCTATTATGATGTTTATCATGTATAATGCTTATGTTTGGATTTATAGAACCTAATTGGGAGGAGTATCTAGTATTGACATTATGGGCTCTGACCCATTGCGTTTACCAACATTTCAGGTGTAGTTGTTGGAGTAGCTGCATAGTATGTGGTGATGTAAAAAACTAGATGTAATCTAATTAATTAATCACAAATAAAAATGAATAAATAAATAAGACAATGGATTTTTAAAGTGGTTTGGCTCTCCAAATTGCTTACGTCCACTATTATTGTATTGCTGATTGTTTGCCTTGAATCTCGATAATGGGTTTTCCAAGGGAGCCAAAATTTCCCTTTTATGACTGGGTTACAATGTATTTATAGCCTTAAGGCTGTACATATGAAAAGTTAATGTGCTATCTTCTAGTAGACATATACATCTGTACAATAATAATGAGCATTAAATCTGACATTCATTGAATGTCTAGTTGCCTTTTGGTTTTCTTGGTTAGATTCTCTGCACGCTAAGTAGCTCAGACTGCCTGAGTTGCTCGATACGCTTGAGTAGCTCGGAACTCTTGAGTAGTTCGGGACTTTTAAGTTTCTCGGTGAAAGTATGTATTTGCCACGTAGGTTGACACATGTCTTCATCTAATTGGTCCATGTCAGCTGACTAATTTTTGTATCAATAGAAGCCCCTAATGTTTCACAGTTGAAGTTAAATAAGAAAGTGTGGAACATTTTGCCTAAAAGATGCCTGGATCACAGATTTCCCACACTTGGGTCATTTTTATTGTATTTCTTTCCGTTTGAGCGTGTAATGGCAAACTTGTAAATATTTTGAATTTTTAGCAGCCGCTTCGACACTTACACCTTTCTCATGATTTAATCATTGGAAACAAAAATGTCTTTCCCGATAATCATTTCTTTTCTCTTTTCTCTTTTCCCGATGTAAGGTATTTAAGAGCGACATAAATCCCATCGTTTTCTACTTTTCACATCCATATTTTCTGAACTCTTTACTTTCTCTCTCTACTTCGTACTATTGTTCTTACGCCGTCCGTCATTAGAAGATTTCTCCATTCTCTGTAAGATTTTCTTCCTTCATCTTTCTTTTCTTTAGTCATCATGGTTTACCTTGTTGAATCTTTAGATAAATTCCGGACTGATTTTTCAATTCCCTCTTTGGTTATTTTGGAGGAGCCTTCTTGACCTTCTGATTTGTTTTCTCTGGCGGAGGTACATTGGTTTCCCTCTCTTTTTGTAGAGGAGTGTTGCTTTTCTTTCATGCCAAATCCCTTGTATTTGGAGTTTTGCCAATATTTTGATATTATACCTGCAAGGGTAGCTCCAAATACATAGAGGGTAGTTAATGGAGTATATAGGTTTAATCAAATTCTTGGACTCATATAGGAATTCCTAAAATTATGTATTGTTATAGATGGGTTAACAGTGACACTACTTTTTATTTGAAAACTAGGTTTTCGAATAGAGCTTTAGTTGTCAATCTTCCCGACGTCAATAAGGACTACTTTGATCATGGGGTTGTGATGAAAAATTGGCAACACCTCCCATTAAATGGAAATGATGTGTATCAAGGTCCCAAATGTTTGTTTTATGGCAATGGGATAGGTTGTTTTTAATTTTTAAATTTAGCTTTCTTCATGTTTGACAAAATACGTCACTGACATTAATTTTGTTTATTACAATTAACAGTACAAGGAAACCCCCAAAAGAGATTGACGTTAACATAAAAGATTTAAAACTTATATGGAGTTTGCATCAATCAGTTGTTAGGGAGCACATTAGAGATTCTTTTTATTTGTTTAGGTATAAAAATACCACCTCGTCTTTCATTGTGAGTCCTATTTCACCTCCTACGATAATCAATCTTGATCAACCGCCAACGTCTCGAGCAAGTGTGGGAGACTCCTCGTCTGATTTGGATACTTCCATTGTCGATTTGATGATAAAGAAAATGAGGATTCCTGAGTTCTTTGTCAAAGATGCCCCTGGTGTTGATGGGGCAAAGAAAAGTAAAGTGGATGTCCCAGTTGAGAGGATGAAGAAAATGGACATTTCTCCATCTGAGGGAACATATCTACAACTGTGAAGGAGGTGGGTAAGAAGCCCCCCTTTATTCCAAAAGAGGAAGCACCTTTGATTTAAGGTGTTGCTATACAAGAAGAGTCAGCACCTTTGATTGAAAGTGATCCTCTAAAGAGATTAACGAGAGGTCTCGCTGAAACACCTACAGAAGTTGTTGCTCAACCTTCTGATATTGAAGGTCCTTTGAAAGCTAAAGCTCTAGAATTCGTCTCTCCGAGTTCGGCCAAATACTTGATTAAATCTTGAGTCCTTCCCGAATATCGAGCTGCTGAGGATTCCCTTTCTCGGGAGAAGCTTACTGATTTAGTCGCCCAACATATTGCGTCAGTAACTGTCTTCATCTCTATTACTTCCTCGTCTCTATATATTGCATTCATATTCTGAGTTGAGCTCTTTCCTTTTTCATTTTATGTCTTGATTTAATGGAGTCTTGAAGCAAGATGAAGCTATTAGGGCTTCCACTTCCTCAGGTGTGGTGGAAGAAGCTTTTACTGGTCTATCCCACTCTTTGAATGAATCCCGTCAGAAGTAGGAGGAAGAAAAAACTGCTTGGGAGAATGAACTTTAATCTATCAAGACCACTCGAGATCAAGCTATAAGTGATTCTAAAGAGTTTGGGAACAAACTGAAGGTCGTTGATTGTAAGCTTGAAGAGGATGAACGGCGTAAGAAAGCGCTTGAGGATAAGCTGAAAATTACCGAGGAGGTTGAGGCCAAGCTTAAAGAGGCTGAATGGCATAAGAAATAGCTGGAAGAGAAGGTGAAGCTTATCGAGGAACACGCTTCATTGGATAAAGTGAAGAAGAAAACTGTTGTAAAGAAGTCTTTTAGCTCTGGCTGGGATAAAGGATAGAACAAGGCCTTAACTGTTATTACTTGTCAGATGGAATATGCCAGCCTAAAATACTTTAGAGATGGATGGGTTACATCTTTGAAATAATTGAAAACTGAGGATGATTTTGAATTGTTTCAGAGACATACTCATGGCCCTCCTCCTGTCATTGGAAAATAAGAAGAAGATGAAGCCCCATCTGATGAGTCTTGTGTCATGGTAGCAGAGCAAGTATTCATTGATGTCGTTCCCCAATGTTCCGAGCAAGTTCATCAAGCTAGTACTTCTTCCGAGCAACCTGCTCTGCATTCTGAGCAACCTGCTCTTCTCTCCAAACCAATTGAAGATATTATAGTGAATAAGGAGAAGGTGTAAAGTTGTTCATTTTTCTTTTTTCCTTGGTTGTAACTTGGAATGTATTTTCCTTTTGTATGATGAATATGAATGAACTTTTGTTATTTATCTCGCGTCTTTTTTTTATCTGTCTTGTATCATTGTTGATGCATTTTATTTTCTCCTTGCTAGTTTATGGACAGGATGGAACTCTTATCAGCTAATGATATAGAGTTGATGAAGAAGCGTAATGATTATTTTAAAGCTGGTCATGCAGATTTTACTGAAGCCCAAATAATAGACATCCTTGGTTATGATGCCTCTAAACGAGTAACTGATGCTTAGTATTTGAAGTGTCTACTTGATCGTGTTGTATCTAATAATGTGGCCTATTACGAAATGATTGAAAACCTTCAAGGCATGATTGAGGAACTTCAACTTCAACACAAAGAGACCACTACACTTTTGCATAAAGGTTATGAGAAAAAGTACCAACAATTGAGTGCTGACATGGGTTATGACAAGTACATTTTGGCCCATGAGAAAAAGGAAAGTGTGTTAAAGCTTGAGATTGAAGAGCGTAGAAACATTGCCAAGCTACTATAGCAAGAGAATATCGCGCTTAGGAGAAGAGTTAGAGACTTTGAAAGGAGCCGAACTTTCCACACCTGCTCGCAACAGAGAAAGGCCTTCTTCCCGTGGGCGAGCAAGGGATGGTCGGGTTAATATTGAGGAGACAAGAACTCGATTGGCCTTATAAAATCAAGTCATTCAATTGACGGCAAAGAATAAGGCTTTTGCTGAAATGTCTAAAAAAATTCAGAATTTTACCGAATAACTCTCCAATCAGAGTTCTGCGCTGGAAAGTAAAGAGATTCTGGTGAAGAAGCTCCACGAGCAGCTTGAAAGATTGACTTATCAATTTCACAAATAGCTTGGCGAGGTTTGGATGGCAGGGTACAACGAAGCTCTGTGTCATCTTGATACTCGGTTGCAACGATCAAATAATAAGGGGTACAAGCAAGGATGATTGAATGATATGTGTGTGCTGAAGCTGGAGCAAGGACACTTCTTATGGGATTATTATGATCCTGGACTCCTTGATTTTCCCGTGCCTCCTTTTAAACTTGATTTTAGTTGGGTTCCAGCTCGTGCTATTCCTCGGTGCTTGATTTTCAAATATCTTGGCGACTAGAGTCTTTATTCTGTTTTTGAGATATTTCGTCATGAGCATTTGCTTGATCCACCATCCATAGTTAACGTCAGAATGCTGCGAGATATGAATTTTATAAACTCTCCCTATGCATTAGATGATCCTCCAGTTGGGATGGAACCTGTATCAAAAGCAGAAGGAAAGAAACCCAACGAATAGGACATTTGTATATAGTGAATCAAATTTCATTTCGTATGTAATCTGCTTGGTTTTAATAAAGAAAAATTTATTCTCTGTGCAATTTCATTTTCTTGAATATACTTTGTAAAATGTCTTTGTTATTCTCTGGTATATATATATATATATATATATATATATATATATATATATATATATATATAAGGACAAAATGTCCTATTTTGTTTTAGACAATGGAACTTGTCCCATTTCTTGTCTAATTATAGTGACTTGTCACTCTTTGTGCCTAATAAATGGAATGATTTGCATCCCATATTCCTGCTTAGTTGTAGTAATCGTGCCAGAATTACCTTGTTTCCTAGACAGTGGATGCCTCGAGAGGTTACCCATCTTCTTGTCTAGTTTGAGGTGTCCCTTGAGATCACCCGTGATCAAATAGGCTTTTGCCGTGTATGATTTTTATTTATCGACCAACCGGAGTTGGTGGTTATTAAATTGCCAAACAATCGAAGTTGGTGGTTGTTGAATTGCCGACCAACCAGAGTTGGTGGTTGCTGAATTACCGACCAACCGGAGTTGGTGGTTGCTGATCTGGTTTGTGTAGTCTGTAGCACGAATACTCCAAAATATTTTAATAAAAGAGAGAAATGAGGAAAATATAACTTTTATTCATATTAAAGGAAATGGGTTACACATGAATTTTCATTACTGATAATACTTTCACAGATGCTCTGCATTCCACGCGTTCTTGAATTATTTTCCCTCTAATGTTTTAATTCTGTATGTCCCAAGACGAATAACTTTAGTCACTCTATAAGGTCCATGCCAATTGGCCTCCACTTTATTGTGCTTATGGATCACCTTCTTCAGTACATAATCCCCCTCTTTCAAGTCACACTTCTTCTCCCTTTTGTTGTAGAATAAGGTTGTTCGTTGTTGGTAGGTTGCATTCCTGACCGTTGTTTCTTCCCTAACTTCTTTGAGCATATCCAGGTTTAAATATCTCATCAATTCACTTACAGGGGAATTGAAATTAAGCACCCTGTGTGTGGGTAGACCCAACTCAGCAGGTATGAAAGATTCACTTCCGAAGGCTAACATGTATGGAGACTCCCTAGTTGATGTTAGTGGTGTAGTGCGATAAGACCACAACAAAGAGTGTAGCTCATTAATCCAGTTTCCCTTTGCATCATCCAACCATTTTTTCAAACCATTCAGTAGGGTTCTGTTTGTCACGTCAGATTTCCCACTGCTCTGGGATGGCCTGGCGCGGAGTGGATCTTCTGAAGATTGGATTAGTGAAAATATGCAACGAACTCCTCGTTGTCAAATTGGGTTCCATGGTCAGTAATGAATGCATGTGGGAGACCAAATCTACAAATGATACTCTTCCAAATAAACTGATAGACCCTGTCATACATCATGTCAGTGAGAGGTTCATATTCTACCCATTTGGTAAATGTGACACCCCGCCTAATTAAATACCGGGCGATCACTCCTTTATTAAATTAAAATCAAGGTGAATAGTTGGTTCATTCTTAGCATCACTGTCGTAAAAATAAACTTTTCCAAATTAGCACCCTAATTAATTAAGCTAAGTGTCAAAACCATTTTTAACCTTTCTAACCAAATTGTATTTTTAAAGAAAAACTTATTTATTTAATTAGTAACAACATTTTCAATAAGTAAGAATAATACAACAATTATCCTGGAACATAATCCAATTACTTTAAACATTCAACACCCAAAATCCCAACATTTAAAACTTAATGTAAAACATACATGCTGAATAAATCCCAAAGTAACAGTACGAGAACTAACTGAAATATAAATGTCCCAACAAAATAGATAAATAGTGGAAAGGGCGACACATGCCCAATGAGGAGAATGATAGCAGTGGAATCAAGTTAAGTTAAACCATTGGGAAAGGATAGTGTGATATATGATGAGATAGACCACTGGAAAGGTTAGTGCGATAGGTGTGCACATTAGAAGAGAGATGAGAATTTCTCAAGAGAGTGTCGCACTAATATGTTGTTGCATTGGCCTTTATCAATTTAAATACTTGCTAAATAACTTTTAAATCATATACACTATCCGGCTCTGACCCCCCTCTCTCTCTCTCTCTCTCTCTCTCTCTCTCTCTCTCTTGCTCTCTCTTTGATATAGAGCCCTATTTTTAGGATTGTTGTATTTTCTGCTTTTATGTTACGTCTTCAGCTCTTTCAGATTTAATAATGATTGTAGACTAATAAACTTCTTCATGTTTCAGATGCCTCCGAGACGTGCACCGAAGGATAGGCGTGCCCAGGCCGAGCAGCCAACAGCTCCGGCACAAGGCACTATGAATGCTAATGAAGTAGCCGGCATTGTTGCTCAGGCGGTGAATGCCGCGCTAGCGGTGGTTCAGCAGGCTCCACCCCAGATTCAGGCAATGGCGCCAGTACCAGCACAGCTTACATCTGCATGGGAGAGGGTTAGGGATGCTTTTCAGAAGGCGCATCCCCCTGAGTTCTCTGGTAGCTCAGATATCGTCACAATCAGCCAATGAAAGAAAGACATCCAGCGGCATCTTCGTATGTATGAGTGCACCGACGTGCAAAAGAAGTTGTTGGCTTCCTTTAAGCTGGTGGGGGCCACTTTGTAGTGGTGGGAGTCCACTACCACATTGGAGGAGAGGGACACGATCCCTATTCAGTTGTTCTGGGAGCGGGTTAACCGCAAGTATTTTCCACCCGCCATGCAGACTGAGATGAGGCAGAAATTACTGAATTTGAAATAGGAGAATTCTACCGTAGCTGAGTATGAGGAGGAGTTCACGAGACTTCTCACCATCGTGCCAGATGAGGCACCCACTGAAGGCAAGAAGATTATGTTGTTTGTGGACGGGTTAGCTTGGAGGATCCGTCAGCATCTTATAGGGAATCTATCTCTGAGTAATTTTACTGATGTACTCAATGCTGCGCTACTACATTGCTAAGATCACCGCTTCCACCTGCAGGGAAGCAAGAGAGAAGGAGAGTCCATCCAGCAGGGCATGACCAGGGGTAATAGTGCTAGTGGGGCACCATCTCATGGACAGACTCGTCAGCACGAGCAGAGTTCCCATCAGGGGGACCCTGCTAAGCGATTCCATTCAGGTGATTCTAGGTAGGGATATGGGGGTTATAGGCAGGGTCAGCAGGGCCAGCCTAATCATCTGGTCCAGCAAGTCCAACACCGACAGCAGGGTCAGCAGCAGGGCTAACAACATGTTTTGGGTGTGGTAGACACGACCATAGACACCAGGATTGTCCGGAGGGAGATAGGGCCACACAGCAGCAGGGTGACCGTAATGAGCCACAGAGGCCACTTTTTCCACCTGCCCTCCCAGCTCCAGCCCAGGTGCCAGCCCTACCAACCGTTCCAGCAGCTCCAGTACAGCAGGGGCAGTTATAGTACGGACGTGTCTATAATGTCCACCAGGCAGTAGCTCCATAGGCACCACCTGCAATTGAGGGTATGTTTCCTATCCATGGTACTATGGGTCAGGTTTTGTTTGATACTGGGGTGACTCATTATTTTATAGCTACGCATTTTGCGAAGGCCTTAGGGTTGTTAGCCACAGCAGAGAGCACAGTGACGTGTGTAGACTCACCACTGGGGAGTGGGTCGCTTATCTTCTTTATATGCCGAGGAGTGGGGGTAGAGATTGGTAGTTTGGTATTACCCGTGGACATGTTAGTCTTAGAGATGCATGAGCATGATGTTATTATTGGTATGGATTGGCTCGCAGCTTATAGAGCCATGATTTATTGCTTCGGTGGGAGCATTGTTTTTGACATTCCGGGGCAAGAGATGTTTGTAGTGGCGATGCCTCACCCAGAGGGAGGTTCGACCGATCATTTGTATTTTATAGAGGAGGATACCTCTAAGGAGGTTGTGATTCCGTTAAACTTGATTCCAGTTGTTCGTGAGTATTCTGATGTGTTTCAGGAAATACTAGGCCTACCCCCCAGTCGAGAGATAGACTTTGTTATAGATTTATTGCCAGATACTAGACCTATAGCACGCGCTCCATACCGTATAGCTCTGGCAGAGATGCGAGAGTTACGAGATCAGATAGAGCAGCTGTTAGGTTAGGGCTTCATTCGCAGGAGTACCTCACTTGGGGCGCTCCAGTTCTGTTTGTGAAGAAGAGAGATGGTTCACTGAGGTTGTGTGTGGACTACCGGGAGTTGAACAAGGTCACGATACGGAATAAGTATCCGTTGCCTCGAATCGATGATTTGTTCCACCAAATGAGGGGAACAACTTTCTTTTTGAAGATAGATCTGAGGTCGGGGTACCATCAGCTACATATTAGAGAGAAGTATGTTTCAAAGACTGCCTTCTTGACGAGATATGGGTCTTACGAGTTCAGAGTGATGCCATTTGGTCTCACAAATGCTCCAGCCGTATTCATGGACTTAATGAACCGAGTATTCATAGAGTTCTTGGATCAGTTTGTCATCGTCTTCATAGATGACATTTTGATATATTCACACTCCGAGGAGGAGCATGCTGAGCACTTGAGGCAGGTTCTTCAGACTTTATGAGAGCATCAGTTGTATGCTAAGTACGAGAAGTGTGGATTCTGGTTGCGAGAAGTACAGTTCTTGGGGCATGTTGTTTCTGAGCAGGGGATAGCAGTCGACCCGAGTAAAGTGTCAGCGGTGAGGGAATGGGGACAGCCTACGACACCGACGGAAGTGCGTAGTTTCTTGGGGTTAGCCGGATACTACAGGAGATTCATTCGGGGATTCTCCAAAATAGCGGGTCCATTGACGTACCTGACTTGCAAAGGGGTACCATATGTTTGGAATGATGCTTGTTAGTTGGCTTTCGACGAGAAGAAAGACAAGCTTACTTCAGCGCCCGTGCTTTCTTTACCGAAGCCGGGTGCAGAGTACCTGGTTTACACCGATGCCTCTTTACGGGGACTTGGGGGAGTACTTCAGCAGGAGGATAAGGCTATAGATTTTGCCTCCCGCAGGATTAAGCCGCATGAGAAGAATTACCCCACCCACGACCTGGAGTTAGCAGCGGTGGTTTTTGCATTGAGGATATGGAGGCACTACTTATTGGGGGAGAAATTCCTCTTGTTCACAGACCACAAGTCACTGCAGTACCTATTCACTCAGTGAGAGCTGAATATGCGACAGCGCAGATGGTTAGAGTTTGTGAAGGACTATCAGTTTGACATACATTATTATCCGGGGAAGGACAACGTAGTTGCTGATGCGTTGAGCCGTAGACCGGTAAACGAGGTAGCGGACGTCTGGAAAGCGAAGTGGAAGGAGTTAGGCCACCAGGACGCAGTAGCCCATTCCTTCATATCTGCTATGACAGTCACACCCGAGATTGTTATGAGGGTAATACAGGCCCAAACCACAGACCCGTTTTGCCAGGTGCAGATTGTACGACTTTTAGCTGAGGGTGCTGAGTCCTACTCTGTTAGTTCTGATGGGAGTTTGAGGTTTAATGGGAGATTGGTGGTTCCAGAAGGAGCAGAATTACGTCATGCAGTGATGACCCAATCTCACGGGTCCCGATTTGCAGTACATCCTGGAGGAGATAAGATGTACCAGGATATGAGGAGGTAATACTGGTGGAGTGGGATGAAGAAGGACATTGCTGAGTTCGTGTCCAAATGTTCTAACTGCCAGCTGGTGAAGGTGGACCATCAGAAACCGTCAGGATTGCTTCAGCCATTGGAAGTATGCGCATGGAAATGGGAGAGTATTTCCATGGATTTTATTACAGGGTTACCTACATCACAGCGGGGCCACGATTCTATCTGGGTGATTGTAGACCGTTTGACCAAGGTGGCTCATTTTCTGCCGGTGCGGACAGACTATACCACGAGTCAGTATGCTCAGTTGTTCATTGCTGAGGTTGTCAGATTACATGGGGTGCCCCTTAATATTGTGTCGGATAGAGACAAGATTTTCATGTCATGTTTCTGGGAAAGCTTTCAGGAGGCTATGTGTACTGAGTTAAGGTTGAGTTCATCTTATCACCCACAGACAGATGGACAGACAGAGCGTACTAATCAGATGTTAGAGGATATGCTATGCATGTGTGTTCTTGATTTTGGAGGAGGTTGGGAGCCACATCTTCCACTGGTAGAGTTTGCTTATAATAACTCTTATCAGTTTACGATTGGTATGGCTCCATTTGAGGCTTTGTATGGCAGGCCTTGTCGTTCTCCAACTTGTTGGATCGAGGTGGGGGATAACAAGTTTCTAGGATCGGAGGTGATTCAGGAAACCTCCGCGAGGATTGAGATGATCAGGAGTCGCATTCGAGTAGCCCAGGACAGGCAGAAGAGCTATGCCGATGAGAAACGGTTCTTCCGGGAGTTTAATGTGGGGGACCAAGTGTTACTGTCTGTATCTCCTATGAAAGGAGTGATGAGGTTCGGGAAGAAAGGGAAATTGGCCCCGAGGTACGTGGGACCATTTCCCATTATCGAGAGGATTGGGTCGGTAGCATACAGATTGGGACTACGAGAACATTTACATCGCATTCACGATGTATTCCACATCTCGTCGTTGAGACGGTATCTTCGGGATGATATGGCCCATACTCACATTGCGATAGATGAGATACACTTACAGCCTGACAGCTCTTACGAGGAGAGACCGGTGGCTATCCTAGACTATAGTGAGAGGAGATTGAGGTCGAAGATAGTTCCACTTGTGCGAGTCCAGTGGGAGCATCATAATATGGAGGAATCCACTTGGGAGTGCGAGGCCGATATGCGCGAGAGATATCCAGATTTGTTCTTACCAGGTATGCCTTGTTTTTCGAATTTCGGGACGAAATTCCGTTATTAGGGGGGAAGTATGTAATACCCCGTATTTTTATGCTATATTAATTTGGGGATTTATTAAATTTAATGTGAGTTAATTATTTAATAAAAATCTGGAAATTAATTATGTTATAATTATTAACGTGACGAGAGTTAGTAATTATCGGAAATTAATTATGTTATAATTATTAACGTGACGAGAGTTAGTAATTATGGGAAATTTGTTGAATATTACTAATGAGCAAAGTAATATGTAATATTGATTATATTGAATGTCACGAGTGAATAAAATGACAATTTTGGAAATTTGAGTCGGGACGCGCCCGTGTCGCGTCGGGACTAAACTTTGATAAATAAAAGTGAATATTTTATAAGTCATTCGTATGGTCGTTTTGAGTGCGCCAACACGTCCGAAAGGGTCGAGATAGTCAGAAAAGTGTACCCGGGGGTTTAGTTTGGGTCTCGGGGCATTTTGAGGCCTAAGTGGTACCCCGGGAGGGCATTTTGGACATTTCACATTTTTGGGTAATTAAACCCACGAAAATCAGTAATCTATATCAGCCATTTAGGTTAGTCATCTAGGGTTAGAAAACACAAACACAAGAATGGCCATAGGATAGGAAGGAGAGAGCTCTCAAGGCAAATTCAAGGCCCAAAATCCATCCGTTTGCACTGCCACCACCACCAACGCGTAAATCGCGCGATGGGGAACGCAACCACACCAAAATCATCCGCAAATAAGAACACCAAAAATCCCAGGCAAGTGTTTATCTTGATTATTTTGTTGGTGCATCATTGATATTAGTGTAGGAGTAATTAGAATGAGTTTTTATGGAAGAAACCTAAGATATGAGTTAGGAAATTGCATGTAGTGATGAATAAATTGATAATTCTGGAAACCCTTGCCATGTAGAGGAATTACCCACGAAATTATGATGTTTACAAGAAGGAAATTTCTGGAAATACTTGTTAGAACCATGTTTAAGAAAATTCTAGGGTTTTTGATAATTATAATAATTTTTGGTTGGTTAATCCATGTATAATGATAGAATTCCTCATGCTTCACGTTGGAAATACCTAGTAGGATGATATAAGTTGGTAATACAATTTGGTTAGAAAGGTTAAAAATGGTTTTGACACTTAGCTTAATTAATTAGGGTGTTTATTTGGAAAAGTTTATTTTTACGACAGTGATGCTAAGAATGAACCAACTGTTCACCTTGATTTTAATTTAATAAAGGAGTGATCGCCCGGTATTTAATTAGGCGGGCTGTCACAGTAAAATAATCCACAACAACTACCAAATACTTGAATATCTCTCTAGTCATTGGAAGTGGCCCGACCAAGTCTATACCTCACATGCAAAATAGCCAAGGGGACGTAATGGGCATTAACAATGCTTGGGGAGTTCTTCGGATGGAAGAGAAATGTTGGCATTTATCACACTTCTTAGCGTAAGCTGCACAATTAGCTCTCGTCGTTGGCCAGTAATATCCCTGTGTCATTATCCTCTGCAAAAGTGTCTGACCTGCTATATGAGCTCCACAAGAGCCTTCGTGAACCTCTTCAATCAAATATTTAACTTCGGAGGGATGCACACATCTCTGTAGTCCTGCTATAACGCCTCTTTTATACAAAATACCATTGGTCAGTACACAACGAGCAGCTTTAAACTTTAGTTTCTTAGCTGCGAGTTTGTCTATTAGCACAATTCCCTCTTTGATATAGGCCCTGATGGGGTCCATCCAGGATGTAAGCAAGTCGAGGGAAATGAATTTCACCATCAAAACTTTGTCTATGCTCTAATCTTCCAGAATCTCTATTGTGATGGTTCTTCGTAGCTCGGTGCATGTTGCCGAGGCCAGCCGATGTAGGGCGTCAGCTCTTGTATTTTTTAATCTCGATATTCTGATCAATTGGACTACGGAAAAAGTTAATACAACATCCATAGCTTTTTCATGATACTTGAACATTAATTCTCCCTTTTCTATGTTCAACCCGAGAATTTGATTTAAAATTAATTGTGAATCACTAAATACGATAACCTGCTCTGCATTCATGATTTGGGCCAAACTAAGACCCACGATCATAGCTTCATATTCAGCTTCATTATTGGAAGCCTTAAATTGAAAACGTAAAGTATACTCAATATTAACTCCATCAGGACTGTCTAAGATTATTCCTGCTCTACTACCCGTGGCACATGAAGAGCCATCCACATACAAATTCCATACAGGTATATCATTATCAAACTCTTGGTCAGACAGAGTTCCACGGTGGAGTATTTGATACTTACTTTTATCTTCTCCTATCCTTGGGCAATTACCCGACACTTCCCATTAATCGTTGTCTATCACCTCTTGTCGATATACTAAAGGAAGTTGGTCGGGGTTTATCTTAGATGACCCCGTAATATCCACGGGTTGGTTTGCATCAAGCTCCTACTTTTTGGATGTGTTAGAGTAAGTAAACTCTGCAATAAAGTCTGATATTACCTGCCTCTTAAGCGACGACTTGGGCTCATAAATTATGTCATATTCACCAAGTTCTACCACCCAAGACATCAATCTTCCCGATTTCTCCAATTTGTGCAGAGCCTATCCTAATGGCATATCAGTATACACTACTATAGTATGGACTTGGAAGTATGGCATCATCCATCTGCTTGATTTGATCAGTGCTAGTTCCAACTTCTTTAACCTTGGATATCTAATCTCTGCTACTCGAAAGGCCTTGCTGGTGTAATAGATCAGTTTTTGCACTTTGTCCTCCACTCTGTTCCGAGCTAACTGCGTTCTCTGAAACTTCCAGATACAAGTATAGTCTTTCTCCCATCACTAGTCTAGATAACAGGGGAGGGGTCCCCAGATATTTCTTCAATTCAGGAAAAGCCTCCTCGCATTTGTCATTGCACTCAAAAGTTTTTCGAGGTGTTTTGAAGAATGGGAGGCATCTGTCTGTTGCTCGTGACATAAATCTGTTGAGTGATGCAACTCGTCATGTGAGACTTTGCACTTCCTTCTTCGTACCTGGAGATCGTAGCTCCAGTAGGGCCTTTATTTTTTCAGGGTTCACCTTAATGCCTCGTTGATTAACAATATACTCGAGAAACATGCCTTCTCGTACTCTAAATATGCATTTGCTGGGATTTAACTTCATTTGATATTTCCCTAGCTGATCAAAAGTATGGCATGGGTCAACTAAATGATCAATAGTTTCTTGCTCTTTGTCAGCATATCATCAACATAAATCTCCATATTATTACCGATTATCTCTGCGAACACTTTATTCATCAACCGTTGGTATGTTGCACCTGCATTTTTAAGTTTGAAAGGCCTAACATTCTAGCAATAAGTTCCCCTTAGGGTAATAAAAGAAATTCTTTCCTTGTCCTCTAGTTTCATCTAAATCTGGTTGTAGCCGAAATAAGCATCCATGAAGCTCAACAACTCATGCCCCGATGTGGCATCCACCAATTGATAGATTCGGGGCAAGGGAAAATGATCTTTTGGGCAGGCTTTATTAAGATCACTGAAGTCCACACACATCATCCACTTATTATTTTTCTTCTTTACCATCACAACATTTGCTAGCCAATCAGGATACTGTGACACCCCGACTAATTAAATACCAGGTAGCTACTCCTTTATTCAAATTAATATAAAATGTCAAGGTTGTTCAGCTCATAGCATCACTGTCGAAAAGCATTTTAACAATTTCTAGCCACCTAATATTTAAAAAGCGAGCTTTCAATTTTAATTAAATTATATTAACATACAAAAGAGTTAAATTGGATATTATTAGAGAGACCACTAAGGCCACTACCAGCCAAAAAAAAAAGAGTGGGCTACGGGGTTTTTTGAGAGAAGTTAGAGAGAGGTTAAAAGAGGTTCCAAACAAAACCATCTCCCATCACCATCATTTTGGAAGGAATTGTGACCATAAAGAGGAGAGAATCACCCTATAATCACCGACAACAAATTTGAAGAACAAACCTAAGGCAAGTGATTTGATGTTATTAGTTTCAATGAATATTTCCTCCATGTTTAGTGTAGAAACTTTATATGCTCTGAAAGTTTTGATGAAAACCGAAGGTATTTGTTATGGAACTCATAAGTTTGGATAGGGATTGCATGTAGAATGTTTATGGATGAAATTAGTACCCAAAAACTTAACTTTGATGATTTAAAAATGGATTAATGATGAGTATTTAAGTGAAATAAAATTATATGTTCATGTTTATAGGGTTTGGGGCAAGATTTGGGAATTTATGGTGATTACATGTTGATTAATAAGATTTGACCCCAAAAATATGTTAAGAAATGACTTAGGGTGACCTAGAGTAGGTTAGCAACACAAGAATGTAATTAGTATGAACTTAGGATGGATTTGGAGAAAGGAATTTGGTAAAAAACAAAGTTGGGAAAATTCTGGGCATTTTCTGCAATCTCGTTAGAAGACCAACCCAGGTTGTTCGAACGACCTCATTCGAACGAGCTTCTAACGAGATTCTAGTGTACCTTCTAACGAGTTCGTTCGAAGCCCTCCATTCGAACGACACTCGTTTGAACTACCTCGTTCGAATGAGATTTATAACGAGTTGACAGAATGATCTTTTACTGCCGATTTTTGTTTCGAACTTCACATAGGTTTGTTATGAGTATTATTTTGGTTGAAGTTTAATAATTTTGTCCCTAGAGAATTAATGTTTGGAACTTATGAATACTTAGACTTGAGGAAGACCAATAGGTATGTTTGTGTGATCGGAGTATAATTACGATTAAATTTGTAGAAGTATATAAAAGACTTAGTAACCTTATGAGTTAGGTTTTAAGTACTTGGAGCTACGACGTGAGAAGTGTCGGCAGTCTATATTGTATATTATCCGGAAACTTGTAAATGTACAAAAAATTGAACGACGGTATAGCGATTTAAAATATACCTCTATTATTATTATTATATGTTATCAAAGATGTGTAAATTCTTGGTATATGGACTTATATGTGTATAACATACCTACCATACTTGCTATCACGGGAGGTCGACTTTCGATCAGGGCCATCTAATCTTTGTGTGCCTACGGGGGGGATTTAGATTGGTACCTTAAGGACATAGGTCAGAGAATGACTTATTGGTGAGTTAATAAGTCTGCTGACCATGGGATCATAGGTATGTGCATGACCTATGGGATGTGAACTATGTCCGCCTCCATTATGTGTGATTGTTACTTATCGAAACGGTTCCTGAGAGAGTCGGAATCCGTGGTCCTTATGTACATGATGTACCGGGACTTGATAGTAGAGTATGTGTGCACCGCAGCTTAGCCTAGGGGTGCCATTATTGTATATTTACGATGAGATAAAATACTGAAAATTAAAATGGGTTGCTTATATAAGTGTAAGTGTGAATAATTTGTTGTAGAGTTAAAAATGGGAACTTCTTAGTAATTATTATAACTAGTTCTGAGAAACACACAGTAAGACTCTTAGCTTATAGTAAGATATCGTGAATTGAATTCTAAACGGAAAAGTAAAGTCAGGTTATGGATTGGACTAGTTAGATAGTGGAATAAATAGAACGGGTACGGGTACGGGTACGATCGGCGTGCACAATTAGTTGAGAGGTGAGGAACTCATGTGAGAGCACGCACTATCATGTATTTTATATTCACTGTTTAATGACATTAAACACTTGCTACATTTTAAACTGTTTTCACAATCGGGCTCTGACTCGTTTGCTTTCAAATCGATTTTTTTTGTAAAAACCTTTTAGGTGCCCAGCCACAAGGACACCAAGCTTTGAAGTTCCATTCCAGTGACGTGTTGTAGCTGCTGTGGAAGTTACAGGATCTTGATTATAGGCGCCTCCACTTTCTACCTTGATTCCATTTCAGACTTATTTATCTGTAGGGCATGTCGCCCCTTTTCTCTTAGAGACAGCTTATTTATTCAGTTTTATTTCAGTTTTGGATGTAATTAATTAGTGATTAAGAGTTTATATTCAGTTTTATTCAGTTTTCGGATTATTCTGAGGATTATTCCTCCAGATTCATTTTATTCCATTGATTATTCTATTTTGACTGTGATGTGGTTGTGGTATTAGCACTTCTTAATTTAATTTGGTTGTATGTTAATCTAATTTAATTAAAATTGACAGCTCACTTTTTAAATATTAGGTGGCTAGAAATTGTTAAAATGCTTTTTGACAGTGATGCTATGAACTGAACCAACTTGACATTTTGTATTAATTTAAATAAAGGAGTAGCTACCCGGTATTTAATTAGTCGGGGTGTCACAGATACTTGACGTCCTCAATAAAAGAGGCTTTCTGCAGTTTCTCTACTTCTTTATGTATTGCTTGATTCTTCTCTGGGTTGAATACTCTTCTTCGCTGCTTCACTGGCTTGACCTCCTTATTAACATTGAGCTCGTGGCATAGGAAAGTCAGGTCTATCCCTGGCATGTCTTCATGATTCCATGCAAAAGTCTATTTTTTGTGCCTTAGAAATGCCACCAGTTCCTGATTTATTGATAGGTCCAATGACGTACCAAATTGGGTTGTTCGTTCTGGGTGTTCATCATCCAGAATGATATTCTCCGTAGCTTCCATGACCTGATCCTTCACGAGCTGAGATTCGTCTCTAGGATCCAATGTTTCAATCTCTGCATCTTCTGTTTCATCCACTTGATACGTAGTAGTCTTCTTCTTGGATTCTTCCAACTCTTCCTGTTCCGCAGACGAATAGTAGCATTCCCGAGCTGCTTTCTAGTCTCCTTTCACAACTCCCACTTCGAAATTGGTTGGGAACTTTAAACATTGATGTACCGTAGATGGCACTTCTTCAAACTTCTTTAGACCTACCCTGCCCATGATGATGTTATAGGCTAACTGGACGTTTTTATCCATTACAAAAAAGCGTATTCTTTCTGTCCAGTAAGTAGGCCATGTACCAATAAGCATGACCAACTTGATCATACCAAGTGGAAAAATGTTTTCACCAGTGAAACCGAGGAGGGGCTTATGATATGGCTCCAACTGAGATAACTTCAGATGAAAGCTGTCGAAGCATGGGTAGAACATAATATCTGTAGAGCTACCATTATCCACCAATACCCATGAAATCACCACATCCTTCATTCTCATCTTAATCACCAAGGGGTCGTCATGAGGATATAGAACACCTACCAAGTCATTTTTAGAAAACTCGATGACCAGTTTATCCTTATTCACCTTCCTCGGGCGATAGTCTTCAGCTAAGTATATGTGCTGTATGTAAGAACAAGCTTGGGCCTCATTGAGGTAAGCTTTTCTCTATGCACAAATATCTCCACCTCCTTCATCTCCACATGTAATGACATTACAATCAAATGATCCAAAATGGATTGAGAATACCTCGCGCTCGAGCTGCCTTGGCCTTTTGGGGAGATCAGGATCATCTTCGTGATCTCTCTTCTTGTCATATTTTTCTCGACGAGGAGATTTAGATCTTTGCCTTGCTCTGTCGCTGGTCTTTCCACCGCTTTGGCGATCAACGTACTTAGTCAATTTTCCTCACATAATGAGTGCTTCAATTTCATTCTGGAGAGCTATGAAACGTTTTGTCATATGGCCATGGTCTTTGTGGAACTCATAATATTTGGACTTATCCCTTTTGTCAGGATCTGCCTTCATTTTCTTTGGCCAGGTTAGCTCCTCGCTGTTCTTGATCCCCTTCAGAATGTGATTTATATCTACCTTTTAGGGAGTATAATTTTCATACCTCCTCATCTGCTCTAGCGTTTGTTTGCTTTTTGACTTCTTACTTACACCATTGTTCTTCTGATCCTTCTTCTCAGTTTTACTACCCTCAACCTTGGTTTCCTTAGCGTCTGTATTCTTCTTCGCAGTCATAGCTTCCTCGGCGTTCATGATCTTGGTTGCTTTTTACCATCAATTCTGCCATGGTCCTGGGTGGATCCTTGGCCAAAGTATAGTATAACTTGTTTGGTAACAGACCACTTATCAGAGAAGTGATTTCTATTTTCTATCGATCACCTCAAGTGTTTCGTTATTGAAATGAGTAATATAATCCCTAGTGCTTTCTTCTGTTTTCTATCTAAAGCTCAATAAGCGTGCTAATCTTTTAAGGCTTCTCTCCAAAGTAGAAATTCCCTATGAAAAGCTCTGCCAGCTGATGGAAAGTCAAGATCTTCCCCCGAGGAAGGTTGTTGTACAACATCTGGGCTGACCCGGTGAGAGTTCCTGAAAATGCCCTGCATCTCATCTCATCAGGAACCGTATATATATTAGCCGTAGCTTGGTATTGCTCTTTATGGAGGACAGGATCAGTTTTTCCATCATATTTAGGTGTTACCATAGGACCTTTGAATTTTGATGGCGTGGGAAAATCCACAATCGCCTGCACGAAGGGTGTCCCTTGGACAAAAGTTCTTTATTGAGGATTCTTGGCCTTAGACATTTCCCCTAACCTGTCTTCCAACCTTTGAATAGAACCTTTCCATGCATCATTTTCGGCCTCGAACCTATTTTTCTCAGCATCTGATCATGCTGAGCTTTTCTCTTAGGACCATTCATTACAGGTTGTCAGGTGTGATTGGATAGAACATTCCCTTAGATCGGATGGTCGTTGAGAGTTCCTCGACGCAATCCTAAGAGGGTTTCTCTTCCTCCTAGGGTCCAATCGATCAAAAGGAGAGAATTTACTCAACCTTTCCAGAGCGCTAGCCCATTCTGTAGTTAGAGTGACATTCCGTTGAGAATTCGTAACTCGTACTGAAGAAGTCCATCCAGGTTGATACGAAGGATCATTAGATCTCTCAGTACGATATGAGCTAGTATGATTAGATTGAGAAACCTCTGGGAACAACGTTCGTCTGGTTCTTGAAGATGGAAGATGGGTATTTTTCTGAACGCTTCATTGTCTTGACTGGGCAGGGGCTCCATCTCGAACAATTTGTATAAGTTGACGCATGGTTTCTTGCATGGTCATTTGCCCTTGGGCTAAGTTGGCCATTATTCCAGCTAGATCTTGAATATTTGGTGGAGTAGAAGGGTTTGGAGGGACCCCAATATTGTTTCAATTACTGGATTCGGGGTTTTCAGCCACAGATGATGAGTTTTTTTTTTGGTGAAAAATGCAAAGTATAGTCGTTCCCACAGACGGCGCCAATCTGTTGACGTAAAAAACCAGATGCAATCTAATTAATTGATCACAGATAAAAATGAATAAATAAATAAGATAATGGATTTTTAAAGTGGTTCGACTCTCCAAATGGCCTACGTCCACTATTGTTGTATTGCTGATTGTTTGCCTTGAATCTCGATAATGGGTTTTCCAAGGGAGCCAAAAGTTCCCTTTTATGACTGGGTTACAACGTATTTATAGACTTGAGGTTGTACATATGAAAAGGTAATGTGCTATCTTCTAGTAGACATATACATCTGTCATTAATAATGCGCATTAAATCTAACTTTCATTGAATGCGTAGTTGCCTTTTGATTTTCTTGGTTAGATGCTACGATAAGTAGCTCGGACCGCTTGAGTTGCTCTGTATGCTTGAGTAGCTCGGATGTGACAACCCGAATATAATTATGATAAATTATATTTAAATCATGATTAGCTTGTGTGATATGTATAATATGCTATTAGTATATATAATGTTAATTCATTATGTTTAGTCTAATCCTACTGTCATAAAACATGAAGAATCGAACTAGTTACAAATGTGAAAATTTGAAGTTTTCGGTAGGAATGTTCAAGTTTAAGACTAGTTTTGACCTTTATGACATAACAATTGACTTGAGGTGTAAACTATATATTTGTATATATATGAGTTAGGGTTGTAACACAACAAACAGTCCATCGAACGGACATCCGAGTGGGAAGATATTGTCTTTTTACGAACAGGGGCTAAAGTAGTCATTTAGCCTTAAATAATATTTTGTTTTATATGATGCCACATGTTATAAATTGATTGGTTGGAGGTGGAGGTTGGTTAGTCCGACTTAAACCCTTGAGATATCCTCCTTTCTTCAGCAAACTCAGTTTGGGAGAGTTTTAAGTTGAGGAAAAACAATAGTGAGGGTTAGGAAGAAGAAAGTGAGGAGAAACATTCCAAAAAATTCATAGAAAATTACGTAAAAGCCCCTAAGGTAATTCCAACCATGAATCTTACTATTTTCTTTCATTTATAATTTATATGATATAAATCCTTGATTTTTTATTGACCTTTCATGCTTGGGTGCATATGTATGGATATATGCAAGTTTAAGTTAAGTTGAATGTACAAAACCCTAAAATTGCTTTGTTTAGAAACTTTGCTTATTCAAACTTCCATATATTTTTGTATACTAACTGGAATTGATTGATTCCAATTGGAGATTAACCTGGACTCATATATTTATGACATCCAAAAATCATGTGAAAATACCAATAAATGAGTCTTTGGTGAGAGTTTGAAATTCGGGTATGAAATCTGCTCTAAGGGTGAAAATATGTCCGCCATGTGTTCGGTCGTTTGCTGGACATAGCAAACGAACCTTAAAAATTATGAAACTTTAATTTTGTGTTTTTCAATATGTTTACTGATGTTGGGTGAAATATCATATAAATTTACGATGTAGAAAAATTATGGAAATTCGTGGAAGTTGAATGAACGATAAGAGGGACTATAGGGCAGATTTGCCATGGGGTAAAGAAATGAGCATATCTTGCTCTATAAGACCTAAAATGATGTACCGTCTTTTGTATTGGAATACTAATGTGACAAGGATTGAATTTCCAAGAATAAATGAATTTATATTTGGTCTATGATTTGGATATGTTAAATATACTAGCATGGATTTGGATAAAACTTCACTTGTGATAAATGATTTGAATGGAATCATGTGATGCTTATGGAATGAATTATGTTTAAATCATTCTTTGGATTATTGATATTATTATGATGATACTAATATCTTAAGAACGATAGGAAGGGAAGAAGAGATGATTGAACAAGTACTAAATAAAGGCAAGGGCAAAGTAAGTTAAACTGCCAAGGTGAGTGTACTTATGATTTGTTTCATATATAAATATGAATATATATCTAAGAGCGGATTTGCTTGAATACTTCGGTATTCAGGATTTTTTTGGATCTTAAAATATCCAGGATTTGTTTGGGTCTCATGATCCAGGATTGGTTTGAATACTTCGGTATTCAGGATTTGTTTGGATATTAAAATATCCAGGATTTGTTTGGGTCTTATGATCCAGGATTGGAATTGAACAAAGATCCAATGATTTATTGGAACTAATGTTCCAGGATTTGTTATTGTGAGTGGCAGAATTGTTTGGATCTTATGATCCAGGATTTGTTATTGCCAATGGGTAGAATTTTTTGGATCTTATGATCCATGATTTGTTATTGCCAATGGGTAGGTTTGTTCGGATTTTATATCTACATATTCGATATAGAATTGTTATTCTATTGCAGGGAAGGAGTACCTGACTAAGCTTAATGCTTACGGTTTATATTTTAACAATTTCAGGTTCATACGCTGCCAGCTAGGATACCATATGACCGATATCTTTGAGAGTTGCACCGTTGGAGAGAGCTGGGGTTTAAAAATGGGATTTTATCATTGTCATACTGAAGATTTTAATATACTCACACATTATTGATTTAGTATGGATTGAGTTGGTCATAGTTAATCACGGTATTGTATGTTCGCTTAATTATGACTCTGATATTGAATTTTAAGATATAAGAATAATATTATGTTCATTATGCACATTATGTAGGAAAATATTGATGAATGAATCATATTTCCAATGGGCTCAAGATTATGATCTAATTATTCCAATAAAAAATGATTAGTATGGATATTGGGTTTTGGGGTGTGAAGATTAATGGTATCAGAGCGTGGTTATTAATTCTGGACGTGTGTGACGGTTAGATGGCAGTATTGAGCTGATTTGATAATTATGAATTGTTTATGTACTAACAAATAGTTTTGTAGTATAAACTGTTTATATTGGTTGTTAGAACTTTGTTGTATTGCAGATAATTCCAGATGGAACTTGGGGATGGACAACATCGAGAAGAGGGAGTAGCTTCTCGTATAGACAATACTGAAGAAGAGCAGAGTGTTGCTGGAAGGGCCAGAGAGAATGAACAACCTACAGAAATTCAGATGATGGTGCAGGCAATGATGAGGATGGCAGACCAACAAGAAATATATATGGAACAAATGGCACAACAACAGGCTAGATATCTAGAATCAAAGATCGTGGCCAGGATTGAGAAAGAAGCAAGGAAGGAAATGAAAGATTCCATGCATGAGAAGTTTTTGAAGTTGAATCCTCCAGAATATTCAGGGTCAGTTGAACCTACAGAAGCTGAGATGTGGGTCAGAGATCTAGAAACTATCTTTGCAGTTATGAAGGTTCCAGATAACCAGAAAGTGAATCTAGCCATGTTTAAGCTCAAAGGGGAGGCAAAATATTGGTGGGAAGCCAGCAACCATTTGGTGCCCAGGATGGAAGGTACTGATATTATTACTTGGGCTGAATTTATTAAATCTTTGTATGTTAAGTATTTCCCTAAGGTTTATAGGAGGGAGAAGTTGAGGGAGTTTATAAATTTGACCCAAGGGAAAATGTCTGTAAGTGAGTATGATGCTAAATTTACTGCTTTGTCTAGATTTGCTACTAAGTATGTGCAGGATGAAGGAGATAAATGTAGTAAGTTTCAAGATGGACTGATTTGGCCTATTCAAAATAGAGTGGCCACTTATGAGTTAGAAGATTATTCTTCTCTGGTAAACAAAGTCACGATAGCAGAAAGGCAAATGAACCAAGGGGTGGCGAGTAGAGAGAGTTTTAAGAAGAGTAGATTCGACGCATCTCACTTTAAGGGAGGTGAGGGTGGAAGTGTTAAGATGGAACCTCATAAATTTCAAAGAGATGGTGGAGATAGTGGTAGAGGTCTGGGGAGATTTGGCAGAGATACTAGGGTGGAGAATCTTCTAGTCTGGTTAGGAGGTCAGGAAAGGGTGAGGCACCGACAAGAGTTGTTACATGTTTCTTTTGTAAAGAGGAAGGGCATTATAAATCTGAGTGTCCTAAGCTTAAGGGATTGTAATGCTACCATTGTCATCAAGTGGGGCATATTAAGAAGAATTGTCCGCAATTGGCAGAGACTCCAGAAGCACATAGTAAAGTAGCAAGCATAATGTTATCTCCGGGCAGTGCAGTGAAAAGTATGGGCAGAGGACAAGCTAGTAGTTCCAGACCAGGTGGACAAGTTTTTACAATGAAAGCAGCTCAGATTACTCCAGATGTGGTAACAGGTACACTTTCTGTTACTGATAAAAGTGCTTATGTTTTGATTGATCCTGGTTCCACACATTCTTTTGTGTCATATGCATTTTCCATATATCTGAATAGACCATGCACTCATTTATAGGTGGGGTTGGGTATTTCCATGCCTATGGGGGATATGATTGTAGTTGAATATATTTTTTGTGATTGTGTTTTGACTGTGGGGGTTAGAGATACAGTTATAGATCTACTTCCATTGGATATTTTTTATTTTAACATAATTTTGGGAATGGATTGGTTATCTAAATATCATGCATCTATGGATTCTTTATATAAGGAAGTTGTTTTTAATATGCCTGGTGAGCCTGAATTTAAATTTGTGGGGGAGAGGAAAATTGTTCCCAGTTGCATCATTTATGCTATACAAAAGAGGAAATAATTGAGTAAGGGTTGTGAGGGTTTTATTTCATATGTTCTTGACACTAGGAAGGGATCTTTACAATTATTCGATGTTCCTATTGTACGAGATTTTCTAGAAGTCTTTCCTAGTGAGTTGCCAAGGTTACCACCAGAAAGAGAAATTGAATTTAGTATTGAATTAGCACCGGGGACAACCCCTATTTCTATGGCACCATATAGAATGACACCTGCTGAGTTGAAAGAACTCAAAATTAAGTTGCAGGATTTGCTTGATAGGGGGTTCATACAACCTAGTGTATCTCCATGAGGGGCGCCGGTTTTATTTGTGAAAAAGAAAGATGGCACTATGCGTTTATGTATTGATTATAGGCAACTAATAAAGCTAGTATTAAAACAAGTACCCTTTACCTCGTATAGATGATTTGTTTGATCAGTTACAGGGTGCTAAAGTGTTTTCAAAAATAGGCTTGCGATCGGGTTATCATCAGTTGAGGGTCAAGGAGAGTGATATTTCTAAAACCTGCTTTTCGTACTCCGTATGGTCATTTTGAATTCCTGGTGATGCCTTTTGGGGTGACTAATGCTCCAGCTGTATTTATGGAACTTATGAATCGGGAACTGCATCCTTTTGTTGATTCATTTATGATAGTTTTTATTGATGATATTCTGATTTATTCACGTGATATGGTTAAACATGAAAAGCATCTCAGAACTATTTTGAATATGTTGAAAGATAAGCAATTGTATGCTAAGTTTAGCAAATGTGAATTTTGGCTTTCAAAAGTTGTATTTTTAGGCCATGTTATTTCTGGAGATGGTATATGTGTTGATCCCAAGAAGGTAGAAGCTATTATAAAATGGGAGAGGCCCAATAATGTCACTGAGGTGAGAAGTTTTCTGGGTTTAGCTGGGTATTATAGAAGGTTTATTAAGGGATTTTCTTCGATTACCTTGCCGATGACTAAACTAACCCGGAAAGATGTTAAGTTTGAATGGAATTCTGATTGCGAAAATAGTTTTGATGAATTGAAAAAGAGGTTGGTAACTGCACTTGTTCTTACTATTCCGCATGGTGGAGATGGTTTTATTATTTATACAGATGCTTCACACCAGGGGTTGGGTTGTGTTTTTATGCAGCATGGTAAAGTTATTGCTTATGCTTCTAGGCAGTTGCGTACACATGAACGTAATTATCCTACAGACGATTTGGAACTTGCTGCTATTGTCTTTGCTTTGAAATTATGGCGTCATTATCTATATGGTGAGGTATGTGAAATTTTTAGTGACCATCAATGCCTTAAGTATTTATTTACTCAAAAGGAGTTGAATTTGAGGCAAAGGCGATGGATGGAGTTAATTAAAGACTATGATTGTACAATTCACTACCACCCAGGGAAGGCAAATGTAGTTCCAGATGCTCTGAGTAGAAAGGCTTCGGGTAGGTTATCTTATATTTGGTGTGCTAGAGTTTGCCACATCATGGAGTTGAGATTGATGGGAGTAGAATTGAAGCTAGCCGATGGGGACAGGTTCTTTGCTCATGTAAGCGTGAGGCCTTTATTAGCTACCCGTATGAGTGATTTGCAAAGTCAAGATCCTTTTCTTGAGAAGAAACGACAAGATCTCCGAGATGGTAAGTCTGAAGATTTTTGTATTGTGAATGATGGCACTTTATTGTATAAGCAGCGGTTGTGTGTGCCTAATGTGTGTGGATTGAAAGAGGAAATTTTAAATGAGGCTCATAATTCCATTTATACTATGCATCCTGGTAGCACTAAAATGTATAGGGATTTAAAGGAGCATTATTGGTGGAATAATATAAAGAAGGAAATAGCTGATTTTGTTGCGAGGTGCCTTTTATGTCATCAAGTGAAAATGGAGCATCAGAAACCTACTGGTCTGCTTCAGCCATTGCCAATACCGGAATGGAAATGGGATCATGTAACGATGGATTTTGTTGTTGGGCTTCCTCGATCTCAGAAGTGGTCAGATTTGATTTGGGTAGTGGTGGATAGATTGACGAAGTCCGCTCATTTTCTAGCAGTCAAGACTACGTATACCGTTGATAGGTATGATAGATTGTATGTTAATAAAATTATTCGATTGCATGGAGCACCGGTATCTATTGTTTTAGATAGGGACCCTACTTTTACATCCATAATTTGGGATAGCTTGCAGTATGCTATGGGTACTAACTTGAAGTTTAGTACGTCTTTTCATCCTCAGACAGATGGGCAGTCTGAAAGGACAATACAGATTTTTGAAGATATGCTTAGATCTTGTGTGCTTGATTTTAAAGGAAATTGGGATAAATATTTGCGTTTGATAGAATTTGAATATAATAATAGTTTTCAGTCTACTATTGGTATGGCTCCATATGAAGCATTGTACGGTAGACGATGTCGTACACCGATATGTTGGGGTGAGGTTCGTGAAGGGAAGATAGAGGGTCTAGAGTTGATTGAAGTCACCACTAAAAAGTGAAGATTATTCAAGATAGAATGAGAACAGATCAAAGCAGACAGAAGAGTTATGTGGATAAGCGACGAAAAGATTTAGAATTTGATAAAGGGGATTACGTGTTTCTTCGGATATCTCCATGGAAAGGAGTTATGAGGTTTGGAAAGAAAGGTAAATTAAGTCCACGCTACATTGGACCGTATGAAATTCTTGAGAAAGTCGGGATGGTTGCCTACAAGTTAGCATTACCACAGGAGTTAGCTCGATTACATGATGTTTTCCATGTTTCCATGTTGAGAAAGTATGTAGCGGACCCTTCACATGTATTGGTGGAACAACCTATTAAGTTGAAGGAAGATTGGAGCTATGTGGAAGAACCACTTGCAATCGTCGATAGGAAAGAACAAATATTGAGATCAAAAGTGATCCCACTTGTGAAAGTTGTGTGGAGAAGGAATTCCATGGAAGAAGCTACATGGGAGAGTAAGGATAGCATGAATATGCGTTATCCGTATTTGTTTGATTCAGAGAACCAAGGTATGTCAATTTCGGGGACGAAATTTCTTAACTGGGGGAGAATTGTGACAACCCGAATATAATTATGATAAATTATATTTAAATCATGATTAGCTTGTGTGATATGTATAATATGTTATTAGTATATATAATGTTAATTCATTATGTTTAGTCTAATTCTACCTTCAAAAAACATGAAGAATCGAAGTAGTTACAAATGTGAAATTTTGAAGTTTTCGGTAGGAATGTTCAAGTTTAAGACTAGTTTTGACCTTTATGACATAACAATTGACTTGAGGTGTAAACTAGATATTTGTATATATATGAGTTAGGGTTGTAACACAGTAAACGGTCCATCGAACGGACATCCGAGTGGGAAGATATTGTTTTTTACGAACAGGGGCTAAAGTAGTCATTTAGCCTTAAATGATATTTTGTTTTATATAATGTCACATGTTATAAATTGATTGGTTGGAGGTGGAGGTTGTCTTTTCTGACTTAAACCCTTGATATATCCTCCTTTCTTCAGAAAACTCAGTTTGGGAGAGTTTTAAGTTGAGTAAAAACAATTGTGAGGGTTAGGAAGAAGAAAGTGAGGAGAAACATTCAAAAAAATTCATAGAAAATTACGTAAAATCCCCTAAGGTAATTCCAACCATGAATCTTGCTATTTTCTTTAATTTATGATTTATATGATATAAATCCTTGATTTTTTATTTACCTTTCATGCTTGGGTGCATATGTATGGATATATGCAAGTTTAAGTTAAGTTGAATGTACAATACCTTAAAATTGCTTTGTTTAGAAACTTTGTTTATTCAAACTTCCATATATTTTTGTATACTCACTGGAATTGATTGATTACAATTGGAGATTAACGTGGACTCATATATGTATGACATATCCGAAAATCATGTGAAAATACAAAGAAATGAGTCTTTGGTGAGAGTTTGAAATTCAGGTATGAAATATGCCCTAAGGGTGAAAATATGCTCGCCATGTGTTCGGTGTTTTGATTGACATAGTAAACGAACCTTAAAAATTATGAAACTTTAATTTTGTGTTTTTCAATATGTTTACTGATGTTGGGTGAAATATCATATAAATTTATGATGTAGAAAAATTATGGAAATTCGTGGAAATTGAATGAACGATAAGAGGGCCTATAGGGCAAATTTGCCATGTGGTAAAGAAATGAGCATATCTTGCTCTACGAGACCTAAAATGACGTACCGTCTTTTGTATTGGAATACTAATATGAAAAGGATTGAACTTCCAAGAATAAATGAATTTATATTTGGTCTATGATTTGGATATGTTAAATATACTAGCATGGATTTGGATGGAACTTCACTTGTGATAAATGATTTGAATGTAATCATGTGATGCTTATGGATTGAATTATGTTTAAATCGTTCTTTGGATTATTGATATTATTATGATGATACTAATATTTTAAGAATGATAGTAAGGGAAGAAGAGTTGATTGAAAAAGTACTGGATAAAGGTAAGGGCAAAGTCAGTTAAACTGCCAAGGTGAGTGTACTTATGATTTGTTTCATATATAAATATGAATATAGCTCTAAGAGCGGATTTATTTGAATACTTTGGTATTCAGGATTTGTTTGGATATAAAAATATCCAGGATTTGTTTGGGTCTCATGATCCAGGATTGGTTGGAATACTTCGGTATTCAGGATTTGTTTGGATATTAAAATATCCAGGATTTGTTTGGGTCTTATGATCTAGGATTGGAATTGGACAAAGATCCAATGATTTGTTGGAACTAATGTTCTAGGATTTGTTATTGCCAATGGGAAGAATTGTTTGGATCTTATGGTCCAGGATTTGTTATTGCCAATGGGGTGAATTATTTGGATCTTATGATCCATGATTTGTTATTGCCAATGGGCAGGATTGTTCTGATTTTATATCTACATATTCGATATATAATTGTTACTCTATAGCAGGGAAGGAGTACCTCACTAAGATTAATGCTTACGGTTTATTGTGACACCCCGCCTAATTAAATACCGGGCGATCACTCCTTTATTAAATTAAAATCAAGGTGAACAGTTGGATCATTGTTAGCATCACTGTCATGAAAATAAATTTCCAATTCAAAAACCCTAATTAATTAAGATAAGTGTCAAAAATCATTTTTTTAACATTCCTTTCAAATTTTATTTATTTAAAACAAGATTTAAATTAATTACAACAATTTAATATATAACGAATCACACCACAAGTATATCGGAACCAATCAATCCAATAATTTAACATTCAACAACTCGCTACTAACAATAAAACTTAAAGTAAACCATCCAGAATGTAATAAATCCCAAAGTGACAATACTAGAAATAGATGAAGTACAATATCAAAATGACAACTGAATAATGGAAAGGGCGACACATGCCCCAATAATGAACATTCTAGGAGTACAACAAAATGGATGAAGCCGTCTAAACAACAGGCCTGCAACTCCCACCTAAGCTGCAACTCGTTCCTGCCAAAGGACCCTATGCAAGATGCCCCTGTGGCTGGGCACCTATAATATTTACATATATATATATATATATACAAGAGAGAAAGAGAAATGGAAACGGGTCAGAGCCCGATAGTGTATATGATTTAAAAATTCGTTTAGTGATGCGAGGGAAACCGAGTGTTCGTGTAGGGACACTATCGTTGATTTCGGTTCCCGCTCGACATACAAAAGAACCTAAACTACAGCTACACTTGACAAGCAAGTAAAGCGGTAAGTCGGGTATCGAAAATCCACAGGGAGTGATTAAATTTTAGACTTTAATTGTTTTAATTACTTCAGGAATAAAGGTGTAAAATAAATAAATGAAAAGGTGATGGGGTGGTTATCGTGAATAAATAAAAAGAGAAGTTAAAGCTAAATGAAAGTAAAGCGAGGATCGGGATCGCATTCTACCAAACGGATCGAAACAACTACTAATTAGAATTTCGATTCGAAAGCATTTAATCGAGCATTTTCAACTAAGCATAAACATCACGCAAGAAGGAATTTAACCCAAAGTTGCGAGATAAAACATTTAACGGAAAATGGTCACACGCGGATTAAATTCGGATAATCGCTATAAACACTAAGTTGCATGACAAAGAAAGTTAAATGCATAATAATCCGACTTTAATACGCGAGGTTTCAATTAAATGCGATTTTAAACAAAACCTAGTTTTCGGCGCTCGGGGCCCGAAAATGGCGGAAAAGCAATCCCGACCCTATTTATCTAAGGGTGCATGGAAATAAACTAGATTAAACTAAGAAAGCAATAAATAAAGCATATAAACCTAATTATGAAAGCATGAAAATTACACTAGAAAGCAAGAAATGAAGAAATACAAACTATATTAATGGTGGGGGAGATGAATAGTCAACATCCACGCCTAAAAGTGTGTCAATCCAAGAAGAATTGGAGAAGAACCAAGCAAATCCCTCAAAACCCTAACTAAAACTAAGCTAAAATCGTTCACACCTGTTTATTACATCAAGATTGGCTTATATACCAAGTGGGAATTAATTTAGAAAAGAAAAGAGAAAAGAAATGCAAAATATCTGCTGAAAAACAGGGGGTCGATCGATCTACCATTTTGGTCGATCTATCGACCATATAAGACGGGGCAAAAATGGGAAGGGTCGATCGATCTACCATTTTGGTCGATCGATCGATCAAGCAGGGGCAGACTGCATTTTCCCCTGTTTTGGCTTGCATTTCTCCTCCGCTAAAATCGCCGTAACTTCTTCGTTCTGAATCGGAATCGAGCACTGTTCGCGGCCACGCGAAGCTTGCGAGGAGGGATACAACTTCCATGAAGATGTTGGGCCAGGTGCCCAATCTGTAAAATGACTAAAATGCCCTTGAACGTGCGATTGTGTACGGGAATCGAGCGGAACGTGTCCGAACTTCATACTTAGTACCTAAATACCTACAAAAGCTCAATTAACCCCTGCAAAACATGTTAACATAGAAATACGAGGTTGTCTGGTTAACGAGCATAAGTATAGGGATTAAGATACCCGAGGGGGCTAATAACGCGTAGGTTAACGGGTGAAATACGCAATATTTGCGTCGTATCATTTAGCAAGTATTTAAATTGATTACAGGCTAATGCAACAACATATTAGTGTGACACTCTCTTGAGAAATTCTCACCTCTCTTCTAATGTGCACACCTATCGCACTAACCTTCCAAATGGTCTATCTCGTCATATATCACACTATCTTTCCCCAATGATTTAACTTATCTTAGGTTATTTGCAGGATTTAAAATTGAATGATACAATTGTTTGAAAAGAATATTTCAATTACTATTCAAAATTCTCGTTTTAACTTTATTATTTTATAAAGTTTTCCAGTGTCATATTATACTTTCTCAAAACAAGTATTACAATTTGAGTCATCAACCATGTCCTACACATCAAATCACAGTAGGCGGTTCTAGATTTCAGAATTTCATATATATATTAACGACTCATAAAATATATATATCATAACAGCACCCCACATAAAAACTATGGTGCGGGCATACTCTACTATCCAAACCCCGTATCACTCGTATTAAAGGGAATACAAATTCAGAATCACTCTAGAATTGTATTAACACATACACAACAATATTGAGGCGAAGCATAGATTCCAAGTCTCTAAGAGGAAAGCACATACCCGCGTTTCTTAGCACCGTCTGAACTATCATTCTGATAGCCTGTATTAAGGATATCTATCTCCTAGGGTACGAGTCAATATCCCCCATAAGGCACACGAGATAAGATCATCCCAGCGCGGCAACCTCAGGGATAGCAAGTAGCGTGGGTACGTTTTTCACACAAAGATAGCATATGCATACACAATCATATAACTATACTAATATTACCATATCCATATTAGGTATATCTCAAATCCCATAGTTACGACATTTATCCTCATATCTCATTATTAGTTATCACGTTTAACGATTCGTCTTTAACTTTAATTCGAGGTATTATCCCAACTTACTATGTAACACTCATGGAAACTATTCTCCCACGTATAAATTCAGTAGGAATTCATCTATTTTCCGCCGTAATCATTTTTACGTAATCTCTCCCTTTCATACAAGATTTCATCGTTCCTTATGTAATTATCCCAAAAATACAATTCTCGTCTCACATTAAAGTCCCAACATTATTCATATGTCCTACTGGTCTTCCATATCTCCCAAAACATATTTATAAGGGTGACCATGAATTTTTCCTCATTAAAGTGAATTTTAACTAATTAAGAAGGGAAGATATGAGTCTGCCAAGAGGGGTCGATCGATTGAGGTCTAGGACTCGATCGATCGAACCTTCGATCGATCGAAGCTCTAGGCTCGATAGATCGATCAAGCAGGTCTGCAAAATTTGCAGATTTGTAGTTACGGGTTTCATCTTCTAACCTTCACCAAATCCATATTTTTCATACCCAATCGACCCAAAATTTATACTACTGACATTATATCATCATACTATGAAATTTCAACGTAAAGCCTGTAGATTTCTATTATTAAACATGGATCAACAAGCCCCAAATTCATATAAAACCTCAAGAACCCTAGAATTTCATTAATATGTTCCAATCCATCTTTTCCAGAATTTTCTTCATGTACATCCTCATAAATTCGTGGTTCAATCCTCTACATGTTAAGTGGTTTCCAGAATAACAATTTATCCATCCCTATAAGCAATTTCCTATCTCATCTTTTAGGTTTCTTCCATAAAAACTCATTCTAATTACTCCTAAACTAATATGAAAGATGCATCAACGAAATAAGAAAGATAAACAATTGTCTGGGCTTTTCAGAAGTCTTATTTTCAGATGATTTTGGTGCTTTTGTGTTCCCCGTCTCGCGATCTACGCGTTGGCGGTGGCGGCGGTGCAAACGGGTGAGTTTTGAGCCTTGGAATGCCTTGAGAGCTCTCTCCTCTCCACTCCAATGGCCGTTCTAGTGTTTTGTGTTATCTAACACTAGGAGATAACCTAAACATATGATATAACCCCTTTTATTTTCGTGGGTTTAATTACCCAAAAATACAAAATGACTAAAATGCCCTCTCGGGGTACTAATTAGGCCTAAAAATGCCCCGAGACCCAAATCAAACCCCCGAGTATACTTTTCTGACTATCTCGACCATTCCGGATGCGTTGGCGCACTCAAAATGACCATACAAACAACTTATAAAATATTTACTTTTATTTATCAATATTTAGTCCCGACGCGACACGGGCGCGTCCCGACTCAAATTTCTAAAATTGTCATTTTATTCACTCGTGACATTCAATATAACCAATATTATATATTACTTTGCTCATTAGTAATATTCGACAAATTTCCCATAATTACTAACTCTCGTCACATTAATAATTATAGCATAATTAATTTCTGGATTTTTATTAAATAATTAATTCACATTAAATTTAATAAATCCCCAAATTAATATAGCATAAAAATACGGGGTATTACATACTTCCCCCCTAATAATGGAATTTCGTACCGAAATTCAGAAAATAAGGCATACCTGGTAAGAACAAATCTGGATATCTCTCGCGCATATCGGCCTCGCGCTCCTTAATGGATTCCTCCACATTATGATGCTCCCATTGGACCCGTACTAGTGGAACTATCTTCGACCTCAATATTCTCTCACTATAGTCTAGGATAGCCACCGGTCTCTCCTCGTAAGAGCTATCAGGCTGTAAGTCTATCTCATCTATCGCGAGGTGAGTATGGGCCATATCATCCCGAAGATATCGTCTCAACGACGAGATGTGGAATACATCGTGAATGAGATGTAATTGCTCTGGTAATCCCAATCTGTATGCTACCGGCCCAATCCTCTCGATAATGGGAAATGGTCCCACGTACCTCGGGGCTAATTTCCCTTTCTTCCCGAACCTCATCACTCCTTTCATAGGAGATACTCGCAGTAACACTTGGTCCCCCACATTAAACTCCCGGAAGAACCGTTTCGCATCGGCGTAGCTCTTCTGCCTGTCCTGGGCTACTCGAATGCGACTCCTAATCATCTCAATCCTCGCGGAGGTTTCCTGAATTACCTCTGGTCCTAGCAACTTGTTATCCCCCACCTCGAGCCAACAAGATGGGGAACGACAAGGCCTGACGTACAAGGCTTCAAATGGAGCCATACCAATCGAGAACTGATAAGAGTTATTATAAGCAAACTCTACCAGTGGAAGATGTGGCTCCCAACCTCCTCCAAAATCAAGAACACACATGCATAGCATATTCTCTAACATCTGATTAGTACGCTCTGTCTGTCCATCTGTCTATGGGTGATAGGCTGAACTCAACCTCAACTCAGTACCCATAGCCTCCTGAAAGCTTTTCCAAAAACACGACACGAAAATCTTATCTCTATCTGACACAATATTCAGGGGCACCCCATGTAATCTGACAATCTCAGAAATGAACAACTGTGCATATTGACATGTGGTATAATCTATCCGCACCGGCAGAAAATGAGCCACCTTGGTCAAACGGTCTACAGTCACCCAGATAGAGTCGTGGACCCTCTGTGATGTAAGAAACCCTGTAATAAAATCCATATAAATTCTCTCCCACTTCCACGCGAGTACTTCCAATGGCTGAAGCAATCCTGACGGTTTATGATGGTCCACCTTCACCAGTTGGTAGGTAGAACACTTAGACACGAACTCCGCAATGTCCTTCTTTATCCCACTCCACCAGTATTGCCTCCTCATATCCTGGTACATCTTATCTCCTCCAGGATGTACCGCAAATCGGGACCCGTGAGATTGGGTCATCACACGCAATTCTGCCCCTTCTAGAACCACTAACCTCCCATTAAACCTCAAACCCCCATCAGAACTAACAGAATAGGACTCAGCACCCTCGGCTAAAAGTTGTACAATCTGCTCCTAGCAAAACGGGTCTGTGGTTTGGGCCTGTATTACCCTCTTAACAATCTTGGGTGTGACTGTCATAATAGATATGAAGGAACGGGCTACTACGTCCTGTTGACCCAACTCCTTCCACTTTATTTTCCAGGCACCCGCTACCTCATTTTCCGGTCTACGGCTCAACGCATCAGCAACTACGTTGGCTTTCCCCGGATGATACTGTATGTCGAACTGATAGTCCTTCACAAACTCTAACCATCTGCGCTGACTCATATTCATCTCTCGTTGAGTGAATAGGTACTACAGTGACTTGTGGTCTGTGAACAAACGGAACTTCTCCCCCAATAAATAGTGTCTCCATATCCGCAGTGCAAAAACGACCACTTCTAACTCCAAGTCGTGGGTGGGGTAATTCTTCTCATGTGGCTTAAGCTTGCGGGAGGCAAAAGCTATAGCCTTCTCTTCCTACTGAAGTACTCCCCCAAGTCCCCGCAAAGAGGCATCGGTGTAAACTAGGTACTCCACACCCGGCTTCGGTAAAGCAAGGACTGGTTCTGAAGTAAGCTTGTCTTTCAGCTCGTCGAAAGCCAATTGACAAGCATCATCCCAAACATATAGTACCCCTTTGCGAGTCAGATTCGTCAATGGACCCGCTATTTTGGAGAATCCCCGAATGAATCTCCTGTAGTAACCGGCTAACCCCAAGAAACTATGCACTTTCGTCGGTGTCGTGGGATGTCCCCACTCCCTCACTGCTGACACTTTACTCGGGTCAACTGTTATCCCCTGTTCAGAAATAACAGGCCCCAAGAACTGTACTTCTCGCAACCAGAATCCACACTTCTCGTACTTATCATACAACTGATGCGCTCGTAAAGTCAGAAGAACCTACCTCAAGTGCTCAGCATGCTCCTCCTCGGAGTGTGAATATATCAAAATGTCATCTATGAAGACGATGACAAACTGATCCAAGAACTCTCTGAATACTCAGTTCATTAAGTCCATGAACACGGCTGGAGCATTTGTGAGGCCGAATGGCATCACTCTGAACTCATAAGACCCATATCTCATCAAGAAGGCAGTCTTTGAATCATCCTGCTCCTTAATACGTAGCTGATGGTACCCCGACCTCAGATCTATCTTCGAAGAGAAAGTTGCTCCCCTCAGTTGGTTGAACATATCATCGATTCGAGGCAACGGATACTTATTCCGTATCGTGACCTTGTTCAACTCCCGGTAGTCCACACATAACCTTAGTGAACCATATCTCTTCTTCACAAACAAGACTGGAGCACCCCAAGGTGAGGTACTCCTGCGAATGAAGCCCTGACCTAACAGCTTCTCTATCTGATCTCGTAACTCTCGCATCTCCGTCAGAGCCATACGGTATGGAGCGCACGCTATCGGTCTAGTATTTGGTAATAAGTCTATGACAAAGTCTATCTCTCGACTGGCGGGTAGGCTTAGTATCTCCTGAAACACATTGGAATACTCACGAACAACTGGAATCGAGTATAGCGGAATCACAACCTCCTTAGAGGTATCCTCCTCTATATAATACAAATGAGCGGTCGAGCCTCCCTCTGGGCGAGGCATCGCCACTACAAACATCTCTTTCCCCAGAATGGAAAAAACAATGCTCCCACCGAAGTAATCAATCATGGCTCTATAAGCTACGAGCCAATCCATACCCATAATAACATCGTGCTCATGCATATCTAAGACTAACATGTCTGCAGGTAATACCAAACTACCAATCTCTACCCCCACTCCCCGGCATATAAAGAAGATAAGAGACCCACTCCCTAGTGGTGAGTCTACACACGTCACTGTGCTCTCTGCTATGGCTAACAACCCTAAGGCCTTCGCAAAATGCATAGTTGTAAAATAATGCGTCACCCAGTATCAAACAAAACCCGACCCATAGTACCATGGATAGGAAACATACCCTCAATAGCAGGTGGTGCCTGTGGAGCTTCTGCCTGGTGGACATTATTGACACGCCCGTATTGTAACTGCCCCTGCTTCACTAGAGCTGCTGGAATGGCTGGTAGGGCTGGCACCTGGGTGGAGCTGGGAGGGCAGCTGGAAAAAGTGGTCTCTGCGGCTCATTACGGGCACCCTGCTGTTGTGGGGCCCTATCTCCCTACGGAAAATCCTGGCACCTATGGCCGTGCTTACCACACCCAAAACATCGGCCTTTGAAGTTGCCTCCCCTCTGACCCTACTGACCACGGCCCTGCTGGCCGTTACCACAACGCCACTGGCCCTGTTGGCCCTGATGAACACGCTGTTAGCCCTGTTGTTGGTGTTGGCCTTGCTGGACCTGCTGATTAGGCTGGCACTGCCTATAACCCCCAAATCCCTGCCTAGAATCACCTGAATGGAATCGCTTAGCAGGGTCCCCCTGATGGGAACTCTGCTCGTGTTGACGAGTCTGTCCATGAGATGGTGCCCCACTAGCACTACTACCCCCGGTCCTGCCCTGCTGACTAGACTCTCCTGCTCTCCTGCTTCCCTGCAGATGGAAGCGGTGATCCTGGCAATGTAGTAACGTAGCATTGAGTACATCAGTGAAAGTACTCATAGATAGATTCCCTATAAGATGCTGACGGATCCTCCAAGCTAACCCATCCACAAATAGCATTATCTTCTTACTATCAGTAGGTGCCTCTTCTGGCACTATGGTGAGAAGTCTCGTGAAATCCTCCTCATACTCAACAACGGTAGAGTTATCCTGTTTCAAATTCAGTAATTTTCGCCTCATCTCAGTCTGCACGGCGGGTGGAAAGTACTTGCGGTCAAACCGCTCCCAAAACGACTGAATAGGGATCGTGTCCCTCTCCTCCAAGGTGGTAGTGGACTCCCACCACTGCAAAGCGGCCCCCACCAGCTTAAAGGAAGCCAATAACTGCCTTTGCACGTCGGTGCACTCATACATACGAAGATGCCGCTGGATGTCTTTCTTCCATTGGCTGACTGTGACGATGTCTGAGCTACCAGAGAACTCAGGGGGATACGCCTTCTGAAAAGCATCCCTAACCCTCTCCCATGCAGATGGAAGTTGTGCCGGTACTGGCACCACTGCCTGAATCTGTGGTGGAGCCTGCTGAACCACCGCTAGCGCGATATTCACCGCCTGAGCAACAATAGAGGCTACTTCATTAGCATTCATAGTGCCTTGTGCCGGAGCTGCTGGCTTCTCTTCCTGGGCACGCCTATACTTCGGTGCACGTCTCGGAGGAATCTGAAACGTAAAGTTGTTTATTAGTCTACAGTCATTATCAAATCTCAAATAGCTGAAGACGTAACGTAAAAGCAGAAATACAGCAATCCTAAAAATAGGGCTCTATAGCAAAAACGTTAAGCTGAAAGCGAAAATAAGTCGTACAGATCTTATGGACACTAGAACCTGATGCTCTGATACCACCTGTGACACCCCGCCTAATTAAATACCGGGCGATCACTCCTCTATTAAATTAAAATCAAGGTGAACAATTGGATCATTCTTAGCATCACTGTCATGAAAATAAATTTCCAATTCAAAAACCCTAATTAATTAAGCTAAGTGTTAAAAATCATTTTTTTAACATTCCTTTCAAATTTTATTTATTTAAAACAAGATTTAAATTAATTACAACAATTTAATATATAACGAATCACACCACAAGTATATCGGAACCAATCAATCCAATGATTTAACATTCAACAACTGGCTACTAACAATAAAACTTAAAGTAAACCATCTATAATATAATAAATCCCAAAGTGACAATCCTAGAAATAGATGAAGTACAATATCCAAATGACAACTGAATAATGGAAAGGGCGACACATGCCCCAATAATGAACATGCTAGGAATTGAATCAAATGGATGAAGTCGACTAAACAACAGGCCTGCAACTCCCACCTAAGCTGCAGCGCGTTCCTGTCAAAGGATCCTATGCAAGACGCCCCTGTGGCTGGGAACCTGTAATTTATACAAATATATATACAAGAGAGAAAGAGAAATGGAAACGGGTCAGAGCCCGATAGTGTATATGATTTAAAAATTCGTTTAGCAAGTATTTAAATTGATTACAGGCTAATGCAACAACATATTAGTGCGACACTCTCTTGAGAAATTCTCACCTCTCTTCTAATGTGCACACCTATCGCACTAACCTTCCCAATGGTCTATCTCGTCATATATCACACTATCTTTACCCAATGATTTAACTTATCTTAGGTTATTCGCAGGATTTAAAATTGCACGATACAATTGTTTGAAAACAATATTTCAATTAGTATCCAAAATTCTCGTTTTAAATTTATTAATTTATAAAGTTTTCCAGTGTCATATTATACTTTCTCAAAACAAGTATTACAATTTGAGTCATTAACCATGTCCTACACATCAAATCACAGTAGGCAGTTCTAGATTTCAGAATTTCATATATATATTAACTACTCGTAAAATATATATATCATAACAGCACCCCACATAAAAACTATGGTGCGGGAATACTCTACTATCCAAACCCCGTATCACTCGTATTAAGGGGAATAAAAATTCAGAATCACTCTAGAATTGTATTAACACATACACAACAATATTGAGGCGAAGCATAGATTCCAAGTCTCTAAGAGGAAAGCACATACCCCCATCTCTTAGGACCGTCTGAACTATCATTCCGATAGCCTTTACTAAGGATATCTATCTCCTAGGGTACGAGTCAATATCCCTCATAAGGCACACGAGATAAGATCGTCCCAGCGCGGCAACCTCAGGGATAGCAAGTAGCGTGGGTACGTTTTTCACACAAAGATAGCATATGCATACACAATCATATAACTATACTAATATTACCATATCCATATTAGGTATATCTCAAATCCCATAGTTATGACATTTATCCTCATATCTCATTATTAGTTATCACGTTTAACGATTCGTCTTTAACTTTAATTCGAGGTATTATCCCAACTTACTATGTAACACTCATGGAAACTATTCTCCCACGTATAAATTCAGTAGGAATTCATCTATTTTCCGCCGTAATCATTTTTACGTAATCTCTCCCTTTCATACAAGATTTCATCGTTCCTTATGTAATTATCCCAAAAATACAATTCTCGTCTCACATTAAAGTCCCAACATTATTCATATGTCCTACTGGTCTTCCATATCTCCCAAAACATATTTATAAGGGTGACCATGAATTTTTCCTCATTAAAGTGAATTTTAACTAATTAAGAAGGGAAGATATGAGTCTGCCAAGAGGGGTCGATCGATCGAACCTTCGATCGATCGAAGCTCTAGGCTCGATAGATCGATCAAGCAGGTCTGCAAAATTTGCAGATTTGTAGTTACGGGTTTCATCTTCTAACCTTCACCAAATCCATATTTTTCATACCCAATCGACCCAAAATTTATACTACTGACATTATATCATCATACTATGAAATTTCAACGTAAAGCCTGTAGATTTCTATTATTAAACATGGATCAACAAGCCCCAAATTCATATAAAACCTCAAGAACCCTAGAATTTCATTAATATGTTCCAATCCATCTTTTCCAAAATTTTCTTCATCTACAACCTCATAAATTCGTGGTTTAATCCTCTACATGTTAAGGGGTTTCCAGAATAACAATTTATCCATCCCTACAAGCAATTTCCTATCTCATCTTTTAGGTTTCTTCCATAAAAACTCATTCTAATTACTCCTAAACTAATATGAAAGATGCATCAACGAAATAACCAAGATAAACACTTTCTTGGGATTTTTAGAAGTCTTATTTGCAGATGATTTTGGTGCTGTTGTGTTCCCCGTCTCGCGATCTATGCGTTGGCGGTGGCGGCGGTGCAAACGGGTGAGTTTTGAGCCTTGGAATGCCTTGAGAGCTCTTTCCTCTCCTCTCCAATGGCCGTTCTAGTGTTTTGAGTTATCTAACCCTAGGAGATAACCTAAGCATCTGATATAACCCCTTTTATTTTCATGGGTTTAATTATCCAAAAATACAAAATGACTAAAATGCCCTCCCGGGGTACTAATTAGGCCTAAAAATGCCCCGAGACCCAAATCAAACCCCCGGGTATACTTTTATGACTATCTCGACCCTTCCGGACGCGTTGGTGCACTCAAAATGACCATACGAACAACTTATAAAATATTTACTTTTATTTACCAATATTTAGTCCCGACGCGACACGGGCGCGTCTCGACTCAAATTTCTAAAATTTTCATTTTATTCACTCGTGACATTCAATATAACCAATATTATATATTACTTTGCTCATTAGTAATATTCGACAAATTTCCCATAATTACTAACTCTCGTCACGTTAACAATTATAACGTAATTAATTTTTGAATTTTTATTAAAAAATTAATTCACATTAAATTTAATAAATCCCCAAATTAATATAGCATAAATATACGGCGTATTACATTTATATTTTAACAATTTTAGGTTCATACGCTACCAGCTAGGATACCATATGACCGGTAGTTTTGAGAGTTACAGCGTTGGAGAGAGCTGGGGTTTAAAAATGGTATTTTATCGTTGTCACACTGAAGATTTTAATATACTCACACATTGTATATATTGATTTAGTATGGATTGAGTTGATCATAGTTAATCACGGAATTGTATGTTCGCTTAATTATCACTCTGATATTGAATTTTATGATATAAGAATAATATTATGTTCATTATGCACATTATGTAGGAAAATATTGATGAATGAATCACATTTCCAATGGGCTCAAGATTATGATCTAATTATTCCAATAAAAAATGATTAGTATGGATATTGGGTTTTGGGGTGTGACATCAGAACTCTTGAGTAGTTTGGTACTTTTGAGTAGCTCGATGAAAGTATGTATTTGCCTAGTAGGTTGACACGTGTCTTTATCTAATTAGTCCATGTCAGCTGACTAATTTTTATATCAACAGTGTGGATTGTAGATCTTTGGATTACAAATCGAGATTTATTTTTATCGCTTTAGCAGTATGATTTATTTTCTATTCCGTCATTTTCATTTATGAGATAGTTATAATGGATTTTGTGGGCCATTCGATGTAACACCCCGTAAAATCAAGGATCTTTAATTAAATAATATTTTGGGAGGAAAATAATTTATTTTCTTTAGAGAATTAAATTCATGATTTGTGAAAATTTTAAATTGAAGAATTTATTAATTTGGTAAATTGAGTAATAATTATTTTGGATTGTTTTATGTCCTATTTTGAGGTCTTAAATTTGAAAGATTTTATAAATTAATCTGGATGTCCATTTTGAGAGCACGGTTGAGTCTGGTAGGGTCGAAATAGTCCAAAATGAGTGGCCATGTGTATATATTGGGTTTCAGGACTTAATTAGACATAATTGAGCTCTAAATTAAGAGTTTGGGCCCTAATTAGAAAGCCCATAGGCTCAAAAATGGAATTTGAGTTTTTAACCCTGATGGTGAAAGGATAAGGCAACTTAAAGTCATTTTAGAAGACTAAAATTGGGGAGAGCTTAAGAGGAGAACCCTTAGAAGAGAATTTGGGAATTTTGGAAGATTTCTTCAAGAACATGAGGAGATCCTTAATTCCAATCCATCATTTTCATCAAAGGACTTGGTTCTACAAATCTAAGGCAAGCGATTTAAGTTGCTTTTATAAATTGCATTCGTCATATTCATATGAAAGAAGGTGTGAATTATTTAATATGTCAGGATTTGTTCCACATCTTAATTTGGGGAGTTCATATTTGGGATTTATAAATATGTAGAGATGATAAAATAATGTGGTTTTGATGCCCCAATTTATGTAGATGATATAGTTAAGTTGTGATAATCAAATGGGTTAATTTAGAACAAGTCTTGGAGGGCTTTGTGCGTAAAATCTGGGGAGAAAATAAGATTTTAAAGCTTTAATGGTGATTATGCCCGCATGGCCCTCTAGAAAATATTATTTTCTACATGTTGTTCTCTGATGCGTTTTCTCCAAAAATGACTCCAAAATGCCCCAAAATGGCATTTTAAAAATCTGGGCAGATATGTGGGGTGAATTTTAATTTAGGGTTTGAATTTGTGAATAATCACCATTGGATAAATTTAAGAATTAATTGAATTGGAGAATTAAGGTTTATGATTGAGTGATTTGTAACCTTGTTAATTAAGTAGGCAGGCTTAATTGAATGAAATCGAATGATGGATTATGAATTTTGAATTTAGGGTTGAGAGAGAGAGTCCGGGTATAATTGGTAGGGCGACACAAAGATAATGAAATTAATTAGTGTATAATTAATTGAAATGAAGTCGGACCATAGACTTGCATGTTTTAGGCCTGTGTATGGACATAGTGTACTGGTAGCCTAGATTTCTATATATATACGGTGGTGTGTAGTATATATATGATATATAAATATTTGTCGAAATAATACTTATAGTAAAGCATAAGGCTTGTGTGCGGACCTAGTACATAGGTATCCTGGATTCAACAAATATATACGGTGATGAGTAGTATATATATGATTTATAAATATCTGTGTGAATAATATTTATACTAAAGTATACCAATATTAATGCTATCTTAGGAGGTTGCGTGATGTGGGTGAGTCCCCTGGCTAGTGAATGCAGGGTGATTATAATCCCCAAGTTATAGCATTTGTCTATAGGGATGGGCCGTTATTGTATAGAACGGGCACTTACGGGGGGACTATTACCGCCTCCTACGCGTTGGTGATAGCATTTTTATCCGACATGCATGTGAATGTTGAGATATGTGATACGTATATTTGGTGCAGATTTATGTAAGGGTATATACATGGTGTGGAATGTATAAATGATATAACTTGGGAGATCGTTATATGGTATCAAATACGAATTGATTTAAATAAGTTAGTGTGAATAATAACTTATAAACTCATATATGTGATGTGAAATGTATAAGTGGTATAACTCGTGAGAATGTTATATGGCATTAAATGATAAATGACATAAATAAGTTAATGAGATTAATAATTTATAAAGTATACTAAACCCACTAGGGTTAGAGTGGTGGGAAATCATGGGATATATGTGACAGGACTAGTTAAAGGGTGGTTAGCTAAGCATATCATGTATAGAACGTAAGGCGTGCACATTAGTGGAGAGGTAAGGTGTCCTCAAGAGAGTGTACGACTATGAAGAGCATTCATGCATTTTAATTTCCCGCATTTAAATTCACATGCTAAATATTTCCATTTTCAAAACATTTTAGGTGTCCAGCCACAGGGACACCGGAATTGTTCTATTCCAGGGTTACGTAGCTGTAGTATATGTGGATGCTACAGGACATTTGCTTAGATGCCTATCTCATTCTCTTTAGATAGGGACATCTTAGTTGTACCGTTGGGCTTGTAAATTTATATTCTGTTTGGCATGTATTAGTATTCTCTTTTATACTTTGGACTTTGTTGGTTTGCTTATAGTCGATGTTATTCGGCTAATACTTCTAGTAGACTTGTGGTATGATTAGTTTCTTTTTATGTGTTTTAAATACTAGGTGGTTAGTAAGTTTTAAAAAGTTTTCCACAGTGATGCTGAGAATGAACAAGATGAGATTCCTGTTTGATTTGATATAGGACTGATCAACCGATATTTCATTAGGAGGGGTGTCACAAATGGTATCAGAGCATCAGTATTTAGTGTCTTTAGGATTTGTGCAGCTTTTCACGTTTAAGTGTAGCATTCTTTGATATAGAGCCTTATTTTAGGGTGATTTTATTCACTCGCGTATGTGATTTACATTTTCCTGCTATAGGGTATAGTTCATGTGACTCATATACAGTTTCGGTCGAGCATGGAAGATTGAATAACATAGATGACAAGCATGGGACGTAGAAGGATTATATAAGGGAGGACTCAAGTGAAGCCATGGAGTAATCTGAAAATAGTGATGCGATAGGAGTCCCCATATTATTTGAAAAATTGAAGTTGGAGAAACCGTTGGGGAGTAGTAGTTGTCTAAAAAAAAATCGTCATGAAGGAAGGTGGTGCAAGGTTAGAACCCCAAGTGTAGACAACAAGGGTAAGGGTTGAAGAAAATTTTGTTTCTGAAGAACAATCCGCTAGGATTCGAGGAAGGTGAGGAAGGGCGATTTATCAATGGGTAGAGAACATCCAATTGGGGTCACATGTGGTGGAGTGTAGTAACACTCAAGTCCAACTTTTGGGCAAAGTAGTTTACTCTTAGAAGAAGTATGGGGTAATGGGAGCCAATCACCACATTCATGGGAGATACTACGAATAACGAGGCATTTATAGTGCGTATCATGCATACTCTCTCTCGAGGTTAAATAGAGAGGTAAGGAAGAAGTAAGGAAAATTTCAGTAATCTTCAAAAAGGGTCGGACAATGGCCGAATAGGAAGAAAAGTTGACAAAATTTGCAAACTTCATAACCGATGAGATGGATACGTAGAATAAAGTAAGGTTATAAGTTAATAATAGACCTGTGAGTAGAATGTACCAACATAGATAGGAGATCTAGCTAGGATGATTGGTGTTACTGTCATCAAGGTTATAGATTTACATTAGTATTAATGCTCTTGAGAGAGGGGAGCTCAGGGAGTTAAAAAATCTATCATAATAGCCATATTGGATTATTAGTTCTAGTAAGGTTCCAAGGGAAAAATTACCTAGTAGGAACCCAAATTAATGATTGAGATCAATAGAATTTCTACAAAGTGACGGTGGGTTCAGTTAGCGTTGTTAAGAATAACAACCAGTCTACTGGATCAGCGGATCTAAAGGGACATTTGGGGTAGAAATCAGGAACAAGACTACCAGGTCCGTGAGAAGGACAACCCCAACATGGTCGGTGGGGTTAGAGAAAGGAGAAAGGGGAATGACACAAAAGGGTGTCTTATGTGTAAAAGAGTAGAAACACATAGATGGATCTTGTCCTTGGAAAGTTAGGGTTAGAGAAGTTTTTTTTTGTTTGGATAGGATGCAAGTGTTATATCTAATAACCATTGAGACGATAGTGTTATGGGCAACTGAAACTGCAAGTTTTATTTTGAGATGATTACGTAATGTTTTGTGTGATGCAAGAAGGTCATAGTAATGTATTAGTACTTGATTAGCATGAGAAATGGATTTAGTGGAAGTATCGTTAATATCACTAGTATGTGTATTTTTACCATGAAGTAGCGAGATACTCTTCGGTTCCACCCGAAAGGAATGGGTGGGTACATTTAGACGATGTATTTCTTGAGGCCTAGCTCATTTGGGAGGTGATAATTGAGGTATGGTTTTATCTTGGGTACAGACGGGTCGTAATGGTGGGTGATCATAGAAAAGTTATCGTGTTCATTGTTTCAGTGTCGAATGTATATTCTCTTGAGATGTCTCAACTGGAAGAGGGTTGAGCAATACATAGCAACAATATTGTGTGAAGTAGAATTCATAGAGTGCAGTTTTCTAGTTATATTAGATCCCGGTGCATAGGACTTTTACGGATGAGATTCAAGGGATGTAGGGTTGTCGTGGAGCGGAGAGATTTATCACTTCATTGATATTTAGTGTTGCGGGCTTAGTGATAGTACGAGTGTAGTAGAATATGACTCCATTAGAGATGTGGGAGTCCATGATATACTTTTGAGTATAAGGGAAAGGTTTGAGAATCCCGGGGATATGCTTTAGATTATGTGGAAATCAAGGACTGACAATACCAAGGAATAGTGCATTAGGAAAAGTCTTTTGGGTTGTGCTGGGAGGTGTTATACGCATAAGCCTTAATAAAATGTTGAAAGTATGGAGACGTTATTGGATTCCAGGTCATCGAATTTAATGGTAATTAGTGAACATGTGGAGAAAATACATTAAGTAGAGAGCTACTAAGAGATAGGGCTAGTGGAGCAGAAAAGTGTTATGAAAGAAACAATGCCAAGCTTTGCACCAAAAGTTGATAGGTGAGGTAATATAGAGAAGAATTTAATAGTGATGAGTGAAAGTCATCAGAAATATTTGGAGGATATAACCACGCCGAGACTGTGGGGGCCAAAATTAAAATAAATATGGTTACTTAAGTGATGATCGGAGTTTTCTGCAATTATGCACGAGATATAGGGTATATGGGAACCCTGGGAGGAGCCAAAGCCTATACTGTGCAGATATTTAGCATATTCATGGAGAAGACGCATACGTAGCGATTTTGGGTATATTCTGGAGGAATGGGAATAAGTTGTCCCCCGAATTATGGAATGATTATGCATGGGTGTGCTTGGAAGTGATAGTGAGTGCGTCATAACTTAGGATTTGCTATCACTAGGATTCATGAGTGAGACGGATATTAGCGAATGTGTTTATAGGGGTGGGTCGTCATGGTATGGAACGGGAACTTAGAGGGGGGACTATGACCACCACCTATGCGTGGGCGATAGCATCTATATCCCACATGCGTGTGAGTGTTGAGATTTATGATACGTATATATGGTGCATATTTATATTTGGGTATATATATGGTGTGAAATGTATGTAATTCCCCGTATTTTTATGGCTTTTAAAATAGGGAATTTATTATATTAATTGAGTTATTAATTTAATTTTAATTCAAAAACAATTTTTTTATATATTTACTAAAGTGATGTGAGTTAGTAATTATTGGATATTTATTGAATATTACTGGATGTGTAAAGTAATATATGAAATTTATTTTATTAAAATTGTCACGAGTGAATAAAATGGCAATTATGGAAATCTAAGTCAGGACGCGTCTGTGTCGCGTCGGGACTAAATCATTATTGTTAAAAGTGAATAAATTATAAGTCACCCGTATGATCATTTTGAGTGCGCCAATGTGTCCAGAAGGGTCGAGTTAGTCAAAATAATGTAGTCGGGGGTTTAGTTTGGGTCTCGGGGCATTTTTAGGCCTAATTAACATCCCGGGAGGGCGTTTTAGACATTTTGTATTTTGGGGCATGGAAACCCACGAATTTTCTAAGGTTATATTAAATGTTAGGGGTTGTCTTCTAGGGTTAATATAATCAAGAACAAAGAACGACCATTGGATAGGAAGGGTAGAAGCTTTCTAAGGAGTTCTAGGCCAAAAACTACGTCATTCACACTGCCGTCACTGCTAAATTTTAGACCATGCGACAAGGAACACAACCACACCAATTTCTTCCACAAATCAGAAACAAAGATTTCCAGGCAAGTATCTATCTTGATTTATTTTAGTTGATGCTCCAATTACGTTAGTCTAGGGTTGATTAGAACTAGTTTCGTGAATGAAAACATATATTGGAGACTAGAATTCGCATGTTATAGAGGTAATAATCACATTCTGGAAATCTAATTAACATGTAGAGGATATACCACGAATTTTCTTTGAGTTAGGAGTAGAAAATCTGGAAAAAGAATTGGAAGAATTAAGTTAAAGAGAATATTAGGGTTCTTGGAGTTTATGTAGATTTTACCCATTTAATCGTTATACTTGATGAATTCGGACATCTTTCATGTTTAAAATCATGTATTTAGGCATATAGTACTTGCGATGATGTTGGTTGGGAGTTTGGGAATCATATATGGAGATTTAGTTGAGGTTGGAGAGGCAAATCCGTAACTGGGTTAATGCAGTTTTTGCCATAACTTCTTGATCGATCGATCGATCCAAGAACGTCGATCGATCGATTGACCCCTTACCTCGATCGATCGACCCCTCCTAGAAAACTGCATATTCCCCTTATTTTCGTTTCATCCGAATAAAAGGCATAGGAACCCTTGATTATTATTGTTAGAGTATAATGAGATATAAATAGGACTAGTAGGGTCTAGGTAACCCTATTGAGTGAGAATTTAGTGTAAGATGAAATAAAGGGTCAATGGGAAGTTATTCGCACATATGATATCGAGTGTATGATAAATAAAAGATCGAGACTTGTAAGGAAGTTAGACTAGAAAGAAAATGAGAGTACCTACTGAAATTATACTTAAGGTGATAGAATACTTCGAGAGATGAGAAGTAAGTAAGGAGTAACTTATATATGAGAATAGAAGTGACGAGTTAGTTATACGAGAATCGAGTAAAATGTGTTAAGAGCGGATAACTATAACTATGGGTCGTGGGAACACCAAATTTAAAACCATGTGAATATTATATTTATACAACTGTGTGATTGTTCATATATTACATATCTGTGTAAAAATTGTACCCGAGCTGCTTTCTATCACGGGGGTTTTCACGTCGGGACAGGTTTATCTCGATTGGACCTTTATGGGGGATAACGACTTGTACCCTAGAAGATAGTATCCTCGATTGCAGGCTATCTGAGTGATAGTCAGATGGTCCTAAGAGACGTGAGGGTATGTGCTGACTTCTTAGGACCGGGAACTATGCTTCTCCCCCATTTGTATGTTTTTGTATTAATACAGTTCGAGAGTGATTCCGAACTAGTATTTCCCTTAGTATGAGTGATACGGGGACTTGATAGCAGAGTACGCCAGCACCATAAATTTTATGTGGGGTGACGTTAGTATATATATTATATGTGACACTAATATATATACATATATTTACATGAGAATTTTCTATTGTGCGTTTACGTAATTAAAAAATGAATAAATGTTTTAACTCTCTTAAATGTTCGGGAACTTCATAATGGTACTGATTTGTTTTAAATAGCGTAAGGAATCTTGAAGAGATTTGTTTTCTAAACTAAATACTATCACCCTGTTATTTCTCGATATAAAACTTTATGGAAAATAAGTGAGATAGACTTATGAGGATTAGTAGTACGATAGACGTGCACACTAGATGAGAGGTGAGAATTCTCAAGAGAGTGTCTCATACTAACATGGCTGTTGCATTAGCCGGTAAGCATTTTAAATTCTCGCTAAACTAAATTTTAAACTGTTTTACAATCGGGATCTAACCCGTTTCCTATTATCTCTTCTCTCTTATATATATATGTATATATTACAAGTGCTCAGCCACATGGGCGTCATGATTAGGTTCTTTGGATTAGACGTGTTGCATCTTATGTGGGATTTACAGGCCATTGCTTAGACGACCTCGTTGTTGATTCCTCTCTTATTTCAGCTCTAATTAGTTTGGGTATGTGTCGTCCGATTCCTTTTCTACTTTGATTGTCAGAGATTATGTTCATTTATATTTAGTACTTTTTACTCATGGGGATTTTAATTACTGTCAGGATGGTTTCATTTGTAATTCTTAAACTTAGTATTAGTTTATTTGAATGGTTAAATTCTTTGGTGTTTATTACCGACCTTAATAATTTGTGTGATTTCTTAAACTATTAATTATTAAAGGTTTTCATATCTGGATTTAAATAAAATGGAAATAAATGGTTTAAATGGTTTTGACACTTAGCTTAATTATTTAGGGTGTTTAAATTTGAAATTTTAAATTATGACAGCGATGCTAAGAATTAGGCGGGGTGTTACAGGTGGTATCAGAGCATCAGGTTTTAGTGTCCTTTAGCATCTGTACGGCTTATTTCGTTTCAAGCTTAGCGTCTTTGATTTAGAGCCCTAATATTAGTAATGTTGGATTCATCTTTATGCGTTGGGAATTCGTGCTTCTGCGATTTGTTTATGGGAATGATGAACTTATCCAGATTATTTAAAATTTTCAGATGGATCGTCAAGAGGAACAATCAAATGCCGTTAGGAGAGTCAATGGGAAAGGTCAGTTCACACCTCAGGTGTTTCCAGAGAGAGTATCAACCGCCGAGTTAACAGGTATTATGGCACAGGCAGTTACCACTGCGGTCTTATAGTATCAAGAACGCAACACACAGCTCATAGGGGAAAAAGATCTTGAGAGTGTAGTCAATCTGTCATGACTAGAAAACTAGTGTGTGAAGACACGAAAATCGCAACAATAAGCTCCTCAAGACCGTAAAATCCACGAAGGTAACAAATTGTGCAGGGAAACCCAAAAGCGTCAGGGCCAATGAAGCTGGGGTCAGAATGAAGTAAAAAAGAGGTGTTTCAAATGTGGAATGGACGGTCATGAAGATCCAACTTGTTCGGATCAGACTGGAGATGAACTCCAACCCAACCAACGAGAACTTTCAGGACTCTGCTATAAGTGTGTACAAACGGGTCATAAGTGGAGGGACTATCCTCAACCAGATGTCATTTTTCATCAAGATGCTCAATAGGGCCAACAAGGCCAAGGAAAAAGTGGAACTATACAACCGGGCCAAAACCAACAGAGCCGTAAAATGAAACAGTTTAGAGGTAGATGCTTCAATTGCGGCAGGATGGGTCACCGGAGGCAGGATTACCCAGATAAGAGTAAGATACCCTAGCAGCAGGGGCAGAAACAACACGAATGTGTGTACGACATCCATCATACTGAAATCCAGCAGCCATCATCGGCCATTGATGGTATGTTCCTTCCTTCTAGTACTATAGGACACATTCTATTCAATATTGGGGCATCATACTGTGTCATAGGTACTCATTTTGCACGAACCTTAGAACTTTTAGACACTACTGAGAGTACGGTGTCATGCGTAGACTCATCATTGGAAAAGGGTCATTAATTTTCTTTATAGGCTGGGGTGTAGGTATATAGTTTGGTAGTTTAGTTTTACCTATAGTCATACTAGTTTAGTCATACATGAGCACGATGTCATTATTGGCATGGATTGGCTTGCCACATACATAGCCATGATAAATTGATTCGGTGGGAGTATTATCTTTGCTATTGTGGGGCAAGAGATGTTTTGGTGGCGATGCCTCGCCTAGAAGGGGGATCTTCCACCTACTTGTATTACATAGGAGGATATCTCTAAGGAGATTGTGATTCTCCTGGATTCGATTCCAGTCGTTCATGAGTTTTCAAATTTATTTCAGGAGATAAGTGGGTTATGTGTTGAGGTGTTTTGTGGAGAGTAAAACAACAGGAGTTAAAATTTTCTTAAGTGAGAATAAGGGGCAGGGGCATGGAGCTTGCAAGGGAAATGGTTAATATAATTTTCCATTTAGTTTAGACAGATGCGTTATATCCAGAAGACGATTAAGTAGCCAAGGCGATTGGCAAAGTAGAAGTATGAGTTTTATCCTTAGAGGATGAAGCGTGCTTTATATGACACGAGCAAGTCATTATATTTTTATTTATTGCTAGATTCGCATATGAGAAGGATTTAGTGCGTATATCTATATCGTTATTATTTTGTATATGTTCCCATAGTAAAGTGGGATTGTCTTTAGTGTTCTCTGCGGATGACAAATGGGAACACTATTAGTGATTCATATTCTTTATTGAGAATTCTTGTATTGGTGATGTGATATGTGAGTACAACATTATACTAATAATGGTTTATAAAAACGGTTAAAATAATAGTGGACGGTGATTTTTAGGCTATCGGAGTGGATGCCTTAGGGCAACATGTTTTGTTTTGGAGAGGCCTCACCTGCGAGAGGGCCAGACTCGTACTTATATTATCTATTATTGGGACTTCGAAGGGTATAGTAGTATCAAAATGTTTAAATCCCGGAGTGTTTAGGGACCTTGTTGCCATAGTTCAGTGTGTACTGGGTTTACCATTGAGCGAAAAGATTTAACTCAATATTATGTTTAGCGCTTGGACTTGGTGATAGGAAGAGAGCGTTGATATACTTATCCTTTAGAGATGTGGGAGTTGAGAGTTACGCCCATATGATTGGGAACGGGATTTCAAGAATCCTGATTGTATGTATTCAAGGTTTATAGAATGTTATTTCCACAAATACTGAATCATTATAAAATTGGCAAAATGTTCTTTGTTAAGTGTAATTACGGGAGGAGATGCAACTTTTTATGCCAAGAGACGGAATAACAGGGTACATCTTATGGACGGAGGGCCTAATGGATTTCGGTAACCGACAATGCTAGGTAGTAGTGTATCGGGGAGGTTCTTTGTTTGGATTTCACTTTGCGAGACATCCCACGCATGAAAATTAGAGTAATGTTGGAAGTAGGAAGATGTTTGGTCATTAGTCTATAAGTTTAGTACCTCTATCGTAGTAGGGGTAGGTAATTATATCTGTAAATCAGAAGCTTAATTATGAATTAAGGTCAGTAGAGCCGGTTATGTGGAAAGAAAGCATTTAAAGTTTTGTCTCATCACCCCGAGTTGAGGGGTGGAACGATGATAAGGAGGATTTAAAATTTCAATTTCTAGAGTGATTGAGAGTACCCAAGTGTTGTAATCGCGTTGTGAGCGTGAAAAGAAAGAATTGGGTGTTATGTGTGAAGCGTATGTGGTGCCTACGCTAGCATGCACGGTGTATAGGGTGTGTGGGCATCCTGGTTAGCTGATGTTAGAATCGTCCAAGTTTTAGGGATGTGGGAATAGACATGTGGAAGATATGTTTGTGGGACTAACATAACGAGGTGAAAGTGACAGAGTGGATTAAGCGTCTCGTGAAGATAATAACCCATATATACATGTGTAATTTGAGTAGCACACTCGAATTTGGTTGGAAGACTATAGGAAGCCATTTACAAAGGGGTATTTCTTGAGAATGGTAGAATTTAACTATATGGATAACACTCGGAGAGGGGTTATAATTATTCAAATGTTGAGAGCGAGTTGCGCGTACAAAGAACGATGATGTTAGTGTGGTATAAAAGGTCCAGAAGTGCACATCGTGGAGAAAAGTGCACGAGTTGGAACTTTCAGTATACCCCAAGGAAAGAAGGGTAGTATTAAGTGTCACTTAATGTGGGCATTTCAAGTAGAAGTCGATGTTGAGCGGTACATAGTAAGTGGTTTCCGCATACACCACTCATAGATAGAAATCGGTTGGAACAAGAGGGCCAACCAGAGAATTTTGTGACTATCGGTAATTCCTATAATGAAAGAGGCCGGTAAAGTCGGTAAAGTTTCTTGGATGAGTTACCAACCCCACGGTAAGATCAAGAGTTCCTTCGAACATGTGGAACAAGATGCCCAAGAAGGAAGTAATTGATATTCCTTTGGAGTGGTTGACAACATTAACTAGTGTTCCCTAGTCTTCCTTTGAAAGGAAGGGTTGTGCAGGTACGTGGTCCTACATGGTATTTTTTTTTAATTAGGATGAGATTTTTGAATCCCACCTTAAAAATGGGATTTCAGGAAGCAGCGGGGATTATATTACGTTTTGAGTAGGATGTATCACCCATAGCCGAGGAGTAGGCGAGCGGTGATTAACGATTAATGGAGTAGCGTGAAAGAAATTTTTAGATTTTTTTTGGTGATCGTTAAATCCCCACAACGGTTATAGATATCAAGAGGAGTATGATACGGTAATTGAGGGAAGATATTACCTAATGGTAGGGTTCTGTGGGAACACTCGTATCTGCTTATTGTGAATAAGGTACTTATTAAGGTTTTGGGTGTGGAAAAACCTTAACTTTTCTCACTCTGAATATTAAAAGATGGACGAATTATCAAATATTTTGGAGTTGGTCAAGTTAGAGTCTGATGTTTATGGTGAAATTACCATGGCTATTTTTGGCAAGTTGTAGTGAGATGTTCGTCTGGTTTCTCTCATAATGGGAGTTGTGCGTTTAGATAAATATGAGTAGTTGTCATGTAGTGAGGTGCGGCCTCCCAATCATATTGAAATAATGAGAGCCAATGATATATAGGCTCGTCTTATGCGAATGTTTTCGGATAGGAGCATATTGTGAAGTGTCGTTAATGAGAGTGTTAAACAAGCTTGATGTGAAACGGGGGCTATAGTAAATGAGCGCCTTACTTTGAAGTTAGTTTACATACTAATGAGGTATCCAAATTTTTTTTTACCAGGTATGCCTCATTTTCCGAATTTCGGGACGAAATTCCGTTATTAGGGGGGAACTATGTAATACCCCGTATTTTTATGGCTTTTAAAATAAGGGATTTATTAAATTAACTGAGTTATTAATTTAATATTAATTCGAAAATAATTTTTTTATATATTTACTAAAGTGATGTGAGTTAGTAATTATTGGATATTTATTGAATATTACCGGATGAGTAAAGTAATATATGAAATTTATTTTATTCAAATTGTCACGAGTGAATAAAATGGCAATTATGGAAATTATTATTATTAAAAGTGAATAAATTATAGGTCACCCATATAGTCGTTTCGAGTGCGCCAATGTATTCGGAAGGGTCGAGATAGTCAAAATAATGTACCCGGAGGTTTAGTTTGGGTCTCGGGACATTTTTAGGCCTAATTAACATCCCGGGAGGGCGTTTTTAGATATTTTGTATTTTGGGGCATGGAAACCCACGAATTTTCTAAGGTTATATCAGATGTTAGGGGTTATCTTCTAGGGTTAACATAATCAAGAACAAAGAACGGCCATTGAAGAGGAAGGGTAGAATCTTTCCAAGGAGTTCTAGGTCAAAAACTCCATCATTCGCACCGCCGTCACCACCAAATTGTAGATCACGCGACGAGGAACACAACCACACCAATTTCTTCCACAAATCAGAAACAAAGATTTCCAGGTAAGTATCTATCTTGCTTTATTTTAGTTTATGCTTCAATTATGTTAGTCTACGGTTGATTAAAACTAGTTTCGTGAATGAAAGCATATGTTGGAGACTAGAATTCGCATGTTATAGAGGTAATAATCACATTCTGGAAATATAATTCACATATAGAGGATGTACCACGAATTTTCTTTGAGTTAGGAGTAGAAAATATGGAAAAAGAATTGGAAGAATTAAGTTAAAGAGAATATTAGGTTCTTGAAGTTTATGTAAATTTTACCCATTTAATCGTTATACTTGATGAATTCAGACATCTTTCACGTTTAAAATCATGTATTTAAGCATATAGTACTTTTGATGATGTTGGTTGGGAGTTTGGGAATCATATATGGAGATTTGGTTGAGGTTGGAGAGGCAAATCCGTAACTGGGTTAATGCAATTTTTGCCATAACTGCTTGATCGATCGATCGATTGATGATCTATCGACTGACCCCTTACCTCGATCGATCGACCCCTCCTGGAAAACTGTATATTCCCCTTATTTTCGTTTCATCCGAACAAAAAGGCATAGGAACCCTCGATTATTATTGTTAGAGTATAATGAGATATAAATAGGACCAGTAGGGTCTAGGTAACCCTATTGAGTGAGAATTTAATGTAAGATGAAATAAAGGGTCAATGGGAAGTTATTCGCACATATGATATCAAGTGTACGATAAATAAAAGATCGAGACTTGTAAGGAAGTTAGACTAGAAAGAAAATGAGAGTACCTATTGAAATTATACTTAAGGTGATAGAATACTTCGAGAGATGAGAAGTAAGTAAGGAGTAACTTATATATCAGAATCGAAGTGACGATTCAGTTATATGAGAATCGAGTAAAATGTGTTAAGAGCGGATAACTATAACTATGGGTCGTGGGCGCACCTAATTTAAAACCATGTGAATATTATATTTTTATGACTGTGTGATTGTGCATATATTATATATCTGTGTAAAAATTATACCCGAGCAACTTGCTATCACGGGGGTTTTCGCGTCGGGACAGGCTTATCTCGATTGGACCTTTATGGGGGATAACGACTTGTAACCTAGAAGATAGTATCCTCAATTACAGGCTATCTGAGTGATAGTCAGATGGTCCTAAGAGATGTGAGAGTATGTGCTAAACTCTTAGGTTCGGGAACTATGCTTCGCCTTCATTTGTATGTGTTTTTTGTTAATACAATTCGAGAGTGATTCCGAACTAGTATTTCCCTTAGTATGGGTGATACTGGGACTTGATAGCAGAGTACGCTAGGACCATAAATTTTATGTGGGGTGACGTTAGTATATATATTATATGTGACACTAATATATATACATATATTTACATGAGAATTTTCTACTGTGCGTATACGTAATTAAAAAATGAATAAATGTTTCAACTCTCTTAAATGTTCGGGAACTTCATAATGGTACTGATTTGTTTTAAATAGTGTAAGGAATCTTGAAGAGATTTGTTTTCTATACTAAATACTATCAGCCTGTTATTTCTCGTGAGAAAACTTTATGAAAAATAAGTGAGATCGACTTATGAGGATTAGTAGTACGATAGACGTGCACACTAGATGAGAGGTAAGAATTCTCAAGAGAGTGTCGCATACTAACATGGTTGTTGCATTAGCCGGTAAGCATTTTAAATACTTGCCAAACTAAATTTTAAATTGTTTTACAATCGGTCTCTGACCTGTTTCCTATTATCTCTTCTCTCTTGTATATATATGTATATATTACAGGTGCCTAGACACATGGTCGTCATGCTTAGGTTCTTTGGATTGGATGTGGTGCAGCTTATGTGGGAGTTGCAGGCCATTGCTTAGACGACCTCGTTGTTGATTCCACTCTTATTTCAGCTCTAATTAGTTTGGGCATGTGTCGTCCAATTCCTTATCTAGTTGGATTGTCATAGATTATGTTCATTTATCTTTAGTACTTTATACTCATGGGGATTTTAGTTACTATCAGGATGGTTTCATTTGTAATTCTTAAACTTAGTATTGGTTTATTTGAATGGTTAAATTCTTGGGTGTTTATTACCAACCTGAATAATTTGTGTGATTTCTTAAACTATTAATTATTAAAGGTTTTCATATCTGAATTTAAATAAAATGGAAATGAATGGTTTAAATGGTTTTGACACTTATCTTAATTATTTAGGGTGTTTAAATTGGAAATTTTAAATTACGACAGTGATGCTAAGAATGAACCAACTGTTTACCTTGATTTTAATTTAGTAAAGGACTGATCACCCGGTATTTAATTAGGCGGGGTGTCATAATGTATAAATGATATAACTTGGGAGATCGTTATAGGATATCATATGGAAATTTATTTAAATACGTTAGTGTGAATAATAACTGAAAAACTCATATACGTGATGTGAAATGCATAAGTGGTATAACTTGTGAGAATGTTATGTGGAATTAATGAGAAATGACTTAAATAAGTTAACGAGATTAATTACTTATAAAGTATAATAAACCGACTCGGGTTAGAGTAGTGGAAAATCGTGGTTAGCTAGGTGGATCATGTATAGAACTTTAGGCTTGCACAATGATGGAGGGGAAAGGTGTCCTCAAGAGGGTGTACGACACTAACTTAAATATGAAGAGAATTCATGCATTTTAAGTTCCCACATTTAAATTCACTTGCTAAATATTTCCAAATGTTCTAACCCTTACTATAAAATATTTTCAAAGTATTTTAGGTGTCTAGCCACAGGGACACCGAAATTGCTCTATTCCAGGGTTATGTAGTTGTAGCATATGTGGATGCTGCGGGATATTTTCTTAGACGCCTATCTCATTCTCTCTAGATAGGGACATCTCAGTTTTACCGCTGGGCCTGTACATTTATATTTTGTTTGGCCTGTAGCAGTATTCTCTTTTATACTGTGGACTTTGTTGGTTTGCTTATAGTCGATGTTATTCGGCTAATACTTCTAGTAGAATTTTGGTATGATTAGTTTCTTTTTATGTGTTGGTTATTTGAAATCTTATTGTGTTGTGGGTTTGGGCTTAAATAAAAAGACTAAATTTGGCACCATGTCTTTTAAATACTAGGTGGTTAGTAAGTTTTAAAAAGTGTTCGACGGTGACGCTAAGAATGAAACAGATGGTATTCCTGTATAATTTGATATAGGACTGATCACCCAGTATTTTATTAGGCGGGGTTTCACATTAGGTTCCATAGTTTTTGTGGCTTTGAATCAAGATTTGTAATTAGATTATTTATTTCGAGTTTTATTCAATCTTTTGGAATTAGCCTTTATTTTGGAGTTAGCATGGTGACGGATTTTATTGCATTGATCTTTATATTCGTTGGATTCATTTAATAAATATCGTTTTGGGAAAAAAAATATCGTCTCATATTTCTATCACATGCTGAGAATGATATTTTATTTTATGACACCCGGAGTACGTCGACGACAGTGGTTGGCCACCCCGATGTCGAATTTGCACAGGGTGTTAAATTCACCAAAAAGAAGATTCTCATTGGACCTTAGGATGCTATGACATGTGGGATGAATCATGGTCTCTATTCAACTCTCTTCGTCTAAAGGGAAATGCAATGACGTCTACCTTAATGATGTAACTGAAGTGGTATGCATAGTTAAACAATTGATAAATGATTATATATTGTAATCTATGAATTATAAATAATCATACATTTTTTGTCAACAATCGAAATTTTATTTTTTTCCATATTCATTCATTCTGTGATTACGAAAAAGCAAGTAACATACTATCAATCGTAGAAAAAAAGAGATAAATGAATTTCTGAACAAATTATAATACCATCAAAAGAATTTAAATGTAGAATTGGCAATGCGATAACAACCCCTCAACAACCCCCAGGAAGGTGATGACCAACTACCAAAAATAACTAGCCTTATTCAAACATATCACAATGAGATATCAATGATTAATTGCATTATTCATTTTATTTGTTTTCTGCTCTCGGTTGCATAATCAATATTTTTTATGTCATAGAGAAGTCAATTATGGGTGGAGAACTTAAAGTTCAATTAGACAGTGATTTTATGGACGAATTTAAATGTAAAATAGTACATATGTTACTAAATGACTCACCCAAAACATGGACATAAGAGTTCAATTTTGCATCAAAAAAGCAAAATATTCTGTTGCATCAAATAAAATTTTACATTTTTCATTTATATTTTATAGTTAGTTTTGAAATTTGTGGATTAATGTTCATCGATTAAGATTTCGTTTAAACATGTGAGTTAGAAGTATATAGAGCACATTGCGAAATCTTTATTTTGCATTACCAAATACATTATATTGCGTTAAGATATCATTATTTTCCATTGCAAAATGAGTATTTCGTAGTGTAAAATAACGATACTGGAATGCGATATAATGTATTTGGCAATGCAAAATATTATACTTTGGTGCGAAATAGACATAACTTTACACTATGAAATAAACATTATTTCTTGTTTTTAATATAGTTATAAAATTAAAACTTATACATTATTCAATCCTCTAGAGAAGACAATATTCACAACACTTTACACGGGGTAGAACTGAACATAAACACAAAAATATTAGAGTTCCAAAAGAGAAACTTTCCTTGAGGTATAAATTAAAATAAACACATAAATATTAGAGTTCCAGAAGACAATCCATATTGACATTAAAATTTAGATATTAGAACTAATAAAAGGCACTCATCTGTAGGATTGCATCAAACTTGCATTCGGTACATTCTAAATGCTTATACTCATCTTTGAAGAAAATCCTCCTATACTTGTCATTTATTTTACAAACGGATCCAAACCTATCATTACGACCATAATACCTTGAATAATGAGAAATTTTGCAAAATGAGAGAAAGATTCCTTCTAAAACTCCCAATAATTTAAAAAAACCCTATACCTCAACATGTCAATTGCAAATGCCTTATCACTTATTGAACAAGTACTTCCAGAAAAAATTGGAAAATCATGACACGCGTATAAATCTCCATTAGCACCGATATCTTTGAGTATTACTGTGTGGGCCAACTAACTTCAGATTCCATAAACCTCCAAATAATATAACTATATTTGACATCATTTATAGCTCTATTAAACCTATAATTCCACCACGTCCAGCCCAAACTGAACTTATTAAAATCACTAATGAGAATATCTCCCATGTAAATTTGGTCTAAGTTATCATCATCCAAACGTAACTCCATAACCTATTTATATGTAAGGAGTATGTTTAGAATATCAAAAATTGACAACACCAAAAATATTTTGATGAGGACTTCATCACAAATATTGAAAAATGTGGGCTATTTTTTAGGACGGTAATTTTTTAGAAGAGAGTGTTTCTTTCAGTTATAAAAGATTAAGAGAGAATGGCATCTTACCAATAGTTTTCAAGTATTTATAGAAGAATGAAGAAATTACACCCCTTGGAAAGTGCAATGCTTATGGTAAAGTCACCATAAAAATGCATATTTTGACTGTAGTATCAATGTGTATATTTAAGCATTGACTAATAATAATAATCACAATGCGAAATCAAAATGTGAAGTTTCACTATGAATGGGTATGTGTAAGTGCAAAATGATTATGTGCGATGAATATTGTTGATGTCCAAAATTACTATTGACTTTATCTTCGCTATGAATTACCAATTTTGTAATCACAAATTATAGGAGGGGTCCCCCCCCCCCCCCCCCCCACGTGGATGATTAACTTAGCCGAGTGAGTTGACAGTTTACAAAGAAAGATGTCTCACAAACACAATTTGAAGACTTTATATGCAAGTGGTTAATAGGACCCACCTCAAGGTCTCTTCACAAGCAAGTATCTCGCAGTGCTCTACCTCGAAGAGCCTCTAACGGACTTGGCTCGAAGGACCCAGCTCGAAGAACAAAGGTCACCTGGATGACAATAGTTTGTAATAAGAATTGGAATTCTGTATTATGTACATTGTTTGATGAATATATATGTTAAGTGGGGTTGCTTGGTACCTGCGAGGGACCATGTCTGGCAGGGCATGGGAGGGCTTTCATGCCCTATCAAGCAAAACTCCTCTTGGGAACTTTACAGGGACATGGTTTGGAGGATTGAGAACAAGGCAACGTTGGGAACTATCACCAACCCTCTTGGCACACTTGTACAAAACATCACCTAGAACAAATGTCACCCGATCCCACTCATTGATTACGTATTCATGTGAACCTCCTCGAGTCATTCGATCACCCTTAATACTTTCCCCCTCGAGGTCACCTTCTCGAGGTACCTCGGCTGCTAGCCCCTCTGACTAACGTGACTAGATACAAAATAATAGCCATTATTTGAACGACTTCCTAACGTTGTGGCGCCTGACGTTTAGGAACTCAAGAATACAACACTCAAGTGCCTTTATCCTTAGGATGGCAGGTCTAGTTCACCAAATATGACCGTATAGCCATCCTAGAGTAAGACTCAAGATGACAAGTCATATCCTTCATTAATGACTTCAATACTTCTAACCGGTACAATGTTTTCCCTCCAAAACTAACAGATTTCATGCATTAAATGTAGATACTCATGAATTTAATTCACCAGGCCAAAGGGATCGAGGGCATGCTGACTCGAGCAACCTCTCCCCTCCATATAAATAAGACCAAAATAAACAAATCAAAAAAGAAGATCTAGAGCGTAGAACTAATGCCTAATTTTCCTTATACCAGATAACTCTCACGAGAGCATTAACTCATATACACATTCAATGCACCCATCATTAGGCATTAACCGATCTTGAAGTTCCTGCCTTGTCTTTATTGTGCCTAGAGTGCTTGTTCTTTCTCCCTAGAACCACGCTACCTGCTGGTTCCATTCATTTACTGTGTTTACTATATGTTATTCTTGTTAATATGTTCTTTAATGGAAATTTGATTATTAAATCTCTCTGTCTCCGAGTCAAATGTGGCTCTGACCTATACTTCATATCTAGCGGTGTTACAGCTAATCTTGATAAGGGGTTACGCCTCACTTAATACTACGATATTTTAAGAACCCACATCTTACATTTGGAGCCTCTACTGGGGAGTTATTCTCTTTTGAAAAGATGCTAGAGGATAACACCACTAGAAACATTGATTTTAATGCCTACAGCGTGAAGAAGAGGCAAGTAACGCCGCGTTGCCTGAAGCGGGGAGAATGATGAGGATAGAGCCTAGAGTACCTAGCGTTGGTACCACAAAGGCGATGGCCACGTAAGGAGGAATAGTCCAGGCATGGATGCATGGGCTAATGGGACTATTCACAGAGCTCTAACAGCCCAGGCAATGTTGGGATCCACCACGGGAGTGAGTTCCTTTACCACACTGCCAGCTAATGTACCGCTCTAACTATTACTGGAGGGGTGGCGGCACTTGCTTATGTTAACACTCTCCCCGTGGTTCCACGTATGACAAGGGAATCGACGTTACAAAATGGGGGAGTGACTCCAGCTGCTTAAGTTGTCGTGGTAAGTCAAGGTGTAGGCGCGCCAGCCTCAATGACTCCGGTGACAACAGTGCCATCATCAGCTTGCCCCTCGCTAGCCAGTTTAGAATGAAGAAAGAGATGCTAAAGTTCATAGCTATGTCTAAAGGAGAAATGTCTTCCATATACGATGGCTTTCGTACTCCCTACCCAGAGGAGTATAATAACGAACCCTAGCCAGTGGGATATATTCCCCCAATCTTTGAAAAGTACGTAGGGAAAGGTGCGAATCCCAAGGTGCATGTGAAGAGGTTCATCGAGAACTTGGGATCCCATTGCAATGATAAAAAGTTGAGGCTAAGGGAGTTCTCAAAGTCCCTAATAGAAAAAGTCCACACGTGGTTGTAATACCCCGTACTTTTATGCTATATTTAATTTGGGGATTTATTAAATTTAGTGTGATGATTTATTTAATAAAAATCCGGAAATTAATTATGTTATAATTATTAACGTGACTAGAGTTAGTAATTATAAGAAACTTGTTGAATATTACTAATGAGCATAGTAATATATTATATTGGTTATATTGAATGTCATAGGTGTATTAAATGACTATTTCGGAAAAATTAGTCGGGACGTGCCCGTGTCACGTCGGGACTAATTATGTTAATTAAAAAGTAAATATTTTATGAGTTGTCCGTATTATCGTTTTGAGTGCGCCAACACGTCCGGAAGGGTCGAGATAGTCAGAAAAGTGTACCCGGGGGTTTAGTTCGGGCCTCGGGGTGTTTTTAGGCCTAATTAGTGACCCGGGAGGGCATTTTGGTCATTTTACAAAATAGGGTAATTAAACCCACGAATTTCAGCCATCCTTAGCAGCCATTTAAGTCAGCCTTTTAGGGTTAGAACATTCAGAACCCTAGAACGGCCATTGGAGAAGAGAGGAGAGAGCTCTCAAGGTGATTCAAGGCCCAAAACACCACCGATTTCACCGCCGTCACCACCAACGCGTAGATCGCGAGGAGGAGAACGCAACCACACCAATATCAGCAGGAAACCAGACCTCTGAAATCCCAGGCAAGTGTTTAACTTGCATATTTTCGTTGGTGCAATAATCATATTAGTGTAGGAATGATTAGGAGTATAATTAAAGGAAGAAAACCCCAATTTTTGATAGGGATTTGCATGTAGAAATCGTTATATCCATATTCTGAAAATAAAATGTGAAGTAGATGATCAACCCACGAATTTGTGATGTTATGTTAGAAGGAAATTCTGGAGAAAACTGATTAGAACAAAAGTTAAGAAAACTTAGGGTTCTTGATGATTAGATGAGATTTTAGGTTGTTTAATCATGTTTAATGACGGTTACATGCATGCTTAACATTAGAAACATCTGAAAATATATTACCATGATTGTAGTATAAGTTTTGGGACGATTAGTGTTGGAAATTATGTATTTGAATGAAGAATATTAGTCAAACCCGTAACTGCACTTCTGCAGAAATCGAAATACCTGTTTGATCGATCGATCGAACCTAGAGCGTCGATCGATCGAGCCCCAGACGTCGATCGATCGACCCCTCCTGGCAAACTCTTTTTCCCCTTGTTTAATTAGTTGAATTAATTTACCGTGGAATATTTCTTGGGCATTGTAAATAAAATGTTTTGGGATATAGAAGAGACCAGTAGGACATATGATTAAGTGTTGAGAACTTTATTATGAAATGATAATTGGGTTTAAGGGAAATTAATTAAGGGACGACGAACTGCGTATTTCAAGTGAGAGATTACAACGAATACCTACGATAGTGAATAGACGTCTACCTACTGAATTTGTTACTTGGATGGATAAAATCCACAAGTGTCACGTAATTAGTGAGAAAACCCTCCGAGTTAAGGTTAGAGACGAAACCTTATACGAAGTCTTAAAAATGTAAAAGTTGAGGATAAATGTTGTAATTATGGGTAAGGAGAGCGACCTATATTAACATGATGAAATTGGTATATTTATATGATTTGTGTGTACATATATTATCTACATGTGAAAAATGTACCCTCGCTACTTGCTATCCCTGAGGTTACCGCGCTGGGACGATCTTATCCTGTGTTGCTTTATGGGGGATATTGATTCGTACCCTAGAAGATAGAGATCCTAGGTACGGGCTATCAGATTGATAGTTGGACGGTCCTAAGGGACGTGTGGGTATGTACTGACCTCTTGGACTTGGAATCTATGCTTCGCCTCAACGTTGTTTTGTATATGTTAATACAGTTCGAGAGTGATTCCGAACTTGTGTTTCCCTTTGTGTGAGCGATACGGGGATTGGATAGCAGAGTATGCCCGCACCATAGATTAGTTGGGGTACTGTTTTATATATATATATTATACGAGTAGTTAATATATATATGAGGTTATAAACTTTAAACTGCCTACTGTGATTTGATAAGTAGAACATGGTTGTTGACTCAAATTATTAAATACTTGTTTTGTGAAAGTATGAGAAGACACTGGAAACTTTATATTTTAATGAAGCTAAAACGAGAGGAGTGCTACATATTGAAAGTAAACTTTTTAAAACATTGTCATCATTCGGTTTTGAAAACTTAGGAGTAAGTTAAGATAAACTAAATTATTTGGGAAGGTTAGTACGATAGGCGTGCACATTAGAAGAGAAGTGAGAATTCCTCAAGAGAGTGTCGAATTAATATGACTTGCATTGGCCTGTATCAATTTAAATACTTGCTTAACGTATTTTAAACTCAAACACACTTTCGGGCCCTGACCCGTTTCTTTTTCTCTCTCCCTCTTTTGTATATATATGTATGTATTTCAGGTGCCCAGCCACAGGGGCGTCTTGCTTAGGATCTATTGGAAGGAACGCGCTGCAGCTTAGGTGGGAGTTGCAGGTCTTTTGATTAGACGACTTCGTCCATTCAGATCCACTCGTAGCACTTTCATTCAGATGGGCATGTTTAGCCCTTTCCATTATTTCTTTACGTTGGGACATTGTTATTTCAGTTATTTCCTAGTTCGTTATTATGGGATTTTGTTCAGATCGGATGTACTACTTTATTTTTCTCGCATGTTGACATTCGTTGATGAATGTTTTATATTTTGGACTCTTTCGTTCCAGTTTATTGTGGTGTGTATCTTATTCGTTGAGCTTTGTTAATTAATTAAATAAATCTTTTCTTTAAATAAAATTTGGAAGTTAATGTTTAAAATTGGTTTTGACACTTAGCTTAATTATTTAGGGTGTTAAATGGAAAGTTTCTTTTTACGACAGTGATGCTAAGAATGAACCAAACTGTTCACCTTGATTTAATTTAATAAAGGAGTGATCGCCCGGTATTTAATTAGGTGGGGTGTCACAGTGGTACTCCTACCTAGCTCCAAGTAGTGTAAGTTCTTAGGAGGACTTACATGTTTTGTTTGTGCAAATTTTTTTCTTAGCTGAGGATGAGTTCACACTCACCCAACTCGCGTGCAAGAAGCAGAATCCAGGAGAGGATGTTGTGGCCTATATCCGAAGGTTTCGTGAATTCTCCCTAGACGCGAGGGAGGAGATGTGAGAGAACAAGATTTTTTAAGTATGTGAAAAAGGTTTGCTACCCGAATACATATGTCACTTGATTAACGAGACAAGAGAAGGTACATTTATAGCCTTCTTGAAGGCAGCAAGGAATATCGCATTAGTGGTAAAACCCATAATACCACCTCCATCTTTGCCTAGCTTGATGGGGAGGCCAACAAATACCTCGGTTAAAAATACCCTCCAAGATCAACTACGCAGATGATAGAGGTAGAGAAAGAGGTAATGGAGTTTAGGAGGTAGAAGGGGTAGAAGCAACAAGAGACGGTTCGAAGACGAAGAGGATCCTCCAGAATTACCTTGCACGGTGGAGCAAGCCTTGAACTTGTATGATCTTATTGTCCATGATAAAGTTTGTTGGCCGATTAATGTCCACACTGCACCAATCTCTCGAGAAGATAGAGAGAAACCCCATATTGCGCACTCCATAGCAGGGTAAATTATCCTACTAAAGTGTGTTTTTCATTAAGAATGTTGATTGAACGGCATGTCAATAATGAAGACATTGAGTTCCTACAGACCAAAGTAAATAATAACCCTTTACCGCCCCCATGGGGCCTATATGGCTAGCGCCTTCGATGAGGAGGCCGAGTGGTCAATGATGGAATAGTGTCCTGGGGGAATGACTTTGAAGGCACTCTGAATAGTAGCTTCGTAGATTCTCTCAAGGAGCACTTTCGAGTTGGCTTGCATGCGTTTGGATGATGATACTAAAGATGGAGAGTACGAAGAAGAAGAAGAAGAAGCATACGATGCTGTTGAGATGCTCAGTGGGTATATGGGAGCTTGTTCTCTAGGAGAGGTCAACGTAGTAATAACATATGATCAGGTTACGTATAAAAATTTGGAAGAAGTTTATGAGCTCGAGGATAATCGAATGGATCCGTGGATTAAATGTGTAGCTATGGCTCGCTCGCCAAAATTCAGCTGGTTCTTTGACCAGGTTGGCCTTCCTGAAGATTCCCTGCTGAAATTTACGAGGGCCATTATGGAGATTGCAAAGAAAAATATGGCCCCTCATTTGAAATGAAAGGGACCTATAGATAAATTAGTGAGTAAATATCTCTTAAAAGTCACATTCTTGGAGGCAGATGGGATGATCAGGTACCCACACAATAGACCTTTGTATGTTACTGCATCGATGAATAATTGTGTTTTCTCGTGAGTATTGTTAGATGGAGGGGAATACATCAACATAATGCCAGTGGGATCCTTCTATGCCATCAGGTTGTCAAAAACAAGGATAGGGCCCCACTCGTTGGCAATATCGAGTTATGATAATCAGTCCTCCAAGTCAGTGGGCTACATTAATGTGGGCATTACGATGGGGAATATCACTTCCCATATCAAATTCCACATCATGAATTGTGAGCCATCGTATCATTTTTTGGTAGGTAGGGTATGGATGCACAGCCATGGGTTGGTACCCTCAACATATCATCAATATGTTAAAGAAAACATAAAGGGTAAGGAGGTGGTGATACGAGCTACCAAGAAACCTTTTGCAAAGGAAGAGCCCATTTGGTGGATGAAGCTTTCTATACCGATCTAGCAAAAGAAGCTACTATGGTGACAAGATATACTGAGGGGATAAGGATCCCTTCAACTCGAGAGAAGGTGAGGGAACCTGATCAAATGATTGTGACTTATGAAGAAGAACGTGATCTAGGGGCAATAACCCCCCCCCCCCACCAGCCCGTCAAGACACCTTCTTGATCGAATAACCCTGCAAATTGATCCCATTGAGAACTAAATCTAGACACAGAGCTTTATTAGTAGGCAAATGGTGAAGGAGGTGGATAAGAATCATAGAAATAGACCTTTCTAAAGAGACGCGACCTGACAGTGCAAACGGGTTATTTTTCCTAACAACAGAATTATTTATAGATTATGAAGGTGTGAGCGGGAAGTCGAGAGACTGGACGATGAAGCTGACCCAGTGTATGAATGCTTCTTGGTAGATAACCAGGGCCAATGCCTAGTAATTGACAATTTTGGGATCCAAGAGTTTGTAGAAGAAGTGGATGAAGAGATGAAATGTATGAAATATGGCCTTAGGCCATAGATCCAGGAATTAGAAAAGATCGATTTGGATAAGGAAGGTGGGGATTCGAACCCCATCTTCATTTCAAAGTACTTATAAGGAGACCCTCGAGAGGGGTTAATCAAAATGTTGGTAGAGTTCAAAAATATCTTTGCATGGAAGTACATCAAGATGCCTGGGGTTGACACAAAAGTAAGTTGCCACAAATTAAATGTCTTGCCCTCAGCAATTCTAGCTACATAGGCCACTCGAACATACATAGTAGAGTTGTATTTGAAGTTCAAGGAAGAAGTATAGAGGTTTCTCGTGATAGGGTTTATAGTTTCGATACAACACCCGATATGGTTGTTCAGTATTGTACCGATGGGAAAGAAAGACAAAGGCTAAATCAGGATATGTATAGATTTCAAAGATCTGAACCGAGCGTGATCGAATGACGAATTCCTACTACCCTCCATTGATAGCTTGGTCGACGCGATAGCGGGTCACGAGATGTACAGCTTTATGGACGGGTATGTGGGCTATAATTAGATAAAAATAGATCTAGATGATGCGAATAAGACTACCTTTCGAAAACCTTTGGGCAATTTCATGTACACAATCATGCTTTTCGCATTGAAGAATGTAGAAGCCACCTATCAGAGGACGATGATGGCCATATTCCATGACCTTTTCCACAAGACTGTGGAGTTTTATGTTGACAACTTGGTGATTAAGTCCAAGAAGTAAGAATCCCACCTAGACGACTTGAGGATGGTATTTGTTCTCTACAGGAAGTATAAGTTAAAGATGAACCCCCTCAAATGCTCCTTTGGGGTAATGAGTGGGAAACTCTTGGGATTCATGGTAAACCTCTAGGGGTACAAATGGACTTGGATAAACAACGATCCATCCTTGATATTCCATGACCAAAATCCACGAAAGAGATAAAGAGTTTCCTTGGCAAGCTGTCCTACTTGAGGCGGTTTGTCCTGGGGCTGGCTGCGGTAACACATCCCTTGATGGAGATACTGAGGAAGGGCGTGAAGTTTGCATGGGAAATAATGCACCAGGAGGCCACGAACAAGTTGAAGGCTCTCCTTACCTCCCCTCAAAAAATGATCCCTTCGAAGGCAGGTACCCCTTTACGCCTATATCTCACGTCAACAGAACGGTTCATTGGGGCTTTGTTGGCCCAAGAGAGCGAAGGCATTGAAAAACCAGTTTATTATCTAAGTAGAATTATACATAGGCCTGAGTCCAGATAGACTAGCATCGAGAGGCATTATTTATCCCACGTATTTTTAGCACAAAATTTTAGGCACTACCTATTATTATTTACGGTTCATATTGTAACTATGTGTGACCCCGTAAAGTTTTTGCTTGCTAGAACTGTGTTAATAGGCAGGGAAGCTAGATGGTTCTTAATACTCTCGGAGTATGATCTCAAGTGCATGGTCCCCTGAGCCATAAAAAGTCAGGCATATGCAGATCTGTTGGTTATTTTCCCATTTGGGACGTTCGAACAGCCTATTAAAGAGCTCTTGGGTAAGTCAGAAGCAAAATTCAGGGGGCATATGCTAGATCGACATTTTATTTTCACAAGTTCATTGATTGATCCCTTTTATTATATTTGATCTAATTAGCATTGTTGTGTAAGCGTAGCTAATAATCAATTAAATAATAGAAAGGAAAGGAAAGGAAATAACAAAGTTGCTAATGTTTCTTTATTTCAAATAAATGATAGCATTGTGGTTACAACTAATTTAGAAAAATTCAAAAGTTAACAAAAAAAGGGAAAGACCAACAAAAGAAACACTAGATAATGAAGCTAGGGGTCGTCCATAATAAAGCAAAGATTATCTAAACCAAACAGTTGGTGGTGATGTGGGCGAAGATTCTGCTAAAGTTGGCTCTGCTCTGCAACAAGGTCAGCTAGATTCTTCTGGCGACTTTCTTGGGCCTCATAGATGGTTTCAACTCCTTTTCATTTTCAACCAACTTTGCCTCCACACGAGCAACTACCTCACGAGCCTCTTGAACTACTTGCTCAGTCACCAGCAACTGGGATTCTAAACCCGCAAGTTCTTCAGAAATAGCCACCTGCTCGCAATGGGAATTCTGGAGGCAGTTATAAATGCTAGGAAGATCGCTCTTTTTGAAACTCCGCAGCAGCTCCACCAGCCTTTTCATGGAAAAACCACCATTTTTAACGCATTAACCCTACCCAATAAAGTTTTGACAGTGTCGGGGCTAAGGGACATAAGAGGGTGCTGAGAATGTCCTCTAATACCATCGCGAGCCCAAATAATCAGCCAGCCATCATCCCAGGAAGTGGATGCAGACAACGAACAGTAAAGGTCAGATGAAAGGGAGCTAGAATTCGCTCAATTAATAAACCGGGACCCTCAATCAGAACAAAAGGGAAGCTAGCCAAAGTTTGTCGCACAACAACCTCAGGGGATGCCTCAGGCGAATGAATACCGAAAATTCTATCACTGGCTGGTGGTTGTCGGGTATGTGAAGCACTATCACTTGCTTGCACTTGGAGAACGCATGGTGGAGAAGTATCACCAAGTACACGGACCCCGCCCAAAGAAGCAGCTGAAGCTACTATCGGTTCTTAAAATAATTCCTTAACAACAGGCTCCACTTCGATCCTATAAATTGCTAGTTGATCAACCTCTAGCAACAAATAGTTGAAGATAGCAGTAAAGATAAAGGAAAGCATAAAAAATATACTATGGTAACTTAGAGATTTATGCCAATAAGACTAGGCCCGTCTGACCCTCGGTTATGGGAGATTTATGCCTTTAAGACTAGGCCCGCCTGACCCTCGATTATGGGAGATTTATGCCTATAAGACTAGGACCGCCTGACCCTAGGTTATGGGAAAATTATTCCTATAAGATTAGTCTCTCCTGACAATCAGTTACGGGATATTTTTTCCTATAAGACTAGACCCGCCTGACCCTCGGTTATGGGAGATTTATGCTTATAAGACTAGGCCCGCCTGACCCTCGGTTATGGGAGATTTATGAAATATAAAGTCCTATATTCCTAGGCCCGCTTAATCTGCGGTTATGGGAGATTTTGATTTCAAGGCTAACATATTTATATATAGAAGATAGATAAAAGAGTGGAAATAGCTCAGGTTGTCGCTCCTCTGCAAACTCGCGAGTGGCCATCTGAATCACTTCCTCCTCTTTAATCACCTCGGGGGCCACTAATGGGGGATGAATTTAAGGGCAATCACATTCTCCCTAACTTCAGTAACCTGATCCCGCCTATTCTCCACCATCTCAATAACATATTCTTGTTTACCCTCTCCTTGGGCAACTACAGCTGGCTCAACACCTTTCAGGTTTGAAATCGAAGGCCTGAATAAAGTAACAAGCATTTGATCCTTTGAAGGTGGAGGCACCACGAGGACAGTTAAAATGGGTGTGGGAGCCTAAAGAAGGAAGAAAAGAAGAAATTGAATCAGAATAATCAAGGGAGCAATAAAAGGGGGAGATATGTGCAGAAAATAAAAGATTACCACAGGCATCAAAGTCACAACAACAATAGGCATAGGCATAGCTTTAACATATTTCACAGAAGGCACCCCTTTCTCGAGGCCAGCCTGCTCACGTAAAAAATAGAGGTTAGGAGAATATATGCTACTCAACGCAGATGAAGTATCAGATATAACTGCCCCTAGGGGGAAATAGGAGATTACCTGTGAAGTAATAGGGGTAGCTCTCTCGACGGGATGATTCTCTCCAACTTCAGCATGCGCTTCAACCTGAAAAGAGACATGGGAATATTAGTATGAAAAGAAGAGAAGGAAGAAGATACTTACAGAAAGAGAGGTTAAGAGGCTTTCCTCTCCTTTTCACACATCCTCTACAATCTCATACTCTTGAGGAGGCGAGGCAGGTTTTGTGGGATAAACCATCCTCCTCAACCTACGTCGTCGCACCAATGTAGTTTCTTCTTTTTCTTATTACTCTTATTATTCCTCTTCTCCATCTTCTTTGAATTCCACTTCCTCTCCCTCATCATCATAATCAACTTCATTAACATCACCACTAGACACATTTTCCTTAGCCAACTCCTCCTCACTGGACTCACATGACTCCTCCATTACAAGATTGAGGGGGCCAATCGCTTTCCTCTCTTTACTACCCCCAGTAGATTGGGAATCATAAGAAAACCCATGAGAAGACATCTCGGCTGACATAAAAGCCCGGTCTTCTTCACTAAAATGTTCCAAAGTCTGGAAAAGATCATCCACCATCTGTCTCACTGCTTTGGAAATATTTGGGTCAGGAGTAAAGGCTAATGGAGGTGGTGGAATGGTTTTATGCTTTTTGGAAGGCGCCTTCCGAGTGGCCCTAACTGCTGCTCCCGTTGAGGCAACGCGGGGATATTCGGTCCTTCCAACTGGCCTTGAAGGACCAGGGGAATCATCGGTCGGAAGAATGGAAGGCTGAGTGGTTTTCTTTCTCTTCACAATCGTCTAATCCACAGGCACTAGGGGAGGCAACTCGGGGGGGGGGGGGGGGGGGGCATTGGAGTTGGCTATGCTGATGGAAAAAATAGAAGATTGGGGTGTGCAGTTTCTCAAACCCAACTCAGTGGATGGAAATCTCTCAGCCTCGGGAAAACGAGGTTCCTTGAGATGGTTAATTTATAAGTGAACCAATTGGTTATGCCTGAACACATTGATGTACATGGTTGATCTTCCTCCTCGAGTTCTCTTACTCAGGATCATAAGGTTAGAAGGATAATGCCCAGACACACTGGCAACATTAGACGTGAGGAAATTTGAATAAGCAAATGAAAAATTTGTGGGCTTCTCTCTAGTGAAATGGCTTAATTAGGGGGCCCCTTAATCATAGCCAAACTGTATGGCTATCCGATGGGGGTTATATACATATTAAAATAATGACCATTCAGTATATGAAGGCAAATATGAAGGAATCAACAATATGGAAACACTATGCTCGGGGAAATTTTGGGTAAGGGCTTCCTCAATAGGAGAAATGGGATGCTCCTCTTCACCAAAGAAGCTGTTTGTAATAAATTGCCTTACCCAAATATACGGTAAAGGATTGAATTGCTCAGCTCGATCAATTAGAGTTATCAGAGGTTTCTTTACACGCTTATTCTTCCAACAGTAAATACAGGGGACTCTCAATTCTTGTGAATCGAGGAAGTGTTCAGTGGGGATATAATCCGAGAAATGAGCGTAGAGGAATGCCATAAAAAGAATAATATTGGCATAGTTAGACACATCAAACCTACCAACGCTTCGAGAAGAGTCTGCAGACACACGATCTAACCAAGTTTTTAGAGACCCAAGAACTATGGCAGCGAGGGGGATCTTTACACCACAAGCCGTTCGAACAACCATGTTGATCAGGTCTTTGCGAGGGTTGTCGTGGGGCTTACTCGGAAGGTATACTTTCGATAGAATTACCCATATGTACCCCTCCAGCTTAATTTTGGACTCATAGCCTTTCCCAGTTAGAGGCTACTCAAAAACTTCTTTTCCTCGAGGGTTATCCCTAGCAGCCTTATGGGCTCTAATGAAAGCCATCTATTTAATGAAGTAAAAGTAGCGGATAACCTCAGAGTAGGTGCACTTGTTGTAAGTGACCATGCAATCCTTCATAATGGCCTCTAACTCATTCCTCAGAGTTTTCTCCTCACTACAAACAGCCTCCTCGAAGAAGGTGTCAAATCCAACAGCTTCCAATCCCAAAAGTTCACACACATCCTCAAGGGTAACAGTAAATTCACCCCAAGAAGCCATGAAGGTGTGTGACCTATGGCTCCACCTAGACACCAACAGTTGTAAAGCATTGTTGTTCTTAGCCAAAGCAAGATCACCCAACCATATGGAGCAAGATAAGCCTACGAGAGTCAGTTGAACAGAGTACTTTGCATGGATATACTCCGTCCAAGGGCCCAACTCTTCCCTATCACCATAAGATGCCTCAAATTCTACCTTAGAATAGGGGAAATAACCCCGCTCTATACGAAAATGGGTAACAGTATTGATAGGGATGTAATCGAAGTTTTTAGCGTCTTCACCTTCGTCCGGTAGCAAGTTTGGCTCCTCAATTCGTCCCAAAGCATCGGGAAACTGCTCTGTCATCACCCAGAAATGATCGTTCTCCCCAAAGTAAGGGGCACAATGGTACCTTTCCCACTGGCGTGCCTGGGTGGTAGGAGAGGCACCTCTGGTGGAAAGAGTTCTCTTTACGGGTGCCATATCAGATGAGATAAAGGAGAATAAAAGATAATGGAAAATGGGGGGTCAAGAAGTTGAAGAAGGCAAGAATTTCTTTGATAAATACTCACAAAAAATCTTGAAACCAGAAAGTTAAACCAATAGGTGTGTTTGGACTAAAGTAGCGTTACCTTTTATAGTGGTAATACAAGTTCAAAAGACGACAAAAAGGTGACTATTGTAAAAGTGCAATGATGGCGTTTCAGAATTATATGGCTGGCGTGTTGGACAAACACGCATGGTTATGGAAGACCAAGGGCTGCCATGATAATGATTTAGGAATGACGCGTCGAACGGTTGCGTGGACTTCACGCGCTGGCCCTAGAACTTCCATGTGTGACACACTGAAACTCAAAGGATAGATGCATTTAATGAGGCATGCCTGGGGGTCTTATATACCTTGGGGAACAAAGAGCTTTGGGGGAAATTTCAATAAACCTCTTGATTTTCCCCAAGAAGTAAAATCATAGATAAACTGAAGTTTCGTACAGATATTTTTTTTATGAAATAAATAAATATCTCTAGGAAGGGGAAAATGTAGGGGGTGTTCCCCACCCCCACCCCACATAGATGATTAACTTAGTAGAGTGAGTTGACTCTATACAAAGAAAGATGTCTCATAAACACACTTCGAAGACTCTATATGTAAATGGTTCACAAGACCCACCTCGAGGGCTCTTCACAAGCAAGTAGCTCGCAGCGCTCTACCTCTAAGAGCCTCTAATGGACTTGGCTCGAAGGACCCAGCTCGAAGGACAAAGGTCACCCGAATGACAATAGTTTGTAATAAGAAATAGAATGTTGTATTATGTACTTTTTTTAATAAATATATATGTTCAGTGGGGTCACTTGGTACCCGCGAGGGACCATGCCTAGCAGGGCATGGGAGGGCTTTCATGCCCTATCAAGCAACCTTCTCTTAGGAACTTCGCAGGGACATGGTTTGGAGGATTGAGAATAAGGCAACATTAGGAACTATCGCCAACCCTCTTGGCACACTTGGACAAAACTTCACCTAGGACAAATGTCAGCAGGGCCCACTCATTTCTTACCTATTCGAGTGAACCTCCTCAAGTCATTCGATCACCCTCAATACTTTCCCCCATGAGGTCACCTCTTCGCGTTGCCTCGGGTCCTAGCCCGTCTGACTGACATGACTAGATACTAAATATAGCCACTATTTTAACCACTTCCTGACGTCATGGCGTCTGACATTTAGGAACACAAGAATATATCACTCAAGTGCTTTTATCCTTAGGATGGTAGGTTTAGTTCACCAAATCTGACCGTATAGCCATCTTAGAGTAAGCCTCAAGTTGACAAGTCATATCCTTCATTAACGACTTCAATACTTCCAACCAATGGAATGTTATCCGACCATAACTAATAGATCATGTGCATTAAATGTAGTATCTCATGCATTTAATGCACCAGGCCAAAGGGATCGAGGGCATGCGGATTCGACCAACCTCTCCCTCCATATAAATAAGACCAAAACAAATAAAAAAAGGAGATCTAGAGCCCAAAACTGCTATCCAATTTTCCTTATAAAAGAGAACTCTCACGATAGCATTAACTCCCATACACATTCATTGAACCCATCATTGGGCATTAACCGAGCTTGAAGTTTGTGCTTTGTCTTTATTGTGCTTAGAGTTCTTATTCTTTCTCCCTTCGACCACTCTACCTGCTGGTCCCATTCATTTATGCGTTTGCTATATGATGTTCATGTCAATATGTTCATTAATGAAACTTTGAATATTAAATCTCTTTGTCTGTAATTCACTTGTGGCTCTGACCTACACTTTATACCTAGCGGTGTTACTCCTGATCTTGATAAGGGGTTAAGACTCACTTAATACTAATGGTATTTGAAGAACCCACATCTTACACAGATAATTATTTAAGTAAGAGTAAGGAAAATAATAAATGACAACAAAGATTTTTACTTTGGTTCAGCTTAGGGAAAGTCTACGTCCACGGTTATGGTATTATCGGTGAGGGTAGTTACATAGAATTTTGAGTAGTATGGCTTATGTGCCATTGACTTTTCCTTTGATCTAAGGGAAATGGGGTATTTATAATGGTCCTAGAAACCAAGGGATGGAATGTGTTTATATACTCAGTCATTTACACCAATACACAACGAATGACACCATTAATCTTCTAAGGAACGTGTGAAATGACTCTTGATAATTCCCATGTGAATCACTTTTGTTCTTCCTGATGGTTCATCTTCTTAAGATGGTGGGCCGGTATGCCAATTAAGTATTTTTGGAGCCGATCAAATATAAATGAATTGCTGAGATGTGTACTTATGAGGACAGGTGTCCCGGTCTCATTAGTCCACGTGGCATGAAAAATTTAACCCATAAAAAAATCCCCCAATACTCCATGCTTGATGATTTATTGAAAGGTTGGAGGATTTGTTCAAAAATGTTGCTCGACATTCCAAGGTAACGTTGGTCGAGTAGCCAACCTCCTAGACTTATAAATTTTTCACCAGCATATCAGTCAGTGGTTGTTTTGTGAATAATTTGAAAAATAGCGAACCGCCAAAGGGTACGCTGGTCTTTTTATGCCTTTGGAAAACGTGAGGTTGTTAAGAGTTCAAGCATTGGTTTAGGAAATCATTACTTTTCAACTTTTTGAGGACAACTTATAAAAGGAAGGAGTCCCCCCTACAATTTCTTTTCACCACCAACCTTCGCACTTATTCAACCTCTTTTCCTTCAAGCTTGTCTTTGTCATTCCTTTTTTCCTATTATTTACTGAGTTCTATAGGACTTCTTTCTTTCGTATCCCCTTTCTTTTGATTTAAATCATTTCAATAATGGTGTGCATCGTTGATGAGCATTCTTAAAAAGAAATTAGGGAAAGATGAAAGATCCCTAATTGGTATCTTTAAAATTAGTAGAAGGTCCTGTAGATGTATTGTTGTTAGATAAAGGTCATTGGATCCCCACTCTATTTATTGCATAGTGTGGAATAACTTTCCCTCTAAATCATTTATCTCTCACATTCTATCAGTTTTTTGATGTGGTCCCTCTAAGAGTATCCCCTAACACGTGGAGGGTTGTAAATGGGATCCATCGTTCAAATGAACCTCATGGGACCTAAATTGGTATTTTTGAACTAATGTATTGTTACAAGTGGGGAACAACAGGAAACAATCCATATTACCTGGAGACTAGACATGCCAATAGGGAGTTAGTAGTTAATTTTCCTGGTTCGAATAAGGATTATTGGGATTTTGGAGTAGTGGTGAAGAACTAGTAGTATGCCCCCCTTCTAGAGGAGGTGAAATATACTGGTCCCAAATGCTCCTGGAAGTGCGTGGCATAGGTCAGCTAATACTTTGAATTTTATTTTTTTCCTTGCCTACTAACTCTTTGATAATATGCTGACTAACAATTCGTGATTTATTTTTGCAAAGTAAAGTGAGAAGAAGTGTCCCAAGGATTCTGAGGTAAACTTTGACAAGTTGAAGTTCCTGTGGTCAATTCACTAGAGAATAAGGGAAGATCACCCTAGATCTACTTCTCTTTTCTGGAGTATAAGAGCTCCATCGCATCTTTTGTAGCCTAACCAACTGAGGTTGCTCCCCAAGCGCCAATAAACTTGGACAAGGAACATGTTTTAATTTCTTCTGATGCTGAGTCTTTTGGAGTAGATTAAAATTAACTTTAGGAGGGACATCATCCTCCTTTGATTCTTTTGACATCACTTCTATAGAGACTTCACTCACTACTGAGATGGGAAAAAGAAAAGTTCTTATCCTGCTGGATGGTCTACCTTCTCCACCACCCAAAAAGACAAATGTTGTCGATAAGAGATCCTGGGTCTTTAACATTAAGGAGGCTAAAACCACATAGCCTCGGTTCAAGAGACTGAAGAGATGACCAAATGTCTAGCAAGATCTGGTCTAGAAAAGTTCAATCGAATAAGATGCTACTAAGTCTGCCTCAGTGCCAGTGAATGTTATTCAGGGGATTATTGGTGTTGGAGTTATTCAACCAATAGGGCGACGACATCCCCCTTATCCAGATCACATATGTTAGAGATGGTGAATCAAAATTTATCTTAAATTTTTTGACCCTTTATCTTCTTTCAATAATTTTCTTTTAAGTATATGTGATAATTATGTTGTTACTTCCTTATCCTGTAGTTTTTGGTCGACCATGACTAGTTATTAATCAGAAATAACCCATTGAGATCATCATCTGGTGACGTGGAGGAAGCCTTTGAAGGCTTAAAGAAATATATAAAGGACTCTGAATAGGACTATAATGTACCAAAATAAATGGCAACAAAATCTCAAACAAATTGAAAATAGGGTGATAGTAGCCGAGGACAAGGTGAAGACTACTGAGGATAAGGCAGTTAACTCAACTGTTGAGGTAGCTGCTGAGAAGAAGAAGTTCCTAGAAATGAAGGCAGATAGCAAGAAAGATAAGGAAGATGCCTTCAAAAGGGGCTAGGATAAAGCATTTGTAGTAGTTGTTTTTCAAATTGAGAACATGAAAAAGGTTTCATTCAAGGATGGATAAACTTCGAGCCTTAAAGGAGGTCAGTACCTCTTCTGATTTATCTTAGAGGCATGATCCTGGTACCCCTCCTAACTTAGCAAAGAATATTGATGATGACGAGGGAAAATGTGAATCATCCTTGGTACCTGTGATTGGTAATGAGTCCATCCTCCCAGAGGCAACCACAAAGGACACCGAGAAGGTGTAAATCTCTTTAGGTCTGATAAAACGTTCTTATCTTGTATCTCCTTTCTATGATGTTTTCTTTGATTACTTTTCATTTTGATTTGTAATGGAATAGTCCCCTGTAATACATTCCTTGGTAATGAATGAAATGTTTTCTTTTTTCAACTTTCTAGCTTTTACTTTTAATTGTGCTTGCTTATTATGCTTGGTCGAACTTGTTGTTCTTATGCTATTGCTTTTCAGTAAATTGCCAGAAAAAAATGCCATTATATTTGTTAAGACTAATCCGTTAAGATGTAGCAATATCTTGTTGAATTTTGGGCATATAGGTCTGACTGAAACTGATCTAGAAAGGATACTCGGCATGGATACCTCAGACTAAGTAATGAAAGCCTATGTTTATTTGCATTATCTCTTTAATAGAGTCGTAGAGAATAATATGCCATACTATTAAATGATCAAGTAACTTTAATATGATCATAATCTTTCTCGAGCTTTATTCCATTCTAACTATAAGGACAAGTGTGAGGCCTTGAGTGCTAGTTGGGGCTTTGTCAAGAAGCTTGAAGAGGTCACATATGCTTTCAGGAAGAAAGAGTTCCTATTGAACACGGAGGTTGAAAATGCTCAGGAAATTGCCACTATTCTTGACAAAAAATAACATCTTAAGAAATGAGTTGGAGAGCTTGAAAAAATCAGCGACGGTTGTGCTGAGCAAAGTTGATTCTTTTTTGGAGATTAAAGGGCCACACTGATGAAAGAATTGGAAAACTTAGAGAATAGGAAGACCAAATCAGGCCAGCCTTTTAGACAAGTGATTGTTTCTCGACCAATAAAGGGTGAAGAAAAGACTAAGAAAAACTCAAGCGACCAGGAAACTCTGTTAAAGGATAAAAACAAAACCATTAAAAATCTTCAAGACTAAGGGGAACGATTAACTTTTCACTTCTATAACCAACCAAAAGATGTCTAGATGCATGGTTACGATGAGGCCATAACTCATATGGAAGATCAACTAGAGCTATCTCGTTGGGAAGGGTACATATAGGGATGGTTAAACGTTCTAACACTATTAAAGGTTGATGAAAATAGTGAATTATGGCATTAGCATGATCCAGGCATGTTGGATTATCCTGACCATACATTTAGTTATGATGTCGAGTGGATTTCGACTAATTCCATTCCCCAGAGCTTAGTGAGAGAGTATCTAGGAGATTATGGTCTTCATGGTGAAGATACTTACATTCGTCCCCTTCACTTGTTGGACCAGTCGAGCACCAGTGGTCGTAATAGGTTGAGAGACTTTAGGAATACTACTATTCCTAGTACTCTTGATGTTCATCCTGCTGGGATGGACAAAGATGAAGAAAAATTTCCCATGGAGTAATTTTGTTTTTCTTTCTTGTTTGTGTTTCTAATTCTATCTTCTATGGAAGTTTATTGAAATAAAAAGACTTTCTTTTGCATACATGTTTATCTATATATTTTAGTATTTGATTAATGATTAATATTTTTTACTAGTTTATTGGCTATGGAACCAATTAATCTGCTTGATTGATCTGTCTTTGGTCAAGTCATGAACTTGAGATATTTGGCCTTAGGTTCTACTAATGAACTTAGATAAAATGCATATTTTTCATTATTTGGGCTAAGTATTTTCATTAGTTACCATTGGCGACCAAAGGTTTTAAGAATGTAGGTATTTCCTGAATTTAATTTAATCGGGTAAAACTTCCTATATTTGACGTTGCGTCATACATGAAGTTTCAGAGACTTCTTATTAGTGACATGTCAAGGACCAATTCATACGTAAAGTTTTAGAGACTTCTTATTCGCGACTTGCCAATGAAGAAGTCATACATGAAGTCTAATTTTTTTCTTTTTTTAAGTTGAAAAAGTTTGTTGGGGGGGTGATTAATCGATGTACTCCGAAAAAACACAAAAAGGAAGCATAATTATTTAGAAATCACAACTTTATTAAAATGGATGAGACGATTACATAAATTCGTAACGGAACTACTGATAATATTTCCTGAGATGATCGATGTTCCATGGATTTTTAAATTCTTCTACTTTAAGTGTCTCTAGGTGACAAGTTCCTGGTCAAACGAATACCGAGATAAGATAAGTATTATGCCAGTTTGCCTCTGACTTTTTTTGTTTCTGGATGACCTTTTTAAGGACATAGTCTCCTTCTTTCAAGTTGGTCGGCTTGACACTCCTATTATAAAACCTAGCAGCTCTTTGTTGATAAGCAATTACTCGGAGTTCAGCATCCTCCATGACTTATTCAATCAATTCCAAATACAACCTCCTCATGATATCACTTCTAGGGAATCAAAGTTCATCACCCTATGAGTCGACAAAACTATCTCGATTGGTACGATTGCTCCAGCTCCAAAGCAAACATGCAAGGAGTTTTGCATGTGGCTGTTCTCGGCATGGTTCTATATGCTCAAAGAACAATGTGTAACTCAATTATCCAATTTACCTTAGCATTATCTAACCTTTTCTTCAACCAATTAGGTATAATTTTATTGGTGACCTCTGTTTGGCCATTACAATGTGGGTGTCCAGCTCTAGAGTGAAGTTTTTAAATCTTGGACTGAATGCATCACTCCTCAATTTTTTATTATTGAACTGAGTGTCGTGATAAGTGATGAAGGCATATGTCATTCCATACCTTCATATTATATGTTTCTAGATGAACTGGAAAACTCTTTCATAAGGCATTTCAACTAACGGCTCGGCCTTCACCCATTTTGTGAAGAAAAATACACTACCACTACCAAGTATTTGAATCTCCCTATGGTTCTTGATAATGGGCCGACCAAATCAATTCCCCATATAGAAAAAGTCCAAAGAGAAGTAATGGGAGTTAAGGTATCCCCCGGTCTTCTATGAATCGCGATAAACTTCTAATACTTATCACACTTCTTGGCAAAGGAAATACAATTTGTTCTTATAGTCGACCAATAGTATCCTTGTATAGCTATCCTTCAGACCAATGATCAGCTGACTAAATGATCACCATGGGAAACTTCATGTACCTCTCTGATCTAGTCTGGTACCTCGACGGGGTGTACTCATTAAAGTGGTGAAATAGTGTATCCCCTTTTATATAAGATTCCTCACTCTAGCAAATAATTGGATTCCTTAAACCTTAATTTCCCGGCATATTTTGGGTCAGCAGGTGATATAACTTTATCAATTTAGTTTTTAACAGGATCCATTCATGAGAGTCCTAAATTTATTGTAATAAAATTGATCACATATTATGCATCTACACTTTCGTGAGCAAGAATTTCCATAGGGATGGTTCACTTAAGTTCTGTCCTGGTTGCTGAAGATTGCCAAGAAAATGCATCTGCTCGAGCATTCTCTATCCTTGGTATTCTGACCATTTTGTCCACCATAAAATTGGAGATGACTTATAGATTTTTATATAAATACTTGATTATAGGATCTCCCTTGACTCCATATACTTGAAGTACTTGGTTAACAATAAGTGGTGAATACTATATGCCATAACTTTCTCGGGTCCCAGTGATAAGGCTAACTCCAAGCTTTTGATTAATGCTTCATACTTTGCTTCATTGTTGGAGGCTTGGAATTAGAAACAAAGTACATATTCCACATCAATGTCGTCTAGAGTGTTTATGATAAGACCGGCTCCGCTGCTAGTGGCACGTGAGGATCCATCTACATACAACTTTCAAACTAGAATGTCATTGTTAAAATTCTCCTTAGATAATACTCCTTGCTAGAAAATTTTCTTGCTTTGCTCGTTGTACTGTTGAGCCATTTCTTCAGTAGCTGATGTTTTTGGTTGATCGGTAGTAATTTCAATTTCCTTTGGAGTGAAGATTTATTCTAAGGAAGTATGCTCGGCAGGTAAATTTTGAATATTAATTTCTTCTAAATATGTGAATTCAACAATAAAATTTGGTACTACTTATCCCTTCAGTGCGATTCTCGACTCATAAATGACTTAGTGTTATCCTAGCTCTACTGCCCATGACATCAATATCCCTAATTTCTCTGGTTTGTGGAGTACCTAATGTAGAGGTAAATCGATGTAGACCATGATGGTATGCGCTTGACAGTAGGGCTTCATCCTTTTTGAAGCTTTAATAAGAGTAAGGTCTAGCTTTTATAGACGTGGATATCTAATTTCTGCTCCTCCAGATGCTTTGCTAGTGTAATACACTGGTTTTTAAACTCTATCTTCCAATCAGACTAATGTCAAGCTAATTGCAGATTCTGAAATAATTAAATATAAATATAATTTTTCTCCCAGATTTCGTTGGGATAGCAGAGATGGAGATCCTAGATACTTCTTCAAATCTTAGATAGCATTTTTGTATTTCTCATTTTATTCGAAGGTCTTCCTGAGCACATTAAAAATGGTAGGTATTTGTCGGTAACTTGGAATACAAATTGATTGAGGGAGATGATTATTCCCATTATTTTCTATACATCTTTCTTGCATGTTGGAGATTTCATGTCAATCAATGCCTTTATTTTATCTGGGTTGGCTTCAATCCCTCTTTGATTCACAATAAAGCCCAGTAACATTACTTCATATACTCTGAACACACACTTGGTCAGGTTGAGCTTCATTTGATATTTTTTCAGCTGATTAAACATTTGAATCGGGTCTTGGATGTGGTCAGCGTCTACTTGCTCTTGGTAAGCATGTCGTCCACATACACTTTCATAATCTTTCTGATTTATTCTTCAAAAACTTTTTTCACTAGTCTTTGGTATATTGCTCTAACATTTTTAAGCCCAAATAGCATAACGTTGTTGTAGTAAGTATCTTGACGGTGATGAACAATGTGCTTTCTTTGTCCTCTAATTTCATTTTGATCTGGTTGTAACCATAGTATGCATTCATAAAGCTCAACAACTCATGACATGTTGTTGTATTTACCAATTGATCAATCTTTGGTAAAAGAGAGTGATCTTTTGGGGAATGCTTTGTTGAGGTCGGTGAAATCCATAGAAATTTTCCATTTGTCGTTCTTCTTTTTTACCATCACAACGTTGGAAAACCAATCAGGTTATTCGATATCTTTAATGAAATGAGCTTCCTGTAATTTGTCTACTTCATCTTGGATATCCACATTGTATCTTGGGACTAAATACCCTACGCTTTATTAGTATTGAGAGTTATGTTAATAAGAGAGATCACTTGATGTACAATGAAATAAGAGGAGGAATTTATGTCCTCAAAATATTTTCTATTCCTTGCCTTCCAAGGCTCCCATAAAATAACTTTAGGAATAAGGTTAAAAAGAGAAATTTTATAATCGTTTTTATTATACCTCATCCACCAAGATAGCAACATATATCTGCAAGAAGAATAGTTAGGAACCAGGTAAAAAAAAAATAGAAAAATAAATCTAGACCTCCTTAGCTAGCTTACATTCTGATAAGACATGCTGATCACTATCTTCGTTAGACAAACATTGTCTGCAAACAGAGGCCAGCCTAATACCTAAGTTCTAAATATCACTTTCAAAGGGAACTGACTTATTTAGAAGTTTCCAAATAAAGTTAGATATTTTCATAAGGCTTTTAAAAGACCAATTTAATTTCCAAGTTATAGAAGAAGGTCTAGACTTCCTGCAAATTTCAAATTCATATTTCATGGAAAACTCACTAGTATAGGAAGGAATCCATATCTTTTTTCTACATTAATAAAACTATCAGCAGTTGGAGAAATGTTGGCTAATCTTCTAACAGTGTTAGAGCATTTTCTAATTACCAGACCCTTGTTGTATTTATGTCTAATGAAATTTTCCCAAAGCCCATCCTCGAACTTATATTCCCAATATAGATAAAGACTAGAGGCATCTATTCTATCCTATAATCTTTTGAAGTTAAGACCTCCCTCTTCAAAAGGAAAATAAGTTTCCTGTCATTTGGTCCATTGAGAAGGGTTCTCCCTGTTTGTGCCTCCCCAGTAGTAGTTTGAAAAATTCAATTTAGTCATTTTAAAATAACCTTAGGAGGATTCAAAGTTGATAAAGTAAATACAGGAATAGACATCAATACATGCCTTATAAGAACTTCTCTACCTGCTTGAGATAATAATTTAGAGGACCAAGTGTTTAATTTAGATCTAATTTTAGTTATCAATTATGAGAATTGTTTTATTTTAGGTCTACCTTTATTAAGATAACAACCTAAGTATTTCATTGGCAAACATTTATGTTTTAAACCAGAATAGGTCTCTATTAATTTTCTCCTGTCAGGAATAGTTTTAGTGTCAACATAGAATGAGATTTTGGCATAATTTATTGTCTACCTGAATTGTTTTCATAAGTTTGAAGAAGTTTAATGATAGCTCTAAAACTTTTGCAACCTACATTATAAAAGATGATTATATCATTAGCATATCCTAAGTGGTAGATGAGTTTGCAATTTTTTGGGTGAGAATATGGAATGAATTTATTTTGAAGAAAAATATTGCCTATGTTCCTACTTAATGTTTCAGATGCCAATATAATGATACTAAGATACAATGGGTCTCCATGTATTAGACCTCTAGAAGAGTGGAAAAAACCTTTGCTCTAACCATTGATATTTATGGAAAACCAGTTATTGGAGATAAATCTCCAAACCATGTCTATAAAAAGCTCATTAAATCCAAATTTTTGGAGTACTTGATGTAGAAAAGGCCAATACACTTTGTCATAAGCCTTTTCCATGTCGAATTGATAATGACATTATTCCCATGAGATTTTCTCCCCATTGATTGAATAATTTTTTCTTGATAAAAGAATAATATATTTTATATTTCTTTATTTTACAAAGCAACTTTGATTAGGAGATATTAGTAAAGGAAGAATGTTTGAGAGTATATCATTAAGGATTTTTTAGATGATTTTATTTGAAAAGTTGCATAAATTTATAGGTCTAAAATTACAGCATGATGTGGGATTTTGAATTTTAGGAATAAGAGCTATGCTAGTAGTAGTCCAACTTATAGGAAGATTAGCTCCAAGAAAAAAGGCATGAATGGAATTTACTAAATCTGTTTTGATGATTTCCCAAAACTTCATAAAGAATGAGCCACCATATCCATCAGAACTTGGGGCACTTGAGGAATCAAGATTTTGGATTGCTTTGAGAATTTCAGCTTTTGAAGGAAATTCAGTAAGCTGAGAATTCATTTCTTCTGTGATAGACCTATCTATAACATCCAAGAATTCATTAGTGATGACTTTATACTCTTCTATCCACGTGTGTTAGAAATGAGATATAAAAGTGTTATCAATACCTTCAGGAGAATCATCTTCAATATTATCTTTGTTTTTTATTCTATTTATGGTCAATTTTCTATTTCTAGATTTAACTGAAGCATGGAATTTTTTTCTATTAAGGTCTCCATCTTTTAGCCATTTTAGATGGCTTTTTTGTTGCCAGAATGCTTTTTCTCTTTGCAGGGAAATGTTTAATTGAGTGTTTGATTCAAATAACTCAGTCCTTGTAGAAGCATTTGGAGATATTTCAAAAGCATGTTCTTTGATTTTTACTTTACCCTCAAGGTCATTAACATGTTGGAAGATATTTTTGAAATTTTCTCTGTTCCACTTTTTCAACTTTGTTTTAAGTAATTTCAATTTAAGAGAAAATTTAACCATAGGAGGAGCATGATTCTCTATAGACCATGCTTTTGCAATGATTTGACTAATATTTGTTTGAATGCGCCACATTGATTGAAACTTAAAAGGTTTAGGGAAATTATCTAAGTCACTTTTGACAGAAAGCAGTAGTGAGCTATGGTCTGGTCATGTTTTGTGTAGATATAAAATTGAAGATTTAGGAAATAAATCTATCCAATGATTATTCACTAAGCCTCTATCCAACCCGTAAAAAATTCTTCATTTTACTCTGTTATTAGTCCAGGTAAATCTAGAACTTGTGTAGCCTAAATCAAGAAGATAATATGAAGAAATCATGTCATTAACATATTCTATGGAATGAAAGTCCAACAGATTTCCTCCTATTTTTTCTCCGTCACTAGAGACCACATTAAAGTCACAATTGATAAGCCAAGGAAATGTTGGATAGGCTGGTGTAGTGTTTTCAATTTCAGTTTACAGTACTCTTTGGATATACTAATATCAAGAAAAAAGTAGTGTTCCAGTAGGTTATATCAATTCTAAAGCATAGCATTTTATTAGAATTGAATAGTGTCTGAGCTTTAATGTCATTTCTCCAAAAGAATCAAATCTTATTTGACTAATTGGCAACGCTATGATTAAACTATCATTTCATTTTAAAATTAGAGTTTTTTATCTGATCAACTTGGGGTTCTAACAAAGCTATGGCTGGAAAATGCTTAATTATAATTAACTTTTTTATTCTCCCGTTGGTAGATTTATTCCCTACACCTCTAACATTCCAACATAAGAAATTTAACGTTAAGTTGATTTTATAATGTTTTGAGGATTTGACTTACCTGAAGACCTTGTAATTATTCTTTATAGAGGATCATGAGGCATATGTTTTGTAGTTTACCTTGGGGTAGATTCTTGTTAGTAGTAGTGGTGTTACTTCCTTCTTTAAGTAGCTTTACCTTGTTTTTTTTTTGCCTCTTGAATAGTCATTCATCGCACATCAAACTAAGATGCAAAACTTTGAAGTTCTTCCATCATAGGAACTGATACAAAAGTATCTTCCTTATCTGAGAAAGAGTCTTTTTCTTTAGCAAAATGGTTATCTGAGGGAGGGAGTGTAGAACATTTTGGAGATAGATTATATTGTCCAACTATTAATGTTTCTTCAGATGTATATTCTATATGATTTATCTTTTCTATTTGGTAAGGAAGATTTTCAATAGTTTTTGCTCTGTGTGACATTGAAATAATGATCTGATAAGTTAGATGAATTTTTTGAAGTTGATTCTCAATATCCTCTTGATCCTGAAGGATGTCTTATAGAATTTCAAGTCTGTTATTCGAGATATTTGGGGCTTTTTCTGTGTTTTTGACTTCTTGAGTTGGCTGAACCACTATTTTTTGTTAATCAATGATGTTGGTTTCTTAATTTTGTTTTTTGGGAGGGTTTTTGGCTTGGGTTTAAAATTAGGATGCTTGATCATACAATTTGATTCTTGATGACCCTTATTTTTTCAAAATTTGCAAAAGGAAAGGATGTTTTCATAGAAAACTTGCAGCTAGAAGCCTTTGTTCCCAGTACCAATCCAAACTCTATGAACTATTTCTTGTAAAATGTTGATTTCCACGCAGATTCTAGCTATACTGGCCTTGATAAAGAACCTGTCGATGCATCCAACTTGAGGGGCTTACATATTAGTTACCTTATAGAGTACAAAGATGATTTTGCATAGAAGACCAGTTGAATATCCTACCTTCAAAGAAAGAGTTTGGAGTGTTTTCCTAATAAAATACATAGGGGGTTTCCCATGAGAGAATTTACCTATGATGGAAAATTTTAGAGGTTCAACTAAAGATTGAATATTTGTTTCTTTGAATAATACAGCAAGTTCCCTCTTAAATGTAGTTGGGGTTTTAATCTCTTGTTCTTTTGAAGTTTGATTCATAATAACACTAGCGAATGATTTTCTCTAAATTTTGTTTGCATCTGGCAGTTTTGGAGGGATCATAGTATTAACTGGAGGAATTGAAGAATTTTCCATAGTGGTTTTAGAAGGAAGAATGAACTTGGAAAGAAAGAGAATTATTCCTAGGTTTTTGGAGCATTCTTGGAAAGAGCTCTCATCCTAGGTTGTGTGTATGCTTATTATGTTCTTTTTATATGTGTGAACATACCTACGTTGCCTCCTATCTCAGGAGGTTTCGCATCGTGGACATTCTTATCTTAATGAGCCATGGGGGGGATTTTTGACATGTGCCTCAAAATATAGAACTTGGGGATTGAGCACTATTTGTGTGTATGATAGTGTGACCAGTCATTTGGGTGCACTATGTGTGTTCATAGCCCAAAGCCTCAGAACCATGTTTGCCTCCAATATGTGTTAATTTGATTTACGGTTCGAGAGTGACATTCAAACCGATAGACCTTGATTTAGTACGAGAGGTACATGGACTTGATAGCAGAGTATGCAAGTGTGCATCTAGGTGGCCAGTCCAGGAGACATTGTATATATATATATATATATATATAGCTGGTTGATTTATTCTACTTGTGTGTAATGTAGGAAGGATGGATAGTGTATATCTAAAAGTGATTTAATTATGAGATAATCTACTGAGTGTGATATAGTGATAAACTTAGATCGTGCATATCTAAAAGTGATATAATTGTGAGATAATCTATGTAGGATAATATGGTAGTAAACTTAGATCGTTTATATTTAAAGATTAATTAAGTAGAGCAAATTAATGAATTGGTTTAATGATAACATATGTGAAATGTTAATGAAATGTCTTAATAATAACATACGAGTAATGTTAATTACTAGTATTACAATAGCGTACTGTATGGGTGGTACGGGGGAGTTAAAGAGAAATTTAACAAGGACTTAATGTGAATTAATGGTATATTGTAGCGTACTGTATAGGCAATATGGGTGAGCTAAACCTGGTATGGTTAGTTAGCTATTGATGAGACCTAGTTAGGCTGGGTAGCATAGCTACGTAGGAGACGTTAGGTGTGCACTATAGATTAAAGGTGAGAAACTAAAGAGATTTTACGTGGACTAACATGTGTAATCAATAACTGTTTTTAAAATGTGATAAATACTTTCTAAATGTTTTCAAAATAATTTGGGGTCTGACCCATTTGCAAAAACCTTTTAGGTGTCCATCCATAGGGACACCCAACATGATGATCTGTTCTAGGGATGCATAGCTGAAGCACTTATGGATGCTTGCAGGATTTGGATTAGACACTTCGGTTATTTCATGCCTAGAGTATGATACAGTTTTAGTTATTTTATTTGGGCGTGGTACCCCTTAAGTTATTTCTTTTATTTCAGTTCAGACTATGTACTCAGGTTTATATTTTTTGTTGGACTTTATATTATACTTGGGAACTAATGGTTTATTCGATATTATTTTATTCAGTATTTATCTTGTGATGGATTTATATTACTACAACGTGGATGGTTTCATGATTGTATTTATTTCCTCCTATTATTATTTAATTTAAGATAAAATTTGGCAACCATATGAGATTTTTGTTTTATTTTTATGAAGGAATGATCACCCGGTATTTAAATAGGCAGGGTGTCATAGATGGTATTCGAGCGTCAGGTTCTAGTGTCCTTGGGATCTGTGTGGCTTTTTACGTTTCAGCGTCGCATTATTTGGTATAGAGACTTATTATTGAATTGTTGTATTCCTCTACGCATGCGATTTATGTTCTCCTACTATTAAGTATTGTTGATGTGATTCATATACAAGTTCGGTTTGGCTTCGTACAGCGAACACTATAGGACGACCAACGAGGGCCGTTAGAATGACGACAAGGGGAGAGGCTCAACAGAAGACATAGAGTATTCTGGAGATGGTGATCGTGATTAAAGTCACCATGATTATTTTTCAGGAAGGTGACAATAGGATAATCACTCGGGAACAGTAGTTTCCCCAAGCATTGTCGTAGATAAAGGTGGTGCATTATCAGACTCACCCAACATAGTCGGCAAACGGTGGTAAAGTAGGAAGGAATCTTTCGAAGATCCATATATAAGGAATCGGGGAGTAGAGGAAGTTGGATAGGCCAATGGAAGGAGATAATCCAATGGCAATTATGTGGGGTGGAGTGCAACGACAACCATGAGTAAATTTCGGGTGAAATTTTTAGCTCGTAGGAGCAGCATAAAGTGATGAGAGTCAATCACCACATCTAAAGAAGTATATGTAGAATTAAACGAGTAATTTGGGTGCGATTTGATCATAATATCTTCCATCTGTTGTTCGAACAGAGATGCAGATGGAGTTTCGAAACTTATCACTAGTGGGCAAGATATAGACCGATCGTGAGAGAGCATTTGACTTATTTAGCAAACTTTATACCCAATGGAGGGGGTACAGAGAATATGAAAGGGTACGTAAGTTGATAATGGACTCGTGACTATAATACACAAGCATTGATGGGAGTTCCCGCAAGGATGACTAGTGTCGATGTCATCAAGGACGTACATTCACAAGTTTACATCAATGCTTCCATGAGAAGGGAACCAAGAGGGTTGGAGAATCTAGCCGATAAGCAATACTAGAGTAAACGGTGCTAGTAAAGTACCACAGGAGGGTATACCCAGTAGGTAAACCATTTAAAAGACATAGATCAATTGAATTCCTACCAAGTGAGGGTGGATTCATTTAGGACCAAGTGAGGGTGGATTCAGTTAGGGACGTCAAGGCTAACAACCAGTTCCATAGGGCCAGCAGAGCCAAAGGGACAACTGGGGTAATAATTGAAGAAAAGACTACCAAGTCCAAGAGAGGGACACCCTGACATGGACAGTGGGGAAAGAGATAGGTGATATCATAGAAAGGTGTCATATGTGTGTAGAGTATGGTCACCTATAATGAACATGTCAACGGTGAGAAAATGAGACTAGTCAGATTGGGGAAGTAAGTGTGAACGATGCCAGTAGGGCACAACAACAGAAGGAGCGAGATTTCTGGAAGGGCAATCGGGTAAGAGATTTAGGCCAGAAGTTAGCAACCCGAGAATGGTGGGTTTATGCAGGACCAACAGGGTTCTCAATAACAGCAGCATCCTGTTCTTCTGGGCCTACACGGCCAAGGGAAGGGCGGGGGAGGCTAGTACTCTGGAAGTTGACTCAGTTGTGGAGATACGGGACACATGAAGAAGTATTACCCCAAAGCGAGGCAGGGGCAACTAAAATATGAAATCCTAAATGTACAACCAATGCAACAGATCATGGGTCAGTATCGACGTGAGAGTTATGTTCAGGGACCCGACGAACAGGAGGCAGATGCCAAATTGCGGTAGTATTTTTATTCCACCCTTGTGAGTACAATATTAGTTTGGGTAACATGGGTGCGTCATAACTAATGATTTGTTAATGCTAAAATTCAAGAATGAGTTGGGTTTAGTGGGTATGGTGGCGGTATTAGCCTTATTATGTATGTGCTTGTCGTTGGGTAGCGGGTCTTTTTGGTGTCGCCCGTAGGGGAGTGAACACTAAGAAGGTTTTTATAATATTATCTGTTACTTTTGAGGGTTAGGAAAGTAGAGTTTATTTTAATCATATTTAGTGACTAGACACAGAAAGTTTGAGCAGTAGTAGATTGTGTGATAAAGTTATCGTGCTTGTTATTCCAGGGTGAGATATATTATTTTTTTGTGAGGCATCACCTCAAAGAGGGTTAGGCCTATATATATATTTATATACGTATGTATGTATGTAAATGGTATTGTATTGTAGACTTCAGTGAGTATGTTGTCTTATTATATTTTATCTTTGTGAGTAGGGACGTTTATTGATGTGATTCAGGGTACCATGTGTTCTTTGATGAGCGGAGAGATATAGTTCGTTATTTATATAGCGCTCAGAACTTGAAATAGTGAGAGTGATGTATTGTATGTCATCTTTAGTAACATGAGAGTGGACTAGTAGACTTCCTTTGTCAGCAGATGAGAATTCGGGGGTACATGTTATGGGCTGAGGGCCTAACAGATATAGATGACCGACAATGTTAGAGAGTAGTGTATTAAGGGGGTTCTTTGTTTTGATTTTTCTTTACGAGACATCCCACGCATAAAACTTAGCGAGAAGTTAGGAGAAGTTTGGTCACTAGGATATGTGTTTAGTACCTTAGTTATTGTACGTATACGTGATTATAACTGAGAGTTGATAGTTATATTATGATTTAAGGCCGATAGAGCCATATAATCCTGATGTGAAGACAAGTGTAGAATCTTTACACCACGAGTAGATCGATGGGGAAACCTAGAGAATAATTAAGTTGCAATTAGTCGGGTGGTTGAGTATAACCTTATTTTACGCTCATGCGAAGTACACGAGGATTAGTTTAAAATAAGTATATTACGTTCTGTTGATTTGTGCAGTAATGCATAGGATATAGGGTGTATGGGAGCCCTAGCTAGTTAGATTTTTAGTGCAGTTCACAATCAAAAAATATGGAAATGTATGTATAATAAGAGTTAATGAATAAGGGAGTTGACACAGGGGGTTTTGGAATTTTCCCCAGTAAAGGAAATGCTTTAGCCGTTAGTAGATAGGCTCATAATAGTGACAAAAGAAGACAAAATTGAAAAGAGTTGCATAGGCACCAAGGTTAATTTGTAGAATAAATGACTGAGTGTTTTGGTATGTGATAACTAAAGTGAGTTAGTCACTAGATTGTATAATAGGTGTAGACCATCGAACTGAAGGATATCGTTAGTAGCGAAATAGTGGGAATAATATAATGATTTAGATTGTTGGAAGGTGTTGAGAGGAGGCTAAGGCTAATGGTAGTTCTACTTCTACGAGTCTAGTGGGGGCACCATAATGCCGATCAATCTACTTGGGAGAGCGAGGATCAGATGCGCGACAAACAACCAGGGTTATTTATACTAGGTCTTTTTACGAAATTTGGAGAGAGGCAACTAGAGGCGGAAGGAGAGGAGATCCAAGGCTTCCCGCACCACTTTTGCACTACCATCACCACCACGGAATGTAGATCGTACGGAGAGGAAGACAACTCCACCATCTTTCTGCACAAATTAGACCTACAATCTCTAGGCAAGTGTTTATCTTGTGTTTATTTTTAGCATGTTATAATACCCATGTCGTGTAGTGTTTGATTTACATGTTTTGGAAGATTTAATATGAATTTGGGTGGGTGTAATCCATGAATTGAAGTAAGAATGAGTGTAGATATATTCCTTGATGTTGGAAATACAAAATCAGAGGGTTTGGAATGATTAACAAATAAGAAATCTGCGTTTCTTGAGGAACACATTTGAAAAACACATAAACTAGGTTTTTTGGAGAATTTATGGTTTGATTCGTTATTGAATGGGTTTTGTATAGTTTTGATGCATAGATTATGTTAGAAATGGCCCTTATAGGTATATTTAATGTTTGGATAGGTTGTATGAAAAATTGAGAAGAATTTTGGAGAGTTTTATCGGTTAACAATGGTGAAAAACGTAACTTTTCAACGAAGGACACCTCTTAGTTATCGAATGTATTCGGCCTCCTGGGTGAATCGATTTGGTTAGCCCATATTTGACAATTTTTCCCTTTTAAGCCTATAATTTGAGAATTATTAATTGGGAAATGTTTCAAGACATCTTTAAACTATAATGAGGGATGTAGTAGATGACAGTAGGCCTAATATAGGGTTAAGGCATAGCCATTATAAGAAAGTAAGGCTAGAAAATTATCGAGTATGAATTGGAGAATAAAATATTTGAGAGAACGAGAAATGATCACAGAGAGTGTAAGTGAACTTATGGTGTAGACTAGTAGTATACGAGTGAACTACCTACTGATATAACTTAAGTTATAGTTGTTGACCTTCGAGTAAGGAATGGGACTCGGGAGTGTACAATACGAGTTTATAATTTTTAAATGATAGTATGTTGAGTATTCGATAAGTAGATATTACGTACGGATTTTGTTTATAGGTTGAGTGTATACCTATACAGATTATATTATAGGTTGAGTGTATACCTATATGGATTATACTTATACATTGAGTGTATACCTATACGAACTATATTTATAGGTTTAGTGTATACCTATACAAATCATATTATAGGTTGAGTGTAAACCTACATGAATTATATTCAGAGGCTGTGGGTATACCTATATGCGATATATGAATAGGTTGTGTGTATACCTATTATGTGATTTCTTACACACATACCTACGTTGCCTACTGTCTCGGGAGGTTACGCATCATGGACAGTCTTATCCTCATGAGCCATTGGAGAGATTTTAGACTTGTGCCTCAGAACATAGAACTTAGGGATTGAGCACTACTTGTGTGTATGATAATGTAACTGGTCATTTGGGTGCGTTAGGTGTGTGCGTAGACTAAAGGCTTAGAACTATATTCGCCTCCAATATATGTTAATTTGATTTATGGTTCGAGAGTAATATCCAAACCAGTAGTCCTTGATTTAGTACAAGAGGTAAATGGAATTGCTAGAAGAGTATGCAAGTGTGCATCGCAGTGACCAGTCCGGGATATATATATATATATATATATATATATATATATATATATATATATATATATATATATATATATATATATATAGAGAGAGAGAGAGAGAGAGAGAGAGAGAGAGAGAGTCTGGCTCTTATACATACCAAACGGTACATACTAATGGTGCATACCAATGGTACATATATATATATATATATATATATATATATATATATATATATATATATATAGAGAGAGAGAGAGAGACAGAGAGAGAGAGAGAGAGAGTCTGGCTCTTATACATACGAAACAGTACATACTAATGGTGCATACCAATGGTACATATCGCTGGCGCAGACCCATTTTATAAATGATTTTGAGTGGAGTTTTTTTATATGTGATATTTAAACATTTCGGGTGAGACATAAAAAAAATCAGCACAAATTTTTTTTTTTTTGCTATTTTCAAAAAATCGGTCAAACTTTTGCATCTTTTAAAGTGCTTTAAATACTGCAAAAGTTTGACCGATTTTTATAAAATAGCAAAAAACGTTATTTTGCATTAATTTTTTCATAAGGTCTATTGAAATGTTTAAACATCATATAAAAAAATTCAGTCGAAAAATAATTTTTTTACTATTTAAAAAAATTGGTATTCACTGTTGGTATGTACCGTTTGGTATATACAGGAGACTCCCACTATATATATATACTTGGTTGATTCATTCTACTTGTGCGTAATGTAGGAAGGATGGATAGCGTATATTTAAAAGTGATTTAATTATGAGATAATCTACTTAGTGTGATATAGTAGTAAACTTATATAGTGTATATCTAAAAGTGAAATAATGGTGAGATAATCTACTTAGGGTAATATAGTAGAAAACTTACATAGTTTATATTCAAAGATGAATTAAGTAGAGCATATTGATAAAATGGTTTAATGATAACATATGTGACATGTTAATGAAATAGTTTAATAATAACATGCGAGTAATGTTAATTATTAGTATTGTGATAGCTTACTGTATGGGCAGTACGAGGGAGTTAAAGAGAAATTTAACTAAAGACTTAATGTGAATTAAGGGTATACGGTAGCATACTGTGTTGGAAATATGGGTGAGCTGAACATGATATGGTTCGTTAGTTATTCACAAGACCTAGTTAGGCTAGGTAGTATAGCTAGGTAGAAGACGTTAGGTGTGCACTATAAATAAGAGGTGAGAAACTAAAGAGAGTGTACACGAACTAACATGTGTAATCAATAACTGTTTTTAAAATGTCATTAATACTTGCTAAATGTTTTCAAAATACTTTGGGCTCTGAACCGTTTGCAAAAACCTTTTAGGTGTCCAGCCACAGGGGCACCCAACATGATGATTTGTTCCAGGGATGTGTAGCTACGGCACTTATGGATGCTTGCAAGATTTGGATTAGACGCTTCAGTCATATCATGGCTCGAGTAGGATACAGTTTTAGTTATTTCATTTTGGCGTGTTGCCACTTCAGTTATTTCTTTTATTTCAGTTCAGACGGTGTACTCGGGTTTATATTTTCTATTGGACTTTATATTATACTTAGGAATCAATGATTTATTCGATATTATTTTATTCAGTATTTATCATGTGATGGATTTGTATTACTACTTCGTGGATGGTTTGGTGATTGTATTTATTTTCGCATATTGTTATTTAATTTAAGATATAATTTGGCACCAGTTTATTTAAAACGTAGGTGGTTAGTAATTCAAAAACTTTTCTAAAGTGATGCTAAGAATGAACCAGATGAGATTCCTGTTTTATTTTTATGAAAGACTGATCACCCGGTATTTAAATAAGAGGGGTGTCACAGAACCCATTTCAGGTGTGATATCTCTCCTTATTGAATATATGAATTCAAACTATGTCCTTCCTTAACCGAAGTTCAGTTCATATTACTTTTTCACTTCTGCTTCTACTGCCCGACAACCATACAGTTCGGCACATTTATTACAATGTCTCTCTAATCCCGAAGGTTTTTGAAAATTGAACTAACCAGGGCACCCATATCCTGTGTATATCTGTACAAACATCATAGACGTAACATGTTTATCTTAATTTTATCCCCTCATGCTTGACTTGTTTATACTGTAAGGTTATACTCAGTTACCCTACTAATATCAAATTAATTATCCTCAAGATTGTCCCACCTATCCACTAGTGGTGTAAAACTTGTCCCAGTGCTTCCTACACAACACTACCCCACCCTACTGGCCTTATATTGTATAATAGTTCTCATATCAAAGTTTTTTCTCCGCGCGTACAATGATCATCATTCAAAACTGATACCCAAGCATCCACAACATCTCCTAACTCCCGGCGTTTATTAAGGTCCATATATGGAACGTCACGCAATTGAAATAAAAATAAGAAATTTTCCCAATGCCGTATTACCTTCCATTATTGGTTATCGAGGTCCTTTGACCCAAAGCACATAACCGGGATACTCGAAATCCTATCCCCAGATGTATAAGTATAATCCTCAATGCCCATATCTTTAAAGGAGTCCCATAATACAGGGCTCACACCATTACTAAGTCCCCAACACTAAATCAATAATGAGCTAAAATTCTCTGCTCGGTGGTAAACCTGTTATCCCCTAACTCACAACAGTATAGTCCCTATGCACGGAGATTGAATATAATAAGAAAATAACACTCTCCAAAGTTTCCACTACTATATAGTATATATGCGGGATTGACCCTCTTTCTGGGGAGACATCGCAAACATAACACATCCTGACCTAGAACAATGAACACGATTACCTTACTATAATAGTCCACCATCACTCAAACCATTGCTAACAAGTTTATCCCCATGATAAAATCATACTTGCATAACACATCTCTCGTAAACGAGCAAAGCCACTAAAACGTATCCTCTCAATTTTCGCACCCGTTCCTCTACAGATGGAACTAAAAAGTTCCCCGCTACATAACGGTAAATATAAACACATAGTAGTGATACTAATGATACAACCACTAAACCCGTCTCACACAAGAATCTAGTGCTGACAAAATACTGTTATGCACTCGTGTCAGGAAAAACTCATCCCATCTGGCCAAGGAAAAAATTATACCTACCATTGCCAATGGAACTAGCTGTTTAAATGGGTCCTTGACATAGTACTCACATTTAATATAAACCAACTGTTGTAGCTATTGCCCCTACTAGGCACCCTTCTCATGTCCCCTATCTCTCTGCAGACAAAATCGATACATGTGATCCTCATCTCCACATATAAAATACCTTCCTGTACAATCCCCTATCTCTATCCCCTCTGGCCATTTCGACGCCGCCTTACTCTCAGGCTTTAGTATCATCGGTCCTTATGCCTACTCTAGTTGTTCCCATGGCTTAGTTGGCCTAGTGGAACACGTTGCTGGCCCTGATAGCCCTATCTGAATCCACTTTCACTTGATCGGAATTTCTTTTATCTAAATCTTTTAAATGGGACCATCTCTTGTATATCACCCTCTGTGGTGCCCCACTAACACCGATCATATCTAGCCATGTCCTACTGACCATACTTTCCAATCTATTGGCACCCTTCCCATAAAAGCATTGTTATTAACACAGTAACAGTACGACATTGACGACATCGACATAAGTCGTCTAAGACGAATTTCCCCATAAGTGTTGGTAAATTATACTTGTGAGTTCATCATCAAACTTAGGGACTATTCACCTTCATATCCATCTCGTTGGGTACGAAGTTCACTAATCAAAAAACATTCTTCCTTATACTCGGCCACTGTCTGACCCTCCTATAATAAATACAGAAATTTCCTTCGCATCTTTGTTTGGACAACGGATGGAAGGACATGCGGTCGAACGCACTCATATTTCTCGATA